>CM035836.1:333924845-334509845 GCA_020510985.1 Pholidichthys leucotaenia
ATCCTCTGTGGCCGTAGACCGCCAGGATCCTTTCGGCTCTCTCCTCGGCAGAGGGGACGAAATTCGCCACGATGGTCACTTTCAGTTCTCTATATTTGTCCTGGGCCAGCGACTGCTGGATTATGCTCCGCGCACATCTCGAAGTGGCGGCGTCGAGTTTGGCGACGATGTGATAAAACTTTGTATTGTCAGCCGTTATGCCCGAAAGTGCAAACTGGGCTTCAGCTTGCTGAAACCACGAGGTCGGGTCTTCCTGCCAGAAGTCCGGCAGCTTGACGGTAACGGCGTTTGTGTGGGCCGTCCCTGATGTGTCCGCAGGGTGAGAGTGCCTTCCTTCGGCTCTCGCAGCGGCGCTGGTGCTCGGTTGAGCCCTCTCTGTCACTTCTGCCGTGGGGGAACGTCGTCCATCTGTTCCCCTGTCTGCATGGGCGCCGACGTCTGCCTGGGTCGCCACAGATGAGTCGATCACGGGGGAACGCCTCTGGTCCATCCTCGCGTCAGGGTCACCAGTGTAGAAGAGCTTGGAATAACGAGGCGATGTGACTTATAAACCAAAGTTTATTATCAGCTTCACTCCTCTAACAAGTCTCATCTAGTGCAGCAGCAGAAGAAGTAAGAGAGTGAACACATTCGGCTCTACGTACTTATACTCACACATACAAAAGACATGCATATCAAAGCTGACATCCCTCATTATCTTAATCCCCCTCCTTCGTCTTGGTACCCCTCCACCTGGCCCTGGGAGGTCAGGGCGACCTATCTGGTCTCCACCGCAGTGCCTCGGATGCTCTTTGATCTTCACTGGCGGTTGAGACCTTTTGTCCTGTTCTGAGGTGTGAAGTCGCTTTACATATGTAATCACCAAACATTCTCACATGCTTATACATATGTAGGTTATGGGATATATGATTAATATAGACCACAGTGTAAGTAATATGATTGCCAGTGAACTTGGGTTACTTGAGGTGAGGATGAGTCCTACAATGGTAATTCCTACAGTAGCTCTGTGGAAACTTGTTTCACCAGATATTGATTTTCACTTGTTACATGTTAGAAAGAGAGGGAAAATTGATTTAGTGAGTGCTTTTTATTGTTTGGTGGAAGAAAAATACAGTAATTTCTTACTTATTTATACAGATGGGGCTAAAGATTGATAGTGGATTGGTTGGGTTTGGAGTAGCGATTCCATCTAGGGAGATAAAAATCTATAAATGAACTTCCAACATGCTGGAGGTGTATACGGTGGAGATGATGGCTGTGTGGGAAGCTTTATTATGGGCTGGAAAGGAAAAACCAGGTAGGGTAGTAATTTGTTCAGATTCTTTATCAAAGTTATCAAGCATAAAATCTTTTCAGTCAAAAAGTCGCCAAGATATTTTGTATGAGGTATTACAGTCTATTAGGAGAGTTCCAGATAATGGAGTGCAGGTAAAATTTGTATGGGTTCCAGCCCATGTTGGTACGGTGGTGCAGTGGTTAGCACTGTTGCCTTACAGCTAGAAGCTAGAAGGGTTCAGGTTCAAATCCCCAGGCTGGCAGGGGTAGGAACCTTTCTGTGTGGAGTTTGCATGTGCTGCGTGGGGTTACTCCGGGGGCTCCGGTTTCCTCCCACAATCCAAAGACATGCATGTTAGGTTAATTGGTTGTTCTAAATTGTCCCTAGATATCTGTCTCCTATAGGCCCTTAGAATAGAGGGTTAGTACTAGTGAAGCACTTTGAGTGGTCTATGAGACTAGAAAAGCGCTATATAAGTACAGGCCCTTATCCGTATAAAGGGGGATGAAAAGGCTGATGAGTTGGCAAAGAATGCACTAAAAAAGAAGACCATAAACAAACAGATTAGCTTTGGTAAAAATGAGCCAGAATATATAATTTGGGGGAAAATTCATAAAATATGGCAAGCAGGTTGGGACGTAGAGGAAAAGGGTAGATAGTATCATACAATCCAAAAGAGTGTGAAAGTGAACTGGTTGAGAAGTGGAAACAGAAGAGAGGAGATGATACTTACTAGACTGAGAATAGGACACTGCTCATAAAATAAGACTCTTAAAATAATAGGTAAGCATGAGTCAGGTCTATGTGATAGATGTCAGGAGGATGAAACAGTGCAACATGTGCTGTTAAGTTGTGGGGGTTATGAGGCACAGAGGGAGGTGTTGAGGGAGTCGCTGAGGAAAGAGGGAATGAATGACTTTACACTGAGAGGGTTTTTAAGTATGAGAGAAAATGGGCACAGGTGAAGGCTGTGTTAAAGTATTTAAGGGAAATTGGGGTTTTAAGGAGAATTTAGCTGTCTAGAAGGTTTTTTTTTTTTTTTTTTGCCTTCAGAGGTACTGGACACTTTGATCCACACTCCAGAGCAGAAGGAGGCGGGAATGCACCATAAGCTGGATGCCAATCGCCATTAAACCAAAAAGAAGAAGAAGAAGAAGAGCTCTCTGCTGGATCATTGGGTTTGTGCCGCCTCACAATATTAATTCTTGTTGTATGGTAAATTAATTATTCCCTCAAGTTGTCTTATCTTTCTCCTCTCCTCCTCTCAGGTTTGCTTCTCCCTCCAGTGGTGCGTCTCCGGAGCTGTGTTTGTACGCTCACCTGAACCATCTCTGCTCAAAGACAACGGCTTCTCCACCCAGGTTCCTCAGCCCTTCCTCATCCATCCCTGCAGTCTCCAGATCCCCTTCTCTTTTCCCACGCTGGAGTTCACTGCCGGGGTCTTTGCCAGTATCGTAAGACCCATTACCTCAGTTGTCATTTCCCTGTGTGCCATCTTTGTTATTAATCATCCCTCTCCTCTCCTTCCTCCTAGGCTGCATGTGGCTCCAGCGTACAACTGTTTTCTTGTATATAGTGTGGCGCTTTGGTTACGCATTTCATTTATTGTGGTGTGTCTATTTATTTCTTAAGTTAGCGTGTTGTGTATAAGGTTTTGACTTTTCATTAAAGTGGTGTTAACTTTTCATCTGCATCTGAGTGTTCTTCTGAAGTGGTTGCCATGCACTTAAGCCTCCTCAAAAGTACACCAAATCATGACAAATTGTGTTTGTTTTCTTTGCTTATTTTGTTTATTTTGATGCATTTTTGTTGATATTTGTTCATTTCTTCAGTCATGAGACTTTTTGCCTCCACAAAAAGAAACATAAGTAATAATGGATGGGTATTAATCATGATTACTGTAAATTAATCCACAGTATTACTTTGATTAATCAGATTAAAAAATGTTATTGTTTGACAGCCCTAGTTTTAAGACATATTGAAGTTTTGTTTTGTTGTTGCTTGCTAATAAATACATATTTTTGAAGAATAGTTTGTAGTTTAGTTATTCATTAAAGTATTTCTTGTAGTTTTAGAACTTATTTTGAGCTTTAAATTCTTGTAAAGCTGTTGTGGTGGGGTTCAGACCAGTGTTCATGGTGAGCAAAGACATTTTGTTAGATCATATATGGTGTAATTGACACCGACCACCCAATACAACTTTTGGTATTGCTGCTTGATCGTGTAAAAACCTGTAGACCGGTAGGATATAGACTAATAAGGAACAATGACATAATTATCTAATATCATTACATAAGACATTTGAGAAAGTATCAGACAACACACCAAAAATTGCATTTTTTATGTCTCCCTCAAAAATTAAACTCTCAGATTTTCCTGTTTATTGTCCCCTCCAACAGTGAAATGGGATTTTTTCCCCCTGATATTATGCATCTTTACATTATTAATCCCAGTGGTGGAAAGCTCACTTTGAACAAACAATACCATTGTCTCCTCTATGCAGACAATGAGCTAGCTAGTTAGCTATCAATGCTAACTCCATGCTCTGCTTGTATTTTGTGCTTGTGTCGACAACATCTGACAAAATAAGCTAGTGTTAATCCTGGTTAAAAGGTGTTTTTAACCTTAAGTTGTGTGTATTTTCATTCTAGAGGTCAACCAGCATCTGCTTTGACACCGCAACATAGAATGACACAGCAATGTATTATGACTGGTAAGCTGCGCACCCTGTTTTTTTAGTAGTGGCGGACAAAGTACTCAAATCCTTTGCTTTTTAAGTTAAAGTATAGATAAAGTGCCAAAACTAAAGTAGCACAATTTCCACTAAATATGAAAGGGACTGAACTGAGATTTATTTGATTGTGTGAGTATTAATTACAGAATAACTGAAAATGAATGGCACATCCAATATTAGCCACTGATTAATTCAAATTCAAATTCAAATGTTTATTTCAAACTCAGGGTTCATATTAAGAGCAAAACTAAAACGAGTAGAAAATAGATAAATAAATAAATAAAAGTATATACAGATCAGCAGACACTCGGCGCTCTTGTAACAACAATAACATACAATAATGGGCTCAGTATAAAATGGAACGTCACCACTTCCAAATGCTGGAATGAAGTGTGAGTGACGAGTTGACAATTGCTGATATAAGATGATTGTTACATGCCAGCAACCTTCTCATAAAACTGTAAAAATTCTTACGTAACAATTCGCCAAAAGACGGAATGTTCACAGACACAAACATCTTGCTTAAGATTAAGAACCGCTTGTTTATTTTTTGTCAAATCACTTGTGTGATCCTTTGAGAGTTATATTCATAACAGTGTATCTTGCACTTTGGGGAATGGGAGTTGTTCAGTCACCATTATAATTTAGTTTATATGTGTAGTTTATAGTCTATCATCAATAAACTCATACAGTACTATAACAGGACACATCACAAATATTTGAGACCCATTGTAGTGCATCCTTTTATATTTTAGCACTACAAGTACAAAACATCGCCCACACTTGAAGCCAGGACAAGAAGAGACACAGCGGTGACAGAGGGGTGGCTAAACTTTTATTGAAAAAAAAAAAAATACATATTTTGACTGAGCAACTCCATACTCGGGGATGCACACCCTCAGTTAAAGTATTAGATTCCATTCAACTGAATGTATTAACTCATTTTGATTGTTAAGGCCACAGTAAAAAAATGATTTTAAACGTAACCCAGCCCTTGTAAAATCTACTTTACTGAAGCACAGCTACATGAAAATTGTGGTTAAATACAACAATGAAGCACTTTTTTTTGGTCACATTCCACCACTGGCTTTTAGCAACAAGTGCATTTCCCAAATATGTTTTAAACTTGCTTTGATTAACCACCACCCATTTCTGTCTTTCGTCTAGGCAAGAGGAAAACAATCCACCCCAAACTGGACCTTACGTCACTATTTACAGAGATGAAGGCTGAAAATCTGCTGAACCGGGACCAGCTTGAGTGGCACATCCAGTTGCTTCTCAGTGAGGCAGCGTGGCCGGCGTGTGTGACCCATTTTAATTTTTTTTTCCTTTTTTTTACAGTTTAGAGTTTGAATTTTGCACATTCTAAATAATCTGGATTTTGCTGCTGATTGTAATAAACAATTTAGTGACTTATGTGTTTGCATCATAATTTTCTATTTTGTCTGTTAAGGCACCAGTGTGAAAAGAGTCAGCAGTACAAACCATTTATCAGTGACGTTGAAAATAATGGCTCATTTTTAAGAAAAAGTAACCAGAAACAATTATTTTATTTACTGAAGGCTGTATTGTTGGATATGCCAGTGCAGAAGACACTACACACTTTAGTGATAGTACCAGTATATGGAGGAATTCTGGGCCATATTAGCATCTGGATTTCCTAAAAATGTGTTAGGGCAGGGGTGTCCAATCATGTGCCATGGAGGACCAAGACCCTGCAGGCTTTACCTCCAACCAGTGTCTTCATCAGCAGATTCCACTGAATTTCTTCCTACTTATTGCTGATCAGTGAAAACACCTGCTGAAAAGACTGGGTAGAAGAGAGAACCTGCAGGGTCTTGGCCCTCCATGGCTCATGATTGGACACCCCTGGGTTAGGGTTTAATGGGATTTAACATTTTAACACAAGCTGCTTTATGGTTCATAATTCTGTTAATAGACTTACAAAAGTGATTTCTCAAACCGCTGGATTATTCTTAGACAGCTTTTCCAGTCTTTTAGTATTTATGCCACTTGGTGATAACCTTCACACATAAAACAAAAGTGGAGACAGATCTGCAAAAAGTACAAAGGTTTATTGCCAAAATTCCTAGTGCAATACTAAATGAATACATGCATAGTACATTGTTGATGCAGAGAATATATTTTATACAGTATCTACATATTTATATCCAGTAAATCCATGTATTTTCCATGTAGCCTTGTGACTGCATTATTTTAACCACTTGCGCTCTGTTGTTCCGCGGGCGGGCAAGTCTCTGCGTCCTAGGGCGCATGAGGGCGCACGAGAGCGCACTCATGCACGCTCGGACGCATGACGCATGATAGAGATACTGATGGTGGTGATGTAGGTGGTGTGGCCTCCAAGCGCCACTGAAAAAAAAAGCTGCAGTCACAGCCGCGAACAGATTAGTTCATCTGATTGACCTCTCATTCGACTAATAAGAGCCTTGAATTGGGTTTCTGAAACCATGAAGAGCCAATGAATGAAAACCTAGGAAGGAGGACCCGCCTACTGTGAATGCAGGAGCCAATTGAAGCACAGAAATTCGGGCTGGTGAAGAGAGATTTACTGTTGCAGCTGATGAAAACAAAGGACGCTGGACGAACCTGCTACAGACCCAGGCTCACCCAGCAGCATGGAGAACACCCACAAGTGGGACCTGCACTCATTCCAGCAGAATAGACGTTTAGGATTCTCTTCCATTATCGTAGACCGACGGAGGCCGACGACAACGGTCGTAAATCATTCACCAAAACCGCAATATTGGAATTATGTTTTGGTCGGGATCCACGAGCGGACCAGCGTCACGTTCGTCTGACAATGGGGAAGAGAAGTTCGCCAGGACTCTGCTGCTGTGAAGAGGTAAGGTGTTATAAGCTAAATTATTATTTCTCCCTGAAAACTGTAATCCAAAAATGACTTTTGACCGATCGGTAAATTACAACTGTACTGCACACGAAGTACGAAGTGCGTGCGCCGCGATAAACGGTTCATTTGCCGTGTTCGGACCGTGAACGCCCCCCCCCCCCCGCGGCAGAAGAGGAGCGGGGGGAGGGTGCGTTCACGGTCCGAACGCCCCCCGGTCCATGGGGGGAAGCATATGTGTCACGCCTCGCCGCTCATCGGCGGCGCCAGCTGCACGCACACCTGCATATCATCAGCGGCGAGGGATTTAAGCCGCCTCGCCCTGGGCTTCGGCCTGAAGCTGTCAGACTTCACTCGTTGGATTGCTGTGAGTAACCTCTAACACTTCAGCAAGCATCGCGGTAAGAAGCCCTTACCTTTTTCCCTCTCCAAGTCTGCTCCCCTGTGCACAGGTGGATTTCCCGGTGGCGGACCATTCCTCTCCGTCTCCATTCCCTCACTGCTGCACCGGGCTCTCCAGGTTGCTGTCTACCGGACCTCGTCCTTGCTGTGCCAGCCACCTGCTCACTCCAAGTAAGCTCCTCACTAACTTTTACATCTCCTGTGTTGGTGTGTGCCTGTCACCCTTCTCCCTGTGCTTTTCCCATAGGGTTGTCCGGCTGTACGGTCTCCTGCCTCCGTGCCCGAAGCAGACGCCACCACCAACACATTTACATCTCGCAGACACACATTCATACACCCTTGTTGTTAATAAAGCTATTTGAGCTACTCTGAGCCTGTGTGTGTGTCTCCTGAGCCGTGCAGTATGTCAGTACGGCTTCAGCAGAGCGGCTCGGCAGACGGCGGGCTCACACGCCGACTTACCACTCTCGAGGCTCGAGTGGACCAAATAGCTTACCAGCAACAGGTGATTCTTAACCAGTTGATCTGTATTACTAACCGATTGGACCGCTTGGACCCCCAACAGCCATTCCCCCCGGCTCGTCAGGGTGGCGCGGCTCCTGCTGCTCCAGCGGCCGTCCAGCAGGCTCCGGTAGCACCGGCTCGGCTCACGGCCATTCCGACCCCTGCCCGCTTTAGCGGTAAGCTCGGCGGAGCGCGGGGGTTCATAATGCAGTGTGAGTCCGTGTTTCACCGTGTGCCCGGAGACTTTCCTTCAGATCATAGCCGAATTGGTTACATAGGGAATCTCCTAGAGGGGCGAGCACTAACCTGGACTTACGCCGTAATGGCGAGGCCCAGTTACGCCACCCTCACCTATGACCAATTCGTGAGACGATTCCTGGAGGTCTTTGATCATTCTCGTACTGAGACAGTCCAGGTCGATCGGCTTCTCAGTCTCCAGCAGGGAAGCCGGTCGGCAGCGGACTATGCGATCGACTTCCGGGTAGCGGCGGAGGAATTGGGCTGGGATGAACGTTCATTCTGCGGCCTTTTCCTCCGCAGTCTCAATGATGATCTGAAGGATGAACTGGCGGGGCGGGACATCCAGGAGACTCTAGCGGAGCTAATGTCCCTAGCTATCAGTTTGGATAACAGGCTGCGCGAGCGCTCCTCGGGGCGGAAGTCGTCTTCTTCTCGCCCTCGTGGAGCCTTGTCGCGCCAGTTCCAAGCTCGCCCCCTGGCGACGCCACCACCATCGCGCCCCGAGGAGTCGGAGCCGATGGTGACGGGCTGGACAAAGCTCCCCCCTGCGGAGAGACAACGCCGCCGTGAGTTGAATCTCTGCATGTATTGCGGAGACAGCCAACACACGGTGGAGCTTTGTCCACAGAAGCCAAACGGCGGGGTCCGCGAGTCACTGTAGGGGGCCTCGCGGACATCAATCGGTTAAGTCCCATCACCCAATTGAAGCTGCCCGTCCGATTTTGTCACAACTCCACTGGGCATCTCACTCATGCACTGGTGGATTCGGGCGCGGAGGGCAGTTTTATTTCACAAAGCCTGGCAACCCGATTGGGCATCCGCTGCCAAGCACTAAGAACTCCTCTCTCCCTGGTCAACCTCTCCCGTGTCTCCCTGGGGAGAGTAACACATCAGATCGTCCCTGTTCCCGTTATCATCTCTGGGAACCACCGGGAGGAATTAACCTTCTACGTCCTCCCCAACTCTGTGTCGCCCGTCATCCTGGGATACCCCTGGCTACGCCTCCACAACCCCGTCTTGGATTGGAAGTCCGCCAGGGTGTCGGCATGGAGCACATTCTGTATGAGCACCTGCTTACAGTCCGCTGCCTGCTCTCCGTCCTCTTCCCCAACACCTACGGACGCTGCGTCCCCGGACCTCTCCCTGGTGCCATCGGAATTTCACGACCTGGGTATGGTATTCAGCAAGTCCAAGGCGATGTCTCTTCCTCCACACAGACCCTACGACTGTGCAATAAACATCCGCCAGGGGGCACCCATACCTTCTGGGCGACTCTACAGCCTGTCGGCGCCGGAGAAGGAGACCATGAACGCCTATCTCAAGGAATCGCTGAGTGCTGGAATTATCCATCCCTCATCATCACCATTGGGGGCAGGATTCTTCTTCATGGGCAAGAAGGACGGTTCTCTCCGTCCTTGCATCGACTATCACGCCCTAAATGATATCACGGAGAAGGATCGCTACACCCTGCCCCTCATGGACACCGCCTTCCACTCCCTCCAGGGGGCGACTTGGTTCACCAAGCTGGATCTACGCAGCACATACCACCTCGTCCGGATCCGGGAGGGAGATGAGTGGAAGACAGCCTTCCGTACCCCGAACGGCCACTTCGAGTACCTGGTGATGCCGTTCGGGTTGACCAACGCTCCAGCCGTCTTTCAGCGCCTAATCAATGACGTCCTCCGGGATTTCATTGGCCTTTTTGTGTTCGTCTACCTGGATGACATCCTTATCTTCTCCAAATCCAGGGACGAGCACCGGGTCCATGTGAGGCGGGTCCTCCAAAGACTGCTGGAGAACCGGTTGTATGTGAAGGCCGAAAAATGCGAATTCTACGCTAAGACAACATCCTTCCTCGGGTTCATCATCTCCCATGATCAGGTGCTTCCGGACCCAGTGAAGGTGAAGGCGGTGGTGGAATGGCCTACACCTGCATCGAGAAAACAGGTGCAACAATTCATCGGGTTTGCAAATTTCTACCGCCGCTTCGTCCCTAATTTTGGCACCATCGTCGGCCTGCTGACCTGCCTCACGTCCCCTAAGGTCCCGTTCCGGTGGACCGAAGAGGCCGCGGCTGCTTTTCAGGCGCTGAAGGCGGAGTTCTCCTCCTCGCGGGTCCTTAGCCAAGTCAACCCGGCGCTGCAGTGCATCGTGGAGGTGGACGCTTCGGACACAGGAGTGGGGGCGGTTCTATCCCAGCGGTCGCCAGGTGATGGAGTCAAACGGCCCTGCGCCTTCTTCTCTCGGCGCTTGTCCCCGGCGGAACGGAATTACGATGTAGGGGACAGAGAGCTCCTCGCCATCAAGCTCACGCTGCAGGAGTAGCGTCACTGGCTAGAGGGGGCGGACCTGCCGTTCGTGGTCCTGACGGACCACAAGAACTTGGAGTACCTGAGATCTGCCAAGCGTCTGAACGCCTGCCAGGCGCGCTGGTCCTTGTTCTTTGCCAGGTTCCGCTTCAACATCACCTTCAGGCCTGGCTCCAAGAACGGCCTGCCCGACGCCCTCTCTAGGCAATTTGCCCCTGAGGAGTCTGAGGACACGGTCCACACCATCCTACCCAGGTCGTGCGTCGTGGGAGCCGTCACCTGGGACATAGAAAGCAAGATCCGGAAGGCGCAGGAAGTGGAACCTGACCCTGGCGGCGGACCGGAGGGGAGGCTGTTCGTGCCATCCACGGTTCGGGGGGAGGTCATCCACTGGTTGCATACGTCCAAGCTCACCTGCCACCCTGGTTCCTCCCGGATGATCGACCTCCTCCAACGGTCCTTCTGGTGGCCGGGCCTGCGGAGGGACGCTGCCCGCTACGCCCGGGCTTGCCCAGTGTGTGCCACCAGCAAATCAGGTAATGCCCCTCCAGCCGGTTTGCTCCAGCCTCTGCCCGTCCCTGGCAGGCCCTGGTCGCATATCGCCCTGGATTTCGTCACCGGACTCCCAGTCTCAAACACCTTCGACACCGTCCTGACCATCGTGGACCGCTTCTCCAAGGCGGCACACTTCATCCCCCTACGAGGTCTTCCAACCGCCCTGGAGACGGCGGACCTCCTAGTCCAGCATGTGGTCAGGCTGCATGGGATTCCGGTGGACGTGGTCTCGGACCGGGGGCCCCAATTTTCCTTTGAGGTTTGGAGGTCATTCTGCAACGCCCTGGGAATCAAGGTGAGCCTCTCCTCCGGCCATCACCCCCAAACCAACGGGCAGTGTGAGCGGACCAACCAGGAGCTGGAGGCTGCGCTCCGCTGCGTCACGGTGTCCAAACCTACGTCCTGGAGTAACCATCTCGCCTGGGTTGAGTACGCCCACAACACCGCCCGCTCTTCTGCTACAGGGATGTCTCCCTTTAAGGCGTCCCTGGGTTACGACCCCCCTCTTTTTCCAGCGCAGGAGAGTGAGGTAACGGTCCCCTCGGTTCGGGCGCACCTCAGACAGTTCCGCTCCATCTGGGCGTCAGTGCGCAGTGCGCTTTTACGCACGGCGGAGCGCAACAGAACCATGGCGGACCGGCACAGAAGACCTGCCCCAGCGTACCAGGTGGGTCAGCATGTCTATGTGTCGACCCAGGACATAATTTTAAAGGGCGAGAGGAGGAAGCTGGCACAGCGTTTTATGGGCCCATACCCCATCACCAGGATTATCAACGCGGTGGCTGTGCGTGTAGCTATTCCCCCCTCCCTCCGCATCCATCCCACCTTCCACGTATCCAAGGTGAAGCTGGCAGTCTCCGACCCCCTTTGCCCTCCTCCTGCTGCGCAACCTGCGCCCCGGATGATTGATGGCCATCCGGCCTGGCCTGTCTCCTCCATCCTGGACTCCCGGTGCCGGGGTCGTGGGTTGCAGTACTTGGTGGACTGGGACGGTTATGGGCCTGAACATCGGCAGTGGGTACCCTCGTCGTTTGTGTTGGACCCATCCCTCATTACTGAGTTCCACCGAGCGCACCCGGAGAAACCATCGCCAGGAGGCGCTGCTAGAGGGGGGAGTACTGTCACGCCTCGCCGCTCATCGGTGGCGCCAGCTGCACGCACACCTGCACATCATCAGCGGCGAGGGATTTAAGCCGCCTCGCCCTGGGCTTCGGCCTGAAGCCGTCAGACTTCACTCGTTGGATTGCTGTGAGTAACCTCTAACACTTCAGCAAGCATCGCGGTAAGAAGCCCTTACCTTTTTCCCTCTCCAAGTCTGCTCCCCTGTGCACAGGTGGATTTCCCGGCGGCGGACCATTCCTCTCCGTCTCCATTCCCTCGCTGCTGCACCGGGCTCTCCAGGTTGCTGTCTACCGGACCTCATCCTTGCTGTGCCAGCCACCTGCTCACTCCAAGTAAGCTCCTCACTAACTTTTACATCTCCTGTGTTGGTGTGTGCCCGTCACCCTTCTCCCTGTGCTTTTCCCATAGGGTTGTCCGGCTGTACGGTCTCCTGCCTCCGTGCCCGAAGCAGACGCCACCACCAACACATTTACATCTCGCAGACACACATTCATACACCCTTGTTGTTAATAAAGCTATTTGAGCTACTCTGAGCCTGCGTGTGTGTCTCCTGAGCCGTGCAGTATGTCAATATGAGTCTATTCCGTCATGTAGCGATGGCTGTCTTCTGTAGCGAGGGGGGGGGACAACCCCCCCCCACACACACACACAGTAGCGAGGGGGGGGGGCCGCTGTGAAAACATGCAAGGAGTGTAATCCGTCATGTAGCGAGGGCCGAACTCCGTCTTTTGTAGCGGGGGGGGGGGTCAACCCCCCCCCACACACACACAGACACAGCCCTGAATGTGACCTTTCATTAGAGCCCAAAATGAAGATTCTACATTGAATTTTTCAAAAGTTACAGACGTTTTTCCAAACTGTGCCATTTGGCACAATTTGGCACAGTTCCAAAACGCCTGGGAACAACCTGAGAACAAAGCTGTGTAAAATATTCATTTTTTGTGGTATTGTTACCAAATTTGGATCTCAGCTTGATAACACTTGGTTCTACATTTCTGTTGCATTTTCCAGCCGGATCGGACAGCTGTGTGTTATTTGCAAGCATTTGTATCCAAAAAAACACTGTCCAAATTTATTTTCTTCAAGTTCAGTATGTTTAGATGACTGTAACTCAGTGGCCGGAGCACGCAGAGAGATTATGTTTTTTTTGCCAAAAAATTCAACGTGTTTTCTTTTAAATGAGACCAACCCCATGAAGATGCTGCAAAGGGTTGAATAACAGCTTTCGATTTACTTTGGGCATGTTTTTTTTTGTGTGGCATTTTTAGGAAAATTGCCCGGAGTGCAAGGGGTTAATTGCTTTTAATCCTAGATCAAGTTTGTTTTGGCTTAAAAATGCATCATAATGTTAACTATATCTTATTATACCCAACTCAGTACTGTTTACCTGTTGAAATATATATTTTACAGCTAATATATGCCCATAACTACAATATGGCACCTGGCGATCAATTTTTGACAGCTGATCACTCTTTGCCACGACACTACAGACTCAGTGCTGCTGGAGCAGGTACATCCCATGATGTCTCAACAGTCTCTCCATGATTTGCACACAGATCAGAACAATTTGTTGCACAGGAAGCTAAACGTTTCTACAGACATTCTGAAGTTCTGTAACCACTGAGCGTTTGTGAGGCTGGGGTGACATCACTGGGAGGCTCGGTTGAACACCCAGACCCATGGTTTGAAGCGATAATTTTGCCACAAGAGAGCCATCTGAAACACACACACAGCATACATATTTTAGTACCTAATAGCGATAACTTGCCGACATTACAATGTAGTACGGCGGACTTAAAGCAAACTAGCATTAGCAATCATTAGCTTACTGTAGAATGATGTCATCACGTCGTCACGTCACGTACGTGACACACACACACAGCCAGGACTACTGGTATGTACACCTGCTTTTCTTCCTGCATCGCTGAATAAAAACATTTGTGAAATAACGCCTTCGGTGCCGTTCTACATGGTGTCAGAAGTAAAGCAGCGGAAACTAATATTCCTGCCGAACTCTACATAGACCCAGTAAGTCAACTAATTATTTAGTCAGACGTTAGAAGCGTATTCTGTGGTACACGCGTGCCTCCCCCAGCTAACGCTAGCATGGCTGATGGATTCCGCCGTCCGGACCCGCTTGTGTTCAACGACAAAATTGCAGAAAACTGGCGAGTGTTCAAACAAGAATACGACATTTTCATCGCGGCTGCCCACAACGACAAGCCCGACCGAACCAAAGCCTACATACTCCTCAATTTGGCAGGTAGCGAGGCTATTGAAAGGGAACGCACGTTCACCTATGCACCAGCTCAACGGAATAACGAGGGGGAGGAGATCCGTCCGGCAGAGTCACGGGAGGATCCAGAATGCCTAAAAAGAAAGTTCAGATACCTCTGCAGTCCACAGACAAACATCACAATGGAGAGACATGCATTCAACACAAGGAACCAAAAACCCGGTGAGACCATAGAGGCTTATGTAAGCGCACTCCGAAACAAGGCTAAAACGTGTGACTTTGGAGCATTGCATGACGACTTAATTCGTGACCGGCTGGTCGTTGGTATCAGCTCCGATAGCGTGAGGAAAATACTACTGAGAGAGAGCGATTTAACACTACTAAAGGCCATCAAAATATGCCAAATCAATGAACAAACAGAACAACATACTAAAACTCTAGCAACAACACCACGTAGTTCAACAAATGTGGATGCAATACGCCAAGACCGCAGAATGCAAAAAACAGTTCGCCACAAGCAGTACAAAGAACATTACAGTCCCAAATCAGACTACATAAGCTGTACCAACTGTGGACATGAACATCCAGCGAAGAAGGAACTCTGTCTGGCATATGGGAAGCAATGCAATTACTGCAAAAAGCCCAACCATTTCAAAAACTACTGCAGATCGGCAGCAAGAAACAAGCAGTACAAACCTGTCAACCAAATAGCCCAAGCAGACTCCGACAGTGACGGTGAGGACTCTGAATCATTCGACATCAACGGGCTGTCACCAGCCGCAAATAAGATAAACACACTGTCTACTGATGATGTGAAAGAAGAACTACACTGCAATGTAAAACTCAATGGCAAGACACTCAAACTGAAAGTAGACACTGGCGCAAAGTGTAACGTAATCTCCCTAGATGCATTCAGGTATGTGAGAAACACAGAAAAAATAAACAAAGACAACAAGGCCAGGCTCATCGCTTATGGAGGCACGGTGATAAACACGGAGGGGACTGTGTTGTTCAAGTGCCAGACCAGTGACCAAAGATCCTACAGCCTGCGTTTCCATGTAGTAAACGGCAAAGTGCAACCACTGCTAGGGCTCCCGGACTGCATGAAGATGGACCTGATGACTCTGAAAGACCAGGTTTTCCAGGTGAACGTGACCGAACCGAGCTCCTCTCAAAAGTGGTTTAATAACTATGCTGAGCTTTTCAATGGCGAACTAGGTTCACTCCCAGTAACCTACCACATGAAACTGGACCAGAATGTGACACCCGTCATCCGGCCCCCTCGCCGCATTCCAGTTGCCATGATGGACAAAGTGAAAGCAGAACTGGAAAACATGGTGCAGCAAGGAGTCATCACACCCATTTCAGAACCCACTGAATGGGTATCCTCAATGGTAGCGACACACAAAAAGGACACTGACAAGATCCGTGTGTGCATCGACCCAAGAGACCTAAATGAAGCAATTATGCGCCCCCATCATCCCATGCGCACAGTCGAGGAAGTTGCTGCACAAATGGCAGGCGCAACCGTGTTTTCTGTGCTTGATGCCAAGAGCTCCTTTTGGCAGGTCAAACTGGACCAAACGTCATCATTCCTCACCACTTTCGCCACTCCATTTGGGCGATATCGATACCTGAGAATGCCATATGGTATCAATGCAGCGTCTGAGGTCTTCCAGAGATCCATGGAGCAAATATTTGCCGGCCTCCCTTGCGCAATAATTGTTGATGACATCATAATCGGTGGAAGAAATCTTAAAGAGCACGACGAGAACCTTCAAAAAGTGCTCAACAGGGCAAGGAACGTGAAATTGAGGCTGAACCCCCAAAAATGCAGATTCCAGCTAAAGGAAGTCAGCTACGTGGGCCATGTCTTCACTGAACAAGGGTTGAAACCCGATCCAGCAAAGATCCAAGCGATCACTGACATCCAGGCCCCCCAGGACAAAGCTGCTCTACAACGCTTCCTGGGTACGATAAATTACCTGGGCAAGTTCATTCCAAACCACAGCAACATTGCAGCACCTCTCCACCAGCTCCTGCATAAAGACACAGCATGGACTTGGACTGAACAACAACAAAATGCATTTGACACTCTGAAACAGTGTGTGACGTCACCTCCAGTACTCCGGTACTATGACGTACAAACACCAGTCACTCTGACATGTGACGCCTCGCAGTATGGCCTTGGTGGTGCATGTCTCCAGAATGGCAGTCCTGTCGCATATGCCTCTCGCACTCTTACTGAAACAGAAAGAAAATATGCACAAATTGAAAAAGAGCTGCTTGCTGTCGTTTTCACCTGTTTCAAATTCTATGACTACATATACGGAAAACCAGTGATCGTGGAGACAGACCATCAGCCCCTGGTCTCCATCCTGAAGAAACCTCTCCACACAGCGCCTGCGCGTTTACAACGCATGATGCTGAAGCTGCACAAGTTCAACCTCACGCTAGTTTACAAGAAAGGAAAGGAATTGCACTTGGCAGACATGCTGTCCCGTGCACCGAGCAACGCCATAGCCTCACATGCCACTGAACGTGAGGACTTCGAGGTAATGACGGTGCAGCACATCTCATCCAGTCGTCAGGAAGAACTCCGCACACATACAGCGAAAGACACCGCCCTCCAGGCCCTGAGCAACATCATCAAGCATGGATGGCCAGATAGGTTGAGCAAAGTACCCGACACAGTGAAAGAATTCTTCCCGTTCCGCGATGAGCTCTGTGTGGAAGATGGAATAATCATGAAAGGTACAAGAGCAACAATTCCACAAACGCTGCACAAAGAATATCTCCTGCTGCTCCATAAAGGACACCCCGGTGCTGAAGCCACCAAGCGGCGAGCACGCAACATAGTCTATTGGACCACAATGACGAGAGACATTGACAATTTTGTACAGTCATGCAGCACTTGCAATGCCCTTAAACCACATCAGCAAAAGGAGCCAATGCAACCACACACAGTCCCAGAGCTCCCGTGGTCAACAGTGGCAACAGATCTGTTCGAATGGAATAGCCAGCACTACCTGGTCCTGGTAGACTCCTATTCAGGATGGTATGAACTGGATCCAGTCAAGAAAATCACATCACAATGTGTAATTAACAAGCTGAAACGTCACTTCTCAGTCCACGGAGTCCCCCACAAGCTGCTGTCAGACTGTGGAACACAATTCACTAGTCAGATGTTCCAAGACTTTGCGAAAAGCTGGGATTTCACTCATGTCACCAGCAGCCCTGAGTATCATCAAGCAAACGGGCTGGCAGAGAGAGCCGTACGGAGTGCAAAACGACTGTTGGAAACATCCAAAAGAGACGGTACTGACCTATTCCTCAATCTTCTGAGCATCAGAAATGTCCCACGAGACGGCACGCTGGGCTCACCTGCACAAAGACTGATGTCCAGAGAGACACGCACAAATATTCCCATCAGCAGGCACCTGCTTAAGCCAATGTCCAAGAATCCAGAGTCGATCCACGCCCACCTGTCAAAGAAGCGGCAAGCACAAAAAGGATTCTACAATCGTGGCAGCCGGCCACTTCCCCCCGCTCCAAAGCTCCCAAGTAGTACGCCTGCAAACAGAGAAAGGACATGACAAAATTGGCATCATCAAAAGAATCGCAGCAGAGCCACGGTCTTACGTGGTGGAATCAGGAGGAAAAGAATACCGCCGGAACCGGCGACACCTGCTGCCAGTCACAGAACCACCACCAACAGAACCAGAACCAGATCCAGCCTCACCGGCAGACTCACCAACACAGAAGACCAGCAGTGAGACTGTGCCCAGTCCACCCGCATCTCCTCCCAGGCATGATGCCGTGCACACTTCCCTCAGGCAGGCCGCTGTGCACGCTCCTCCCAGGCTTCCTGCTGCGCACACTGACCACACGCCTGGCCTCCTCGGAGAGCCATCGCTCCCACAAGTCACCGAGACCCCCCTGGCCCGTTCCAGGTTTGGTAGACTCCTGAAGCCTAATCCCAAGTACAATACAGACTGATTGTGACTTTTACTGAAGCTGATGTTTTTGTAGTTTCGTGTTGAAATATAGACATATTTACAAGCCAGGCATAAGTTCATTTTCAAATTAGATCAGTAATGTTGTGTCACGGGAATTTATTTTATTTGCAAGCCAGGCATTAGTTTATTTTCAAGATAGGTATGTTATGTGGTGCCATTGAAAGTTATTTTACTAGTTGTTTATTCGTCACAGTATACTCACGCTCACAGGAATGTGACATGTTTTCTCATACCAATCCAAGAGTCAATAGTGTTCTCTTTGTACCAAAGTTCTATACTAAAGAAGGGGGATGTAGAATGATGTCATCACGTCGTCACGTCACGTACGTGACACACACACACAGCCAGGACTACTGGTATGTACACCTGCTTTTCTTCCTGCATCGCTGAATAAAAACATTTGTGAAATAACGCCTTCGGTGCCGTTCTACACTTACCTTCATATGTGATCTAGTGTGTATCCTCATGTCTTCGGCTTTATACCACTCTATGGCTTCCTAAATGCTTCAGTACTTTTCCAGAGTGTTTTGTCTCGACACCTGTAGCCTTCTCTGGCTCTCCTTTCTTGCCTTTACTCTGAAAAAAGCCAGAGACCGAGCAGTTGCCTTGTAGTTCACCATCTTGTGTTTTGCTTGTGTCGCGTGTTTTACATCACGGGAGTGTTGCGCCGCCTTGCTGTAAAAAAATCCCACCCAACCTCAGGCGGTACTCTGCTGTAATGGAAACAAAAGCGAGCTGAGTTGAGTAAAGTCGAATGGAGGTGAGTAGGGCTATGTAAGTACTAGTGGAAAAGGGGCTGTAGTGTACCGAAAAGGTGACAGTTCCTATCATGCTGATCTTGGTGTGTGCGTAGCCAAACAGGTCCACTGTGTCTGTCCTAATTAGTTGCAGGGGAAAAAGCGTCCTAACTGTGGACTCATTCATCAGGGACCTTGTAGCAGTGGTGTTCAGCAGCAGCAGTAGACTGACACCATCCAACTCCACTGTACACCACTTGAATGGCATGACATTTACCTTGGGGCCATTGTGAAGAAACATGGATCCGTCGTGCGGAGACGTGGGGTTGAAGGGACAAGCAGCGGCCTGTGCCAGCAGAGCTGAATGTGGGGAACGCGGGTCAGGGGCCACTAGCTGTGTTGCTACCTGGTCAGCTGCTTCTAGCTGGGACGTTATTTCCACTGCCCTGACCAATGGCAGGTCGTCTGGTGCCACCAGTAGCTTCTCCTGCAGCTTCGAATTTGTGGTGTGTGCCGCAAAACTTCTCTCGCACCATCTCATCTTCCAAGTGTCCGAATCTACACGTACTAGCCAAACAGTGGAGGTCGGCGACATACTGCTGTACCGACTTACCCATTCACTGTCGGCGCTGACGAATAATTCTTCAGACCATTACACTCTGTGGAGCAGCAAAATGTTTGGCTAACAAAGCCACACAATCGTCGTATGCGTCTGCAGATCCGAAAGTCCGAAAGATACGCTGTTCCTT
Organism: Pholidichthys leucotaenia; assembly: GCA_020510985.1. Classification (NCBI taxonomy): domain Eukaryota; kingdom Metazoa; phylum Chordata; class Actinopteri; order Cichliformes; family Pholidichthyidae; genus Pholidichthys; species Pholidichthys leucotaenia. Next base: position 333,944,598 of record CM035836.1, read on the forward strand.
CCTGCCAAGGTTATGAATTAGCATGGCCTTTAGCCTCCCCTGCTAGCTTTGGCTAGGTCTACAGCAGTTATGAAAGTCTCAAAAGATTCATACCAGTGGGACCATGGAATCGATGGCTCACCAGGCAAGGCGAGGAACGGCTGTTGAGGTGCAAGTAAAGTCTACATCCTCCTTGCCAATGTTATGTCTGAAGAATGGGTGGACACGACCATGTGCTGAGGCTAGCTTTATTGGGCTTAGAATACAACACACAGAGCAGCGTGTAGATGAGAGGGAGCAGGAAGACAGCCTTGTGTCACAGAGCTGTCTGTAATATACCCTCCCAATACACCCTCCGGAGCCCTCTAATAATTTCTGTCTCTTGTCACTTCTACATCACTTGTGAGACTGTAGTTGAGGATAATGTTAGCTGACTAGCTCCATTTGTCCAAAAGAGCTCGAACTAATTAACAGAAAATTGGCTGAATCTGAGGCTGTAAAAGTCCAAAAAAAGTATCATTGAAGACAGGGGTTTGGGGATTGAATGGTTGTTAAGATACAATCAGTGTATTATAAAGACAGAAACATGCCTCACTGAGTGACTGGCTGGTTCTGCTAGCTGCGGCTAGCCACTACTTACGGAAGAGTTATCACAATAAGAGTACAATAGGAAAAACGGTGTCTAGCAATGCGATGTATTGTCAAAGATTTAAATATGATCTGGCTAGGATAACAGATCAAGTGGGTGAGCGAATACTGACGAATGTTCAAGAACGCTGCACTTTTTGGTTTCGTCAGGGCTCGTAAAAGTTTGCAAAACATTTTGCACGCAGTTTTAAACATCATAAACAGTTTTTTCGTAAAGGGTCTGAAACAGTTACTAGCATTCATTACTTGGCAAACCAAAAAGAACTGTAGTGACACACGTTACAATCATTTGCAAATGTGTTATAACCGTTTGCAACTGTGGAAAAATACATTGGCCCAAAAAACATTTGGGACCTTGAAAACGGTTTGCAAACTGTTTGGCAATGTAGAGGAAAATTTTTAATATGGTTTCATTTTTCTGACCACTATATACAAATTGTTGACCCATCTCTTTGTTCCACTGCTCTAGTGGCTTACTGCCTGTGTAATGTAAATTGCTTTTCCTTTTGTCAACATGTGAAACTAATACCTTGAGTCCTACTACAAAATCCTTATGCACCCTTTGAGGGAGGGCAGTTTGGGAGAGAGACTGAGGGTGCATTCAGATCACTACTGTTTGGTCTGGACCAAAGGACCAAACAGTGGCTTCCACAGATAGTTTGGTTTGTTTGGTGCAGTCTGAACGCGTGCTGGAACTCTAGTGTGCACCAAACAAGGGAAGTCTGATCCCCTTGAAAACAGGGGTCTTGGTTCTCTTGCAAACGAAGTCTGGTACGCTCTGCTTGGAGTGTGAATCCAAACGGAGTATCCAGCGGACCAAAGGGCGGAAGTGCCCCTCATGTTTGTGTAACCATAGCAACACATAGTCTGAGAAGAGGAAGTGGTGTTTACCGTAGCACATTTTGGTTGGAAAATAACAATAAAGACAACCACGTGAATCCGAGAAATCCTTTTACCAGTGAAAGCCGAGGAGAAAAGTTAAAAAATATCTCATTTGTGGCGGACAAACAACCCGGCTGAAGGGAACGGATTTCTGTTTTTGGTCCTGGCCAATCGATGAACCGGATTTTTCTTCTTCGACGACAGTTTTTCTTCCTGGTCAGTGGTGGTTTCGGCTACAGTGCCCCAAACGAGCAGCTGCTGTAACTGCGTGATGTTGTCCAGGCAGTTTGGTCCGCTGCAGTGTGAATGCAATCTCTTCAGGCTGGCCACCTCTGCACATTAAAATATTTTAAAGTAGAACTGAACTGAACGGCATTGAACGGCACTGGGTGATAGTACATACAATTATAAAGATAATTTATCATTGGCACCCCCTCCACAAATCCCGGAATCTTGGAGAAAATCGCGATTTTGAATTTCCCGCCCTGAAAAATCAGACAAATCCGCCGATTAACCGGAAGTGCAGCCGGAGTTCCGCGTGACGTCACGAGTATGACACAGTCCTCATGTTTACCATTGCGAGCACGTCGACACTGGTTGTTTTTGGTGCATTTTGTCGTGATAGTCGACTACAAAACACTTCCAACACCTGGGAAGATCTGTTCAGTGGCCAAGGAAAGCTGTCATGGCGACGAAAGAAAAGAAAGGGGGAGGAAAAGCGACCGGGAAGCGATGCGTTTCTAGATATAGATATTACTGTATTCGCTACTTCGCGTTTCACCTTTTGCGCCCTCAGTGCATTGCGGATTTTTCAAAAATATTCATCAAAAATTCAAAATTGAGAAAAAATGGCACGAAAGTTGCCCGGGCGCTAGCAGAAGGCAGGGAGACTACATTAATCAGGTATCAACATGGAGAGCCCGCACAACTCAAAATCCACCTCTCTGACCACCGCTCCACTCCTCTCCGCCCACCTCTTCACCGCTCGGGAATCTCGCAAGCTGATTGGCTGAGACGTTTTACCCAGCTTCTCTCCCTGCAGAGCGCACATACCCAGCGAAGGAAGACTGCATTCATTGTTCTTTATCGCTCGTGTTGCTTAGTGGCACTTTTTGCTGTTCTCTTGTGCCTTTTTGTGCAAAATAGTGCTTGTGACGCCCTTGGGGGGGGGGGGGTGACGCTACTTCGCGGTTTTTCACTTTTCGCGGTCGGTTCCGGTCCCCATTAAACACGATAAGTGAGGGATCACTGTATTTATAAATAGCACAGTCAAATGCAGAGGCCAGTTCTGTTCATGTGTATTGCCACTATAGTCTGTAGAAGTATTGTAATACATAGCCCAGTTTTTTGAATGAATGAATGAATTTATTTATTTCGGATAGTACAGTACAGGTTGAAAGAAACTGAATGATATAACAACAAGGTCAAATTGAACAATGACTCATCTGATTATACAATTCAACGTAAGTTATCTGAAATGGGTGATGGCTGAAGCCGCAGCTTATATTGCCCACCCATATTCCATCCAAGAATTCAAAAGCGAAAACAGGCAAGAGCGATTACAATTCAAAACAAAACTAAGACAAAATGTGACAGAGAAAAAAGAAAACTAAGCTACAACACAACACAGGCTGGATATGTTACAACTCGCCGCTCATTAGCGGCGCCAGCTGCGCGCACACTTGCGCCTCGTCAGCAGCGTGGGATATAAGCCACTCTGCCCTGGGCTTCGGCATGAAGCCGTCTGATTCCTTCAGCCCTCTTGCTGCAGAGGAACCCCCCTCATCTCCCAGCAAGATCTACAGCGTAAGCATACCTACCTTTGCCTTTCCAGTCTCTCCCCTGTGCACAGGTGTATTCCCCGGTGGCGGACCTCGCCTCTGCATCGCCGTCTGCCAGCTGCTGTCACAGGTGCATCAGGTCTCTGTCTCCCAGGCTCGCCATTGTGCACGCCTGCCACCTGCCACACTCCTGCATCCTCCTCTGTCTCGTCACCGATCCTGAATGCCTCTTCACTCTGAAAACTCTGGTTTTCTTGACTGCTGGAACTGCTGGAACTGCTATCATCTGCCATTGTTGTTTTGTTTAGGGATCACACTCGTGACGTCACGCAGCGTCGTCTGCACTACTTCCGGTTTGTTTGGCACTGCCAGCCCGAGGCAAAAGTTTATCGGCTTATAGCTTGGCCATCGCACGGCCTAAAAATTTCTTTAATGTGTTGAAAAATACAATAGGTAATAAGGAATTAATCTGCTATTCTACTTTTTGCGCCAAAAGGTGGGTTCAGTTCTACTTTAAATGACCTCACTAGGATTCTTTATTTCATCTCCTTCCATGCATAATGCATCATATTTCCACAACAGGCACCCTTTCACAAACCTTAATGAAACCCCAAAATTGCTGCCTTTGCCCGCATTTGCCGCTCTGTGAGATATGAGGGTAAGCAGTAGTTACGCTAGCCTAAAGCCCAATTCATGGTGACAAAAATATGTTGGTGTGCAAACTAGCGCAGTGGACACATTCATGCACAAGCCCTATGTAGAGGGTGAGTGCTGACCGAGTGCAGGCACTCTCAAAAAAGTGAACGCATGTACAAGTACACAAATGGTAGCAGCGTACTGTGCATGTGTCCGGAAACTCCCACCAGAGGGAAGTAGTGAGCAATCCACCAATACTGGGTAAACAAATGTTCATCTTTTTGCCCATCTGCTTTCTTCCTCTGCCATTAAACAGCAAAAGCTCCTGTTCGTCTTGACTGTCAATGTATTCATGTACCACCATCACTTCTGACATTTAAAACATCTGCCACCATGCTCTTCTTCTGTGTTTAGATTGCAGCTATTCAAATCAGTTTGGTGGCTCTAGGCAGTTGCCGACAGTACGGGCATGTGAACTGCAGATTATTTTCACTGCGCATGCTTGAAACGCGGCTGCAGAGAGGCAGCTGCAGTGGCTCAAAAAACACTCTGAATACTGCTGTACACGCAAACACAGTCTATAGAATGCAAACATTTTCCCCTTGGAGGGACTCTGAACTGGCCTTAACTCAGGTAATGCGTGTGCCAGGACCATCCAATCCAAAACATGACAACACAAGACAGGTAATGCCTGGAAGAGAGATACCTAACTGACTGTGTATAGATGAATCAGCTGGGAACTCAGACATCTAGTTGGATGAGCAGAATATATACAGATTAGCCGTAAAACCACGGCTGTTCCCACTAAGCCAACTAGTGAAAAAGCATGGTTGGTGTATGGGGAAACTACTCCCAGATAAAGCTGGGAGATCATTCCAGTATCATTCCAGTGAGCTTATGTAACAACCTGAGGCAGATCAGAATGTCTCACTGAATGAGACCTAGTGAGAGCAAAGCAGACCCTAACAAAGTGATGGAGTAATATTTTAATTCATGTCCCTCCAAGACTGCGGCATCCATAAATGTAAGATGCTGGAGGTGATGCTAGACAGCATGTTACTGTATAAAATTCAATAGAAGTACCCTCTAACAGTTATATGGATAATTATGTGTAGGACAAGTGATAATGAACCAACATGAGAACAGAACCATGATAAAACATATTCTCTTCAGTTAACTCTGGGATGTAAACAACCAACAGCAACAATCATAAAATTTACAATAGGCCAACAAAAATAACAACAGAGACTTAGCGCTCTGCTGCAGTCTCTTTATAGCTGCTTTGATGAAAAGCAGCAGGGAGCTGGGCACAAATCCAATGCTCTTAAAATGCCCATCCAAGCCCTAGATGTGATTTTCTGTCACTATGGCAACCAGAAGTCAGCAGTCACTAAAGGGTGACCTGGGAGGGCACCGGTGGGGGTCAAATTGCTTTTTGTGGCTGGATGTCCAATCCAGCTGAGGCTACTGAGGGGGTAGGGAGATTAGAAAAAGAAGCTTGGATCAATACTAGAATCTTGAGATCAGGACATTATACTGTCTGCTTCTACCTCACATTCTTCTCCTAATTTTTGCTCTTTTAACTCCTTATCTTCCTCTCTCTCTGCTTCAGTATAAAGCTTTCACTGACTTTACCTTTGATTTTCCTCCCACTTTCCCTCCCTCTGCTCTTGCTGGTATTGAAGTCAGTCGCTGAGGAAAATGTCTCAGATTTCGCATCCATAGAGCCTTTCCATGAGATCAACCTTGTGGACATATTGGAGGAGGGGTGGTGCTTGTTTTTAAGAGACACTGAGAAATGAAGGTCTTTTGAGAGTTCAGAAAGGGCACTGTCTGAGGGAGGGCTGGATTAGTCGCTGTAGCTTTTATTCTTGACAGGTCGTAAACGTGCCACTTGGCCTTCCTTAGGTTTCAGTCCCAAATGAATGGCAAAGGACTGGAAAGGAAGCTTCTGGGGTAGAGATGAAGAAATAATTAACAACCAGGCTGTATTTCTTGATTGTGAAAAAGGCAATTTCGACACGAGTATCTGAGCTGAACTGATATAAAAACATGTGGATCAAATCATCTCTTTTATACTCCCTCTGCATTCAGTTAAAAGATTCGAAACACATACAATCCCATACATTTCTGAGTTGTCCTTGGCTCTTGGGGTGCTCTTCTGTTCTTACTCTCTGCTCAGATATCTTGTGAGGCGCTCCAGTGCACTGACGACTGATGATGTTCCTTCTACTTGTGGATAATGACCCTAATGGTGCTTACTGGAAAATTCAGAAGTTTTGTAATCAAATCCATCAATGCATTTTGTAAGAATCAGGTTGTGATGGTCTTGGGAGAGCTTCTGGTTTTTACTCATCATGAGATGATTTTTGTATGACACTTTGTTAACAAAATCCTTCTTATAGCCACTCATGAACTACCTACCCAGCTGATGTTAATTTCCACAGGAGACATAACTGCTTTTTAACAACTGGTTCCTTGCATTTCCATGCCTTGGAATATTGCTTTTACTAACTCATTCAAAACTTTTTCCCTGTTTCACAATACTTTATTACAAACTAGGGATGCACAGATTTATCAGCTAAACATTGGTATTGGTCAATAGTCAATAGGCTGACTGCCATTGGCCTATTGGTTAAAAAAAAAAAAATACTCATTGATGGTAGTAGCCGATGGTCTAAAGCTGGATTTATGAACCTGTGTCACGTTGACGCCATTGCGGACACACATCGCCAAAAGAGTGATCAGCAATTTTTTCTTGTGTGCTGGTTTCACTGTGTTGCTGCAGTGCCAAAATGGGTTTGTGTCCATGTGCAGAGTGATGTGAGCTTGTCATGTGTTTTTGTTTATTAAATAGCGACGGATAAAAGCAGGATTATAATGGAGTTCATTTGATCGCTGCAACAGAGAAAAAAGAGACGACATCAGAGAAAACGGTATGTCCGACCACTGCCGCTGCCGACATTTCACAGTCTATGTAATTAATGGGGTTAGGATGAGTCATACAAGTGCTCTGTAAATGCTAACTTCAATATTCTTTTGAATTTGGGTCATTATTTAACTGACTCGCTTTGGAAGCCGTGCCGCAGTGAATGAGCAGTGCAGAGCAGGGACTAGAACCAGGAAATGTGTAGGAGGAGACAAATCACAGCTCTTGCAGTCTGCGTTGCCAACACGCACCTCAACATCTCTAGAGAGGTGTGTGTTGGGCGGCGCGGGAGGGTATTGCGTCGCTACTTCGTTGACACTGTCGCCACTGTATTGACCCAACACAGGGGCATAAATCCAGTTTAACAGCCATGCGGTGCTGATTTTTTCCCTGCACTCTAAAGCTGTCATTCACAAAATATCCAGTCAGTGGCAGCCTAGTCATCTCCCGGATGACTGAGCTCCTCACCCTATTTCCGACGGTGAGTCCAGCAATCCTATGAAGAAAGCTCATTTCAACCGCTTGTATCCGCGATCTCATTCTTTTGGTCATTACCCAAAGCTCATGACCATAGGAGAGGGTAGGAATGTAGATTGACCGGTAAATCGACAGCTTTGTCTTAGAGCTTAGCTCCCCCTTCACCACAACAGACTGGTACAACGTCTGCATCACTGCAGATGCTGCTCCGATCCATCTGTCAATCTCTCACTCCATTCTCCCCTCACTCGTGAATAAGACCCCAAGATACTTAAACTCCTCCACTTGGGTCATGAGCTTGTCCCCAACCCGTAGAGGACAATCCACCTTTTTCTGGCTGAGGATCATGGACTCAGACTTGGAGGTACTGATTCTTATCCCAGCCGCTTCACACTCAGCGGCAAGTAAGACCTGTAGGTCATTGCTGGATGAAACCAGCAGGACAACATCATCTGCAAACAACAGAGGTGAGATCCTGTGGTCACCAAGCATGACACCCTCCATTCCCTGGCTGTGCCTAGAAATCCTGTCCATAAAAATTATGAACCGGATCGGTGACATAGGGCAGCGCTGGCGGAGTCCAACTCTCGCTGGGAATGAGTCTGACCGAGTAACGCAATATGAACCAAACTCTCACAACGGTTGTACAGAGACCAAATAGCTCCTAACAACAAGCCCAATACCCATACTCCACAAGTCCTGCTTCCTCAGTGGAAGGCGTATCAATGGGATTGAGGAGATCCTCGAACTATTCCTTCCACTGCCCGATGATATCCCCAAAGTCAATAGTGCCCCATCTGCACCATACACAGTGTGGACAGGGGGCTGTTTCCTCCTCCTGAGCTGTCGGACAGTTTGCCAGAATCTCTTCAAGGCCGACCAAAAGTCTTGTTCCATGGCTTCACCACACTCCTCCCATACCTGAGTTTTTGCTTCAGCAACCACCCTAGCTGCACTCCGCTTGGCCTGCCGGTACACCTCAGCTGCTTCAGGAGTCCCATAAGCCAACCAAGCTTGATAGGACTCCTTCTTCAGCTTAGTGCCCCCCCCCCTCACCACTGGTGTCCATCACTTGGTTCGGGGGTTGCCACCACGAGATGCCCCAATGACTTTGTGGCTGCAGCTCTGGGCAGCTGCTTCAACAATGGAGGTGGAGAACATGGCCCATTCAGACTCCATGTCTCCAGACTCCCTCGGAATGTGGTTGAAGTCCTTCCAAAGGTGGGAGTTGAAGACCTCCCGGACAGGGGCCTCAGCCAGACGTTCCCAGCACACCCTCACTATACGTTTGGGTCTACCAGGTCTGAATGGCTTCCTCCCCTGCCATCGGATCCAACTCACCACTAGATGGTGATCAATTTACAGCTGTGCACCTCTCTTTACCCAAGTGTCAGGGACATATGGTTGCAGGTCTGATGCCACGATAACAAAATTGATCATCGACCTGTGACCTAGGGTGTTCTGGTGCTGGGTGCACATATGGACACCCTTATGCTTGAACATGGTGTTCGTGATGGACAAACTGTGGTTAGCACAGAAGTCCAATAACTGAACACCACTCGGGTCCAGATCAGGCAGGCCGTTCCTCCCAATCACCCCCCTCCAGGTTTCACTGTCATTGCCCACGTGTGCATTGAAGTCCCCCAGGAGGACAATGGAGTCTCCAAGAGGAGCACTCTCCAGCACCCCAGTCAGAGACTCCAAAAAGGGTGGTTACTCTGAACCATCATTTGGTGCATAGGCACAAATGATGGTCAGGACCTGTTTCCCAACCCGAAGGCGCAGGGAAACAACCCTTTCGTCCACCGGGGAAAACTCCAATATAGAGGCAGCGAGGAGGGGGGATACAAGAATACCCATCTCTACTCATTACCTTTCACCCGGGGCAACTCAAGAGTAGGTCAAGCTCCAGCCCCTGTCCAGGAGACTGGTACCAGAACCGGAGCTGTGTGTTGAGGTGAGGCCGACTATATCTAGCCGGTATCTCTCAACCTCATGCACCAGCTCAGGCTCCTTCCCCACCACAGAGGTGACATTCCATGTCCCAAAAGCCAGTTTAGGAAGCTTGGAATCAGACCGCCAAGGTCTCTGCCTTTGACTGCCACCTGATCCACATTGCACCGGACCCCCACCTCCTGCAGGTGGTGAGCCCACTGGAGGGCAGACCCATGTAACTCTTTCGGGCTGAGCCCGGCCGGGTCCCATGGGCAGAAACCTGGCCATCCGATGCTAGCTATCGAGCTCCTCCCCCAGGTCTGGCTCCAGGGTGGGGCCCAGGTAACCCCACACCAGGTGGGGTACACTAAATCCTTGTTCTAGCATTCATCATTGGAGTCTGTTGGATCGTTCTTAGTCTGGCCCTTCACTCAGGAACAGTTTGTCTTGGGTGACCCTACCAGAGGCAAATTGCCCTGGACAACATAGCTCCTGGGATCAATATGGCACGCAAACCCCCCACCACGATAAGGTGATGATCCATGAGGGGGTAATGGTAATTACCCCCTCATAGTGACAATGACGGCATAGGGACCTTAAGCTCGGGAGAAGATAACATGGAAACTCTATCCTCAGAGGGTGTCAACATAGAACTTTTAACCTTCGGAGGTGACAATGATGACACAGGAAGCTGAATTTCCGAAGTAAATGACCACATGAGAATTTCCTGTCCAAGAGAAAACCATTCGGGAACCTCTTGCTTAGAAGAAAACAAAGTAAGAGCCTTTTGCTCTGGAAAAAACAATATAGGAGCTCTAGAATCCAGGGAAAAACAACACTGGAGTTCTTTGCTCAAAAGAAAACTTTTTAAACTCATGAGATAACAGCAAAACCCCTTCAAACTCAGAAAACAGAAAACAACAACGGGGTCTCAAACTCAGACAATAACATGGGAGTCTCTTGCTCAGGTGCTAACAACACAGAAGTTTCCAGCTCCGGAGTTACCAATATAGGAGCTTTTGCTTCAGAAACTAAAAACAAGTTTGTTTGTTTGTTTTTTTTTAACTCAGGAGAAACTGACACAGGAACTCTTGGTTCAGGAGACAATGACACAGAAGTTTTTAGTTCACAAACTGATGAAAGGTGAGCTGTTAGTTCTGTAGCAGGTGGCTGAGGTGCACAGCCCTCAGAAACAGCTGACAGAAGTGTGCTGGACTCAGGACCAGATAATTGTTGCACACTAACCTCTGATATTGGTGACAAAGATGCGCTGACTTCAGGAACAGGCAGTAGCCGGGGGGCGGGGGGTGGGGGTGGGGGGGACTTTAGCTCAGCAAAATGCAGCAGACGAATTTTAAATTCAGTGACTAGTAGCTGGAGAGGCCCCAGCTCCGAGTCCGATGATGATAGGCATGCACTGACCTCAGTGACTGCTGACAGGAGCTCAATGCCCTCAGGAACCAATGATGGAGGCACGTCGGCCTCAACCCCAGACAAATGGGGAAGGTTGGTCTCAAGAACAGACTGTTGAAGTGCGCAGACCTCAGGCAGCGAAGGTGGAGCGGGCCGCTCAACCTCTTGAACTGCGACGGATGGAGCGGACTGCTCGCCCTCAGGAACAGCGACGGGTGGAGGTCTCCTGACCTTTTGGTCTATGGCAGTTGGAGGTTCACTGACCTCTGACACAGTGGCTGGGATGTGGTTGTCCTGTGGCTCCATCCTCGACATGACCACCTTGGACAAGGGAGGAGAACAGGTGGTCAATGAGGTGACACCACAGTCATTAGCAGCAGAGACTGGTGGGGAGGACCCAAGAACTGGTGAACTCTGCACTTGGATCCCCTCACTAGGAGTAAGGCAAGTCTTTTCTAAAATAGTTATAGAGATTAATGGAAAAAAGTACTTGCCTTGGCTCCTGGTCTCCTGCTGTGGGGGTGACAACCTCAGGCTCAACTGATGGAGGTCCCCTGACCTCTGGCCCAACAGTTGGAGGTCCACCACCTCTGGTGAGCCAAAAGCAAATGACTCATCCACCTCTGGCATGCAGGAGAACTCACTGGAGAGCAGGTAGGCCTGAAAGAAGGCTGGAATGTCCTCGTATAAATGGGGCTTGGATGTCACAATCCCACAAGCCCTTCTCCATGCAATGTCTTGCCACCCATTCCTCTGGTGACTGAGCTTAAAACAGTCTGCCAACTGGTTGATGACTGTCCATGGATCCCCACGGGTGACCAAGTTTTTGGGCGTGGAGCTCGGGAGAGAGGAAAGGGGAGAGGGAGATGAGTGTATGGGTGCAGCAGCACAGTATACAGCAGAGACAGGGAGAGAGAGCTCAGTGGTGGTGGATGGCTGCTGCTGAGCCCCCTTCCCAGGAACGGGACATGACCTTTCATTAGTAGATGTAATATAATGATAAGATACTTGCCTGTGTTCCTGCTCTGCTGCTGCTGAACCATCAGGCGAGTCCTCCCGGGAACCGCTGGAGCTCGTCTGACTGAGAATCTCTGCTCGATGGAGTGGAGCTGAGATGTGTCCCTCTGGAACAGACAGCTGGGGCGTGCTGACGTCCTGCTGTCCAGCCACTGGAGCTGCCACTGATGAAGCACTCGAGGGAGGTGGGGCCACGGCAGCAGAATCCCTCGGTGAAACCTCGAGTGAAGGACCCGGGTGGCGAGCAGAGCGACGCTTCCTCACAGGTCGCTTCCATGTTGGCCCTTTAGATGGTGACTGGTCCTCACACACTGGAAAAATACCTCCGGAGCAAACCAAGGCTTATATTCCAGCAGGATGTCATTTTGTGCGAGGATAGCCTGCCTCCGCTCCTCCTGCTCCAATATGTCTGCAGCCATGGCTGGTTGGTCCTTCTCCCAAATCAGCTGGTTTCCACCCAGTATGGACAAACACTCAGAAAAAACAACAGAGGCGGCAGACAGTGCAGGAGCGATGGGGAAGGTGGGAGGCGGTGCATCAGTGACAGGAGTAGAAGATGATGATCTGGAGTTCAGCTGGACAAGACTATCTGGGAAGCACCGTCGCCTGAGCCCGTCCCAAAGCTGCACAGCGTGGGAGTGAAGCACGACCACCTCAGGAATTTGCCGCACGTCCGGGTGGCTGAGAATATATTGCACTGCCAACAGCTCCCTCAATCCATCAGACGGGTCGGGATAGCTCAGAACTTGGTCCAACTAACAAATGGCCTGGGCAATAACTTCTGCCAACTTATTCCGACCTGAACCCTTCCTTCTCCTGCCAAACTTGCTCGCTGAGTCCTTAAGTGGTGGCGTCATTCTGTCAAGGGTTTGCTGGCACAGGATTCAGACACAGGCAGAGAAATGGTGCAGAAACAATAATTTATTAAAAAAAACTTAAACACAAATGAACAACAGTGCGAAGGCTGCAAATGAAAACAAATGGTGTTCACCTATATAACGCTTTTTCTCATCTCTGGATGACCAAAGTGCTTTACAGATCCTGCTATCCACCCATTCACACACTGATGGCAGCAGAGCTGCCATACACACACAAGCACTAGCCTGGCCACCAGGAGCAACTGGGGGTTCAGTGTCTTGCTCAAGGACACTTTGACATGCAGACTGCAAACAGAGCAGGAATTGAACCCATGACTCTCTGAGCAGTAGTCAGTCACACTACACCTTCACCACAGTCGCTCCAAAGCAAAAGGTAAACTGATCGACTGACAAAAACTGGACTAAAGTAGAATATATACTGACATGGGAAACTCACAGACAGCACTGACAAGAATCAGAATCAGAATCAGAATCAGAAAAAGATTTATTGCCAAGTACATTAACAGATCACTGATAACATACGAGAGAATTTGACTTGACACAGAAAATGAACCTGCATTTCCAGTGACACGGCTGCATCGGGGACGCGCCTGCCAATAGGATGGTACAGATAAGAAATCATACAATAGGAAGGAGCAAAAAAATCATTGAATTCAGAATATTGACCATAAGTAATCAATATTATGATTACAAAGACAAAAAAAGCCCACGATGCACATTCAAGACCAGAGTCCACAGGACACAAGGAGAGCAGTGAATGTTATCTTGTTGTCAGTTTCTGGGTCAGTGTGGATGTAGTGTTGAAGCAATGTTGTATCAATATGAGCACAAGGACACTTTGGCAGAAGATGTTTTGTCTGGCTGCAGCAATTGTCCTTGGCAATTGTCCCAAGCAGCTACTGTCCAGAGGCCGTGTGCTCAGTGTTTTGAAAAACAAAGACTGGGGATTATCAGGAGGATTTTTGTAAGGGAAATTGAGCCAAATAGACTGAACACAGAGAAAGAACTTTATTTTCTTCTGCAGATTCAGTGCTTAATCCTTCATTGCGAGGGCTTTGAGTCCGTCGTGGATAGACTTAAGCGTAGATGTAATCCACCTTCCGAGACAGTTCTCCATTTGTCGCTATCAAAGTCTCCTCCATTTTTCCAATTTGATGGATGCACCTCGCGTGGCCAGCATTTTGATAGGTTGTATCCATCTTCAGCAATTTGCGGTACACCAGGACAATCCCAGTTCCAATCAGAACGATCCCAGTCACCATTATTACGAAGATATACAAATCTTCAATATCTTCGATAGAGAGATTACTCAGGCACAAGATCCTCCAAACACTTGTCACCCGTAAATAGCCCGCTGGAGCCGTCCCTGCGGGGCAAACAGCTTCCCCCGGAGCACTGTTCCTTGTTGAAAAAATAGTGTCAATTGCGTTCAAAGCCCAGCTTATCAATTCCATAATTTCTTTTCGATAATCAGCAGTAGACGCAGACAGACAACAGCAAGCTGGGATCCAGTTAGTTAGGGAAGTGGGGAGCTAGAGCAGAGAGAAAAGAGAGAAGCGTCTACTCTCCTTGAAGAGCGGAAGTGAAGAAGAAGAAGACATTAATGACACCACGTCTGACAAGGAAAAGCACACACAATATATAGACAGAGGGAATAATCAAGACAATATGACACAGGTGGGGAGAGCCATCATGACAAACAGCTGCTACATGGGGGAAGCAGAGACAACAGAACGGGCGGGGCTACACACACACACAATCAGACAGAACATGAACAGAGGATCACAGAGGAGACATAACTCAGACAGCACTTATGACAGAAATCCAGACCACAGTGACACAGACTTTGAACATAACAGGCCACGGATAATAATAAACATGATCACTAAAAATGCATGACTACACAAAGAAGCATAACTAACAAAAGGATGAGGACATGGCTGAACTCATGTCCTGAGAATAACAAAAGGATCACATACGGACATAAAGTGAGGGCATGAGCACAGCCATGTCCAAACCTTTACAAGTACTAAATTGGTAATGTGGATAATGGGTTCTAAGTATTTTTGAAGCAGTGCATTAGATGCTACAAGTCACAGTTCACCTTAAATTTAAAAGAAAAAGCAATTCAAAGCTGATTTTCATGAGTTTTTTAAAATTAGCATCTCTACATGTATGGCAGCCGTTCAATTTGAGTATCTGTTGAATTCCAGTATAAGGACACTTCACTGTACTTAAGGAGGTTCTGATTAGGTGATCATCTAAGCATGGTAATAAATGAGAGTTATCACATAGAGATTTCAGAGTTCTTCCTAAGTTAAAACCTAAGTATTGTAGTGTTTAAGAATGAATATGAACTTGTTTTCTTTTCATTATATCATCTAAAAGCAACACATTTTTTGTTTTGGCCAATTGTCACCTTTGGTGAATAAATGTTCTAAGTGTTGATATTTTGACTTGGAATTATTTTCAGTAGGTTAGAGAATAAAACAAAACTGTTCATTTGAAGTGAAAGAACAACTTCAATTATTATGTTGTCGAGGGATGAAGCTGATTAACACGACTCACTACTCACTGTTTTTGCATCTCTGCAAGATTTTCTGGTGTTTTTCTTTCATGGCAGTTAATCTGGCAAATATTTTGTACTCCCATACCAGCACCCAGGTTGCACCCTTGATCCCAAAGAAGGATTACCCAGAAACCCATCTGGCGCGTGTCTCCTAGTGGGGTGTACATGAAGAGAAGCCACTGGCCCACAAAGCATCAGCCTGCATTAATCCTGACTGTTACTCTCGTTTAAAAGCAGACAGCAGCCCAGACTGGTGAGGAATGCGTACGCCGTGAAGTGATCTGACTGGTTATGTGTGTCACCCTGGCAGTAGGTGCAGCTGGTTATGTGCTGACACGTGAATTCTGTGACCTGATTTAATGTCACAGAATGAGTTAATATGAAAGTAGTGGCATGAAAAATGTGTTTGGAGATCACAGCGGTCACACAGTGCAGGAGACTGCTGAGCAGTTATAAAAGGGATTGCAGTTTTATGCAGTTTTCACTGATTAATTTCCTCAATGAGATGTAATTTTAAAGACAAAAACCTTCCTGTGTGGTTTAGCAGAGCATCAGAAACAGCTCAGTTTTCTGCCTGCTCATTAATATTCATGTAGCCTTTATGGGACAAACTACTTTAGTACTAACTGCTAATTGAACAATACTTGCTAACCTCCGGAAACCTCCGGTTTCCTCCCACAGGCCAAGTTAGGTTAAATGGAGACTCTAAAGTGGCCCTAGGTGTGAATGTGTGTGTGGGTAGCTCGGCGGTGCAGTGGTTAGCACTGTGGCAGCACAGCAAGAAGGTCATGAGATCAGTTCCACCCCTGACCATCAGTGACCCTTCTGTGTGGAGTTTATGTTTACTCCGGTTTCCTCCCACAGGCCAAAAACATGCACGTTAGGTTAACTGGAGACTAAAATGGCCCTAGGTGTGAATGGTGAAGGGATTGGCACTGCACCGTGGCTGCCTCATCCATCCAGGTGGATTCCCTGAATTTCCCTCTGGGGATTAATAAAAAATATAATAATACAAAATTAAGTACAGTGGTGTGAAAAAATGTTTGCTCCCTTCCTGATTTCTCATTTTTTTGAATGTTTCAGCTCATCAAACAAATTTAAATATTAGACAAAGATAACACAAATAAACACAAAATGCAGTTTTTAAATGAAGGTTGTGGAAATGCATATTGTGGAGGTCTCTGCAGACAGCGTCTCAGTCAGGAGGCAGTGATTAAACATAAGAGAATAATAGGCAAGGACTTCATGGGGAGTTGGCAGGAAGAGGGAGCTGGGGGTTGAAGGAATATGTATTGTGGAGTTGGATATCATGCAGTGTGATGTGAAATGTCACGCAGATGTGAGATGATCTGTGGAGGTTGTAAGGAGAAACCTGGTTTGGCTGATTCATTGCTTTTCTGTGTTTGGATGATGTGAGAGTGTGAATAAAGCTTCGTCTGCTCGTAAACCTGCCTCATCATTTCCCACACTCTCCACACTGGTGACCCAAGACGTATTATGGAACACGGGGCAAGAACCCCGGAGTTGGCCCAGACGGGAAGCCCCAGCAACGCGGCAAGCATCCCACAGACGGCCCGGACGGGAACCCCCAGCATCGCGTGCGCTGTTGCAGTCAAGCTACCAGACTTTTGGCAGCACAACCCGCGCTCTTGGTTCCACCACACCGAGGCCCAGTTCGCCCTCCGGGGAGTAACGGCAGACGACACCAAGTTTTTCCATGTGGTTGCAGTGCTGGATGCTCGCACAGCTCAGCAGGTAGCGAGCCTGCTCGACCAGCCCCCAGCCCACGGCAGATACGAGGCTCTCAAAGCTACGCTGATTCGGCGCTACACGCTCTCGGATTGTGAGAGAGCAGAGAGGCTCCTGAGGCGTTCCGAGTTAGGAGATGGTTCGGCTGTTGACCTGATGGAGAAGATGTTGGCGTTAATGGGCACGGACGACGGGCATTTTCTGTTTGCCAACCTTTTCCTCCAGAACCTTCCAACAGAGGCGAGAGCGGTCCTGGCCAATTCGCCGTTGCTGGCTGCGTGTGACTACCGTGCGCTAGCCCAGGAGGCAGACCGGATCATCCTCACCACCAGAGCGCTCACAGTGAACGCAGCGGCGTCGAAACCCAGCAAGACGACCAGAGGAGGCGAGGAGCCACCGACGGTAGCGGCAGTGAGGGCCAAGGAGCGCCAGAGAGACATGCTCTGCTTCTACCACCGCCGCTTCAGAGAGAACGTACGCAGATGTGCGCCACCGTGCCAATTCAAGCGCTTGGGAAACGCCAAGGCCGGCAGTTGGTAGCAGCTGCGACCGCCGGTGAAGAGAACAAGCTGCTCTACGTGATGGACTCACGCTCGGGGAGACGCTTCCTCGTAGACACCAGAGCCCAGAAGAGCATCATCCAGCCGACCTACGCCGAACGGCTGGCAGGATCTAGCGGCCCCGGGCAGGTAGCAGTAAACGGCTCGGACATCAAGACCTTTGGTGAGAGGACACTGGCTTTATCTCTACACGGCCGTACATACGAGTGGACTTTTGTCATAGCAGCTCTGAGTTTCCCAATCCTGGGAGCTGATTTTCTGTGTGCGCATGGTTTATTAATTGATGTTGCTAACAGGCGCTTGGTTAATGCACTGTCCTTTGACTCTCTCCCCTGCACAGCTCGAGGGGCCGAGCCAGTAACACAAGCCAATGTCACAGCTCCAGGTGGTAAGTTCCACACACTGCTCACTCAGTTTCCAGCACTCACGGTCCCGACGTTTTCAGCGACCATAGCTAAACACGGGGTGGAGCACTTTATCACCACCACCGGGCTGCCCATTTTCGCACAACCTCGGCGCTTGGATGCAGCTAAACTGGCCATAGTGCGCGAGGAGTTTGCCAGCCTGGAAAGGTTGGGCATCATCAGGTGATCGAACAGCCCATGGGCATCCCCGCTACACATGGTCCCTAAGGCTGAGGGGTCGTGGCGACCGTGTGGCAATTTCCGCAGGTTGAATAACGCCACAGCATACGACTGCTACCCGATTCCCCACATTCAGGATTTTTCCATTCACCTCGCCAGAGCACGCATTTTTTTTAAAATAGACCTGGTCCGCGGTTACCACCAAGTCCCAATGCTCGCGGAGGACATACCCAAAACAGCGGTAATAACTCCGTTCGGCTTATTCGAGTTTCTGCGCATGCCATTCGGATTAAAAGGAGCGGCACAGACGTTCCAGGGCATGATGGACTCGGTGCTGCGCGATCTCCCGTTTGTGTTCGTCTACCTGGATGATATCCTGGTAGCCAGTGCGTCCGAAGACAAACACGTAACCCACCTCAGGACAGTTTTCCAGAGGCTGGAGGAGCATGGGTTAATAATCAACCCGGCGAAGTGCCAGTTCGGCGTGACAGGGATTGATTTTTTGGGACACCGCGTCTCACCAGAGGGAGCGATACCCTTGTCCGATAAAGTGCGCGCAGTGGCAAACTTTCCCCGGCCTCATACGGTCAGGGCACTGCAGGAATTTTTGGGGATGGTTAACTTTTACAACCGTTTCCTCCCCCGCGCAGCTCAACTCATGCAGCCATTATACGCCGCGCTCAAGAGACGGAAACCCGCGGATGGAGTCGAATGGACTCCGGAGTGAGAGCAGGCGTTCTCTGAGGTTAAAGCAGCCCTGGCAAACGCCGCACTGTTGGAGCACCCAGACCCGGCGGCCCAGATAGCGCTCACTACCGACGCCTCGGACGTTGCCATAGGGGCCGTCGTGGAGCAACGTGTCGTCGGTTCGTGGCAGCCGCTCTCTTTTTTCAGCAGGGCTTTGCGCGACAGTGAGCGTAAATACAGCGCATTTGACAGAGAGTTGCTGGCTCTCCATCTGGCCATATGCCACTTCCAGTTCTGGCTGGAAGGGCGCAGCTTCACCGCGTTCGTGGACCACAAGCCGCTGACGTTCGTGATGGCCAAGGTTTTGGAACCATGGTCGGGCCGGCAGCAGAGACAGCTGGCCGCAATCTCGGAGTTTATGACTGATATTCAACATGTGTTGGGTAAACTGAATGTGGTGGTGGACTGCCTCTTGTGCGCGGTAGTGGCCCTGGTCTGCGTAGGGATAGATAATACAGCCATGGCCGCAGAGCAGATTAGCGATACGGACGTGCGCGTGCTCCAGTCTGGACCAACAGGGTTAAGGCTGGAGAACAGGGTACTGCAAGACGGCAGCCCCCCCACAATCTGTGACGTCTCCACGGGACGGCCGCGCCCTGTGGTCCCGGTCGCGTGGCGCCGCCGCGTGTTTGAGTCAGTTCACGCTTTAGCGCACCCAGGAGTGCGCTCGTCAGTCAGTCAAAATGGTGGGAGCAAAATTCGTGTGGCCAGGCCTGCTCAAACAAGTGAAAGAGTGGGCTGCAGCCTGCGTAGCGTGCCAACGAGCCAAAGTGCACAGACACACGAAGGCTCCTTTGGAGCCATTTAATATACCGGCTAAAAGATTCAACCATGTTCACATGGACCTCGTGGGCCCCCTCCCGCCGTCGCAGGGGTGCACGCACCTTCTGACAGTGGTGGACCGCACCACACGCTGGCCAGAAGCAGTTCCGCTGGCGGCAACAACGTCCGCGGACGTGGCGCGCGCTTTTTTGACAACATGGGTGGTGCGTTTTGGAGTCCCGTCGGACATCACGTCCGATAGGGGCCCTCAATTTGTTTCCGAACTTTGGTCCGCGATGGCCCGCAGCCTGGGTGTTGCAATTCATCGCACGACCGCGTACAACCCACAGGCAAATGGGTTATGCGAGCGTTTTCACAGGTCACTGAAAGCAGCACTCAGGGCTTTGTTGACGGATGCAAATTGGGTTGACCAGTTGCTGTGGGTTTTATTGGGGTTGCGTTCCGCACCAAAAGAGGATTTGGAGGCTTCCCCGGCTGAGCTGGTTTTTTCTCAGCCACTGCGGCTGCCCGGGGAATTTTTGCCAGATAATCCCGTGCCGGACAGCTGCCCGTCTCAGCGTTTGCAGCGCAGTGCAGACACAGGCACGCTGCCCGGCCCGGCCCACCACTGTTTTCCACGTGCTTTTGTGCCAAAAACTTTGAAGAACGCGGAGTTCATGTTCGTCAGACACGATGCCCACCGCTCGCCATTGCGCCCACCCTATGATGGCCCGTTCAGAGTGCTGGAAACAGGGGACAAGCATTTTTTGCTAGACTTGGGGGAGTGTCGGGACAAAATATGCATAGACAGACTTAAGCCTGCCTTTGTAGTGGCGGATGAGCAAGTGCTGCTGGCCCGGGCCCCCCGGCGTGGAAGATCACCACGGAGAACTCCCCAGGCAAATGATTCACCAGAACAGCCACACAGGCAGAGCGAAGTCCCCCCCCCTCGCCTTGGCCCACCCGCAGTCAGACACACGTCCAGCAGCCCCCCGCTGGCACAGAGACCCCAGTTCCAGCAGATATGGGAGGAGACTGAAGCCCAAAAGATGTAGTGACTGAAACTCTGTCTGGGGGGGTGGGGGTGATGTGGAAATGCATATTGTGGAGGAATCTGCAGACAGCGTTTCAGTCAGGAGGCAGTGATTAAACATAAGAGAATAATAGGCAAGGACTTCATGGGGAGTTGGCAGGAAGAGGGAGCTGGGGGTTGAAGGAAAATGTATTGTGGAGTTGGATATCATGCAGTGTGATGTGAAATGTCACGCAGATGTGAGATGATCTGTGGAGGTTGTAAGGAGAAACCTGGTTTGGCTGATTCATTGCTTTTCTGTGTTTGGATGATGTGAGAGTGTGAATAAAGCTTCGTCTGCTCGTAAACCTGCCTCATCATTTCCCACACTCTCCACAAGGTGTTTATTATTAAGGGGAAAAAAATCAAAATCTAGATTAAAATAGGTTTAAATTTGTGTGATTATCTGAAACATTTAAGTGTGACAAACACAAACACACACACAAAAAGAGAAATCAGGAAGGGGGCAAACACTTTTTCACACCACTGTAGCTGATACTTTAAATGCTCATCTCAGCACAGTTGGGATTTGTACAAAAAGCAGGACAGCAGCAATTCCAACAGTAGAAAATAAAACTGCTACCAACACATTTGTAAAGAGCAAAGCATACACATCTCCCCTTATTTCAATAGCATATCAATACTAGACTAACAGCAGCCTTAACAGCTACTGTACAGCCTCCAGTTAGCCCAATAAAATATTTGAATGATTTACTTATAAGTTGTGGTTCTGAAGCATAGACCAACATTGTGGAGGCTGCAGCATTTCTCAGAAGTAGCTTCAAAGAAAAATCCAAACTTTCTCACTTTTAGTCAAGCCTTTGGTGCTGATGTTAGTTCTTCTGCTAACAGGCTGCTTGGATCCCTGGCTCCAAGTGGAGGTTCTTTGGGTGAGGGAACTCATGCTCAGAGGACGAACAGGTGGTGTTGTGTGGGTCATGGTGTTAGAAGGCATCAATGTCACAGTAGGAAGAGGAGCCTGTTTGGTGCTTCTCTACCAACAACTGCCTATTTGCTAACCCAGCACTGCTGTTTATCAGCAAATAACTGCACAGAGGTGGATAATGAACCATTGTCACCCTAGTAGAGTGTTCTCAAATATTTTTTTCTTTTTTAAGTTCCAGCCGTGGTTGCTGTTAGTGCTGATGCTAATGGGCTGCTATGACCACCCTCCCTCCCCACCTCATGCTGGATTATGGCCACAGAGTGGATCTGTATCACAGTCAATAGCATGGTGATGGGGGTAACTGAAGATAGGGTTTCTTTTTTTAAAGTGATGTACTGAAAAGTAACCACAAGAGCTATACCAGCTCCTGTCGGAGTATATCACTATAAATGTTTCTGAGAAAAATAAATTATGATATTTCTATGGTATATGACTCATGGATACATTTTAGAAGGTTGAAACCCATGAACACACCATTTTATAGTGAATGAGACCTTTAAAATAAAACTTTAGTAGAAATACATGAAATGTTTTAAACATGTCATTTAAACATGTTTACATAAGGACATGTTTTAGGTGCAGAAGTAGCTGATCACATGCACAGGGTCGCACAGGGAAATTATGACCATACTACAGTTAGGGTGCACGACGGCCACTGTTTGGTCCGGACCAAAGGACCAAACAGTGGCTTCCGCGGATAGTTCAGTTTGTTTGGCGCAGTCTGAATGCGCGTTGGAACTGGTGTGCACCAAACAAGCGAAGTCTGGGCCCCCTGAAAACGGGGGTCTCGGTTCTCTTGTAAATGAAGTCTGGTGCGCTCCACTTGCAGTGTGAACCCAAAGGGAGTATCCAGCGGACCAAAGGGCAGAAGTGCCCCTCAGCATTTGTGTAACCATAGCAACACATAGTCTGAGAAGAGGAAGTGGTGTTTACCATAGTACATTTTGGGTAGAAAATAACAATAAAGACAACCCTGCAAATCCGAGAAATCCTTTTACTGGTAAAAGCTGAGGATAAAAGTTAAAAAATGTCTCGTTTGTGGCGGACAAACAACCCGGCTGAAGGGAATGGATTTCTGTTTTCGATCCTAGCCAGTTGATGAGCCGGATTTCTCTTCTTCATCAAGATTTTTATTTCCTGGTCAGTGGTGGTTTTGGCTACAGCGGCCCAAACGAGCAGTTGTAACTGCATGAAGTCGTCCAAACCAAATGAAGGTGTGAAAATTCTCGGCATTCCTCGCCCAGTCGAATCAAGACCCCCGGTCCATCCTAATCTGAATGCAGCCTTAAAGTCACCTGCACACCATCCAACAGAGATTAAACTCATGTAGGACTGGTCAGTGTGACATATATGTATGTCACACATGCGACATGAAAATCGATCTATGCAAAGAATAAATAAAGTGAAGCAGCACCAGTGCAATGAGAAATAGAACTGTTTGTGTGTATAGCCACTTTCAAACTACAATTAAAGGTCTGATGACACGTTTTTGACTTCATCTAATTTTTCAACACATAATACAATATGATGAAATAGGTTGGTCTGTGCAGTTCTAAGTCAAACAGGCTTTTTTCACGCGAATATCCGACGTTTTCATGAGTGCCGCGTCACCAACTGTGTCAGTGGCTGGAAAACCCCACGGCCCCATGTAACCCCATGTAACGTCATCGACAGAACACAGTGCTTGGCTGCTCATTGTACACACAGGATGGAAGTGGTAGAAAACATCGACGATGGTTCCAGCACATGTAGTCTGGAATTGGTTTGTGTTGTCCAATCTCCAGACGACTATAGTTCCAAAGAATGGGATGACAATGAAGAATCTGGGGGCATCAGACTGTATAGGTTTGAGCCATGCCAAGCGGGCATCGTGCCAAGCGAGTCAGACTCAGAGAGTGACAGCGGAGAGGCACACATGCCCACAGCAGCAGCAGCAGCAACAAACACACGGCAGGGGAACACCAGTGTTACTCTTTTGTTACAGATATTGCAACAAATTATTTGTTCATTCGGCTGCAATCGGCCGCAAGCTCCCATCTCTCCAGGATCTGTACATCTCCAGGACCCGGAGGCGTGCTGGCCGGATCATAGCCGATCCCTCACACCCTGGTCACGTACTGTTTGCCCCCCTCCCCTCTGGTAGAAGACTTCGGTCCATCCAGACTAAAACCTCCCGTCACATGAACAGCTTCTTCCCCTCTGCCATTAGACTGCTGAACACTAAGTGACTCTCGTGCACCATGTACAGCAGCTCAACCAGACTCATGTCAATCATCACTGTTTTCTTCCTGCATTACCGACTGCACTATATAGTTCTCCACAGTATCTGCTGCTGGCTAATATATATTTTAACTGTTGACCAGTATCACTTAATCTTATCCTACACTTTATTACATGTATAGTTTATTTCTCTTATCTTATCATGTTTAATGTTGCAGCATTGTACCGAGACAAATTCCTAGTTTGTGTACTACATGAACAATGGCAATAAACCTGATTCTGATTCTGATTCTGATTCTGATTCTGATTCATTCATTCATTCATTCATCTTCTTCCGCTTAATCCTTTTCGGGTTGCGGGGGGCCTGGAGCCTATCCCAGCATCTTTGGGCGAGAGGCAGGGTACACCCTGGACATATTGCCAGTCCATTGCAGGGCCAACACAGAGAGACAGACAACCACTCACTCTCACAGTCATACCTAAGGACAATTTAGAATCCTCAGTTTTGATGCCTATTAACCTAACTTGCATGTTTTTGGCATGTGGGAGGAAACCGGAGGAATATAATTTATTTAAACCCAATTTTTCAATAAAATCATAGCAGTGTATTCTCTGTGGCTCAGGCATCGGGTTTATTATGTATTATATTTTGAGTTCTTGTTGTTTTTGTTTTGTACATGTGTTTTATGTGCATTTTGAAACACTTTCAGGTGGGCACTGTCCAAGATTTGCTGGTCCGACCACGCACCCTCTCTCTTTGACAGTCAGCTGTTCCTGTTTTGTGTGCATCATCTGCCGTGTTGTCAGCCAGCCAATATTGCCAACACTATCACGACGTGTTAGTCACTCCACACAGCCGTGGTTCTGTTGCGCCCCTTGAAGCGATGTCGGCCCTGGGGCGCAACTATGGTTAACATGTCTCCTCTCCATGTTCGCTGGGCAATGTCGGCCCCGAACGCCAACTGTAAGTGTTTCTGTTTATTTTTGTAAGTCTTCACCTTTTTGGGAGCTGTTGGTTGTCATCTTTCTTATTTTCAATACATGTGCTGTGGTGAATCCTGCGCGTAAATCCATTCATCATGACCCTCCGTGCGCTCTTACGCAGGGTACGGAGAGGGAGGATGAAATAATGAGGATTTATGTGCAGGGTTCACTACAGCACATTTAATACAGAAAGACAGACAATTCCCAAAAAGGTGAAGACATACAAAAAACACAAACACACTTACTGATGGCGTTCGGGGGCCGGCATCGCCCAGAGAACGAATGAGAGGAGACGTGTTAGCCACAGGTGCGCCCCAGAGCCGACATCGCTTCAAGTATGCTCAAGAACCACGGCGAACATGGAGTGACTAACGTTGTGGGAGTGCTGAAAATACTGGCAGACTAACAGCACAGATGACAATACTGTGGACCAGCAGTGCGTGACTGGCAAACGGCCGCTAAGTACACGCACTGCTGGTGATGGTGTGATGAGAAGCACCTGGGTGAGGACCAGGAAAGATGATCAGTGGGAGTTTGAATCAGCTGGTGATAATGAGAGAGGGGACATGGCCAGACCAGCAAGCTGTCAGCATGCGCTCAGAGAAAGTAGGTCAAAGCTGCGCATAAATCCATTAATCCTTCCCCTCCTCGTGCGCTCCTTCTGTGTAAAAGCATGAGGAGCACACGAGGAGGCTTATGACAGTTGTAGCTGAAGCGTGTGATGTGGTCTTTCATGGCCTGTTGTTTATCTAAGCCTGCGACACAACGCGAAGGCATAGCTGTAAAATTAAAACAAGAAACCAGAGAAACTGTGAGCTACAAAGCTGCTGTCATTCCAGTCAACAACACCGGCATCCGTTCTGTTGCTTTCGTCATGGGGGTGTTGCCCTTAATTCGGTGGGCGGCACCACAGTCCAGTCAGTGGCTGCGATTTTTTGATGATAACTAGTTTATGCAGGCGCGGTTGTAAATATTATATTGATCATTGACAATGACTTTTGGGTTTACACAACATGCTAAAAAATGTCAAAAACGTGTCATCAGACCTTTAAGCCGCTTTAAAACTACAATTGGGTGAGCCACAGTCACAAGATCCATTAGCATAAATTCACACCTCAACAACCTTCCACAGCCACAGCCTTTTCAGACTTTAAGCGGGTCTCATCTCCCGCAGATAACATCTCATTTCTCGGGGATATCAAGTTTCATGTCCTCATATCACTGATTGCGCCAGTCAGCCCGGAAGCTGGTAATGCAGGCCGCTATTGAGAGTCACTGGCATTTATGTAAGTCTTTAAATTTTGTCGCTCTGTCAAACTCAGCGCAGATCAATGGTGGAATACACAATCCATAGTTCAATGGTAACTGCTCTTTGTCCTCCATTGCAATGGAGAGGATTGCAAAATGCACCCAACATTTTTTTTTTCACATCGGTGCTGAATACCTTATATATTTACAAGAACAGACACTGTGTGTTTGTGTGTGCAGGATGCACTTTTGTTTGTGTGTCACCTTTAGCGCCACACAAAGCGAGATATGTTTTATCTCGGAGGGGGCTGTCACAGGAAAAAAAAGAGGAAAAGAGGATATACGAAGTGAACAGATATATAGATTGCCCCTTGCCGACAGGACAGGCTGGTCTCTTACGCAGCAGCTGGGGGATGTCAGAGCTGCTGCAGGCTACGGGGGAGTGACTGAAAAAAAAAAAAAAGCTCTTATTAAAGAAACATTTTTTTATGTTTCTTCCGGCTTTTCCTGTACTGGGCCCACAGCAGATTTTGCGCCGCTCTCTGGAGGAAGAGTGTGACATAAATAAAGGAAGGTCCATGGGGAGACGTGGACTATTTTTACAGTCTAGTCCAGGGGTGTCACACATACGGCCCATGGGCCAAACCTAGCTGATTAGTTTGTATGGTGTGATGAGTCAGTTCAGGTGGTTAGATTGATGACTGGTGGGGAAATGTATGCAAATTTAAAATGATTGTAATCTTGACAAGTTATCTTTAATAATAAAGTGAAATACTATATGACAATTACACTGCACTACTTGCACGGTGGTACAGGGGTTAACACTGTTGCCTAACAGCTAAAAGGTTCTAGGTTCAAAACGCAAGGCTGGCAGGGGTGGGAACCTTTCTGTGTGGAGTTTGCATGTTCTCCCTGTGCTGTGTGGGCTTACTCTGGGTGCTCCGGTTTCCTCCCACGATCCAAAGACGTGCATGTTAGGTTAATTGCTGATTCTAAATGGTCCCTAGGTATCATTCTCTGATAGGCCCTTAGAGGGTTAGTACTAGTGAAGAGCTTTGAGACTAGAAAAGCGCTATATACTGTAAGTACCCATCCTTACTTGCATTCAGTTTTAAAGAAGTAACATATGTTTTTATCATGCTTCAAGTATTTGTCTTGTGCCACATGACTATAAACTAGGGCTGTGCAATATGACGATATATATTGGTGACACTGTGGAAGAATAGATTCAGGCGAGGTATGACGAGCTGGAAGGTGGCAGAGTTTTATTTCCTCCATCAAAATGAGATGCACTTGTAGCGCTATGCACTACAGTGGTCTACTGTGCTGTGTTGCTGAGGCATGTATAGCACAGTAGACCACTGTAGTGCACAGCGCTACAAGTGCGTCTCATTTTGATGGAGGAAATAAAACTCTGCAACCTTCCAGCTCGTCATACCTCGCCTGAATCTATTCCTCCACACTGGTGACCCGACGTGTCATGGTGCGCCCCTCGCCTGATCTTTTCCCTCCACACTGGTGACCTGACGAGAGAGAATGATCGTCTACTCCCTCTCACCGTGCTGTGGACCCCAGAGGACCAGAGAACGCCTGCAACCTCTTCATCCTCACCGGAGCGCGCTCCCTGAAGTGGGTAGCGCTAGGACCGACACGTACCATGAATGGCGACACGAGCGAGCTGAAGGAAGCAGCCTGAACGGGGAAGGACATCGGCGCCGACTGCGTTGATTTCCGCCAAGCTCTCTGAACCTGACTAACCTCACAACAGCGGACCTCCCATGCACAGAAGCCCCGCACGCACTCCGCAGAATTACGAGGACAGTGCAACTGCCAGTTATGTGGTCACTGCGCCAAGCGCGCGCCACGAACGGGACAAAACCGGCTCCACAGACTGATACAGCATCCTCCGCCACTGCACATGCCCAAGAAACATGGCCAATCGCCACCCTCGGAACCTTCAGGGCTGCTTACCCACCTGAAGCAGACATGCAGCCCACACACAGGACTTTGTATGGGTTTCTCAGCCATGGCGCACAAGGGGAATTTAGCCGATTGCTGTCCCAGATGGCTTGAGGGCTTCTTCCGCACCTAAAAGCCAGACCGCTAGGTCCCTCACACAGATGCAGTTGTTTCACAGCCGCTACGCATCCTCGGGGAATCTGGCCGCTTGCCTTCCCCACATCCTCGCTGGATTGAGCCGCGAGAGGAGTCAAGAGACAATTTTTTTTCACAGCTGCTGTGGATCTCCACCAGGTTTAATGGGAAAGTCCCTCACCATCGCGGATCCACAAGCAATTTTTGCGCAGCCCAGACACCTTTGATGTCCAGGGCCAGCACTCACTTACTCCCACCCCCTACCCCTCCTCCTCCTCCACAGTGCTCTTCCCGCACCTCACTCCCTAAAGCTGGCCGATCGCCGTCTGGTTCCATTACACACGACGCGAACTGGCCCCGTGCACCCACGGTCCACGGCCGTTCAACGAGCTGGAACTCGGAGTGGAGCACACTGTACCTTTCCACCCCTCCCCCTCCTCCTCTACAGCAAGACAGTTCTACCGGAGCTGGAGCCCAAACAACGGGGGGGGGGGGGGGTCACAGCCCCTTCTGAGCATTCTGGGGGAAGCCCTGTGGTGACCCAGCACAATGCAGATTGACTCTTATTCACGCTCAGCAGGCTGGAGGAAACTGAAGACAATTTGCATACAGAGGACAATGCACAGACAGACAAAGAGCCAACCAAGGTCATGCTAATCATGTGTATTGACTGTTATGCTAATGTGCCATGCATTCTCTCTTCCTGTATCACTGCATAAAAGAGCTTGTGTGACATGACTCAACTCACGGCAACACAACACAGCACAACACAGCACACACAGCACAGCACAGTGGACCACTGTAGCGCACAGCGCTACAAGTGCGTCTCATTTTGATGGAGGAAATAAAACTCTGCAACCTTCCAGCTCGTCATATCTCGCCTGAATTTATTCCTCCACAACACGATAAAAAACATCTACAGTTTCATATGAAACTTTATTGTTTATATCAGGACACATACCCCTCTTCTACTTGTCACCGCCCCACCTCTCCCCCGCAGTGCGCCAGATGGGTTCCGGTGGTTAGCGCCACAGCAGCTAAAACAGCAAGCTAATACTTTGCCGCTACTTCTGTGGAGCTGCTACTTTTGTGCCAGGGATGTGGGACTTTTTCCCTCACCGTGCTGCGTCAGAGAGGATAATCCTCTAACCTCGTTTTAATTGGAGGTAAGGAACGGTAACACCATCTCTCTCCAATTATAAAATGGCTAATGCTAAATGACGATCCTAAGTTGCTGCTAATCGGAAACGTGTATCAGACCATCATTCTGGTTTAAATTACTACTGAGTTTCTTAATTTTGCCTGAAAAAACATTACTAAAGTTGCAAAAGTGCGGGACAGTGTCTGCATGCACACTAAATAAAGATAAGATAAGATAAGATAAGATAAGATAAGCCTTTATTAGTCCCACAACGGGGAAATTCCAGGATTGCAACAGCACAGGGATAGCAACA
Source organism: Pholidichthys leucotaenia (assembly GCA_020510985.1). Lineage (NCBI taxonomy): Eukaryota > Metazoa > Chordata > Actinopteri > Cichliformes > Pholidichthyidae > Pholidichthys > Pholidichthys leucotaenia. Next base: position 333,974,162 of record CM035836.1, read on the forward strand.
CTCAGAGCAACAATCAGAAGGCAAGAAAAAAAACAAGCAAGCAAGAGCAGCTAATATACATATGTACATATTACTATAAAATATATATATATACACACACACACACACACACAGACACACAGTGCAGAGCATTGTAGCTGGATGGAATAAATATATGAATATATGAACACACAGTGCAGAGCATTGTAGCTAGATGGAATAAATATGTAAATACTGTATATAAACACCCACAGTACGGAGCATTGCAGCTAGGTGGAATAAATATGCAAGTATATAAACACACACAGTGCGGAGCAATGTAGCTAGATGGAATAATATGTAGATATATAAAAACACAGTGCGGAGCATTGTAGCTAGATGGAATAAATATATAGATATATAAATATAAACACACCCAGTGCTGAGCATTGTAGCTAGATGGAATAAATATATAGATATATAAATATAAACACACCCAGTGCAGAGCATTGTAGCTAGATGGAATAAATATGTAAATATATAAACACACACAGTGCAGAGCATTGTTGCTAGGTGGGATGAAACAGCATAACCGTCTATTTAGTTATCCTACATGGTATGATTATGTGCCCATACATATTCTCACCCTCCATAGCGACCGGTATGTTCCTAGTTGTATGCCGGAGAGGACCATTGTGTAAGTCTATTGCATCTTTTGCATTCAAAAAACTATTACTTTGTTACGTCTTTTTGCTATCTCTGCGAGCAGCCCTGCTTAGGTTGTACAGTCTGACAGCCGTTGGTAGGAAGGACCTACGAAACCTCTCGGTTGTGCACCTGGGATGATGTAGTCTGCTGCTAAATGAGCTCCTCAGTGCATCCAGTATGTCCTGCATAGGGTGGAACTCGGACTCCAGCAGAGATGACAGTTTAGCCACCGTCCTTCTCTCTCCTATCTCCTCCATCGGATCAAGGCATTGCCCCAGGACAGAGCTAGCTTTCTTAATCAGTTTGTTCAGTCTCTTCCTATCGGCTGCAGTAATGCCACTGCCCCAGCAGACCACTCCAAAAGTGATGGCTGATGCCACCACCGTGTCATAGAATGACTTCAGCAGCGCCCCTTGTACACCAAAAGACCTGAGTCTCCTCAGCAGGAACAGCCTGCGCTGTCCCTTCTTGTAGAGTGCGTCAATATTGTGTGACCAGTCTAGTTTATTGTTCAGATGAATACCCAGGTACTTGTAGGATGTCACCATCTCGATGTCTGTTCCCTGTATATTTACTGGTGCTGTGAGGGGCTGCCCATGCCTGCGGCAGTCCACCACCAGCTCCTTAGTTTTCCTCGCGTTGATCTGGAGGCAGTTCCGATGGCACCAGTCCACAAAGTCCTGGATAAGCCCTCTGTACTCAGCTTCATCTCTGCTGGAGATGAGACCAACGATCGCAGAGTCATCAGAGAACTTCTGTAGATGGCAATGTGTTGTGCTGTGTGAGAAGTCCGCAGTATAAAGAGTGAACAGGAAGGGAGCCAGCACCGTTCCCTGGGGGGCCCCCGTGCTACTGATGATCGTGTCAGAAACACAGTCCCGGAATATGGGACTGTAAATATAAATATGAATATGACTCATGCTGGCAAAATGAGTCAGAATGTGCACTGCATTATTAGGAGCTGCAGGCACTAGAAGTTATAAATCATGACTCTTTCTTTGCTAGCGGCAAGTCCCAGGAAAACCCCAGTGAGTGTCTGGTATCATTGTAAAGCTTAGAAATTGTGCTTTCGAAAAATTCATGTTTTGGTGGAAGATGTAACTCCTGACCGATCGAATGCGAGTTTTAAACCTAGCCAAAATATAAACAAATAGGCTTTTTCTGGATCCGTTTTTGTGCACTTCCTGTAGAAGAACTTGGAATAACGAGGCGATGTGACTTATAAACCAAAGTTTATTATCAGCTTCGCTCCTCTAACAAGTCTCATCTCAGTGCAGAAGCAGAAGTAGAAAGAGGCAGAACATATTCGGCTCTACATACTTATACTTACACATAACAAAAGACATGCATATCAAAGCTGACATCCCACATTATCTTAATCCCCCTCCTTTGTCTCTGTATCCCTCCACCTGGCCTTGGGAGGTCAGGGTGATCGATCTGGTCTCCACCGCAGTGCCTCGGATGCTCTTTGATCCCCACTGGCGGTTGAGACCTCTTTGTCCTGTTCTGAGGTGTGAAGTCGCTTTACATATGTAATCACCAAACATTCTCGCATGCTTATACATATGTAGGTTATGGGATATATGATTAATATAGACCACAGTCCCCCCCAAACGACTAAGAAAAGGACAATAGAAAAATTCACAGTTTAAGATAATTATTATGACATACTAACTGCTACACCTCTTGACAAGGAAGAAACTTTCCAGCAGCTATGCTCCTGTAGAGAATTCAGTGGTAATCATAACAGCGTAGTAATATCACAAGCCAGTCTTAAACTGTTACAGCACAATTAGTGAACAACTTTTGAGTAGTTTGCATCAGTCCTTGTGCCGTCTGGGTTTTAATCTTCTCCCGAATCTGCTGTGGGTCCGCTTGGGCGTCCTGGTGGGACCTTCCTGTAAGGAATCTGCAGCTTGGGGAGGAGAGTGATTATTTGTTCCCTGCAGGGGGGCTGAGTCTTTTCTCTTGGGGGGTCTACCCCGCCGAGGTGCTCTCGCCAACCGTGCAGGTTCGTCTCTCAACAAGAAGGCAGGTTTAAGTCTGTCAATGCTGACTGTTTCTTTTCTGTCCCCTAAATCAAGCACAAAATGCTTATCACCAGGTTCCAGCACTCTGAAAGGTCCGTCGTATGGTGGACGGAGGGTTGGTTTTAAAGCTTCATGCCTAACAAAAACGAATTCAGCGTTTTTCAAAGCTTGGGGAAAAAAAAAAAAAACCCGTGGAAAAGAGTGATGTGCCGGTCCGGGGAGAGTGTCCGGTCCATTACTGCCTAAAAGCCTCGGGGCTGGAAGATGCCCTGGCTCTGGGTTCTCTGGTAAAAATTCACCTGGGAGCCTGAGAGGTTGTGCAAAAACTAATTCTGCTGGGGAGGCGTCTAGATCCTCTTTAGGCGCAGCACGCAACTCCAATAAAACCCAGGGAAGTTTATTTACCCAATTTGTGTCTGTTAGTGAGGCTCTGAGGGCGGCCTTTAAAGATCTGTGAAAACGCTCGCATAACCCATTAGCCTGAGGGTGATAAGCGGTGGTGCGGTGAATTATCGCTCCTAAGCTGCTGGCCATGGCTGACCAAAGCTCCGAGACAAATTGAGGCCCTCTATCGGACGTGATGTCCGATGGGATGCTGAAACGTGCCACCCAGTTTGTTAAAAAAACGCGAGCGACTTCTTCCGCTGTGGTTGATGCCAGAGGGACCGTCTCAGGCCAGCGCGTAGTACGGTCTATCATTGTTAACAGGTGAGTGAAACCTTGGGAGGAAGGTAGTGGTCCCACGAGGTCGACATGAACGTGGTCGAACCTTCTAGCTGGGATTCAAAAAGGCTCTAGAGGGGCTTTTGTGTGTTTGTGTATTTTGGCGCGCTGACAAGACATGCAAGTCTTTGCCCATTCTTTTACGTTTTTGCGCAGGCCGGGCCACACAAACTTTTCGGCGACCATTTTAACCGAAGCGCGCACACCCGGGTGTGCGAGGGAGTGAACTGAGTTGAAAATACGGTGGCGCCATGCAGCTGGGACTACCGGGCGAGGTCGGCCGGTTGAGATGTCGCATATTAGGGGGGGCACACCGTCGCGTAAACCCCTTTCCTCCAGCCTTAACCCTGTTGGTCCAGACAGGAGTGCGCGCACGTCTGCGTCACTACTTTGCTCCTCCGCCATGGCTGCGTAATCTATCCCTACGTGGATTGGGGCCGCGTATGTGTCCGCGTTGGCGAACAGTTCTGCGGCTGAGGTAGTATAATCTGTCTCCTCGCACTCTGGCGATGTCACAGCGCGAGAGAGGCAGTCTTCTACCACGTTAAGTTTGCCTGCCACATGTCGAATGTCTGTGGTGAACTCTGAAATCGCAGCTAGCTGTCTTTGTTGCCTGACTGACCACGGTTCGGAAATTTTAGCCATCGCAAAGGTGAGCGGTTTGTGGTCTACAAAAGCCGTGAAACGCCGCCCCTCCAACCAGAACTGGAAGTGGCGGATGGATAAATGAAGCGCTAGCAGCTCCCTGTCAAAAGTGCTGTATTTACGCTCAGCATTTGCTGAAAAATGCCAAAGGTTGCCAGGTTCCGCCAATGTGTTGTTCTACAACCGCCCCTATGGCTAGGTCTGAAGCGTCTGTAGTTAGCGCAATGCGGGCCGAGGGATCAGGGTGAACCAACAATGTTGCGTTAGCTAGGGCACTTTTTACTTCTGCGAAGGCGCGTTCGCGCTCCGGGGTCCATTCGACCGCGTTGGAAGGTTTTTGTTTTCTGAGCGCGTCATATAGGGGCTGCATGAGCTGAGCTGCGCGGGGGAGGAAACGGTTGTAAAAATTAACCATTCCCAAAAATTCTTGCAGCGATTTGACCGTTTGTGGCCGTGGAAAATTTTTTACTGCGCGAACTTTGTCTGGCAGCGGGACTGCCCCCGTCGGTGAAACCCTGTGTCCCAAAAAATCAATTTGTGGCACGCCGAATTTGCATTTGGCTGGATTGATTATTAACCCGTGCTCTTCTAGTCTCTGAAAAGCCATAGTGAGATGCTGTTCGTGTTCTTCCTCCGACGAGCTGGCTACCAGCATATCGTCGAGGTAGACGAACACGAAAGGGAGGTCGCGTAATACCGCGTCCATCATCCGCTGAAAGGTTTGAGCAGTGCCTTTGAGGCCAAAAGGCATCCGCAAAAATTCAAAAAGACCGAAGGGGGTTATTACAGCTGTTTTAGGAATGTCTTCTGCTCGAACGGGGACTTGGTGATAGCCACGGACCAGGTCTATTTTAGAAAAAATGCACGCACCCACCAGATGTAGTGAAAAATCTTGGATGTGAGGAATTGGGTAGCGGTCATGCGCTGTCGCATTGTTTAATCTGCGGTACTCGCCGCACGGTCTCCAAGAACCGTCGGATTTCGGGACCATGTGTAGTGGCGATGCCCAGGGGCTTTTTGAGCGTCTGATAATGCCTAGTTTTTCAAGGGTGGTAAACTCGTCCCGAGCTATGGAGAGCTTGGTCGCATCTAAGCGCCGAGCTTTGGTGAATACGGGTGGGCCCGTTGTGGGAATAAAGTGTTCGACCCCGTGCTTAGCCACTGTAGCTGAGAATTTGGGAATTGTGAGTGCTGGAAATTGGGTGAGGAGTTGATCAAACTTACCTCTTGCTGTAGTGACGTTGGCCTGCACAAGTGGTGGAGAAACTCGAGCTGAGCAGGGAATAGAAGCAAATGATAATGCATTAACCAAGCGTCTGTTTGCTAGATCGACTAATAACCCATGTGCACACAAAAAATCCGCGCCCAACAAGTTAAAACTTACCGCCGCCACAACAAATGTCCATCTGTAGTTGCGGCCATGAATGCAGAGGGGCAGGTTCCTTTCGCCATAAGTGTCGATGATGGAGCCGTTGGCTGCCATCGCTCCATTGCCCCGGGGGACCATGGCCCGGTCTGCGTGGGAGGGCATGATAAAACTCAGTTGAGCTCCAGTGTCGATTAGGAACTGCTTGCCGGTGTGTCCGTCCGTCACATAGAGAAGCTTGTTTTTTTCGCCGAGAACCGCCGCCGTTAACGGTTCTCGGCTTTGGCGTTTCCCGAACTCATGAATTTGCAGGGGGGAATGCATTTGTAAGCCTTCTCGGTGAAGCGGTGGTGGTAATAACAAACGTCGCTCTGTCTGTTACGTCTTGGCCGTGTCGCTGCCATGGTGGGTGGGCTCTGCTCGGTGGTTTGTGGCTCCCCGTTGCTCTGGACATCGGTGCTGAGGTCTGCGGATGCTGCCGTGGCTGTCTGTTCACTGCAGACGTTGACGAGTCGCTGCGCTTCGCGAGCCAGCGCGCGGAAGTCTTGCTGGGTGCTGCATCGCATGTTGGCAAGCGTCCCTCTCATGTGTGGTGGCAGAGTACTGAGGAATATAAATTGGAAGAGGAAGTTGTCATTGTCCTCTTCCTTGAGCTGCAGCAAGTCCTCCATGAGGGCCTTGGGTCTGCATCCTCTGTGGCCGTAGACTGCCAGGATCCTCTCGGCTCTCTCCTCGGCAGAGGGGACGAAATTCTCCACGATGGTTGCCTTCAGTTCTCTATATTTGTCCTGGGTCGGCGGCCGCTGGATTATGCTCCGCACACATCTCGAAGTGGCGGTGTCGAGTTTGGCGACGATGTGATAAAATTTTGTGTCGTCAGCCGTTATGCCCGCCAGTGCAAACTGAGCTTCAGCTTGCTGAAACCACGAGCTCGGGTCTTCCTGCCAGAAGTCCGGCAGCTTGACGGTGACGGCGGTTGTGTAGGCCGTCACTGATATGTCCGCAGGGTGAGAGTGCCTTCCTTCGGCTCTCGCGGCGGAGCTGGTGCTCAGTTGAGCCCTCTGTGTAGCTTCTGCCGTGGGGGAACGTCGTCCATCTGTTCCCCTGTCTGCATGGGCGCCGGCGTCTGCCTGGGTCGCCTCAGATGAGTCAGTCACGGGGGAACGCCTCTGGTCCATCCTCGCGTCGGGGTCACCAGTGTAGAAGAGCTTGGAATAACGAGGCGATGTGACTTATAAACCAAAGTTTAATATCAGCTTCGCTCCTCTAACAAGTCTCATCTCAGTGCAGAAGCAGAAGTAGAAAGAGGCAGAACATATTCGGCTCTACATACTTATACCTACACAGAACAAAAGACATGCATATCAAAGTTGACATCCCACATTATCTTAATCCCCCTCCTTTGTCTCTGTATCCCTCCACCTGGCCTTGGGAGGTCAGGGTGATCGATCTGGTCTCCACCGCAGTGCCTCGGATGCTCTTTGATCCCCGCTGGCGGTTGAGACCTCTTTGTCCTGTTCTGAGGTGTGAAGTCGCTTTACATATGTAATCACCAAACATCCTCGCATGCTTATACATATGTAGGTTATGGGATATATGATTAATATAGACCACACTTCCTACAAATTAATTATCATTTTGAAGGTCTTTCAATACAGAATATGGAAAAAACGTTACCTCAGTTTTGGTAATTTCCTCAAAAGTGACTCATTTTGCCAGTATGGGTCACAAAAAATAAATAATTAAACATGTCGGAGGAACAAACTGGCTCTTAATGTAACTTGATTTCTAATAATTTTTAATTAGTCAAGTAGTGATAATGAATAAAGTTGAAATCATCTCAAATGCACATTAAAAAACAATTTTATAACAACACTGCAAAATGAAGAGGGGAAAAAGTGCATAAAATTAATGATGGATGAATTTGTACAACTGATTTTTTTTCAACATGTAATTTAAAATGTCAAAAAAGAGATGGTCCTTTTATTGATTATTGTATATGAACTATAGAATTTACCGAAAATGTATATTGTGATATACTGTATATCGTTATCGCCAAATAAGACTACTTATATCGTGACACAAAATTTTGCTCATATTGCACAGCCCTACTATGAACCTTATAGCACCTGTGCTATGAGCAAAAAAGTTAGTACAGCCCTGTCATGAACTCGCTGACCAGAAATGAATCTCCCTGTGGTACCCATTTGACAACCCAAGTACGAATGATTGTAAAAAGATGGTCAAGTATTCCCCCACCAAATATGACACTATTCTGATGTCAGAAATGTATTTACAGCCTTTCACCTTCTGACAAGCCACACCATCAGTAAATTCACAGTTAGCCTGTTCGGACTGGAAAATGCTAATTTTGAACGACCACATGCACTGGGTAACATGTTTTAGACTCAAGTGTAGGGGGTCATGAGTTTGATCCCAGTCAGATGCCACACAGATGTCACAGTTTTATGGTCATTCCTGTCAGGTACAGTCCAGTGCATGAGGTTGGAAACACATAAAACTCACAAAAAAAGATTTTTTTTTGTGTACTTTATTGATCCCCAGAGGGGAAATTGAGGGCATCCACCTGGATAGATGAAGCAGTCACGGTACGGCGCCATCCCTTCCCCATTCACACACATTCACACCTAGGGCAACTTTAGAGTCTCCATTTAACCTAACTTGCATGTTTTTGGCCTGTGGGAGGAAACCGGAGAACCCGTTGTAAACCCTGCAGAGGGATTCAAAGCAACACTGTGTAAGATTTTTATCTTTAAATAATGTTTAGAAAATTATTTTGATAGCATGTCAACCTTTGACCAGGTGAATGTCACTTCTCCCATAACCTGAGTGGACCCGCATTACCTGCAACAGCTCTGTTCTTGGTATGGAGCACTGAAAGGACTACAACTATGGTGACTATGACCTGAGTCCTAACAGCTAATCACAGGGCACAACTGTCGCCACAAACAACTAAGCTTCCCCTGGCTGTTGGGACTGAGGTCAGTCACCATAGTTGTCTGTTTAGTGTTGCTACCCGGAACAAGAAAGTTACATAGTGCTACTTTAACCTTCAATGCTTCATTTTTTTCCTATATTATATGGCAAGGAATGATGAGTTTGAAGCAGAGACTCCAAACTGCAACTATTAGATAAAACCATTATTAGTACAAAAAACAAAGAGGGGGTTTCAGCCTCATTAAATTGGGCATCTTAATATTACAGGTTACGCATAAAATGAAGTCAGAAGCTTTGAAATTTAAGCCCAAACTGATGTCTGTTAAATCACATCAAGAGCAACTTTTTTTTTTTTATATATATAAATCTAGTGAATCACAGCTGTCTGTGGGGAAGAGATGATTCAATCCACTACAAACGCATATAGCATCTGTGAGGTCATGCTGTGTCTCCCCGTGTGGTTTTCATTGTCCTCTGTGGGAGTTCAAGCTCAGAGCTCCATCAAGTGTGTGGGACCTCGGCGCCGTGACCACCGGTGCAGTTCTGGGGTTTTCTTCAGTTCTGGGCAGAGAGGAAGTGCACATGGGAGTGAGACTGCACGTGAGCTGTGGTGCTCATGTGGAGCTCAAAGCCAGTTTTGGCCATTGTTGTCTGCTTGTGGTTTTCCTTTATTCTGTCAGTGCTACAATGATCACAGTCATATCAAGTGTATTTCTATCTGCTTTGTCCTCTGCGAGTTTTTGAAGTGAATCGTTTCAAGGAATATTTCACCTGAAACAAAACACTTGTTTGAACTTGTTAAAAACGGAATGTACAATAATTAAGAGTTTAAGGAGGTTCTATAAAAAAAGTTCATTCTACCAGCTGTGCACACCACTTGTTGTCTCACTGGGGGCCCGAAGAGAGGGAACACATAGCTGGAGCTACACAGTTATCATACCAAATACAATGGTTCTTTTGTGCAAAAACATATCATATGTATTTTTACCTCGACCAAGGAGGTAATGTAATCAGGGTGGTTTGTCTGTTTGTTTGCTAGCAGGATTATGCAAAACCTACCGTACTGTAGAGATTTTGATGAAATTTTCACCAGAGGTAGACCTTGGGTCAAGGATGAACCCATTAAATTTTGGTGATGATCTGAGAGTGCATACCTCCACCAAGGACCTTGTTTGAATTTGTGCAGCAGGATTACACAAAAACTACTGGATAGATTTGGATGAAATTTTCACCAGAGGTGGTCCTTGGGCTAGAGAGGAAGCCATAACATTTTGGTGATGATCCGAGAATGCATACCTCTGCCAAAGCTCTTATCTTCTCACAGTGTGTTAGCTGGAATACTCCAAAATTACTGGATGGATTTGGATGACAGATCACAGTGTGTTGCAAGAGTCCTCCAAAACTACTGAAGAGACTTTGCTGCAATTTTCACCAGAAGTGGCTCGTGGCCTACACACGAACCCATTACATTTTGGAGGTGATCCATGACAGACTGAAGGAGCCTTGGTGGAGGTACAGTATGTGCTCTTTGAGTGCTTTTCTAGTTTTAACCTGTGAATATTCACTCCTATAGAGAAAGTACATAATAGGTTGCCAAGGGAGGAAGTGTGGTACTGTATAAATAAGTCAGGAGTGGCAGAGAAGTGCGTGAGGATGGTGCAGGACATTTATGAGCACAGTGAAACAGTATAAGTGACAGATGGATTCAGAGTTGAGGTGGAATTACAAACATCTCCTTGTTTGCCATGGTGATGCACAGACTGACAAATGTGGTCAGATAGGAATCTTTGTAAACTATGATGTCTGCAGATGACATTTCCAGTCAACAAAAACTGGTTGAAAAAATGTCGAAACTTCCCCAACCACCTGAACGTCTGGATTTTGTTATGATCTGGGCAGGGTCTGAGGACCATGCCCACACTTTTAATTTGTTTCGTTGTTTTTGCGTTTTCCTTGTATCATTTGCCCTCTGCATCCCTTGTGATTATCCTTTGTTTATTTTCGTTATTAACCTCATTGTCCTTTTATTTCCTGTTCTCTAGTTATGTTGTGCTTGTTTGTCCTTAATGTCATTATTGATGTCTTTATGTTTTCCTCTGTTATGATTATTATTTGCATTGTGTGTCTTCTGTGTTTCCCCTGGTCCGCTGTGCTCATCCCCTATTTGTCTCTATTGTCCTTATTATGGTCTGGTGTGTATATTTGTTCACCTATTGTCCCCAGCTCCTCATATTCTGTACTGTACCGTTAGCCACTCCCACCATGTGCAACTGTTCAGCCCTGATTGTCTCCCAGCTGTCTTGTGTCTTAGTAATTGTTCTGGCCCTACATACTGTTTGTGTGTCTCTGTTCTTCGTTCTTTGAGAGGACATTGTTGTATCCCCACATTGTCTCTGTGGTTCCTAGCTGTAAGTTTTTGCCTTGCTAGTCCCTAGCCTTGCTCTGTGAGTTTTGCCTGCCAAGTTTTTGTTTTGTGTTTCAGCCGTTGTGCTGTTGTTATTTTGTTCCTGAGTTTTGTTTAATAAATTATGATTGCACCTGATCCTGCCTGCACCATGAGTCCTCCCTTCAAACCCTCATCTGCCCATTGAGGGCAGATACATGACAGTATGATCTCTCCAAACAAGGACTCAGCAGGCAGGCTGGAGGCCAGTGGCCCCAATGCGGGCGAGCAGTTCGCACTTTCACGTCCCTCGTCACGAACGCTCACACCGCCCGCACATTGGAGGAGGCTCTTAAGCGCCTGGAGGTAGCGGTGAAGGTGCTAGAAGCCTTCTCCAGCCTGTGGGGCAACTCTGAGCTCAAGGGGTTGTTCACCTCCGCCGGACTTTTCCGAAGCTGATGCCACACCCTCCAGCCCTGGAGCTCACAGCAGCCCTGCAGCCACCACACAGATTGGAGGAGAGCTCGCCATTGGTGCCAAAGCCTATGCCGACGACAAAGCATCCCCAGACGCCACCACTTCCAGCTTGTCCTTGACCCACCTGTGTCATAGGTCGGCCTGGCCTCCCCAGGACAGTGCTTACATCGGAAATCTTGGTCACATGTCTGGACACCAGTGAGCCCACTGCACCTCTTATGCATCTGAAGCCATCTCCTGCCACAGTGAAAAGTGAAAGATGAAAAGTGGTCTTTTTAAAGTTACTGAAAAGATTACTCTTTTGTTAAATACTGTCCATATTAGGTACAGCCTAATTAAGGACAACTATTTTGTGGCAAAATATACTCTTTATTACATATCAATCAATCAATCAATCTTTATTTGTATAACTTTTTAAACATTAGATGCTGTGCAAAGTGCTTTACATAGATAAAACAGTAGACACATTTAGTTACATATTTTACACAATACATCCCCACGCCTTCCAATCCTCCCAGAAACATACCCACAAACACACACATACTGTACAGGCACATACATCACCCCCTACTTCTCTTACACACATATAAAATAAAAGAGACATTGCTTGGCACTGAGGCACCACGTGAAGGAGCAACCATCCCGTGAAACCCCCCACGCTGGAAGACCACACAGCCCATAACCACAGAGGGCGCCACAAAGGCCACCCCAACCAGGACAGGCCGGGGCCCGCACCACAGCTGTAGGCAGTGGCATAAAGCCCCCACCCACCCAAGCTAGAGTGACCCACGAGACTAGCACCCCTGCAGATGGGCCAAGCAGCATCTGGCATGCAGGGTCCCACTGAGGAAATACTGGAGCTAAACACAGCCCAACTTTCAACAACTATATTTCAAGTCTCTCAAGAACCAGGAGAGAAGGAGGTATGTACTGCGGAGAAGAAGAATAAAAGTCAGTAGAATCAAGGCAGACTACATGTGTGTAAATGAGAGGGAGGCAGCTGTAACAGTGATGATTCAAGGAGTAGAGGTAGTGAAGGTAGATGAGTTTAAATACTTGGGGTCTGTTGTGTTGGGTTTGGGGACATGTTATTATGTGATATATTATTGTGTGACCTGGGTGGTGGCTCCACCTTTTGGGTTCCGCCGCCACCCGGGGTATAAGAGGGCTGTGAGGTAGAGGGGCAGTCTCTTGGCCTCCTCTCAGCCTGACTGATGCGCATGTATTGTGAGAGTGAGTCACAAATAAATCTTTGTCCAGTTCAACACTCGGTCTCGTCCTTGGCTTCCATTATCAGCATAACATTTGGCAACAAGGGTACAAAGGTATGAACGCGGGGGTTACATCAATTCAGCCGTTTTTGGAGCTTCCCGGTGAGCCACCTGTCCCTTGGACGAGGTGGTTTGCTGCCTTTCAAACATATTTGGTGGCTTTGGACCTTGGAAGACTGGAGAAGTTGAAGGCACGGGCACTGTTGGTTCACAACCTAGGAATGGAAGGTCAATGTATCTTGAGCACTTTGGGCGAGAGTGATAGTTTTGAGGAAGTGGTGGAGCTAATGGCACAACATTTTTGCGCTCCAGAAAACATCATCGTCCGGAGGATCCAGTTTTGACAGTGCCGCCAGCAGACGGGTGAGTTGGTGCAGCGGTTTGTAGCAGACCTACGCCTGCTGGCCAAGGACTGTCAGTTTGGAGCATTGGAGGAAGAGATGGCCCGCGACCAGTTGGCGGAATATACTGTTTGCCTGGCTATGAGGTCGAAGCTCCTTACATACTCGGGTGAGCTGATGTTATCCAAGGCCATCGAGTTAGCTCAGTAGTTTGAGGCAGTGGACAAGCTATCATGGGAGCTCGATGAGAGAGTGTCACATCACCGATTTGAACCACAGTCGATGGCGCAGACAGTGGACCCTGACAGTGACAACGGCGTCCACCTGTTCCCCCCCCGTTTAGTTGTTTTGAGTGAATGTGATAGATTGTTTAGGTATTTCTGTTTAGTTTTAGTGCATCATTCGGGTTCTAAACTGGGGAGGGCTTCGATTGCGTGCGTATGTTTTGGACACCTTTTTTCGGGGGGGGGGGAGTGTTGTGTTGGGTTTGGGGACATTTTATTGTGTGACACGGGTGGTGGCGCCACCTTTCTGGTTCTGCCGCCACCCGGGACCTAAGAAGGCTGTGAAAGAGAGGGGCGGTCTCTTGGCCTTCTCTCAGCCTGATGGATGCGCATGTATTGTGAGAGTGAGTCACGAATAACTCTGTGTCCAGTTCAGCACTTGGTCTCGTCCTTGGCTTCCATTATCGACATAACAGGGTCTACCATCAAAGCAGTGGAAAATGCACAAGAGAGAGTGAGAGAGTGAAGAAGAGTGTATAGGCAGGGTGGAGTGGGTGGAGATGAGTGTCAGGGGTGATTTGTGACAGAAGGATAGCAGCTAGAGTAAAAGGGAAGATTTATACTGTAAGATGGTAGTGAGGCCTGCTATGATGAATGCTTTGGAGATGGTGGCACTAACAAAAAAACAGGCGGTGTAGCTGGAGGTGGTATAAGCCACCCGGGGTATAAGAGGGTTGTGAGGTAGAGGGGCAGTCTCTTGGCCTCCTCTCAGCCTGACTGATGCGCATGTATTGTGAGAGTGAGTCACAAATAAATCTTTGTCCAGTTCAACACTCGGTCTCGTCCTTGGCTTCCATTATCAGCATAACATTTGGCAACGAGGGTACAAAGGTATGAACGCGGGGGTTACATCAATTCAGCCGTTTTTGGAGCTTCCCGGTGAGCCGACGAGGTGGTTTGCTGCCTTTCAAACATATTTGGTGTCTTTGGAACTTGGAAGACTGGAGAAGTTGAAGGCATGGGTACTGTTGGTTCACAGCCTAGGAATGGAAGATCAATGTATCTTGAGCACTTTGGGTGAGAGTGGTAGTTTTGAGGAAGGGGTGGAGCTAATGGCGCAACATTTTTGCGCTCCAGAAAACATCATCGTCCGGAGGATCCAGTTTTGACAGTGCCGCCAGCAGACGGGTGAGTTGGTGCAGCGGTTTGTAGCAGACCTACACCTGCTGGCCAAGGACTGTCAGTTTGGAGCATTGGAGGAAGAGATGGCCCGCGACCAGTTGGCAGAACATACTGTTTGCCTGGCTATGAGGTCGAAGCTTCTTACATACTCGGGTGAGCTGATGTTATCCAAGGCCATCGAGTTAGCTCAGCAGTTTGAGGCAGTGGACAAGCTATCATGGGAGCTCGATGAGAGAGTGTCACATCGCCGATTTGAACCACAGTCGATGGCGCAGACAGTGGACCCTGACAGTGACAACGGCGTGGAAGATGACGAAGGCTACGCTAATGCTGTCAGGATAAGGTCCGCCCTGGGATTGCCCAGGTGTTTGAGTTGTGGGTCCACCAACCACCGTTGTAAGGCTAGAGAGTGTCCGGCAAGAGGAAGATGCTGGGGCAAGTGGGGACTCCTGCATCATTTCTCCAGTGCCTGTTACAGATTCCAGCAAGGGGAACTGGACTGTGTGGTGGAACTGGACGGGAATAACAGTGCCTTTGCTGATTGACACGGGAATGGTGAGATCCGTATTAAATTGGGCAACCGTGAGGAGTTTCTTCCCACATTACTGGATTAGAGGTGATTCAGCGCCGCTGTGTGGATATGGTGGAAGAAGATTGTCTACGGTGGGGTTGGTGGAACTGACGGCGAGGTACAAGTCAGCAGAGGTGTCCAGCTTGAAGTTAATCGTGACTGCTCGTGGAGAGAACATTATGGGGTGTGATTTATTTTATGGATTGGGTTTTGCCATCACAAGCAGCGGTGGAGAGAAGTGGTCGGGCTGTGGTTTGTGGGACCGGCCGGTTCCGCGAACGATGGACGGAGCTGTGTGGGACGAACCTTTGCCTAGTAATCTGGACAATGAGCAGGGCCAACCCCACCCAGGGCCATCATGGGAGGGTCCCGGTGCTAGTGTCCAAGTAACCTTAGCTGAGGGAACTGAGTGGCATGGTTGGACGCCCGTGATGGCAAGTGGTGCCGAGTCGCTGGCCCATTCTACTCCTGGAGTTTGGCTGGAAGGGATCGGAGAGCAGGGGGTCACAACGGCGACACCAACAGCGAAAATGAAAGAGAGCGGGGCAGGACCGGCTGACACGGTGAAACGACGTGCCAAACAGAAACACTGGAAGCCGAGTAGGGCCCCTTCTTCTCTTCCGCCCTCCAAGCTTCTTCTCTTCCACCCTCCAAAGAGAGCAGTCGCTTTTTCTCTGCTCCCGCTCCCTGTCTCTCCCTCCCTAACTGACTGGATCCCAGCTTGCTATTGTCTATGTCTGCGTGTCTCTCTACTGGTGATTCATCTAATGAAATTATGGATTTAATAAGCTGGGCTTTGAACGCAATCGACACTGTGTTTTCTACGAGGAAATCAGGTCCGGGGGAGCCTATTTGTCCCGCAGGGACTGCTGCTGCGGGTTATATTAAGGATACAAGCAATTGGAAACTCTTGTGTCTGTGTGATCTTTCAATTGAAGATATAGAAGATCTATATCTATTCGGAGCAATGGTCACCGGAATTCTACTGATCGGCTTTGGGATTGTTCTGGTGTACCGTAAATTGAAGAAGATGGACAGAGCTTATCAAAAAGCGGACCCGGCGAAGCTCTCTCATCAATTTGACCAACTGGGCAGGACTCTGACAGCGGCCAATGGAGAACTGTACAGGAAGATGGAATACATCACGATCACGCTAAGAGCTGTTCAGGAATCGATTTCAAAGCCTGGCAATGATGGATTTATTGGAGCACTGAATCCGTAAGAGAATGGAAAGTTTTTTCTCTGAAGTCAGTGCTATTCGACCTGTTTTTCGGCACCCTCAGCATTCAGTCCTCCTGATGAACAACAGTATAATTGTTTTCATAACATTGGCGGACAGTATCTGACTCTCAAGGACAGCTGTCTGACTCAGACTATTCCATCTGCCGTGCTCAAGGACATGTGCCTCTGCCTCAGACACTAGTCATAACATCTGCTGAAAGAGAGACTATTGATGTTCACCTAACTGATTTGCCACTGATTTGCATCCAACACACACACAACTGACCCATTTATACTGACGAAGACACATTCATTCACTGCTCTCTCTATGTCACTGTGTGGATTCTATTGTCTGCTAATTGTGCATTTGAGAGTTTTTTTCTTGTAATCACAATATTGGTCATATAAATGAACTTTATTTTGATCAACAATGCTTTTTTCTCTCTCCTATTGTGTCCCCTCCCCCCCCCCGCCTTCTATTCCCCTCCTGCTGACAGGCGCCTCCATGGCTCGCCGCGTCATTGGGAATGTCATCTAGACGTTTCCAATGTCAAGTCAAATTCCTCGTATATTTACCTGTTTTTACTTGTAAATGTGCTTGGCAATAAACTTTATTCTGATTCTGATTCTGATTCTGATTCTGACAGTATACATTATGCATGGTGATGGAAAAGGGGAACAACTGATATTATTTAGTTTGGTTAATGGGATTATTTTGTGTTTTATATTCTTTTAGGAACACGTCAGCTTTAGTTTAGTAGGACTGTTCACTGTAGACAGCAGAATAACCTGTCTTGCCGTGTGGGGGTGGGACAATAGTCCACCTGTTCCCCCCTAGTTTAGTTGTTTTGAG
This sequence comes from Pholidichthys leucotaenia, assembly GCA_020510985.1. Lineage (NCBI taxonomy): Eukaryota > Metazoa > Chordata > Actinopteri > Cichliformes > Pholidichthyidae > Pholidichthys > Pholidichthys leucotaenia. The sequence continues at coordinate 333,991,073 of CM035836.1, forward strand.
TGAATGTGATAGATTGTTTAGGTATTTCTGTTTAGTTTTAGTGCATCATTCGGGTTCTAAACTGGGGAGGGCTTCGATTGTGTGCGTATGTTTTGGACACCTTTTTTCGGGGGGGGGGGTGTTGTGTTGGGTTTGGGGACATTTTATTGTGTTACACGGGTGGTGGCGCCACCTTTCCGGTTCTGCCGCCACCCGGGACCTAAGAAGGCTGTGAAAGAGAGGGGCGGTCTCTTGGCCTTCTCTCAGCCTGATGGATGTGCATGTATTGTGAGCATGAGTCACGAATAACTCTGTGTCCAGTTCAGCACTTGGTCTCGTCCTTGGCTTCCATTATCGACATAACAGGGTCTACCATCAAAGCAGTGGAAAATGCACAAGAGAGAGTGAGAGAGTGAAGAAGAGTGTATAGGCAGGGTGGAGTGGGTGGAGATGAGTGTCAGGGGTGATTTGTGACAGAAGGATAGCAGCTAGAGTAAAAGGGAAGATTTATACTGTAAGATGGTAGTGAGGCCTGCTATGATGAATGCTTTGGAGATGGTGGCACTAACAAAAAAACAGGCGGTGTAGCTGGAGGTGGCAGAGTTAAAGATGCTAAGATTCTCTCTGGGAATGAATAGGAGGGACAGCATTAGAAATGAATATATCAGAGGGACAGCTCAGGTTGAGCAGTTTGGAGACAAAGTAAGAGAGGCAAGACTGAGATGGTTTGGAAATGTACAGAGGAGGGATGGTGGATATATTGGACAAAGGATGTTGAAGATGGAGCTGTCAGGCAGGAGGAAAAGAGGAAGACCACAGAGAAGATTTATAGATGTAGTGAAGGAGGACATGGAGAGGGTTGGTGTGACAGAAAAGGATGCAGGGGATAGGGTGAAATGGAGGCAGATGATCTGTTGTGGCGACCCCTAAAGGAGCAGTGGAAAGAAGAATGTTCATTCTTAAACAAGTTGGAGAGACTATCCTTTTGTTAATTTCTGTCTTCATCTGTTATCAAAATCACAATCACTGCTATGTACCTGTCGTAGAAGTCATAAAGGTCATCAGCTTAACAGCCCCGTTTCCACCAAAAGAACTCAGATCCAGTTTTACCAGAACCCAACCTATGGTGTGTGTCTCCACCAAAGGAAAGGCGCTCAGTAAGAAAATTTTTGAAAATTCGTATAGGACAAAATAAGTCCCTCTCTTGGGGTAGGTACTTCAGCGCAGCCCTGAAAAACTTCTAGTTTGGGTTTGGGTTTCACAGCTCACAGTCATGAAGACATCAACCAAATAAAACAGAAGTAACAACAACTGCCATTTTCAAACTTATTTACTTTGGCACGCTGCTGAGCCTTACTTTTTCATTTTGCATTTGCACAGGCAGTAAGGGACCATGCTAGGGACTGGTGTGACACAAACATCTGCGACAGTGACGTGTAACTTAAGCGCCACACTCGACAACAATATTACAACAAAGACAGCATGGAGAGCAGGGAGACTACAGCATTCATGTTCTGCGTTGCAGGAATCTTAATCATGGTCAATTGTCAATGTTTCTGTCCATGTTCATATTAAAACTTCTCTGTCCAAAAGCAATTACAGGAAAAACAGCACACCACAGTTGGTTTTTAAAAATGGCACTGCCGCAAGAAGCAGAAATCTGGCAATGGGCATAGCTCATGAGTTCTACCAATCACCAAATATCTATGTCATATGAGTTCCAGTGGAACCATCTGTTGCATCTGTAAACTGAAGAGACTCACAGAGAGTGGTGTTGGTTTGGAACACAAACTTTATTGCACACTATATAACTCACAGTACAGGCCTGTTCCTGTGTTGAGCCAACCAGGAGAGAGAGGCCATAAGATGGCTGACTCTCTCCTTATAACCGTCCGGTGTGATGACGTCATCCTGATGGCTGTGCTATCACGCCGGCGCTCGTTAACCCCTGTAGTGCCACACTACATTCACCCGCCCCCTTAGAAAAACACACAACATTATGTATAGTCAAATCAACCCTCTCCAATTTAGTGTTACATCAACAAAACTAGCTAGAACCGGGAGATAGAGGCCGTAAGATGGCCAACTCTCCCCTTATAACCGTCCGGCGTGATGATATCACCCTGATGGCTGCGTTACCATGCCGGCACTCGTTAACCCCTGTAGTGCCACACTACACCGTCAAAAGACCGTGCCTTGGAGTAGGAGCTAAAATGGCTATAAGAACTGAGGTACATGGTCCCCAGTTCCTTTGCTGTCCGAATGTGCAAAAAAAAGAATGGCCTAGTTCCTGAAAAGGTTACAGGAACTGCAAAAAGGCCCTACTTCCCAGTGCAAAAGGTTCTACTGTGTTTTGCCTCTCTGCTCCTCACAAGGCTTTATCACATGCCCTCCAGCTACAGGTAACAACTTTGTTCTATGAGAATTATTGCGCTGGGGAATATTTCAGCTGTTTCATTTAAAAATCCACTTTTCAGTTCTAATGGACAACATACACCGTAACTTTAAAGTGACAAGTGAAAATCAAGTTTTTCTTTCTTGTTAACATGTCTGTAACATTTTTTATGGCTTATAAGACATCAAGAGCAAAATCAATCTTATGAGTCATGTCTGTGTTTTTCTGTTGTGAAAGTTCAGTTAAGCTCCTCCCCCTTGGAGAAAGGCAAGTTTAGATGGAGCGTTTTTGTGATGTCACTATAACAGATGAACCAATCAGGACTATGAACTGGCTGTTCAAATTTGTCAGCTTGCAGACTTCTGTGTGCTGTGGTCCTGGAGGAGAGGCAGTGTGTCAGCATCCTTTTGGGTGGGATGTGGGTGGGCCTAATTAGATCATGGAATTTGAAGGAGGAGGAAAAGGGAAAAGAATTTCACAAGCAACTGTAAAGGTGCCTTCATACCGAACGTGAACGGGCAAATTTTTCATGCAGCACGATTATAATGCACGATTATATTATAACTCAATGTAAACACACGAATAGACATAAATTCACCATCTGAGTGCGATGCAGACAGACGAAGTTGCCTTCATAACTTCTGCAGCAGTGTTCAACCCACCGTGGAAATCCCCAAAATAACATGATGCTTTAGGTTTACATTATCCGACGGGGGGCTCACCTGAAAAAATTGTCCCCGTCTCCAAAACTTTACAAGATGATTGTCGTTTCCTTTGCTAGCTTGCTAGCTTTGTTAGCACGTCCGCAGAAGAAATCCATGGGTAAAAATACTCCGACATCCCGATTCAGCTGCAGAGCTCCCGGTCCTTCTTTCTCCGGGTGACTGGCAGTCTCATTTTCAAACTAGTTTACTCTCCAGTGTTTATACTTTTACTCCGGTGACGGCAGAATTTCAAAGATAGCACTATCCCGCGGACATGAATGCGCGACAGTGCGATTTCGCGTGTGCTTGCCTCTTTCCATTGACTTTGTATGGGTTTGGGCCGCCCGTTCGCGTTTGGTGTGAATGCACCTTAAGACAATGAAAGAGTTTTTGTGGGGAAAATGGGCACAAGATACAATTTTAGACAATGTAGATTTGTTTTTAAAGGGATTTATATCCACTGCAGTGCGTCTTTAAAATGTTACATTTAAGGGTTAGAGTTGACAGGATAATATCAACTCAAGATCCATCTTTTTTCCCCCATGTAAATATTATTTATTTATTTGCTATTTCTATCATATGTGGTCAGCCAAATCCTGTAAACTTTGTTTTCATTTAATGCTTTACTCTTTCCCTCTGTGTGCCTGTGTGGCTCTGCTAGTGTCACTCCCAGTTTGAGTTGGGTAATTGCTTTTCCTCATGTGTCTCCTTTTTCCCCATTTCCCTTCTTTTCCTTCCTGCTTTTGCTGTTTCCATCTGGCTCTAATCTAATAATCAGTCCTAGAATATATAGACAGATCCCTGCCCACTAGTTGGTAAAAACACAGGTGAACCCCTTGGGAATGTGACAACAAAGTACATACAGTAGCTGCAAGTGGAAGATGACCAATTACCCGATCCTTATTATGCCCTGTAATTTCACCATTGTGGGACTAATAAAGGATTATTAAAAAAAAAGAAAGTCAGTGAAATTTGGAGGAGGAAGTGTCATAGTTTGGGGGATGTTTTCTGCAGCAGGAATTGGGCCTCTTGTACAGCTACATAGCAGGGTGAATGCAAATGTTTATGTGAACTTCCTTTGGTAACATGCAATTCCTTCACTGCAGTTGTCTCCCAAACAGCCCGCAATTTTCATGCAAGACGATGCCCCCGTCACACTGCAAAACTAATGATGCTGTGTGGGTGCAGATGTGCTGAAGTCATTCAAAGCAAGGATCTCTACTCTTCCTATTAATATTTGAATCCTATAGCCCTAAAAAAAACATTGTTTAAATCTTCTCTTCTGACACAGTGGTCATTGTTCTCTAATTTTGCTCACTTTTTTTTTTTTTTTTACAAAAAAATGTTTGTGTAGAAGTGCCTTGGTTATTTTAAAACAATTGCTAGCACAACAGTGGTACAGCCATTCTGTAAAATTCTGAACAATAAAGAATAACATATTAGAATAAATCAAGTATTAATACATTGTTCTCTAATTTTGATCTCCACTATATATTCATGATGATGTTAGAATTTAAAATTAATCTGCAAAAAATGCCGTCAGTGACCCCTTTAAATTTGCATATTTTTTCATGTAAAATTTAAACTTTCTTATAAATTTGAATGTTTTTCATCATAAATTTGAGAATTTTTTTATCATAAATTTGCAACTTTATTCTTGTAAATTCTCAAGTGTTTTTGTGGTCTTGTAGCTTGCATTTTTTTTTTTTTTTTTGTAAATTTGTGATATTCATGCTGAATAAAATTTTATGTTTTTCTTCTGTTCATCATGATGGTAGTTTATTTAAAAAAAAATGTTTTTGTTGGGAGAGGAGAGATTTTTTGCTTTCACTGTAAAGAGTTTGAACTCTTTCCATTACAGAAATAGATGCACCCAAACTCAATCTTGCACAGGGCCCTAAAAAACTAAAAACTAGAAACTGCCCTGGACACACTGAATAGTATAGACTGGTCATTCTTTTCCCAGTCATTTATATTTGGGTTATCACCTTCATCACTCACGAATGGTGGCAAAACACATTTTCATGCTACATCCCTACATTCCTCCATCACTTCTACAAGCTTGCTGAGTAGCGCTGATCTTTATCAGCTTTTTTTAGGGCACTTTTTGATTTTACGATCCTCTGTATGATTATGCATCAGCCTGTGGTTTCATTATAAGCCAGAGCTTTGTGGGTTAATGTAAGATGCCTTTATGATGCCTTGCCGCAAAGATTGATTCTGACGTCTACCCCCTCCTTGTCATAACACTAATAATCCCTTAATTCTCCTTCTAATGCCATGTCAACAGGTCAGTTTTTAACCTTTCCTACTCATTATTTCATCACCCAAAAGCTGCTGAATTATTGGCATTCTCATCAGTCTAGTGTCAGTGCAAATACATGCATGCTAATACAGCTAAGCTACGTCTGTTTGAAATCTATTGTTTTATTGTAGCATCCAGTAGATAAAAGAACACAAAGCATTAGTATTAGAAGGACAAAGCTGAAGTCTGTCATATGCATATTTAAAGAAAAAAAAATACAAATTTACAGAAAAAAAATTGCTATTTACAATGAAAGTATGTAATTTTATAGAAAAGTAGTAAATTAAGAGAAAAAACCCTCCCACATTACAGATTACCTTACAACAAAATACAGCAAATGTATATAAAAGGCATTACATTTATGACAATAAAGCTGTAAATGTATAAGAAAAAAGGTACAGTTTACTCAAAAAAGCTGCAATTTATTTGGAAAAAAGTCTAAATGACAGAAAATGGGGCACATATAACAGAGAAGAGAGACATTTCTTCTTCTTCTTTCGTATGCTCCCTTTAGTAGTCGCCACAGCAGATCATCTGCCTCCATCTCACCCTATCCCTTGCATCTTCCTCTGTAACACCAACCCTCTCCATGTCCTTCTTCACTACATCCATGAATCTTCTCTGTGGTCTTCTTCTTTTCCTCCTGTCTGGCAGCTCCATCTTCAACATCCTTTGTCCAATATCTCCACTATCCCTCCACTGCACGTGTCCAAACCATCTCAGCCTTGCCGCTCTTACTTTGTTTCCAAACCACTCAACCTGAGCTGTCCCTCTGATATACTCATTTATACAAGAGTTAGTTATGACCGAACAATTTGATTGGACAATAGGGATTCCAGGAGTTACTATATTCCATGATTGTCATGAACCGAGGGCTGGAGATTTCCAGACTCGGTTTCATGGCACTTTCTGTATATTGCACTTATTGTAGCTGTGTATTTGTGCATACATATGTTTAGACATAAAAGGGGTGTATTTGTGCATACGTATGTTAAACATAAGAGAGATGCTGACAGCACATATGTGGATTGACCTCACGACGAAGAGGACAGTAAGTCCGGACCACCTGCGGAGGACAACGAGAGAGGACAGGGGTGCGAACGAAGTTCTTCCTGACCTCAAGGACGCAGGTAGAAGACGGAAGACTGGAGGGGGGAGAAATGTCAATAAGGGGTTTTGATGGGGATATGTGATCCCCCCTGTGTGTGAGAAGTCTGTATGAGAAAAGGTATAAATGTGAAACTCTGATGTGGCTCAGCCTCTTGTCTTCCTGCTTATTGGAGAGAGCAGGCTGGGGAAATAAATGTTGGAATAAACTGGAATAAAGCACAATTCAGTCTCTTTATTCCACGCTCCCCACATTGGTGACCTATCGACGTAGAGAATGCCTGGAGAAGGTCTCCGCATTCCAGACTCGCTGGAGTCTGCCCTGGCGAGCGCCGTAGCCCTTAAGCTGCCGGAATTCTGGCAGGACAATCCACGGTCGTGGTTCCTGCAAGCGGAGTCACAGTTCGCACTCGCAGGAGTAATGGTGGATGACACTAAGTTCCACCATGTCATCGCTAAGCTGGATAACCGCACGGCTCGGTGCGTGCAGAGCTTGGTGCAGCAGCCGCCCGCCACCGACAGATACGGCAGGTTGAAAGCTACCCTCATCAAGTTTTTCATGCCCTTGGCCGAAGTGAGGGCTAGGAGGCTCCTGGCTTTGCTCGACCAGGGAGGGCACAGGCCAAGCGCCCTGATGGAGGATATGCTACAGCTGAGGGGGTCAGACGACGACGACTTCCTTTTCCAGTACATCTTCCTCACCAACCTCCCAGCGCACATGAGAGGGACGCTGGCCGGCGTACGTTGTCAGACCCAGGAAGATTTCTGGGAGCTGGCCCAGGAGGCAGACAGGATCCTGGACGCCTGCGGCAAGCAGACGACCGCAGCGGCGACCCACAGCAGCGGGGAGCCAGAGGCAGCAGACCCAAGCTTACCAACAATGGCAGCGGCGCGGCCTAGACGCGGTGGAGGTGATGGTTCAGTGGCAGAGGCGCGGCCCCGACGCAGCGGAGGAGAGGATCTCTGCTTTTATCATCGGAGGTTCGCCGAGAGGGCACGCAGGTGTGTGCCGCCCTGCAGCTTCAGGAGTTTGGGAAACGGCAAGACCGAGGGTCGTTAGCAGCTTCGACTCTCGGTGAAAGCAGCAAGCTGCTCTACATCACGGATGCGAGCTCCGGACGGGATTTCCTTATAGACACCGGAGCCCAAATGAGTTTCATCACCCCGACATATGCTGACCGGCTGGCTGGACCCCGTGGTAGCGGAGCAACGGCGGCAAACGGCTCGAGCATCAGCACCTACGGGAAAAAGACTTTGTCTTTATGCTTACATGGCCGCACATATGAATGGACTTTTGTCATAGCGGCGGTGAGTTTCAACATGTTAGGCGCTGATTTTCTGTGCTCACACGGTCTGTTAGTTGATCTTGCCAATAGGCGGCTGGTAAATGCACTCTCTTTCTACTCTCTCCCCTGTTCAGCTCGAGTGTCCCCGCCACCAGTACAGACCAACGTCGCCGCAGCAGGTGGTAAGTTCCACACACTCCTCACCCGGTTTCCAGCACTCACGGTACCCACTTACTCGGCAACGGTCGCAAAACACGGGGTGGAGCACTTTATAACTACATCTGGCCCCCCCATCTTTGCGAAGGCTCAGCGCTTAGATGCTGCCAAGCTCTCTATAGCGCGCGAGGAGTTCGCCAACCTGGAGAGGCTGGGCATCCTTCGCCGTTCGAAAAGCCCATGGGCTTCGCTGCTCCATATGGTCCCGAAAGCTGATGGCTCCTGGAGACCGTGCGACGATTACCGCCGGCTGAACAACGCCACAGCACACGATCGTTACCCCATCCCACACATCCAGGATTTTTCAATACACCTGGCAGGGGCGCGCATTTTTTCCAAAATAGACCTGGTTCGTGGCTACCATCAAGTTCCAGTCCGGCCGGAGGACATTCCTAAAACAGCGGTAATAATCCCTTTTGGACTTTTTGAATTTCTACGCATGCCGTTTGGTCTTAAAGGGGCGGCGAAAACGTTCCAACGGATGATGGACGCCGTGTTACGCGATCTCCCTTTCGTGTTTGTGTACCTCGATGACATATTGGTCACCAGTACTTCAGAGGAAGAACACGAAAAGCACCTCACTGTGGTTTTTGGGAGGTTGGGAGAGCACGGCTTAATAATTAATCCAGCCAAGTGCCAGTTCGGCGTCGCGCAGATCGATTTTTTGGGCCACCGCGTCTCCCCAGAGGGGGCGGTTCCGTTACCGGATAAAGTGCGCGCAGTGACAGATTTTCCCCGACCACAAACGGTCAAATCATTGCAGGAATTTTTGGGGATGGTGAATTTTTATAACCGTTTCCTGCCCCACGCAGCACAACTCATGCAGCCATTATATGCCGCACTCAGGAAACAAAAAACAACCAATGCTGTTGAATGGTCCCCAGAGCGGGAGCGCGCGTTCACAGAGGTGAAAAAAGCCTTGGCTGACGCTGCGCTCCTGGCTCACCCTGACCCAGCGGCACGCATCGCGCTAACGACAGACGCATCAGATGTGGCCATAGGGGCCGTTATAGAGCAGCAGGTTGCCGGAGTTTGGCAGCCGCTGGCTTTTTTCAGCAAATCCTTAAGCGTGACCGAGCAAAAATACAGCGCATTCGACAGGGAGCTGTTGGCGCTGCATTTGGCTGTTCGTCATTTCCAGTTCTGGCTGGAAGGACGGCGTTTCACCGCTTTCGTGGACCACAAGCCGCTCACATACGCCATGTCCAAAATTTCAGATCCGTGGTCAGGCAGGCAGCAGAGGCAGCTGGCTGCAATTTTGGAATTTACCACTGACATTCGGCACGTAGCGGGTAAACTCAATGTGGTGGCAGACTGCCTCTCGCGCGCGGTCATGGCACCGGCACGCGCAGAGGCGGACCAGCCCGCCGCGACTGCATAGCAGAGTGGCGGCGCGGGAGCGCGCGCAGCCCTGGTGCACGTAGGTATAGATTAAGCAGCCATGGCAGCAGAGCAGGGTGCGGATGCAGACGTGCGCGTGCTCCAGTCTGGAGCAACAGGGTTAAGGCTGGAGAGCAAGTGTTTACAAACCGGTACGCCCCCCCTAATTTGCGATGTGTCGACTGGGCGCCCATGCCCGGTGGTTCCGGCCGCGTGGCGCCGCCGCGTTTTTCACTCGGTCCACTCGCTGGCGCACCCGGGGGTGCGCGCTTCGGTGAAAATGGTAGCAGAAAAGTTTGTTTGGCCGAGCCTGCGCAAGCACGTGAAGGAGTGGGCAAAGGCCTGCATGTCCTGTCAACGGGCCAAAATCCACAAGCACACAAGAGCCCCGTTAGAACCGTTTCGCATTCCGGCCAGAAGGTTCGACCACGTGCATGTTGACCTTGTGGGCCCCCTACCGGCGTCACAGGGGTTCACACATCTTTTGACAATGGTGGACCGAACCACACGTTGGCCGGAAGTGGTCCCGCTGGCGACGACCACGGCCGTGGAGGTGGCTCGCGTTTTTTTAACGGCTTGGGTAGTGCGTTTCGGCGTTCCGTCGGATATTACGTCCGATAGAGGGCCTCAATTCGTCTCTGAGCTTGGGTCAGCGATGGCCAACGGCTTGGGAGCCAAAATTCACCGCACTACGGCTTATCACCCTCAGGCTAATAGTTTATGCGAGCGCTTTCATAGGTCTTTGAAGGCAGCACTCAGAGCAGCACTCACGGATGCAGATTGGGTAAACAAACTACAATGGGTTTTATTAGGGTTGCGTTCTGCGCCCAAGGAGGACTTAGATGCCTCCCCAGCGGAGCTAGTGTTCGCACAACCTCTCAGGCTGCCAGGCGAGTTTTTACCAGAGCACCCGGAGCCACCCCCCTCCCTGCTCTTGGGCCGCTAGTTGGCATGGGAGCAGACGCGCTCCCGGGCCCTGTGCATCACACTTTTCCACGCGTTTTTGTTCCCAAAGCTTTAAAAAATGCTGAGTTCGTTTTTGTCAGGCACGAGGCACTAAGATCAACACTCAAACCGCCATATGACGGGCCATATAGAGTGCTGGAGACAGGGGATAAGCATTTTGTGCTAGATTTGGGAGACAGAAAGGAGACAGTTAGTATTGACAGACTGAAACCTGCTTTTGTCATGAAGGACGAGTCTGTGCCAGTTGCGAGGGTGCCTTGACGCGGCAGACTCCCCAGGGGGAGCATCTCGGAGCCCCCGCAGAGGTCAAATAACCACTCTCTTCCTCAGTCAACAGAGCCTGGGCAGAAGGGCGCCGCAGGCAAGGCGTGGCCGGCTTACAGCAGATTCGGGAGACGGTTGAAGCCCAGACGGTGCACAGACTGAGTGTTTGATGTTGGTTGTACTGTTAAGAGTAACATGTTCGCAGAATTTTTTTGTATCGTCCATTCTTCATCGTTTGGGGGGGGGGGTTGTAGCTGTGTATTTGTGCATACATATGTTTAGACATAAAAGGGGTGTATTTGTGCATACGTATGTTAAACATAAGAGAGATGCTGACAGCACATATGTGGATTGACCTCACGACGAAGAGGACAGTAAGTCCGGACCACCTGCGGAGGACAACGAGAGAGGACAGGGGTGCGAACGAAGTTCTTCCTGACCTCCAGGACGCAGGTAGAAGACGGAAGACTGGAGGGGGGAGAAATGTCAATAAGGGGTTTTGACGGGGATATGTGATCCCCCCTGTGTGTGAGAAGTCTGTATGAGAAAAGGTATAAATGTGAAACTCTGATGTGGCTCAGCCTCTTGTCTTCCTGCTTATTGGAGAGAGCAGGCTGGGGAAATGAATGTTGGAATAAACTGGAATAAAACACAATTCAGTCTCTTTATTCCACGCTCCCCACACTTATGTCCTTTTTGTATGATTACACAGGGTTACAAAAATAATTTTTTTGTAAGTTGTCTGTGTTTTTTCAACTGATTTAAGACAATTTTGCACCGCTGAATCCTAAAATGACATCCGTTTTTCTCGATCAGGTCAGGTTTTTATGCTAAGTTGATTTTTAAAAAATCTGATCTTCTGACTGAATCAATTACATTTTTGTGACATTATCGGTTGATTTTTGTTAATATTTTTCATCCAAAATAGATTTTTAAGAGAAAAAAATCATTTTCTAACACAATTTATTGATTAAATGTTACAAACTTTGATCACTGTAAATTGTATAGTAGACATTGATAAAGGTAAGTACAAGTAAATTGAATGTTACGTCATCATTGTTCAAAATTCAGAGCTTCAACTTCCGTTTATTCGGACCTCCAGATTGCTCAGCGGCAGAGATGTCTCTCTTCAGAGTCCAACAGTAATCAGCCATCATGACAATTTATGACATCATGTCATAAATTGGCGCATGCAAACTCTTCAGAGTACGAGAAATTTCAAGAAATAAAAAAGAATTTTGCATCATATAAAGTGAAAATACCCGTATATGTAAACAAAAATGTAAAAAAACAACATGTGGTCATAGTTCAAAAAGTTGGCCTGACTGAGCAAAACTAATGTGATTTTTGGATTCAGCACATCAAAATTGTCCTGAATCAGCTAAAAAAAACTTAGACAATAAATTTGGTATTGATTAGTGACAACATTTTTCTGCTTTATTTCATTTTCTGTACTGATTTATTATTACACCTTGACTTGCCTTTTATCCAGTTTAGCTCCTTACTGTTTTCAGCCGTCAGGGGGCGTGTGGCCTGGCATGGGCGTGCCCTGTCAGCTCCTAGTGTGGTTTGCCTCCCTCTCATGGCGTCACCTGATCCCAATTACCATTTTGATTCCCTCTATCCCTGTTCATGTGCACTCACACCTGTCACTCGTCTTGTAATTGGTTTGTTCCCTAATTAAGAGAGATTATTTTCCATGTTTGTTGTCCCTGCCTCACCTCTGCAAGGAATAATCATCCTTGTCTCCATCAGAGCCCTATCTCCCTCTGGCATCCCCCATTCATAAGTTGACTCCTCATTGTTATTTTTTGTTCTCCTTTTGCTCTAATGTTTGCTGTTTTTGTTAATAAAACTCACAAACTCACAGTCCAGCGCCTGGGTTGATTTTCTGCCCCGTAGGGGCAAACATGACAATGATAATCGTACTGTACTTTTACTCATGTACATTTACTTGTAACTACTCTTTGAGTTACTTTTGGTTTCACTGATTTAAAAATTCTCTGAAATGCTCTCGCTTCTACAATTATAACTTATTCTCATCAGAAATTAACACATTTTTGGTCATTTTAGTAAATTTATAGTCTTATGTTTTCACCAAGGGAGGAGGTAATGTTTTTGCCGGCATTGGTTGGTTGTTTGTTTGCTGGTTTGTCTGTTACCAACATAACTCAAAAAGTTATGAACAGATTTTGATGCCATTTTCAGGAAAGGTGTATAATGGCACGGGGAGCCGATGATTAGATTTTGGTGAGGATCTGAGAGTGCATACCTCCACCAAGGGCTTTGTTTGTATTTGTTTAGCAGAATTACACAAAAACTACTGGATGTATTTGGATGAAACCTTCACCAGAGGTGGTTCTTGGGCTAGAGACGAACCCATTACATTTTAGTGATGATCTGAGAATGCATACCTCCGCCAAGACTCTTATTTTCTCACAGAGTGTTAGCAACAATACTCCAAAACTACTGGATGGATGTGGATGAAATTTTCACCAGAAGTGGCTCTAGGCCTACACACAAACCCATTACATTTTAGAGGTGGTCCATGAGGGATGGAAGGAGCCTTGGTGGAAGCATGCACTCTCTGAGTGCTTTTCTAGTTCTATTTGGGCTCAGTCACTAATTATTGAGAAAAGAGTGACAAATTAATGAGAAAAAAGAAAAATATATCATATATATGAGGGGGAGGGGGGGCTCACAATAAAGTCTCAAATGTGCCAGACAAAAATAGCAAACTTATTTGAATAAAACACAGTTTATGAGGAAAAAAGTTGCAATTTTATGACAGACATTGCAAATTTGAGTAAAATTTGCTAATTTACAAAAAAAAAATAAATCACAAATTTATGAGAAGTAATAAATTTAAAAGACAAATTTCTGAACAATAAACAAAAAACTCACAAATTCTTAAGAATATAGCTTTGACTATAAGTCATAATTTTAAAAAAAGTTGCACAATCTTAATAAACATTCTTGAATACTGCTGAACTTTGGTACAATATACTGTACGTATACTTCCTGTATATATCTCTCATTTCAATTCAATTCAAACGTTTATTTCAAACTCAGGGTTCATATTACAAATAGATAAATAAATAAAGTATATACAGATCAGCAGACACTCGGCGCTCTTGTAACAACAAAAAACATAATGGGCTCAGTGTAAAATGGAACGCCACCACTTCCAAATGCTGGAATGAAGTGTGAGTGACGAGTTGACAATTGCTGATATAAGATGATTGTTACATTCCAGCAGTCTTCTCAAAAAACTGTAAACATTCTTACGTATCAATTCTCCAAAAGACGGAATGTTCACAGACACAAACAGCATGCTTGCACTCGACCTTCGTGGTACATCTAACAACCTTCTTAGGGAGTTATTATATGCAATGCGGATTTTGTTCCTAACTGCAACATTGCTATTAAACCATAAAGGCGAGCAGTACATTGAGGTACAGAAGGTCTTGAACAACAAACATTTGACTTCAGGAGAACATCTATGGAAATTACGCAACAGTAAATTGGTTTGAGCGTACAGTTTCCTGAGATGCCTGTTACAATCAGCATTGGTCTTATCAGATTCAATCCACACACCTAGGTATTTGACTTTTTCAACAAAGTTCATGCTATTACCACAAAGTGACATAACAGATTCGACGTATTGACGCCCTTTGGTTTGAAAGCCATACACATAGATTTAGTACAGTTGAACAGGATGTCATTTTTTTAACCAAATTTTTCACATACAGAAAGGAGATGTTGCATCGCTGCGGTAGATAAACTTAACAAACAGAGGTCATCAGCGTAGAAAATGTGATTTAACAGTGCACCGTTAAAGGAGCCGCCCACATTAGTATTGTTCAACAGTACACTGAGATCATCAACATAGACATTAAACAACAAGGGTGACAGTATACCACCTTGTTTAACACCGTTGGTCACATGAAATTTGGATGAGGTGACATTGCCCCATCTAACAACCATAGACTGCCTTCTGTACCAGTATAGCAGGATGCTAACAATGTAAATAGGGATACCTCGATCGATCAATTTTCTGAACAAACCCCAGTGGTTAATCCTGTCAAAAGCTTTGCTAGCATCTAGGAACGTAGCATAAACACTAGTGGAGTGGCTTCTGAAGTAGTCAACAAATTCATGGAGTAGGTAAACAGCCTTGTCAGTTGAAAGAGCTGATTTGAAACCAAACTGATTGTCGTTTGTCCACAGATAATCCTCAATTCTGTTCAGGAATAAACCCTCTAACAGTTTAGATATAACATTAGCAATAGCTATAGGTCTGTAGTTGTTCATGTCAGAAAGACTGGCACACTTGTTTTTCACCAAAGGAATAATAACAGAGTCCATCAACATGTCTGGCATGTAACCATGAACAAATATACAGTTAAAACACAACAACAACAAAATACACAAGTTGAAATCGGCGTTGATGAGGCATTCACTGGTGAGACAGTCAGGGCCAGCTGATTTGCCTTTCTTAAGAACTTTGATCAGTGAATCAACTTCAACAGGAGTAACAGCAGAAATATCAGAGGCATCAAACATATCGTTATACAGACGAATATCATGCATAACAGAATCCTTCATTGAAACATTCTTGACTGAGTTGAAAATAGCTTCATAATGACATTTCCACTTTTCAGCAATATTAACGTCACCAGTCACACCATCAATAGTGTTTGATCTGACAGACCGGTGGGAGCTCATAGCCTTCATTTGTTTCCAGAATTCTACCATGTTCAGTTCACTCATGTGATTAGCTAGCTGGTCACATTTGATACTTTCTTCATTGCGCCTGCATGCTCGTAGAGCATATTTGAACCTAGCCCTGCAATTTTTCATGTTTTCAAATATTGAACCAGAACGTGGTTTGCTATTACTCCTCCACAACAAGAAAGCATCCCGGGCAGCTGTGTGAGCCTCGCTAACTACATCATTCCAGCCTGTGACGTTATATTGGGTGGCCACACTGTGACTAGGAATGCATTCACTCACACAGTAATTTAGAGCATCAACAATATCACTGTAGAACCTGTCGATATCGTCCCTGTGTGCCGCACAATTACGGTCGTGACACCTGATGGCGTCCATAGGAGCACGGATGTTACAGAGTTTCCTACGAGTAAGTTTCTTATATCTGGACAGGTCTGACGCTGTGGCATCACGCCATTTGTATGTTCTACTGCTTGTTGTGGCTGAGGGTGCTTCCTAGGGGCCATTTACAGCACTAGATACCTCAATATCTATGGATAAAGGTACATGATCAGAACTCACATAGTCAAGCAGAACTTTGATATTGGATACGTTATCATGGCCTGAGGATGTAGTCACACAGTGATCAAGCCATGATGTAGAGCCGTGGGCCAAGCTAACATGAGTAAAGGTATCACCTGGTAAGATAATCCTGTCCGAGATGTGTAGGGAGTAACTCTCACAAAAAGACACCAGTTCGTTTCCAAAACAACTTGAACGTGCTGTATTAGCGTTGAAGTCACCAATTATGAACACATATGGAGTTGGAAAGTCCTCGGTGATACGTTTAACAAGACTCAGGCAGTGCAAGTATTCATCCAAGTTGAAAACTTGGATGAATTTACAAATACTAGCGTTACACATGCCCCTGTGTTAATGTGTGTGCAATAGACTGAAAACAGTATTGTGGAGAGAACCCAAAATTCCTGACCAGGTTTGTGAGAGGGAATCCATGCAGATCAGATCTGGTATTTGGGGCTTGATCCACCAAATGAGGCACCCATAGTGGCCTTTTGTTCTTCTGAGCCATGCTCAAGTATTTCACAAGCCCTCACAGCCATCCCTTTCTTTCTACTTTGTGTATTAATTACAAATTTCACTGTTTGGTGGTCTCAGATTGCTCAGCCTGTCAGGATGGATGAAGGCCAAGCTATGGAAGCCAAGCAGTGAAACCCTCCAGTGACCATGACTATATCAGGCAGTGTGGTTATGACAACAGGAGATGTGGTCGCTGATATGAATCAGCATAAACTCAGAATTAGATTTGTTTCTATGCACCAACCATGAAATAATTAGGCCCATTTGTTTGTGTTTTGGCAGGACCTAGACTTCTTCAACATTCTCTGCACTGTGTGTTCATATATTCATATATTTATTCCATCCAGCTACAATGCTCTGCACTGTGTGTCTGTGTGTGTGTGTATATATATATATTTTATAGTAATACGTACATATGTTTATTAGCTGCTCTTGCTTGCTTGTTTTTTTTTCTTGCCTTCTGATTGTTGCTCTGAGTGTTGCTATCCCTGTGCTGTTGCAATCCTGGAATTTCCCCGTTGTGGGACTAATAAAGGCTTATCTTATCTTATCTTATCTTATCTTATCTTTATTATATTCAATTCCATAATATAGATACACTGTAGTCTTTAAAAAAATCCAGGTAATGCAGGGGCCTCGTGGATAAATGGTGTGCATGCACAAAAACACGGTGTACAATGATTTCACGCACACAGTGGTATGTTTGAAAACAAACGTGACATGAGAATACAAGCCAAGCCGCAAAGTTTCCACCTGCTGTGAGAAACTGTGGGCTCTCTGCAAAATTCTGTTTGACTCTATCAAGTGGGTCTGTTAAACTACGAAACAGCTGAAACTCACAGAATGTGTTAAAATAACATTTCTACTTCAGTTAAAATTATTTGTCTAAGAATTAGTGGTTGAAAAACATGATTATTATTATCATGTGATTTATCTCCATAACTCAGCTTATTGAGCACGGTGAAACCCTGATGATAAATGACTAATTTCCCTCAGATATAACCTGCTTCATTCATGGTCCAAAACCAGCGCCACTGGAAACTGGATCTCATTCCTGTAAATATGACATAGAGATAAAACATTTACCGGAAACTATACAGTTGACTCATGAGGCAACGCGCACAGATCCATCTCTCCTGGGAGGAATTCTGTTAGGCTCCAGCACAATATGTGCCGAGGCAGTTGAACTGCGAATCCCTGCAGGTGAACCCCGGTAGCTGCAGCGGTCACATTTGCAGCTGTATCGGAGTGAAGAGATGTTTTCATAGTCTAAAACAGGGGTCTCAAATCATGTGCCATGGAGGGCCAAGACCCTGCAGGTTTTCCCTCCAGCCAGTGTCTTCAACTGCAGATTTCACTGAACTTCTTCCCACTGATTGCTGATAAGTGAAAACACCTGCTGAAGAGACTGGGTAGAAGAGAAAACCTGCAGGGTCTTGGCCCTCCATGGCACATGATTGGAGACCCCTTGTCTAAAATATCTGTTTGGAGATTACAATCTGGAAATAAAAGGCTTCTTCCTGGCTGTCATGTGTAATTTGGATTCTGACAGATTTGGTTTGTAATTAGTAAAAATTCAGCTGTAAGATTGAAGTAGTGTTCAGTGGTGCTTATTTATTTTATCTTATTTACTTATTTTACTCAGTAAAAACACATCTGTCTATGTGGATTACTGAGGGCTTTCTTTCACAGCATTTTTTTCCCGTGTGTCAGCACCCCCCGTTCCCCCCCAGTCACACTGACACTGAGTAGTGATCCATGTACAGACATCAACTAGCTTCAGCTTACACCCTTTCAGTCCAAAATATGTTGTCTTTTTCTCTTTCCTTTTCTTTTATTGTCTTGTTATGATCCAGTAAAATAGAATTTTAAAAAAAAATGAATGAATGAACAGTCATTGTAACATGGTCCACTCGGTAAATTTATGTTTATTGTTGATTCCGGAGGGTCAGAACAAAATAAAATATTTTTTCTGATCTCCTCCTTCATTATCGACACCTCAGCGTCACACTGTGCTATTATTTTTTTATGTTGTGCTTTCCTGCAGGATTGACGATCACTGTTCGACAGAAGAGCAACAGAAGGGGCGTTTTTCTTCATTTACGTAGTTATTAGTGCGAGGAACTGAGGCGCAGTAAAGAGATCGCGCACGTGCGCTGGGTTTCATGGTGAGGTGGGATGCATACAGAAAAGGAGCAGAGAATCGGGCGTGTGCACACTTTCATGCATCTGAAAATTTCTGTGCGTACGTACTTTTCAAATTCCGTATGAAAGCTGCACAATCCTTTATGCATGAGGCCCCTGGCCGTTATAAGCAGAGCCATTTCTGACTATAAAGCAGCCTATATGCAAATGCAGTGGGTGCCTTGAATCACTAGGGGACGCTTAAACAACAATTTTACCCTCAACCTTTTTTGAGGGAGAATTAAAACTCCCTTCAACTTTTTTTTTTGGTAAAATTTGCAATGTTATTTTTTCTCCTAAACTTGCAACCTTTTCTCATAAATTCTCAACTTTTTTGCATAAATTCTTTTTTTTTTTAAATTGTTACTTTTTTCTTGTAAATTTGCAACTTTTTTCAAGTAAATGTACAACACTTCATATAAATTAGTGATTTTTTTTGTTGTTGTGAATTTGCAACCCCCCGTAAGTAAAACTCAATGTTCATATCAATGCTGTTTAATTTTTTTAAATTTTATGCAAGTTTTTTTTTCTGTTCATCTAGACAATAACCCCAATTTATTTTTTTTTCATGTTTTTGTTGGGATGGGAGAGATTGAGTTTTATTCCATTTTAAAATGTCTGAACCTTTCCCCATTCCAAAGAGCCCCCCCCCCCCCAACCATAATCTTGCTTAGGGTCCCCAAAAAGCTAGAAACAGCTCTGTTTATAAGGCATGTGTGTAGTTTAACCAAATGATTTGCATCATCTAGTTTATTGATATACATCTGGATATCATCTGCATAACAACGGCAATGCCAACGACTAATACTGCATATTTGAAGTGTGTATAAGATAAAAAGAACTGGCCCCAGGATTGTTATTTCTGGTGGCTAAAAGATTAAAATAAAGACAGTAACTCATAACTTTGTTAGAGGTTTTGTTTTTTTTACTTGCTAGAAATAGCGAGCTACATGAGTATTCCCCTTCCATATTAATTTTGCATAACTCTTTGGAAAATTAAATTTTATTTAAGTCTGGTTGTTATTAGGGATGATTCAAAGATTCAAAGGTTTTATCTGTCAATACTTCAATATGTACACCGGACTGGTGGCTTAGAGGTAGAGCATCCGTCCCACAACTGGGAGATCTTGGGTTCAAGGCCGAGTCATACCAAAGACCATATAAAAATGTTACTTTCCACCTTCTAGCTTGGTGCTCAGCATAATAGAACAGAGAAAGGAAAGTTAACGCACAGAGCTACAAGAGGACTGAACCCCCCCCCCCCACTGCAGCTTTCACTACTTACAGTAGCTGTGTGTCCTAGGGTCAGTGAAACTGAGATAGGCAATGCCCCATACACCACATGGTGTCCCACATGCTGTGGAAGGGATTAACTTAACTCAGTATGAACAGGACATACAGGAGAATTGAAATGACATTTCTCTCTCTCTTAGTGGTGTGTGTAATAAATAAGAAAAAGGAATAAGGATGAAAGCAACAGCAGTCTATGTACAGTAATGCTACCCGTAGTGCAAGTAAAGATAAAACACAGCAATCCTATGTACAATAATACTGTAATGCCCATATTGCAAGTTCAGTGCAGTTGCAGAGGTGCAGACAGTGACAGTTTGGAATGCGAATGATCAGTTGTGCAGTAACAGACAGCAGCAGGTGTGGCATTTGTCCAAATGATTTCAGTAAGGTGCAAAGACATACCGCAGCAGATGTAGTACTGTTGGTGTGCCGAGTCTTTCTGCGCAAACAGCAGGTAGAGTTATTGACTGGTAGAGTTATTGACTGATGAGGCCCACCACTTGTGTCGTCCACAAACTTGATGATGTGGTTGGTGCTGTAGGCTGGTATGCAGTCACAGGTCAGCAGGGTGACAAGCAGTGGGCTGAGCACGCACCCTTGTGGGGCCCCTGTGCTCAGTGTGATGGTCTTGGAAATGTTGCTGCTGACCCACAGGTTCTGTGGCCTCCCTGTGAGAAAGTCCCAACTGACTGCGTTTTTGTATTAGGTGCTGGGGGATG
The DNA here is from genome assembly GCA_020510985.1 of Pholidichthys leucotaenia. NCBI lineage: Eukaryota > Metazoa > Chordata > Actinopteri > Cichliformes > Pholidichthyidae > Pholidichthys > Pholidichthys leucotaenia. The sequence continues at coordinate 334,011,682 of CM035836.1, forward strand.
ATTGTGTTGAATTTTAATCTTTAATTTTAACTTTTTTTAATTAATTAAAGTGTCTTTGAGTGCCTTGGAAAGTGCTATACAAATAAAATGTATTGTTATTTTATTATTAATGCTGAACTGAAGTCCAAGAACAGCATTCGCACACAGGAGTTCTTTGAGTCCAGGTGGGTGAGGGCTGGATGGGAAGCAGCAGAGATGGCATCTTCTGTGGATCTGTTTGACCTGCAAACTGGGATGGGTCGTGGGAGGGAGGGAAGATAGACTTGATGTTCTGCATGACCAGCCGCTCGAAGCACTTCATTATGATGGAGGTCAGTGCTACTGGCCAGTAATCATTTTAGCTGAATGGGACGGGCTTCTTTAGGACTGGCATTATGATAGCAGTTTTGAAGAATGTGGAGACAACACCTTGACTCAGGGAGATGTTGAAGATGTCAGCCAGAACGTTCTTGAGTTCCTCCGTACAATCCTTCAGAATGCAACCTGGTATGTTGTCTGGTCCAGCTGCCTTGCGTGGGTTGTAGTTAGTGAGGGTCTGTATGCCATGCCAGAGAGACTGTGCATCTCTGGTGCTGCTGAAGTGTCCAGATATTTTCTTGCTGTACTGTTGTTTTGCTTCCTTGATACCATGGGATAGGTTGGCCCTAGCTGTTGTTAGTCCTGCAGTGTCACCGGCCCTGAGGGCTGCATCCCAAGCCCCCAGGAGCCTGTGAACTTCTGCTGTCATCTGTGGCTTCTAGTTATCACGAACAGTGACAGTTTTGCAGTGAGTGACATCGTCGATGCATTTAGCTATATATGCTACAACAACTCTAGTGTACTCCTCTATATTTGTGTGTTCATTATGGGTGGCTGCATGCTTGAAAATGTTCCAATCTGTAGTGCTTAAGTAGTCTTTCAGAGCATCGGAGGCCTCTTCCGGTCACACATGTACCTGCTTTTTTGTTGGTATGATGGCTTTCACTCTGGGTCTGGATGCAGGCCTTAGCAAGATGGTGATGTGATCAGAGAGACCAAGGTGGGGGAGGGGGAGGCCTTGTATGCTCTCTTGTGGGTTGCGTACACCAAGTCCAGCAAGCTGTCACCTTTTGTTGGAAAGTCCATATGTTGGTGTAGTTTTGGTAGGGTAGGAGGGCCTTTAAATTTGCATGGTTGAAGTCTCCTGCTGTGATGAGGAATCCATCTGGATGCACTGTTTGGGTCTCACCTATGGCCTGATAGAGTTCATTTAGTGTTCATTTAATCTCATTCCTCTTGCTGGTGGTGGTGGGTGGGATGTACACAGCGACTAGCAGGATGGATGTAAATTCTCTCGGTAAGTAGAATGGTTGGCACATGATAATTATAAACTCCACCAACGGAGAACAGTGTTTGTGCACAACAGTAGTGTCTCGGCACCAAGCATCACTGGTGTAAACACACACACCTCCCCCTTGGGTTTTCCCTCTTTCCATGAACACCCGATCATCACAGTGGCATGTTTGCCCTTCTAGCTGAATAGAAGAGTCCGGGATATTGTCATTTAGCCACAATTGGGGCTGCACGGTGGCACAGTGGTTAGCACTGCGGCAGCACAGTTTTACCCTCGGCCGGGGGATCGCGGGGATCATGAGATCGTGGGTTCGATCCCTGCCCCCGGCCAACAGTGATCTGTGTGGAGTTTGCATGTTCTCCCCGTGTTGCGTGGGTTTACTCCGGGATTTCTCCGGTTTCCTCCCACATGCTAAAAACATGCAGGTTAGGGATACGGGGCGCTTGCGCACACAGCGACCGGCAGCTGGTGGCTTGTCACCAGACTGCAAAACAAATCTATGGGTACAAAATAAGTACAAAAAAAAAAAATTCTGTAAAGATAAAAGCACAGCAGTTCAGCACATCATGTTGCGTAGGTCTCAGGAGCTGTATGTGGTTTATTTTGTTGTCTAGTGAGTGTACTTTGGCCAGAATGAGGGATGGAATCAGGAGTCTGTGTGGGCTAGCGGTTAGCTTAGCTCGGATCCCTCCATGCCTACCTCGCTTCCGTTTCCTCTCATACTGTCTACGGCGATCCATTTGGGATGAGACACAGTAGGTGAGTGAGTCCAGGGATGTGGAAGTCTGGTGGAGAAGTCCTAAGAAACGATGTTCCTCTGTAAAGCTCTGGTTCAAGATGTAATGTTTGGTCATATTCCTTATCTCCAGAAGGCTGTAGCGACTGTAAATTGAGCACCACATCATATATGGACATGAAGCACATGAATATGCACTCAAATGTAATTAAACACACTAAACACTAAGAGAGAAGAGAGGCCGCTGTGTTCTCACGTGCTGCCTAGTGGCCAAAGCTGATCCGATCTGGGGTTTTGGTATCAGGTGTGGGGAGCGTGAAAAAACGAGGCTGAATTATTTCTTAATTCAGGTTTTATTCTTGCGATCACATCCCCAGCTATCTCTCAAGAACAGAAGAGAGAGAGCTGGAGTCAAAACCTTCTCTTTTATACACACAAGGACAAAGGAAGAATCACGTATCACAGTCAACCCCCCTATTGACAATAACTCTCCCCCGTGCCCATCAGTCCTCCGCCTGGGCCCCAGGAGGTCAGGAAGTCCTTTCAGCTCCTTATCGCCATACCTCCGTCTTCTTGTTGTTATCCACAGGCGGTCCAGACATATTGTCCCATCTAAGACGTGAGGTCAATCCACACATGTAATCTCAAGCATCCCATAGTGCTTATACATATGTAGGTAAAAATACATGAGCTACATAACCCCCCCCCCCCAAACGTCGAAGAATGGACAATATACAGTATAAGAGTTAATAAAACATGATAACCTCAATAGCATAGTCTATACCACATGATCATATCAAAAATCAGTGATATCCTCAACAGCATAGTCTATACCACATGATCACATTAAAATTCAGTCTGTACGCTGTCTGGGCTTCAAACGTCTTCCGAATCTGCTGTAAGCAGGTCTCGCCGTCCCTGCGGCGCCGTCCTGCAAAGAATCTGCAGACTGAGGAAGAGAGTGGTTATTTGATCCCTGCGGGGGCTCAGGGACAAGTTCCCTGGGGGGTCTGCCACATCGAGGTGCCCTCGCCACCCGTACAGACTCGTTGTTCATCACAAAAGCAGGCTTTAGTCTGTCAATACTAACTGTCTCTTTTCTGTCTCCCAAATCTAGCACAAAATGCTTATCACCTGTTTCCAGCACCCTATACGGACCATCATATAGCGGGCAGAGGGTCGGTCTCAGAGCCTCGTGCCTGACAAAAACGAACTCGGCATTTTTCAAAGCTTTGGGAACAAAAACGCGTGGAAAAGTGTGATGAACGGGGCCCGGGAGCGTGTCTGCTCCCGTGCCAATCAGTGGCCCCAGAGCCGGGGGGCGCCCCGGCTCCGGATGCTCTGGTAGGAATTCACCGGGCAGCCTGAGAGGTTGTGCAAAAACTAACTCGGCTGGGGAGGCATTTAAATCCTCTTTGGGCGCAGAACGCAACCCCAATAAAACCCATGGTAGTTTGTTTACCCAATCTGCATCCGTAAGCGACGCTCTGAGGGCTGCCTTCAAAGACCTATGAAAACGCTCGCATAAACCATTAGCCTGGGGGTGATAGGCGGTAGTGCGATGAATTTTCGCTCCTAAGCTGCTGGCCATCGCTGACCAGAGCTCAGAGACAAATTGAGGCCCTCTGTCGGACGTAATATCCAACGGAACCCCGAAGCGTGCTACCCAGGCCGTCAAAAAAACGCGAGCCACCTCTGCAGCTGTGGTTGATGCCAGGGGGACCACTTCCGGCCAACGTGTGGTTCGATCCACCATTGTCAAAAGATGTGTGAACCCCTGCGACGACGGTAGGGGGCCCACGAGGTCGACATGCACGTGATCAAATCTCTTGGCCGGAATGTGGAACGGTTCTAAGGGAGCTTTTGTGTGTCTGTGAATTTTGGCCCGCTGGCAAGCCATGCAGGTTCGTGCCCACTCTTTCACGTGCTTGCGCAGGCTCGGCCAAACAAACTTCTCCGCTACCATTTTCACAGAAGCGCGCACTCCTGGGTGCGCCAGGGAGTGAACCGAGTCAAAAACGCGGCGGCGCCACGCGGCTGGGACTACCGGGCGCGGTCGCCCAGTCGATACATCGCAGATTAGTGGGGGCATACCGGTTTGCAAACACCTGCTCTCCAGCCTTAACCCTGTTGGTCCAGACAGGAGCGCGCGCACGTCTGCATCGCTACCCTGTTCCACTGCCATGGCTGCGTAATCTATTCCCGCGTGAAGTGGGGCCGCTTGCGCTTCTGCGCTGCTATTTTGCCTTGCGGCTGTGGTAGTATAATCTGCCTCCGCGTGCACCGGTGCTGTGACCGCGCGAGAGAGGCAGTCTGCCACTACGTTGAGTTTACCCACTATGTGCTGAATATCAGTGGTAAACTCCGAAATTGCGGCCAGTTGCCTCTGTTGCCGGCCCGACCAAGGTTCTGAAATTTTGGACATCGCAAAAGTGAGCGGCTTATGGTCGACAAAAGTGGTGAAACGCCGACCTTCCAGCCAAAACTGGAAATGGCGGATGGCCAAATGGAGCGCTAACAGCTCCCTGTTAAATGTGCTGTATTTCCGCTCGGCTTCGTTCAAGGATCTGCTGAAAAATGCCAGCGGCTGCCAAACCCCGGCAACATGCTGTTCCACGACCGCCCCTATGGCCAAATCTGATGCGTCGGTGGTGAGCGCTATGCGGGCCGATGGATCAGGATGAGCTAGAAGCGCGGCGTCAGCCAGGACTTTTTTTACCTCCGCGAATGCGCGCTCCCGCTCCGGGGACCACTCGATAGGATTCGAGGGTTTTTGTTTTTTGAGCGCGGCGTATAATGGTTGCATGAGCTGCGCTGCGTGGGGTAGGAAACGGTTATAAAAATTTACTATTCCTAAAAACTCCTGCAATGATTTGACCGTTTGTGGTCGGGGAAAATCTGCCACTGCGCGCACCTTATCTGGTAGCGGGATTGCCCCTTCTGGGGAGACGCTGTGTCCCAAAAAATCGATCTGCGCCACGCCAAACTGGCACTTGGCTGGATTAATTATTAACCCGTGCTCTCCCAACCTCCGAAAAACCGCAGTGAGGTGTTTTTCGTGTTCCTCTTCTGAAGTACTGGCGACTAAAATGTCATCGAGGTAGACGAACACAAAAGGGAGATCGTGTAACATGGCATCCATCATACGTTGGAATGTTTGTGCGGCGCCTTTAAGACCAAACGGCATACGCAAAAACTCAAAAAGTCCAAAAGGGATTATTACCGCTGTTTTAGGAATGCCCTCAGGACGGACTGGAACCTGATGGTAGCTGTGAACCAGGTCTATTTTAGAAAAAATGCACGCCCCCGCTAGATGCACTGAGAAATCCTGAATGTGCGGGATTGGGTAGCGGTCATGCGCTGTGGCGTTGTTTAGTCTGCGGTAATCGCCACAAGGTCTCCAGGAGCCGTCAGCTTTAGGGACCATATGCAGCGGCGAAGCCCAGGGGCTCTTCGAGCGGCGAATAATGCCCAGCCTCTCCAGGCTGGCAAACTCCTTGTGCGCGATGGAGAGCTTAGCGGCATCCAAACGCCGAGCTTTTGCGAAGACGATAGGGGGCCCACTGTAGTGATAAAATGCTTCACCCCGTGTTTCGCAACTGTTGCCGAAAAAGTAGGAACCGTGAGCGCTGGAAATTGGGTGAGGAGTGTGTTAAACTTACCGCCTGCTGTGGCGACGTTGGTCTGCACCGGTGGTGGGGACACTCGAGCTGCACAAGGAATAGAATAGAAAGATAGTGCATTAACTAATCGTCTGTTGGCAATATCAACTTACAAACCATGTGAGCACAGAAAATCGGCACTTAACATGTTGAAGCTCACCGCCGCTATGATAAAAGTCCATTCATAAGTGCAACCGTGCAAGGACAGAAGCAAAGTCCTTTCTCTGTAGGTGTTGATGCTCGAGCCGTTCGCCGCCGTTGCCGCGTCACCATGGGGGCCAGCCAACCGGTCAGCATAGGTCGGGGTGATGAAACTCACTTGGGCTCCGGTGTCTACGAGGAAGTGCCGCCCGGAGCTCGCATCTGTGATGCACAGCAGCTTATTTCTTTCACCGAGAGCCGAAGCTGCTAACGAATCCCGGTTCTGGAGTTTCCCGAGCTCTTGTAGCTGCACGGTGGCACACACCTGTGTGCCTTCTCTGCGAAACGCCGGTGATAATAACAGAGGCCATCTCCTCCGCTGCGCCGGGGCCGTGTCGCTGCCATTGATGGTGGGGCTGGCTCCGCTGTCTCTGGCTCTTCGTTGCCTCGGGTCGCCGCACCTAGGTCTGTCGCTGCCGCTGTGGCCGTCTGCTCGCCGCAGGAGTCGAGGAGTCACTGCGCCTCTTGGGCCATCGCACGGAAGTCTCACTGGGTCACACAAGGCATGCCGGAGAGGGTTCCTCTCATGTGTGCCGGGAGGTTGCTTAGGAAGATGTGCTGAAATAGGAAATTATCGTTGTCCGATTCCCTCAGCTGCAGCATGTCCTCCAGCAGGGCGACTGGCCTGCGCCCTCCCTGGCCGTGCAAAGCCAGGAGCCTCCTAGCCCTCTCTTCGGCTGAGGGCGTGAAACACTCGGTGAGGGCAGCCTTCAACTCGCCGTATTTGTTGTCAGCGGGTGGCTGCTGTACCAGGCTCCGCACGCATCGAGCTGTGCGGTTGTCGAGTCTTGCGATGACGTGGTAAAACTTAGTGTCATCCGCCGTTATCCCTGCGAGCATGAACTGTGCCTCAGCCTGGAGGAACCACGAGTCAGGGTTGTCCTGCCAGAATTCTGGCAGTTGTTCTGGAGACGGCGCTCGCTTGGGCAGACTCCGACGAGTCTGCATCAGGAGAGTCCCTTCTATGCATTCTCTCACGTCTCTTGGTCACCAATGTGGGGAGTGTGAAAAAACGAGGCTGAATTATTTCTTAATTCAGGTTTAATTCAGGTTTTATTCTTGCGATCACATCCCCAGCTATCTCTCAAGAACAGAAGAGAGAGAGCTGAGTCAAAACCTTCTCTTCTCAAACTAATAGTTTTTTTTTTTTTTTTTTTTTTTTTTTTTTTTTTTTGAATGCAAAAGATGCAATAGACTTACACAATGGTCCTCTCCGGCATACAACTAGGAACATACCGGTCGCTATGGAGGGTGAGAATATGTATGGGCACATAATCATACCATGTAGGATAACTAAATAGACGGTTATGCTGTTTCATCCCACCTAGCAACAATGCTCTGCACTGTGTGTGTTTATATATTTACATATTTATTCCATCTAGCTACAATGCTCTGCACTGGGTGTGTTTATATTTATATATCTATATATTTATTCCATCTAGCTACAATGCTCCGCACTGTGTTTTTATATATCTACATATTATTCCATCTAGCTACATTGCTCCGCACTGTGTGTGTTTATATACTTGCATATTTATTCCACCTAGCTGCAATGCTCCATACTGTGGGTGTTTATATATTTACATATTTATTCCATCTAGCTACAATGCTCTGCACTGTGTGTTCATATATTCATATATTTATTCCATCCAGCTACAATGCTCTGCACTGTGTGTCTGTGTGTGTGTGTGTGTGTGTGTATATATATATTTTATAGTAATATGTACATATGTATATTAGCTGCTCTTGCTTGCTTGTTTTTTCTTGCCTTCTGATTGTTGCTCTGAGTGTTGCTATCCCTGTGCTGTTGCAATCCTGGAATTTCCCCGTTGTGGGACTAATAAAGGCTTATCTTATCTTATCTTATCTTATCTTTTATACACACAAGGACAAAGGAAGAATCACGTATCACAGTCAACCCCCCTATTGACAATAACTCTCCCCCCGCGCCCTTCAGTCCTCCGCCTGGGCCCCAGGAGGTCAGGAAGTCCTTTCAGCTCCTTATCGCCGTACCTCTGTCTTCTTGTTGTTATCCACAGGCGGTCCAGACATATTGTCCCATCTAAGACGTGAGGTCAATCCACACATGCACTCTCAAGCATCCCATAGTGCTTATACATATGTAGGTAAAATTACATGAGCTACATCAGGTTCAATTTGGTATCAGGCAAAATGGCTGAATTAGTATTGGTAAGGAATAAAAGTAATTTACTAATTTGATACATAAATAATATTAAAATGAAGGTCCGGTCACTGTTCTCAGCCACAAGTGTCACATGTCACTGGAGCCTGTCAGTGGAACTTGCCTCGGTATGTTTGCTGTGTGAAATTACGGAACTGTTTTGTGGGGTGGTACCAGCATTTACAATTTTAACACAACCAACTTGATAAAGCACTTGCAAAAGTGTCACGGTAAAAGAGTATGTCGAATTCTGTCAAGAACTGAGCAGAAGGAAGTGTGTCGTGCATTACCAGCCACTGGTTTTCCAGCTTGGAGACTGGAAGACGCTAAAACTGAAATGTAAACAAAAGAACCAAACTTAAAGTACAAACCAGACGGAAGTGTGGAAAACGACAGCAATGAAAACATACTGTGCATCTGGAAAGTATTCACAGCACTTCACTTCTTTCATATTTTATGTTACAGCCTTTTTCCAAAATGGATTAAATTTATTTATTTTTCCCTCAAAATTCTACACACAATACAACATAATGACAATGTAAATTTTTTTTTCTCAGATTTTTGCAAATTTATTAAAAATAAAAAAACTAAGATCACATGTACAAAAGTATTCACAGCCTTTGCTTAATACTTTGTTGATGCACCTTTGGCAGCAATTACAGCCTCAAGTCTTTTTGGCACACCAATCTTTGGGCAGTTTCACCCATTCCTCTTTGCAGCACCTCTTAAGCTCCATCAGGTTGGATGGGAAGTATCAGTGCACAGCCATTTTCAGATCTCTCCAGAGATGTTCAATTGGATTAAAGTCTGGGCTCTGACTGGACCACTCAAGGACATTCACAGAGTTGTTCTGAAGCCACTCCTTTGATGTCTTGGCTGTGTGCTTAGGATTGTCCTGCTGAAAGATGAACCATCGCCCCAGTCTGAGGTCAAGAGCACGCTGGAGCAGTTTTCATCCAGGATGTCTCTGTACATTGCTGCATTCATCGTTCCCTCTATCCTGACTAGTCTCCCAGTTTCTGCCACTGAAAAACATCCCCACAGCATGATGCTGCCATCACCATGCTTCACTGTAGGGGTGGTATTGGCCTGGTGTTGAGCAGTGCCTGGTTTCCTCCAAACATGACACCTGGCATTCGCGCCAAAGAGTTTAATCTTTGTCTCATCAGACCAGAGAATTTTGTTTCTCATGGTCTGAGAGTCCTTCAGGTGCCTTTGGGTAAACTCCAGGTGGGCTACCATGTGCCTTTTACTAAGAAGTGGCTTCTGTCTGGCCACTCTACCATACAGGCTTGATTGGTGGATTGCTGCAGAGGTGGTTGTCCTGTTGGAAGGTTCTCCTATCTCCAGAGGAACACTGGAGCTCTGACAGAGTGAGCATTGGGTTCTTGGTCACCTCCCTGGCTCAGGCCCTTCTCCCCCAATCGCTCAGTTTAGATGGCCGGCCAAGTCTAGGAAAAGTCCTGGTGGTTCCGAACTTCTTCCATTTACGGATGATGGAGAGCACTGTGCTCACTGAGACCTTCAAAGTAGCAGAAATTTTTCTGTACCCTTCCCCAGATTTGTGCCTCAAGACAATCCTGTCTTAGAGGTCTACAGACAATTCCTTTGACTTCATGCTTGGTTTGTGCTCTGACATGCACTGTCAACTGTGGGACCTTATATAGACAGGTGTGTGCCTTTCCAAATCATGTCCAATGAACTGAATTTACCACAGGTGGACTCTGATTAAGCTGTAGAAACATCTCAAAGATGATCAGTGGAAACAAGATGCACCTGAACTCAATTTTGAGCCTCATGACAGAAGCTGTGAATACTTCTGTACATGTGATTTCTTGGTTTTTTATTTTTAATAAATTTGCAAAAATCTAAAAAAAAAAAACTTCTTTCATGTTGTCATTATGGGGTATTGTGTGTAGAATTTTGAGGAAAAAAAAATCAGTTTAATCCATTTTGGAATAAGGCTGTAACAAAACAAAATGTGGAAAAAGTGAAGCGCTGTGAATACTTTCCGGATGCACTGTAACATGGGTTTACTTTTCAGCAGAGAACGAGGAACAGCTGATGAGCGTTGGGTAACAGAAATGTAAATAGCAAATCATAATGGTACTCAAAGTCAGAGTATCATATCGGACTTGAGAACGTGGTATTGGCTCATCTCTAGTTGTTACGACAAAGGTTACATAGATGCTTTGTCCATCTCATAAGCAAAATGTTTTTCTTGACGAAAATTATACATTAAAAAAGCACAATGGAGGATATTTAAAGGCACCCAAGGCAAAATGTTTAGGTGCAGCACCCCTGCCATTTTAAGCTGTACAGAATGATGCATGATAATGTTCCTCCAAGGACTGCAGCACAGGAAATAAAAAATACTTTAATTCTGAGTAAAATTTTCAAGTCTTTTTTGTTTAAATTTTGATGATTATAATTTAGATCTTATGGAAATCAGAAATATCGTATCTCAGATTATTAGGCTGTTTCCTAAGGTCCGTCCAAAATAAGGATTTACAGTACAGCAATGTTCGACGCTTGTAAGGGGTTCTTTACCATGAATTACTGTGTCAGTGTGGACTGGCTTGGAGGTGATCAGCTTGTGTCAGCTGAGGTGTTATTGAAGCCCAAGCTGCTTTGATAGGAGCTTTCAGATCATCTGTATTGTTGGGTTAGGTGTTTCTCATCTTTTTCTTTACTATACTCCACAGAGAGTCTATGAGGTTCAAGTCAAACCAGCTGACTGGCCAGTCAAGCACAATAATATTATTGTCAGCAAAGTCTTTCATAGTAGTTTTGATGCTGTGGGCTGGTGCTACACTATATTGCCAAAAGAATGGGGACACCCCTCCAAATGACTGAGCACCAATAGACAAAGCAAGGTCCATGAAGACATGGCTGAGGAAATTTGGTGTGGAGGGACTTGAGTGGCCTGCACAGAGCCCTGACCTCAACTTGACAGAACACCTTTGGGATGAATTAGAGCTCAGTTTGTGAGTCAGGCCTTCTCCTCCAACATCAGTGCCTGACCTCACAAATGCATTTCTGGAAGAATGGTCAAAAATTCTCCTAAAAACCTTGCTGAACCTTGTGGAAAGCCACCTTTTGCAGCTATAACAGCTTCAACTCTTCAGGGAAGGCTTTGTGAAGTGTGGAGTGTCTCGATGATTGTCTTTTGGACAGCTATCAAGTTATTTTGTCTTTCCTATGACTGAAAAAATGTTAGTTAAAAACCATAATGGCTTAAAGCAAAGACATAAGGAAGAATTCAAACTGTAGGGACTTGAACAACCATAGTTCATTCGGCTCCCTGGTTTTGCCATACATCATACATCCAGGATGCTATACTGTACAGTTGCTATTTGTTTAATCACATGGATGACCCTTATGCTCATAGGTACTATATATGAAGTCCTCCAGTGATGTTTTAATCCTATTAGAAAAGGCTTAAAACTGGGCATGTTGCCAGCAGAGTGGAACAAGACCAGCAGGTCACAAATAATCTTAAATCCTGTCTAGACAGGCCGTCTGATGGAAGAAAACTCAGCAAACCCATATGTCTTAAAGAATATTTTGCAAATTATGTGTGAAAATTCCCCAATGGGAAAACAGTCAATTCATTCTCTGACTACTTAAAAAGTTGCTTTTGTGGCCGACACATATTGTGGGCTCACGCTGCCACAGAGACAGGACTGAATGTGTATTGTGGAGTGTCACGTCTGCAAGGACTAAGGACTCGAATCTACAGGAGGTAACAAGGAAGTGTGAGATTTGTCTCTTTGTCCCACAGAAGACGCCCCGGAGGGTATTCCTGTTCATCAAGAAATGAGAGACAATGGTGAAGCTTCAAAGGGATGCTTTGTAACTGTATGTTGACTGAAGACACCATGTGGCTTGAATTCTGATGCTGGAAATGTATAAAAGGGGGTTGAAGTATGATTCTTTCTCTTTCCTGCTTTGAGAATGCTAGAAGCTGCGTTCTGTCAAATAAAGCTGGTTTTATGACTGAAACTCAGCCTCATTATTTGAGCATGCTTCTACACTGGTGACCTACGACGGAGAATGAGCAGACAGAATTCTCCCGAGCGGGGCTCTGTGGAAGCCAGCCTGATGGTCGCCTCCACGATCCGGCTGCCCGATTTCTGGCAGCACAGCCCGCGCTCATGGTTTAGCGCAATCGAGGCGCAGTTCAACCTCCGGAGAATCTCCAACGATGACACAAGATTCTACCACGTGGTAGCGAAGCTGGACAGCAACACGGTCCAGAGAGTGGAAGATCTGGTTAATCATCCACCAGTCAGCGACAAGTACAGCGCATTGAAGGACGCGCTGATCAGCCATTTCACCCCCTCAGTCCAACAACGAGCAGAGGGGCTCCTGGCGCTGACGGAGGCCGAAAACGATAGACCTGCGGACCTGATGGTGAAGATGCTGCAGCTCAAAGCCTCTGAGGATGGCGAATTCATTTTCGCCCACCTTTTCCTTCGAACCCTACCACCAGCAGTGAGAGTGGCCCTGGCAGAGTCACCCCGATTGGCCAAGCGAGACTACCATGGGTTGAGCAAGGAGGCGCAGAGGTTGGTCGACGCCCACAAGCGGAACGCGGTCTCGGCCGCGGCGGCCATTCCAGGAACGGCGTCCGGAGACAGTGCGGGTCCAGCGGCCGCGGCGCCAGACGCACCAATGACGGCGGCGACAGGAGCCAGACGACGCGGAGCGGAGAACGGCTCGTACTTCTACCACCGCCGTTTTGCAGAGAGAGCGCACAGGTGCGTCCCACCGTGCAATTTTAAGCGCCAGGGAAACGCCAAGACCGAGGGCCGGTAGCAGCTGCGACCCTCGGCAACGAGAACAGGCTGCTTTACCTGACGGATGCACGCTCGGGGAAACAGTTCCTCGTGGACACGGGCTCTCAGCTGAGTTTCGTCACACCCACCTACGCGGAACGGCTGTCGCCTTCTAAAGCCCCCTGGGTGTCAGTGTCAGCAGCGAACGGCTCCACGATTAAAACGTTTGGTGAGAGGACCATGCTTCTGTCCTTACAGGGCCGTTCATTTGAGTGGACATTTATTGTAGCAGCAGTCAGTTTCAACATGTTAGGGGCTGATTTTTTGTGCTCACATGGTTTATTGTTTGACCTTGCTAATAGACGTCTGATTAATGCACTGTCCTTTCATTCTATTCCCTGCACAGCTCGGGTGGCCCCGCCAACTGCACATGCCAGCGTCTCAGCTGCGGGTGGTAAGTTTCACACTCTGCTTGCTCAGTTTCCAGCACTCACAGTCCCCACGTTTTCAGCAACGGTGGCCAAACATGGGGTAGAACATTTCATAACGACCACAGGCCCTCCCGTGTTTGCAAAGGCTCGGCGCTTGGACCCAGCTAAACTGGCCATCGCGCGTGAGGAGTTCACTAATCTGGAAAAACTGGGCATTGTTAGACGTTCCAAGAGCTCTTGGGCTTCGCCGTTACACATGGTCCCAAAAGCTGACGGCTCGTGGCGACCTTGCGGTGATTTCCGCAGGTTGAACAACGTTTCAGCTCATGACCGCTACCCGATTCCGCACATTCAGGATTTTTCTGTCCATTTGGCGGGGGCGCGCATTTTTTCTAAAATAGACTTGGTGCGCGGCTATCACCAGGTGCCAGTGCGCGCGCAGGATGTACCCAAAACAGCGGTCATAACGCCTTTCGGCCTTTTTGAGTTCTTGCGCATGCCTTTTGGCCTCAAGGGGGCCGCGCAGACTTTCCAACGCATGATGGATGCAGTTTTACGCGACCTGCCTTTCGTGTTCGTTTATTTGGACGATATTTTGGTAGCCAGCGCGTCCGAAGGCGAACATGAAAAACACCTCACAGCAGTTTTCCAGAGGTTGGCAGAGCACGGGTTAATAGTTAACCCAGCGAAGTGTCAGTTTGGGGTGGCGCAGATTGATTTTTTGGGACATCGCGTTTCGGCAGAGGGAGCAGTTCCCCTTCCAAATAAAGTGCGTGCCATAACGGATTTTCCGCAACCTCAAACGGTCAAGGCGCTTCAGGAGTTTCTAGGGATGGTTAATTTTTACAACCGTTTCCTCCCAAGCGCAGCACGACTCATGCAGCCATTGTACACCGCGTTAAAAAAACAAAAGCCCGCAAATAAAGTTGAATGGTCTCCGGAGCGGGAGAGCGCTTTTGCCCAGGTCAAATCAGCCCTGGCAAACGCAGTTTTGTTAGCGCACCCAGTTCCAACGGCCCGCATGGCGCTCACCACTGACGCTTCCGATGTAGCGGTGGGGGCGGTAGTTGAACAGTTTGTGGCAGGTACCTGGCAACCCCTCGCGTTTTTCAGCAGGACCTTGCGCGATAGTGAACGGAAATACAGCGCGTTTGACAGGGAGCTTTTGGCCCTACACTTGGCCATCCGTCATTTTCAGTTCTGGTTAGAGGGGCGACGTTTCACCGCTTTTGTGGATCATAAACCGCGAACGTTTGCGATGGCCAAAATTTCAGAACCCTGGTCAGGCCGGCAACAAAGGCAACTAGCCGCAATATCGGAGTTCACTACTGATATTCAGCATGTCGCGGGTAAACACAATGTTGTGGCAGACTGCCTCTCGCGTGCAGTAGCACCGCCAAGCCCCATAGGGGCAGACTCTGTAGCCATGGCCGCGGGCCCGGGCAGCGACGCGGGAGCGCGCGCAGCCCCAGTCTGTGTTGGGTTAGATTATGCAGCTATGGCTGCGGAGCAGGTTAACGACGCGGACGTGCGCGCGCTCCAGTCTGGACCAACAGGGTTAAGGCTGGAGCACAGGGTGCAACAAAACGGTATGCCCCCGCTAATCTGCGATGTCTCCACGGGACGGCCCCGCCCTGTGGTGCCAACCGCGTGGCGTCGCCGTGTTTTTGACTTGGTCCATTCTCTCGCGCACCCGGGGGTGCGCGCATCGATTAAGTTGGTGGGGGAGAAATTTGTTTGGCCCGGGTTGCGCAAACAGGTCAAGGAATGGGCAGCAGCCTGCGTAGCGTGTCAGCGAGCTAAAATACACAGACACACTAAGGCCCCGTTAGAACCTTTCCACATCCCCGCTAAGCGTTTTGATCACGTGCATATTGACCTGGTCGGGCCGCTTCCGTTATCACACGGGCACACACACCTTTTGACGATGGTAGACCGCACCACGCGCTGGCCAGAGGCGGTTCCTCTGGCATCAACCACAGCGGAAGAAGTTGCGCGAGCATTTTTAGCAGCATGGGTTGCGCGTTTTGGTGTACCGTCGGACATAACGTCCGACAGAGGTCCCCAATTTATTTCCGAGCTGTGGTCATCGACGGCCCGCAGCTTGGGGGTGAAGATTCATCGCACCACCGCGTATAACCCCCAGGCTAATGGTTTATGCGAACGCTTTCACAGGTCATTGAAAGCAGCCCTCAGAGCGTCGCTAACGGATACAAATTGGGTAGACAAACTTCCATGGGTGTTATTAGGGTTGCGTTCTGCACCTAAGGAAGATTTGCACGCTTCCCCGGCTGAATTAGTTTTCGCCCAACCGCTTCGTTTGCCCGGGGAATTTCTTCCTGATAATCCCGCACCTAGTGGCCCCCCCGCTCAGCCGTGGCAGAGCGGCTCAGGAGCAAACACACTTCCTGGCCCAAACCATCACAGTTTCCCACACGTTTTTGTGCCCAAAACTTTAAAAAATGCAGAGTTCGTTTTTGTTAAACATGACGCCCAGCGTCCAAGTTTGCGGCCGTTTTACGACGGACCGTTTCGAGTGCTGGAGACCGGGCAGAAGCATTTTCTGCTAGATTTAGGGGGCAGACGGGAGCTGATTTGCATTAACAGACTCAAACCCGCTTTTGTTCTGGCTGACGAGGAGGTGCAGCTCGCGAGGCCCCCCCGCCGGGGCAGGCCGCCGAGGGGACATTCTCCAAAGTCTTCACAGAGAGGTGCTAACGGCTTTAATCCACAGGTGCAGAGAGATGTTGCAGGTGCAGCCAAGCCAGGTTGCAGCAGATTCGGCAGAAGATTCAAACCTAGGCAGTTGGTGGATTGATTAGCGATGTATGGAGTGCTTTGTGTTTTTCTTTTTGTTATGCCATGCAGATTTTGCCTTACTAGACGTGTGGGGGGGGGGTAGTGTGGCCGACACATATTGTGGGCTCACGCTGCCACAGAGACAGGACTGAATGTGTATTGTGGAGTGTCACGTCTGCAAGGACTAAGGACTCGAATCTACAGGAGGTAACAAGGAAGTGTGAGATTTGTCTCTTTGTCCCACAGAAGACGCCCCGGAGGGTATTCCAGTTCATCAAGAAATGAGAGACAATGGTGAAGCTTCAAAGGGATGCTTTGTAACTGTATGTTGACTGAAGACACCATGTGGCTTGAATTCTGATGCTGGAAATGTATAAAAGGGGGTTGAAGTATGATTCTTTCTCTTTCCTGCTTTGAGAATGCTAGAAGCTGCGTTCTGTCAAATAAAGCTGGTTTTATGACTGAAACTCAGCCTCATTATTTGAGCATGCTTCTACACTTTTTTAAATATGAAAAGTTAAGACTAGCCTCTTTTTTTTTTAAAATTAAGCATCCTGTGTTATTAATTGTCTTGGTAGCCAATATACGTAAGTAGAAATTTAAATTATGCATCCTTTCCAACAGCATTAAACCAGATGTCTTAAGAAACGCTATATATGATTTTCACCTTAAAATAATGTTTCCACAAATCATTTTGATGGCACATCAACCTTTGCCCAGGTGCCTGTACACCCAGTGGATAATGAAAAGTCTGTATAAAGCAACTGAAAGTATATTATAAACTAGCGATGTAACGATACAGCTTTTTAATGCCTAATTTGATCCAATATTTTAAATTTGGGTATCTGCGAATACCAATACAAAACCGATATGCAGCTTGTGGACTGAATAAATTCAGCCGTGGTATTCCATGATATTTCTGCAAGTGTTTAAGGTTGGAGATGTTAAAGTTGTAAAGCTACTGCACATACAACTGCACTTAAGGGTTTTTATATATACATTTTGTCACATTCTCCCTGTGTGCTTTTACACAGCACACGGAGGAGTAGAAGGAAGGTGGCTTTACGAGCAGGTTACACCACAAACACATTTATTAAAGAAAGAAGAATCAGTTCACAATATACAGACATACAAAAACGGTGACGGGGTACACTAAACGGCTACACAGCAGGGCGTGAAGCGGGCACACCACAGTGTACAGTGGCAGAATACAGACAGTGTAAAAACAAGGCTGACATACAAGAAGGTGAAAGGGTACACTTACTGGCTTCAAGACAGGACGAGAAGCGGGCAGACCACAGTGTACAGTGGCACTAACATAAAGACAATACACTAGTCCAGCAATGCTTGACTGGCAAAGAGCTGCTTAAGTACAAGCATTGCTGGTAACGGAGATTGGGTGCACCTGGGCAAAGCAAGGGAAAGGCAATTACTGGAGTGGAACCAGCTGGCTGTCATGAGAGAGGGCGTGGTCGGACCAGCAAGTGTCAGACAGTGCCCACATGAGTGTAGGCCAAAGGAGGCTGCCTCATAGCTGCCGGCCAGAACGCAGTGGCCACAGGTAGGGAAATAAAGGAAAATAGAAACTACAAGAAACTCAAAAGATAACACAATACATAAATACACAGATAACCTGAGCCTCAGAACGGTCAGAACCGAGCCTGAAGAGCAAACCGGCTCAGTTCATGACACATTTTGTCTTTTATTAAAGATAAAAATTCACATTTATCTCCATTTTTAAAAAAATAGAAGATGTTAAGCTGTAACTTTTATATATCAGCAACAGATTGTTAACAGCAGAAAGGTCATTGTGTTAATTTTAATACCAAACAACAGCATTAATATAACTGATTAAGATTTAGATTGATCATTAGAATATATGCAGTATGGACACGAATATAAAATATTAGTTTTTTTAAAAAAAATCATTTAAAAAACAGTCAATAAATTGCAAAGGACAGGCTGAACTCTGTGAAAACATCTCAGGAAAAATACATTTATAAAAGATATGAGTTTGTCCAGTATGATTTTGATGAGTCTGATATGAAGCCCTAATAACAGTCACAGACAACAGTCCTCCATCACAGCTCTAACATAAAGTAAAGTTATATTTGTCTCACTGTCTGTAACATCTAATTATGACTGAGGAAATATCTATGGGAGAAAATGCCTGTTGTGTGTGAAGTAACATCATCCCTGAACACAGACATAAAAAAACACTTTTTTCATAATGAGTTAATAATGTCCTTAATAATTAACAGCTCACCTGACTACACAGCCAACAGAGAGGTGTAAACTTGTTTTGAATCCTACTTTTGTTTTTTGAAATTATTTCAGAGCGTTTTTATCCTCCATAAGACAAAATTAAGCACTATCGAAATAACCCACAAAAATCTTCTCTATAGCAAGCATCTTCTCTATAGCGTTCACCCTGTCAGTTTAATTTTAGAAAAATTTTATGAAGAGTTAAATATGCAGAGCAGATCAACTCAATCAACAGTTTGTCTATAGGTCTTCCATTTCATTTATTTTTAATGACGTTTTGTTTGCAATGACATATTTTGTTTAGCTTTCATTTCTTTTTTCCATCCATCCATCCATCTTCTACCGCTTTTCTGGAGGTCCGGGTCGCGGAGGCAGCAGTTCAAGCAGAGAAGCCCAGACTTCCCTCTCCTCAGCCACCTGCTCCAGCTCTTCAGAGGGGATACCAAGGCGTTCCCAGACCAGCTGGGAGACATAGTCTCTCCACCGAGTCCTGGGTCTGCCCCGGGGTCTCCTCCCAGTGGGACGTGCCTGAAACACCTCAAGTGGAAGGCGTCCAGGAGGCATCCTAATCAGATGCCCATACCACCTCAACTGACTCCTTTCAATGTGGAGGAGCAGCGGTTCTACTCTGAGCATCTCCCGGATGACTGAGCTCCTCACCCTATCTCTGAGGGTGAGTCCAGCAATCCTACGGAGAAAGCTCATTTCAGCCGCTTGTATCCACGATCTCGTTCTTTCGGTCATTACCCAAAGCTCGTGACCATAGGTGAGAGTAGGAACGTAGATTGACTGGTAAATCGACAGCTTTGCCTTAGAACTAAGCTCCCTCTTCACCACAACAGACCGGTACAACGTCCGCATCACTGCAGATGCTGCTCCAATCCGTCTGTCGATCTCTCGCTCCATTTTCCCCTCACTCGTGAACAAGACCCCAAGATACTTAAACTCCTCCACTTGGGGCAGGAGCCTGTCCCCAACCCAGAGAGGACAATCCACCTTTTTCCGGCTGAGGACCATGGACTCGGACTTGGAGGTGCTGATTCTCATCCCAGCCGCTTCACACTCAGCAGCAAACCGTCCCAGCAAGAGCTGTAGGTCATTGCTGGATGAAGCCAACAGGACAACATCATCTGCAAACAACAGAGATGAGATCCTGTGGTCACCAAGCATGACACCCTCCATTCCCTGGCTGCGCCTAGAAATCCTGTCCATAAAAATTATGAACAGGATCGGTGACAAAGGGCAGCCCTGGCGGAGTCCAACTCTCACTGGGAATGACTCCGACCGAGTGTTGGCAATAAGAACCAAACTCTCACAACGGTTGTACAGAGACCGAATAGCTCGTAACAACAAGCCCGATACCCCATACTCCCGAAGCACCCCCCACAAAAATCCACAAGGGACGCGGTCAAATGCCTTCTCCAAGTCCACAAAACACATGTAAACTGGTTGGGCAAACTCCCACGAACCCTCAAGAATTCTCGAGAGGGTAAAGAGCTGGTCCGATGTCCCACGGCCAGGACGAAAACCACATTGCTCCTCCTGAATCCGAGGTTCGACCAACGGCCGGACTCTCCTCTCCAGTACCTTGGCATAGACCTTCCCAGGGAGGCTGAGGAGTGTGATCCCTCTAAAGTTGGAGCACACCCTCCGGTCCCCTTTTTTGAAGAGAGGAACCACCACCCCGGTTTGCCATGCCAAAGGCACTGCCCCCGACCTCCATGCAATGTTGCAGAGGCGTGTCAACCATGACAACCCAACAACATCCAGGGCCTTAAGGTACTCAGGGCGAATCTCGTCCGCCCCTGGGGCCCGGCCACCAAGGAGATTTTTAACCACCTTGGCGACCTCAGCCCCTGTGATAGGCGAGTCATCCCCCTCGTCCCCAAACCCTGCTTCCTCTGTGGAAGGCGTATCAGTGGGATTGAGGAGATCCTCGAAGTATTCCTTCCACCGCCCGACGATATCCCCAGTTGAAGTCAACAGTGTCCCATCCGCACCATACACAGTGTGGACGGGGAGCTGCTTTCCCCTCCTTAGCCGCCGAACAGTTTGCCAGAATCTCTTTGAAGCCGACCGAAAGTCTTGTTCCATGGCCTCACCGAACTCCTCCCATACCCGCGTTTTTGCTTCAGCAACCACCCGAGGTACATTTTTTGGTACATTTCTTTTTTATAATCCTAAAAAATGCCCATTAACCATCTTGCTTCTAACATTACATCTCTGCACACAGGCTCCTCACACAGAATGTCAGCAGTTTTAAAAGGGGTTTATTGGTTTCTTTTATGTTTTAATGGATCTTTTTTTTTTTTTTATTTAAGTTTTTGTAAAGGGTATACAGGTCATTACAGCATTGCATTGTTTACATTTTCGTCACATGTTCCCTTATTTTTTGCTATTTGACAACATTGGTAGGATAGTTATTACAACACCCCCCTTTTTTTTAAAGTGAAAGAAAAAGTGAAATTAAGGAGAATTAAATAAAAACAAAACAAAACAAACAAAAAAAAAAACGAATAAACAAACAAACAGAACAGCAAAAAACAAGCAAACAGAAAATTAAGTAATTAAAAGTAAAAGAGCATCTGAGTAGCGTTGGAACAAAGAGCGGGACCATTATTGAAATGGTATTTCAGAATCAGAATCAGAATCAGAATCAGAATCAGCTTTATTGGCCAAGTATGCACAACACATACAAGGAATTTGACTTTGGCTAAAAACTTGCTCTCGTTGTTCAGGTGAAGGATTTAAATAAGGATTCAATGACAACCAGAGTATGTACAGTAAATTACAGTCTGTCCACGTTTCTATAAAAGGATGCAAATATATACAGGAATATATGCAGTTATTTACTTGGACTAATCACACTTTGCAGAAATATATGAAAAAATATACAATCACACAGTATTTCAATGTGGACTCAGATTCAGTGATATAATGTGAATGAAGTAAAAAGCAGTGTGAGAGTTATGTGCAATGTAATAATGGATGAAAAGTCATGAGTACAGCAAACAGGTAGGACTAGGTGAATGTTAGGAGTTCATCAGAGTGATGGCTTGAGGAAAGAAACTGTTCCTGTGACGGGTGGTTTTGACCTTCAGTGATCTGTAACGACGACCAGAAGATAGAAGTTCAAACAGTTCAAATTTGTCAAAGATTAGATCTAATGGAAGACACATATGCGATCCAGGGTTGCCAAAAGTTCATGAACCCATCCATGTCCTGTCTCAGTGCGAATGTCAACTTTTCCATCGAGTAAATGTCTTGAATCATGTTAATCCAATCTTCAGGTGTAGGACAGTTCTTCAGCATCCATTTTTTAGTTAGGGCTTTTTTACTTGCCAATATTAAAACATTGAATAAGTATTTATCTCCTCGTCTTTCCAGTGAGTCCGGTAGTAAACCCAAATACAAAGTTACAAAAGAAAAGGGAACTGTTATTTTGAATATTTTCCCCAATATTGTCTGTACGTTGGTCCAATATTGGTGGATAACTGGGCATGACCAAAACACATGAAAATGATTTGCAGTCTTTTCACCACACAAGCGCCAACAGTTCAACCCCTTATGGGTAAATTTGTTTTGTGCAGGTGTTCTGAAAAATCTTACCAAATTTTTCCATCCAAATTCTCTCCACTGCAGGGATGAGGTACTTTTCCATTGCTGTTTATTTAGCTTTTCCCATATTTCCAATTGTAAAGTGAAATTCCCCTCTTTTTCCCATCTCTCTTTTATATATGATGTGTTGTCTCCTTTTAAGTCTTGAAGACCTTGATATATTTTAGAAATGTATCTGATCCCTGGGATCCCTTTATATGCCATTAAGAAGACCTTCAGAACACCTGACTGGGCCCTTTCCAAATCCTCCTTTTTAAGTATACTGTTTATGTGGTGTCTAAGCTGAAAGAACCTGTAAAGATCTTGATTTATTAGACCTTGTTTTTTCAAATCTTCAAAACTTCTTAAAGTTTGCCCCTTAAAAAAATCGTAATATTTTATCAGCCCTTTCTCTTTCCACTCTTTAAATCTAGTGTCTGTTTTACTGGGGGTAAAGTCTTGATCATAGGCAATCCATTGCAGAAGTCGATAGGGCTCTTTAGCTTGATTCTCTCTGACTATCTTAAACCAAATTTTTAGCGGGGTCTCTATCCACGGGTTGGTGTTATTCAAGAGTTTAGTTAAGGCATTGTTCCCTATTATTGCCTGTAGGGGGATGTCACTTGTTATTTGGCATTCCATCTCCTTCCATTGTGCAGTGTAGACTGGGTTACATATCTCTACTAAAGTTTTAATTTGTGCAGCTATAAAATAGTCCCTGATATTTGGCAGCGCGAGCCCACCTTTGTCTTTGTTTAGCAGTAGGGTTCTATATCTGATTCTAGGTCTCTTACCCTGCCATATGAATCTTGAGATCCTTCTGTCCAGCTCCTGCCATGTTTTTTTGGGAGGTTCTACCGGTATTGTTTGGAAAAGGTATAGAAGACGTGGAAGTATATTCATTTTGACTGCTTCAATTCTTTGTGCAGTACCTAAGAATGGTATCATATTCCATCTTGCTAGGTCAGATTTTATTTTAGTCACCAGTGGATCATAGTTTAGTGTTATAATTTTGTCGAGTTGTTTCGGGATATTGACCCCCAGATATTTCATAGATTCCAACTCCCAGTTAGTTTTGAGTTCATTTAGTGAAAAATGATTTGGGTCATAGTTGAATGTTAAGACTTGGGTTTTATGCATGTTTAATTTGTACCCCGATAAATCTCCATAGTCTGAAAAAACTGAGATTAGTTCTGGTAGAGAAGTGTCTGGCTGCCCTAGGTATATTAAAATGTCATCAGCAAAGAGTGCTATTTTATGTTCCTTCTGACCAAGTGTAATACCTTGAATTTCTTGATTTTGTCTTATCCATTGGCTCAGAGGTTCTATGAAGATTGCAAAGAGCAGTGGAGACAGGGGGCAGCCCTGACGACATCCTCTTTCCAGCTCAAAAGATGATGATAAATTACCGTTAATCCTTATTTTAGCTGTTGGTTTTTTATATAATGCCTGTATAGTTCTAATGAAGTTGTTATGAAAATTGAAACTGGATAAGATTCTATATAGGAAAGACCAGTCAACCGAATCGAATGCTTTTTCAGCATCTAATCCCAATATGACTGCATTTAAGTTATATTTTTTTATATGATGAATTATGTGTAAAGTGCGTCGAATGTTGTCTTGTGTCTGTCTTTGTCTTATAAAACCTGTTTGGTCTAAGTGAACTAAGTCTGTCAGTATGTTTTCTAACCTTTTGGCAAGGATAGTGGCAAAAAGCTTATAGTCCTGATTTAATACACTGATTGGTCTGTAGTTGGAGCATTCTAGTTGATCCTTTTCAGGTTTAGGTATAACTGCAATGACCCCTTCTCTCCAGGAGGGGGGGATTTCCCCTGTGTGGAGGACGTAGTTAAATGTTTTCAGGAGGAGAGGAGATAGTTGCTGTTTAAAGGTTTTGTACCATTCTGCTGTATAGCCATCTGCTCCTGGGGATTTGTTAGCTTTAAGTTTCATAATTGCTTTTTCCAATTCTTTAGGTTGTATTTCTGACAGTAGGGTTTTATTTTGTGAATCCGTAAGTTGGGGAAGGTTTAATGTGTTTAGTAATGTCTCGGATGCGTTTTTATGTTTTTTGTGGGAGTATAAGTTCTTGTAGTAATTCTCGAAGCTTTTAAGAATATCCTGAATTCTGAATTTTATTTCCTTTGATACTGGGTCTCTGATTTTGTAGATTGCTCTTTCCGTTTGTTGTTTCCTCAATTTATAGGCTAGTAATTTTGCCGATTTACTGCCTGCTTCATAGTGTTTTTGTTTCAGAAATGTAAGTTTCTTCTGGATTTCTATTGTTTAGATCTCATTTATTTGATTTTTAATTTCTTTAATCTTGAGCGAGCCATTAGAATGAGTGTTGTCTTTGTGTTCTTTTTCTAGGTTCTTGAGTTCTGACTCTAGTGTGATTAGTTTTTCTTGTCTCAGTTTCTTTTGGGTTGCCAGTTTTGCAATAATTTTTCCCCTTATTACAGCTTTGCACGCATCCCACAGTATTAAAGGAGATACTTCTCCATTATCGTTTTCTTCCAAATATCTGAGAATATCTGATTCCAATTCATCTTTCAGTGGTCCTTTCAGGACACTTGAATTCAACCTCCAGGAAAATGTATTATTTGTGTATTTTTGGATGTTTAAGTCCATATAGATCAGACTGTGGTCGGAGAGATCCATCAGTCCTATTTTACATGTTTTTACTCTTCCAATGTCTCTATTAGACATAAAAAAGTAATCAGTCCTTGAGTAAGATGAATGTGGCATTGAATAAAAAGTATAATCTTTTACATTGGGGTTGAATTCCCTCCATACGTCACAGATTCCCATTTCTTTTAGTAGCATCCGAGTATTCTTACTTTGGGTGTTATTTTGATGTGAAGAATTACCTGTCGCATCCCAGTATGGATTCAGTCTTAGATTGAAGTCTCCACCACATATCACTTAACCTTGGGCTTTAGTTATCATTAGGTCGAATATATTTTTTATAAAATTTCCATTTAGCCCCTGGTGGTGCATATACATTCAGCAGGGTGATATCTTCTCCCTCTAGCCGCCCAGTTACCAAACTGTACCTCCCTTCTTTATCTTTGTGTTCTGATTTTTTTTCAAATGTAATTTTGGTTGATATCAATGTCGCTACTCCCCTCCTCCTCCCTGATTTATATAAAGATGAAGAGATCATTTTAAACCCTTGTCTATTGAGTTTAGTGTGTTCCACGTCTGTTAGGTGGGTTTCTTGTAAAAATATTATTTCTGCTTTGTCTTTTTTCATTTTGCGTAGAATCTTGGATCTTTTAATTGGATTCAGGATCCCTTTTACATTATATGAGGCTATTTTGGTTACACCCTGTTTCTCCATTGTATTTTCTTATTTAGTATAACAGTGTGGTGGCCCTCTTTTTTGCTACTCAGAAACTGAAAGAACATTAAGAACATAAAAAACATTAAGAACATAGTGTACGAAACTTTAAAACAAAAAACTGTCAAAAAAACTTCCTGAGCTGGGGCGTCTTTAAAGACCCTGTAAGAGCCCTGATGGAGTGTAGGCTCTGAGGGAAATTCCTCAAACTCTGTTACGTGTTGAGGGCCCTCTCTTACCCCTGTAAGTTGTCCCATGTTTTTAACGTGAATTTCAGATCCCAATCCGAATTTGTAATGATTTTTTTTTTTTTTTTTATGCCTATAACCTATGAGATTGTGTGCACCCTCCCACCCCCATCACAGCAAACATTCACTCTAATACAGTATTTGTTAGTATGGAGAGAACATGTGGGTCATTGTTACATTTCTATTTTAACATGATTTCCCCCCCCCCTTTAAATTAAGAAGACATTTGTTTCTAATGCAATAACTGCTCCATGAAAGGTTTTACCACATGCTGATTCTGCATCTCCTTTAATGTTTGTTACCTTGTAGGAGGGGGGGTGGAAGTGCAGAGTGACTGAAAAGAAAAAAAAAACAAACAAAAAGGTCGCTATTCCTTCCTGGAACTGGAAAGCTTATCTTTGTAGCTCTGGGGCTGGGTTTCCCGCTGCTGGCCCGTGGGTTTTGAAGGTCTCTGAGTGGACCACGTTTGAGCTCTGATTTTCTCGCTCAGATCCGCTGCGGGTTTAAACACCGTTACCGGGAGTCCTCTCCTTGCCATGTCAGTTGTTGCTTCTTCCGCTGAATTATAGAGACATGACTCTTCACCGTAAAAGACCCTTAGCTTCGCCGGAAATGGTGTCTGAAAGCGTAGATTCTGTTCCCGTAAAACCTTTTTGGCGTCGTTATATTCCCGTCGTTTTTTAAGAACCTCAGGGGCGTAATCGTGCTCCACGAAGACTTTTCTCTCATGATGCATAAATCCTTTTTTCTGCCAAGCCCGTCTTACAACCTCTTGTTTTATTTTGAAATTGGCGAATCTTACCACCACAGAACATGGGGGCGCTTCCGGGGCTGGCTTTGCGGCTAATGTACGATGGGCTTTTTCTATCTTCAAATCGGTGGTTTGTGGAATATCCAACTTCTCTCTCAATAAGGATTCCACGCATTCCGCCACTGTGTTGAAACCATCTTCAGCTCCTTCTTTCAGACCGTGAATTCTGATGTTATCTCGTCTCTGTCTTCCTTCTTGGTCAGTTAGCTTAGCCTCCAGCCATGACTGTTTTCTGTGTAAATCCAGCACAGAATCTTCAAGCACTTTTACTCTTTCTTCAGCTTCCAAGATTCGGTTTTCGGCCTGGTCCATTCTGCTGTTCGCCTTTTTTAGATCCTCTCTGAATTCAAGAAATTCGGCCCGAAATCGTCGTATTTCGTCAAATAGCGATTTCAAGCTAATCCTTTTGTTAGCTAGGCCCAGGTCCTCGTCTTCTGAACGGAGGTCCTCTGGTTCAGATTCTGCAGCCGCTGTGCGTCCTGACCTGGGGAATGTCAGTTTCCTCTGCTTGTGGTTAGGCATGGTGTTATTGTCTTTTGATTTTTAATCTTCCAAAAATCCGTTAGGTCTGATTTTGAGGATGTTTTCCTTGGATTGAGTCTGGGAGTTTCAGCATTAGGTTGCTATCACCATGGCGTCCAGACCGGAAGTCTTAATGGATCATTTTTTAATTTTTTTTTTACTGCTCCCTGATACAATCCAGTCATTTTAAGTGGATCACACTTGATACTAGGGGTATTGGTAAAAAATCGATTCACATAAGAATCTAGATTCTCATTTTACAAGATCCAGAATCGGTTCACTGTGGAGAGAGGAATAACCAGGCAGAGTGGTCCAGAACAAAGCAGGCTTTATTAATTTCTCTCTCTCACATCATCCAGAATCACAAGCATCAGAAAAAGTCACAGGTCGCAGGCACCTCTCCTTTTATAGCCTATGACCCGCTCAGTCACCTGTGGTGCTGCAGCAACATGAAAGACTTTGCAATTCCCATTCTCTTTGTCACTGTTTGCATCAACACACCAACCCCCGCATCAACACACAAACCCCCCATGACGATTCCCCTTGTCCTTCCATCTGAGTGGAGACATACTGAGTGGGTCCTCCACACCGCCCCCCCCCCCCCCAGAAACTCGGACTGAGCGTTAACCCTCATGTCCTTTGGGCTTCAGCCTACGTCCATAGTGGCTGTAATGGGGGGTCTGCGGCTCTGAGGCGCTGCTGTGCTGGTGGGGGGACATTGGGAGGGGGGGAAACATCTTTAGCATGCCCTTGTGACTAATCTGATGAGTCATTTACCTGAGCAGTTCTCAGTGGGGTCGTCCGCGCCAAGGAGCTCGGGCCAACACCACCTGCTCATTTGCTAAAATGAAAGCGGGCTTAAGCCTGTCTATACAGACTGTTTCCCTGCGTCCCCACAAGTCTAACACAAAATGTTTCTCCCTGGGTTCCAGCACTGAACGAGCCATCGTAGGGCTGGCGCAAGGGGGTCCGGTAGGCATCGTGCTTGATGAATACAAACGCCACGTCCTTCAAGCCTTTGGCACAAAAACACATGTAAAACAGAGGTGGACCGGAGCAGGTACCATCCCTGCCACTACGCTATGCAGTGAAAGCGGGGATGGATTGGTGTTCGGCGCGGGGCTGTCCGGCAAAAATTCACCTGGGAGCTGTAGCGGCTGGGGAAAAAAACAGCTCTGCTGGGGTTGCTGGCAAATCCTTCTTCGGTGCTGAACGCAACCCTAATAGAACCCACAGCAACCGGTCCACCCAATTTGCAACTGTAAGCGAAGCCCTGAGTGCTGCTTTAAGCGATTTATGGAAACGCTCACATAACCCATTAGCCTGGGGGTTGTTGTACGTGGTCGTGCGATGAAGTGTGACACCCAGGCTCCAGGCCATGGTGGACCAGAGGTCGGAAACAAACTGCGGGCCCCGATCGGACGTAATATCCGAAGGGGCGCCGAAACGTGCCACCCATGTTGTCAAAAAAGCGCGTGCAACGTCTGCGGACGTGATGGAAGCTAGCGGGACTGCTTCGGGCCAGTGCGTGGTGCGGTCCACCACTGTCAGGAGGTGCGTGAACCCCTGCGATGGTGGGAGGGGGCCCACGAGGTCCATGTGAACATGGTCAAACCTCTTACCTGGGATATGGAACGGCTCCAAAGGGGCCTTTGTGTGCCTGTGGACTTTGGCTCGCTGGCATGCTACGCAGGCTGCAGCCCACTCTTTCACCTGTTTGCGCAGGCTCAGCCAGACGAACTTTGCTCCCACCATTTTGACTGACGCACGCACTCCTGGGTGCGCCAGGGAGTGAACCGACTCAAACGCGGCGTCGCTAAGCGCATGGGACCACCAGGTGTGGGCAGCCTGTGGAGAAGTCACAGATGGGGGGGGCGTCTTGCAGGTACTCTGCTCTCCAGCCTTAAACCTGTTGGTCAAGACTGGAGCGCGCAAACGTCCGCATCGCTGATCTGCTCAGTGGCCACAGCTGTGTAATCTATCCCCACGTAGACTGGGGCCACTAGTGCGCGTGAGAGGTAGTCCGCCACCACGTTGAGTTTACAGGCCACATGCTGAATGTCGGTCGTAAACTCCGAGATCGCAGCCAGCTGTCTCTGCTGCCGGCCCGACCATGGTTCCAAAACCTTGGCCATAGCGTACGTTAACGGCTTGTGGTCCACAAACGCAGTGAAGGTGCGCCCTTCCAGCCAGAACTGGAAGTAGCATATGGCCAGGTGGAGAAAGCGCTGTATTTATGCTCACTGTCGCGCAAAGTCCTGCTAAAAAAAGCAAGCGGCTGCCAAAAACCTGCGATGCGCTGCTCCACGACGGCCCCTATGGCCACGTCCGACGCGTCGGTAGTGAGTGCTATTCGAGCCACTAGGTCCAGGTGTGCCAGCTCTGCGGTGTTCTCTAGGGCTGTTTTAACCTTGGAAAACGCCTGCTCTTGCTCAGGAGTCCAGTTGACTCTGTCCGCTGGTTTCCGTTTCTTAAGTGCCACATACTACAGCTGCATGAGCTGGGCTGCGCGGGGGAGGAAACGGTTGTAAAAGTTAACCATCCCCAAAAACTCCTGCAGCGCCCTGACCGTCTGAGGCCGGGGAAAATCTGCCACTGCGCACACTTTGTCCGGTAAGGGTATCGTGCCCTCCGGTGAGATGCGGTGACCCAAAAAAATCGATTCCCGTCACCCCGAACTGGCACTTCGTTGGGTTGATTATTAATCCGTGCTCCTCCAACCTCTGGAAAACTGTCCTGAAGTGAGCTACGTGTTCGTCCTCGGATGCGCTGGCCACCAGGATGTTGTCCAGGTAGACGAACACAAATGGCAGATCGTGCAACACCGCATCCATCATGCATTGGAATGTCTGCGCTGTGCCTTTTAACCCGAAAGGCATGCGTAAAAACTCAAAAAGATCAAACGGGGTTATTACTGCTGTCTTAGGTATGTCTTCAGCGCGCACTAGGACCTGGTGGTAACCGTGGACCAGGTCTATCTTGGAAAAAATGCGTGCCCCGGTGAGGTGAATGGAAAAATCCTGAATATGGGGGATCGGGTAGTGGTCGTGCACTGTAGCGTTGTTCAATCTGCGGAAATCTCCGCACGGTCGCCACGATCCCTTGGCTTAAGGAACCATATGTAGCGGGGATGCCCATGGGCTGCTTGAGCGTCTGATGATGCCAAACTTTTCTAAGTTGGCGAACTCCTTGCGCGCTATGGCAAGTTTAGCTGTGTCCAGGCGCCGAGGTCGTGCGAAAACAGGCAGCCTCGTGGTGGTAATGAAGTGCTCAACCCCGTGTTTAGTGACGGTCGCCGAAAAAGTCGGGACCGTGAGTGCTGTGAACTGGGTGAGCAGTGTGTGGAACTTACCCCCAGGAGCTGTGACGTTGGCTAGCATTGTGGGCCCGGCTCCTCTAGCTGTACAGGGGAGAGAATCAAAAGACTTTGCGTTAATCAGACATCTGTTAGACACATCGATTAGTAGACCGTGTGCACACAAAAAATCAGCGCCCAAAATGGGGAAGATGCATGCCGCTATGATGAATGTCCATTGGTATGTACGGCCGTGCAAGGATACACTCAGTGTCCTCTCACCAAATGTCTTCATGTCTGAGCCGTTTGCAGCCGTCAGCTCGAGGTTGCTAGTTCCCGCCAGCCGGTCTGCGTAGGATGAGACTCTTTTGGGAGCTGTTGTCCATGAGGAACCGTCTCCCCGAGCGTGAGTCTGTCACATAGAGCAGCTTTCTTGCTTCACCGGCGGTCGCAGCTGCTACTGACTGCCGGCCCTGGTGTTTCCCGAGCACTTGAATTGGCATGGTGGCACGCATCGGCGTGCGTCATCTCCAAAACGGCGGTGGTAGAAGCAGAGTGTGTCTCTCCGGTGCTTCTTGGCTTCTGCTGCAGCCACAGTCGTTGGCTCCTCGCCCCCGCTGGCCATCTCACTGGGTTCCACCGCTGTGTTCACTGTGAGGGCTCTGGTGGTGAGGATAATCCGATCCGCCTCTTGCGCTAGCGCCTGGTAGTTGCGCGCGGCCAGCAGCGGCGAATTGGCAAGGACCTCCCTGGCCGCCATTGGGAGGTTTCGGAGGAAAAGGTGAGCAAAGAGGAAATGCCCGTCATCTGTGCCCATCAGCGCCAACATCTTCTCCATTAACTCGACCACTGACCCGTCTCCCAACTCGGAGCGTGTCAGGAGTCTTTCCGCTCTCTCGCAGTCTGAGAGCATATAGCGCCGGGTCAGCGCGGTTTTGAGAGCCTCGTATTTGTCGTGGGCTGGGGGCCGTTGGAGCAGGCTCGCCACCTGCTGAGTTGTGTGTGCGTCCAGTGATGCAACCATGTAGTAGTATCTGGTGTCATCTGCCGTTGTTCCCGGAGCGCGAACTGGGCCTTGGTGTGGAGGAACCAAGACTTTGGGTCGTGTAGCCAAAAGTCTGGGAGTTTGACTGAAACAGCGCACGCGTTGCCGGCACCTCCAGTCCGGGTCGTCTCCGGGGTGTTTGCCTCGAGTTCCATTGTGCTTCAAGGGTCACCAGTGTGGAGAGAGGAATAACCAGGCAGAGCAGTCCAGAACAAAGCAGGCTTTAATTTCTCTCTCTCACATCATCCAGAATCACAAGCATCAGAAAAAGTCACAGGCCACAGGCACCTCTCTTTTTATAGCCTACAACCCGCTCAGTCACCTGTGGTGCTGCAGCAACATGAAAGACTTTGCAATTCCCATTCTCTTTGTCACTGTTTGCATCAACACACCAACCCCCGCATCAACACACAAACCCCCCATGACGATTCCCCTTGTCCTTCTGTTTGAGTGGAAACATACTGACATACTGAGTGGGTCCTCCACATCACAAAAATTAAGAATCAATTTTTTAAAATTATTATTATTGTCATGTGGTGATCCTCGCGGATCACCAAGAGACGCCACAGAGTTCACCAGAGAGTTTGGCTAAGATGTTATTTATTACAGACGTGACAAAACACAACTATGAACCCATAAGGGCAAACAAACACATGACTGAGACTTGGGCTCATAGGGCTAACCCAGCCGCTACGAGCTAACTGTGACATAACTAAGATGACAGACCTGACATGAAGGTCTACGGCACTCTCAAGAATGACGAGGCGCAGACCCAGGGCTTGGCAGGACGAAGCCACTCAGACGTAACGTTGACCAATGTCGACTAATACTCCTGCGTCTTACCGTCGTCAGTGCTGGGCTTAAAAGGGCGAAGCACTAACGACGGTAATGACAATCAGCTGACCGGCCATTGACAGGCGGAAGCCCCAACGAGCACTTTCACAATAAGAGCCCGGTGAGGCCAGAATACAGCCCGCAGCTGTCAAGACCGGCAGCGAGAAATAACTTAGCCCGAGCGTGATCAGAACCGGCGCTCAGGTCATAACAGTACCCTCCCTCCACGGGCGGACTCCGAACGCCCCAAGGAACCACCCTGCCCCCCTGCCCCCCCAGGGTGGGAGGTTGGGGGACAGGTGCGGAGGGAGAGAAACCAACCCATGAACAAGACAAAAAAAACCATAACCAACCCATGAACAAGACTAAAAAAAACCCATACAAGACAATGACAAGACTAAAAAACATACAAGACAATGACAAGACAAACAGGAAAAAATGTACAAAGGAAAACAAAAACCAGAACTACAGGTTCAGATAAACTAGATACAAGAACACATTACCTGCTCATACCAGACTTAACATGAAAAAACAAAAAACAGAGCATTACCCGCTCATACCAGACTATGAAACAAAAACAGAGCATTACTTGCTCAAACTAAGCTATACATGAAACAAAAAAAAAAAACAGAGCACTACACGCTCTACCCAGACTATACATAAACCAGCAGGGCTACTGCAAACACACATGAAGCAATCTAAAATTGCTTAACATAACTTTACTAGGGCTAGACTGTGGCTTTCAAAAACACAAGAGACAATCAAAAATTGCTTTGACATAACATGACTATGACTTGACTGTGGCTTTCAAAACAAAGGCATGAGCACTAGATACAACATAACCAGGACGAGGAAGAAAAAAGCACAAATACTGAGACACACCCAGGGACCACTACCACCCCCCCGACAGTTTATGTCGACCGATGGTCAACGGAGGCGGACCAGGCGGCTCACCAGAGTCCAAAGTCCCGCACGTCCGCTTCTCCGGGGGTCGAACTAGGTAGCCCCATGGCACACATAACAGGTCGGGTGGCCGAACCGAGGCGCCGAACCGGCGAAACAGTCCCTCTGGCGGCCGACCCATGTCCCTCAGCCACCAGTCCAGGGCATCAACAACCCGCAGCGGCCTCCCTGACGAGAACAAAACTCGGGAGAACCGGGGCGAGCGAACAGGGACCCCCATGGCCCCCGGCGATGATGAAAAGGGGCGGTGATTCTGAGGGGATTGATGAACAGGACGAGCCAAGAATCCGCTCCGCGAAGAAGGGTCTGCAGCTCCTCCTCCGCCAATGGACCATGCTCGCGCTGCATCACCGCTGGACCCAGATTGGGTCCCTGCTGCACCCACGTTGGGCCCCGATTGGGCCAGAACCGCACCCGCGGTGTACCCCGATTGGGCCTCCGACGAACCCACGTCGGACCCCGATTGGGCCGAAACCGCCCCTGCGGTGGGACCCGATTGGGCCTTCGGTGCAGCTCCGCTGACAAACTCCAACCCCGAACCTGGGACCTCTACCTCGGTAACACCGATCCGTTCCCCGCCGGCGACACTAAAGCAAAGCTCGGGGACAGGAAAACCGGGATCAGCATCACCGGTAGCAACGGAACCCAGCGAGACGAGCTCGGGCGCAGCAGACGGCTGCTCCTCACTCATCTCCCCGAGAGGCAGGCAAAAATGCTCAACAAAAGAGGACAGAGACATAAGAGGGAGCACTTGCCTGCACTCGGGTTCCGTTGCCACCCAGGACTCCGACGATCCGGGTTCAGGGCGACTCTCATCAGCTGACTCGGACTCAGCTGTGTCAGGCTCCGCAGCTGGCACGATGTCATCAGAAGCCTCAGGTTCCTCCCACGCTGTCGTCCACGCCGATGACCCGTGTGGCGTGGAGGCAGGGAACCCTTGACCCACTGGCTCGGACCGCTCCGGCGAGGAGACCCGGGGACGCTTCTTCGTCGGCTCAGGCTCCAGGCCGCAGTCCGCTCCTCTCCTCCGTCCCAGACGTGACTGCAGAGCCGGATGCAGGCTATCCAGCACTGCAGGGGCCCTCTTCGTCCGGCGACGCTGGCCTGGCATCGCAGACCGCTCAACGGGGGAGAACACAGATGCAGTAGGTTTAATAATTTCATCCACAGCAGGTGGAGGGAGCTCGGGGGGCTGCGAACCCCGAACTCCGCCCCCAGGAGTCAGACAAGGCAGATCATTATTAAGATGTGACAAACAAACGATCACTTGCCTTCCTCCTGGGGCAGAGATGGTTCCTGCTGTGGGGGACGTCGTTCCTCCTTCTCCCCGCTGGATGGCGACAGAGGGCCCCCTAGGAAAACGAGGTGGGGCCGCTCTCGGAGATTCGCTGACGGGATACGCCGGCAGCGAGTCCAGCCGGGGGTTCCGCTGAGGGTTGCCCGCGCCGTTACGCCGACGTCCTCGTCGGCCCCCAGACGGCGCGTACTCCTGGACCTGCTCCGGGACGGGAACGGGACACCAACGCGGGGAGCGAGGATGCCTCCTCCTCTGCTTCCCGCTCTCTTCCTCCTCCAGCCCACGAAGAACCTCGCGCTGAGCGGCGAGTTCCTCCCACCTCGATATCACCTCCGGATGATCGTCGTAGTCGAGGGGAAGGCTGTCCAGATACTCCTCAGCGACGCCAAGATGCCAACGCATGTAACTGGAGGTGTCGTCAAATGTAGCGGCGAGGAGCGCCCCATCGGCGTATTCCAACGCGCTCGCTAGCTCCTGGTCCAGACGCCGACCGCGGCCCCTGGAAGACGGCATTCTCCAGACGTTGACACCCAAACGAGAAGAAACAACAGTCCAATAAAGGCACAAACTCCCGGTGAAACGGCGTCTCGATGTGGCGCCTCCGTTTAGGCGACCTGGCAGGAGTATACTGTCATGTGGTGATCCTCGCGGATCACCAAGAGACGCCACAGAGTTCACCAGAGAGTTTGGCTAAGATGTTATTTATTACAGACGTGACAAAACACAACTATGAACCCATAAGGGCAAACAAACACATGACTGAGACTTGGGCTCGTAGGGCTAACCCAGCCGCTACGAGCTAACTGTGACATAACTAAGATGACAGACCTGACATGAAGGTCTACGGCACTCTCAAGAATGACGAGGCGCAGACCCAGGGCTTGGCAGGACGAAGCCACTCAGACGTAACGTTGACCAATGTCGACTAATACTCCTGCGTCTTACCGTCGTCAGTGCCGGGCTTAAAAGGGCGAAGCACTAACGACGGTAATGACAATCAGCTAACCGGCCGTTGACAGGCGGAAGCCCCACCGAGCACTTTCACAATAAGAGCCCGGTGAGGCCAGAATACAGCCCGCAGCTGTCAAGACCGGCAGCGAGAAATAACTTAGCCCGAGCGCGATCAGAACTGGCGCTCGGGTCATAACAATTATACATTTTTTGCAGTGGTGCCGGGGTACCGTCACGTAACATGTATTGCCACTTTGGGATACGCAATTGATAGTACTGACACAGGAGAACCATGCAGAGTAGCAGAATTTCCCTCTGGGGATTAATAAAGTAT
This sequence comes from Pholidichthys leucotaenia, assembly GCA_020510985.1. NCBI lineage: Eukaryota > Metazoa > Chordata > Actinopteri > Cichliformes > Pholidichthyidae > Pholidichthys > Pholidichthys leucotaenia. The sequence goes on from CM035836.1 coordinate 334,047,291, forward strand.
ATAAAATACATAAAAAAAACAAATACAAAAAATGAAATTTTGGTGACGATCTGGAGTTAGGCAAGGCATGTTTATTTGTATAGCACATTTCGTGTGCAAGACAATTCAGAGTGCTTTACATAAAAACATTAAAGCATCACAGCAAGGTGCAAAAGGAATCTACACATTAGAAGGCCTCGGACTTCCTTTCCTTTCCTTTTATTTACATTTGTTAGCAGGATTACGCAAAAATTACTGGACGGATTTTGAACTTTTCACCAGAAAATTTCACTTTTTATCTCTGCTCGCTGCAGTGTACATTTCTCTGTGAGCATCAGGGGGGCGGGGCAGCCACGTTGAGCTTCCACTCAGACTTCAGCAGCGGCGGCTGATATTAACATGACAAATACTCAAATATCCATGATACAAGCATTTTATAAATCGTGGGTGACCAAAAGTACCGACACAACCAATCAATGATGTGTGGTGAGTTTCCGAGGCTGTGATGCTTTCAGGATCTGATTTACAAATCATATTTTATAAAAACTTTTAACAAAACAAGTGTAAGGTATTTTATTAAATTACCTCTTAACGGAATCCACAGAAAAAGCAGTAATAAAAGTCCATGTTTTCATTTTATAACTCTCCTTGAATACAGACAACTGTAGAAGAGCTTGGAAATGAAGAGGCGATTTGATTTATAAACAAAGTTTAATAATCAGCTCTTCTAACAAGTCTCATCTTGTGCAGAGTGGCAGAAGGAGAAAAGAGACAGAATCTCTCCGGCTCACTGGCTTTATATGTGCACACAACAAAAGACATGCATAACAAAGGCTGACATCCCTCATTATCTTAACCACTTGCACTCCGTTGTTCCGCGGGCGGGCAAGTCTCTGCGTCCTAGGACGCACGAGGGCGCACAAGAGCGCACTAGTGCGCGCTCGGACGCATGACGCATGATATACTGATGATGGTGCAGATGGAGATGGTGCTGGCCTCCAAGTGCCACTGGGAAAAAAATCTGCAAACATAGCCGCGAACAGATTAGTTCATCTGATTGACCTCTCATTCGACTAATAAGAGCCTTGAATTGGGTTTCTGAAACCTTGAAGAACCAATGAATGAAAACCTAGGAAGGAGGACCCGCCTCCCAACGCTTTGAATGCAGTGAGCCAATTGAAGCAGAGAAGTTCGTGAGCTGTTTTTTTTTAAGGCTGGGTGAAGACTGGCTGCTGCAGCGGATCAAAAAAGGACACAGGAAGAGCTCCACAGACCCAGCAGCATGGAGACCATCCACAAATGCAACCTGTGTGACAGGGAGTGCCATTCGTGGATCGGCATGTTCGGCCACAGGCGGTGCTTATTTTGTATTGGTTCCAGCAGAGTAGACGTTATGATTTCTTCCATGGTCATTATAGACCGACGGAGGCTGACGACAAAGGCTGAGTGACACACACGCCTTCGCCAGTCTTTTTTTAATTACTACTGTTATTTGTTTTGAAAAATCGTTCGCCAAAAACCGCAATCATGGAAGCACAAAACCGCAATAATGGAATTATGTTTTGATCAAGTCGCGAGACCAGAACCAGAGTGGACCAGTGTCGCGTTCGTCTGACAATGAGGAAGACAAGTTCGCCAAGACTCTGCTGTGAAGAGGTAAGGTGTTATAAGCTAAATTATTCTCTATCCCTGAAAATTGTAATCCAAAATGACTTTTGACCGATCAGTAAATTACAGCTGTGCGGTTCATGAAGTCTGAAGTTCGTGCGCCGCGGTACAAGGGGTTGCTTGCAGTGTACAGGCTGTGAACGCCCCCCCACCCCCGCTATTCTTCTGCAGCGAGGGGGGGGGGGAGCCGCGGTGACTGCACTGCTGTCCTACATCACCACATAAGGCTAATCCGTTGTGTAGCGATGGCTAAAGTCCATCCTCTGTAGCGAGCGGGGGGGGGACAAACCCCCCCCCCCACACACACACAGTAGCAGGGGGGGGGAGCCGCTGTGACAGCGTTGCTGTGGAAACATGCAACGAGTGTAATCTGTCATGTAGCGAGGGCCGAACTCTGTCCTTGATAGCCCCACACACACACCGACACAGCCCTGAGTGTGACCTTTCCTTTGAGCCTAAAATGAAGCTTCTACATTGAATCATTCAAAAGTTACAGACATTTTTCCAAACTGTGCCATTTGGCACAATTTGGCACAGTTCCAAAACGCCTGGGAACAGCCTGAGAACAAAACTGTGTAAAATATTCATTTTTTGTGGTATTGTTACCAAATTTGGATCTCAGCTGGATAACACTTGGTTCTACATTTCTGTTGCATTTTCCAGCCGGATCGGACAGCTGTGTGTTATTTAGAAGCATTTGTATCCAAAAAAACACTGTGTCCAAATTTTTTTTCTTCAAGTTCAGTATGTTTAGATGACTGTAACTCAGTGGCCGGAGCACGTAGAGAGATTATGTTTTTTTTGCCAAAAAATTCAAAGTGTTTTCTTTTAAATGAGACCAACCCCATGAAGATGCTGCAAAGGGTTGAGGAACAGCTTTCGATTTACTTTGGGCATGTTATTTTTTGGCATTTTTAGGAAAATTGCCCGGAGTGCAAGTGGTTAATCCCCCCAGTGTCTTGGTATTTCCTCTCCTCGCCTTAGGGGGTGAGGGTGGCTCCTCCGGTCTCCTCCGCCTCGTCTGGGAACATCTTTGTTCTTCACTCAGCGGTTGAGAGCCTTTGTCCTTTCAGAGGTGTGAAGTCCTTTACATATGTAATTACTAAACATTTCCACATGCTTCAACATATGTAGGTTATGGAATATATGATTAATATAGACCACAGGCCCCCCAAACAACTAAGAAAGGACAATAGAACGGTTCACAGTCTAGGATAGTTACTATGACATACTAAATGTTACATCTCTTGCCACGGAAGAAACTTTCTAGCAGCCATGCTCCTAAGAGAGTTCAGTGGTAATCATAACAGCATAGTAAAATCATAAGTCAGTCCTAAACTGTTGCAGCACAATTAGTGAACAATTGTGGAGTGGTTGGTATCAGTCCCTGTGCTGTCTGGGTTTCAATCTTCTCCCAAAACTGCTGTAGGTTGGTTTAGGCGCCCTGCTGGGACCTTCTTGTGAGGAATCTGCAGTGTGGGAAGGAGAGAGGTTAACTGTTCCCTGCCGGGGGGTTGAGTTTTTTCTCTTGGGGGGTCTACCCCGCCGAGGTGCTCTCGCAAACTGTGCAGGCTCGTCTTTCAACAGGAAGGCAGGTTTAAGTCTGTCAATGCTGACTGTTTCTTTTCTATCCCCAAAATCAAGCACAAAGTGTTTATCACCATGTTCCAGCACTCTGAATGGCCCATCGTATGCTGGTCGGAAAGTTGGTTTTAAAGCTTCATGCTTAACGAAAATGAACTCAGCGTTTTTTAAAGCTTGAGGGACAAAAACCCGTGGGAAGGAGTGATGAGCTGGACCGGGGAGAGAGCCCGGTCCGTTGCTGCCTAAAAACCTTGGGACTGGAAGGTGCCCTGGCTCTGGGTTCTCTGGTAAAAATTCACCTGGAAGCCTGAGAGGTTGTGCAAAGACTAATTCTGCGGGAGAGGCGTCTAGGTCCTCTTTAGGTGCAGCACGCAACCCCAATAAAACCCAGGGAAGTTTATTTACCCAATTTGTGTCCGTTAGTGAGGCTCTGAGGGCGGCCTTTAAAGACCTGTGAAAACGCTCGCATAATCCATTAGCCTGAGGGTGATAAGCGGTGGTGCGATGAATTGTTGCCCCTAAGCTGTTGGACATGGCTGACCAGAGCTCTGAGACGAATTGAGGCCCCCTATCGGACGTGATGTCCGATGGGACGCCAAAACGTGCCACCCAGTTTGTCAAAAAAGCGCGAGCGACTTCCTCCGCTGTGGTTGCCGCTAGAGGGACTGCCTCTGGCCAGCGTGTGGTGCGGTCTATCATTGTTAACAGGTGTGTGAAACCTTGGGAGGAAGGTAGTGGCCCCACGAGGTCGACATGAACGTGGTCGAACCTTCTAGCAGGGATTGGAAAAGGCTCCAGAGGGGCTTTTGTGTGTCTGTGTATTTTGGCGCGTTGACAAGAAATGCAAGTTTTCGGCCATTCTTTTACGTTTTTGTGCAGGCCTGGCCACACAAACTTTTCGGCAACCATTTTAACCGAGGCGCGCACACCTGGGTGCGCGAGGGAGTGAATTGTGTCGAAAATACGGCGGCGCCATGTAGCTGGTACTAACGGGCGAGGTCGGCCGGTTGAAACATCGCATATTAGGGGGGGCACGCCGTCGCGTAAACCCTTTTTCTCCAGCCTTAACCCTGTTGGTCCAGACAGGAGTGCGCGCACGTCCGCGTCACCGCTTTGTTCCTCCGCCATGGCTGCATAATCTATCCCTGCATGGACAGGTGCTGCGTATGTGTCTGCGTTAGTGAAGAGCTCTGCTGCTGAGGCAGTATAATCTGTCTCCTCACGCTCTGGAGGTGTCACAGCGCGAGAGAGACAGTCTGCTACTACGTTAAGTTTGCCTGCCACGTGTCGAATGTCTGTGGTGAACTCTGAAATCGCAGCTAGCTGTCTTTGTTGCCTGCCTGACCATGGTTCTGAAATTTTAGCCATAGCAAAGGTGAGCGGTTTATGGTCTACAAAAGCCGTGAAACTCCGCCCTTCTAACCAGAACTGGAAGTGGCGGATGGATAAATGAAACGCCAGCAGCTCTCTGTCAAAAGTGCTGTATTTACGCTCAGTTTGATTTAGCGATTTGCTGAAGAATGCTAAAGGTTGCCAGACCCTGCTGACAAGTTGTTCTACAACTGCCCCTATAGCTAGGTCTGAAGCGTCTGTGGTTAGCGCGATGCGGGCCAAGGGATCTGGGTGAACTAACAGTGTGGCGTTAGCTAGGGCGCTTTTTACTTCCGCGAAAGCGCGTTCGCGCTCCGGGGTCCATTCGACCGCGTTGGAAGCTTTCTTTTTTTTGAGCGCGTCATATAGTGGCTGCATGAGCTGAGCTGCGTGGGGCAGGAAGCGGTTGTAAAAATTAACCATCCCTAAAAATTCCTGTAGCGATTTGACCGTTTGTGGCCGTGGGAAACTTTCTATCGCGTGAACTTTGTCTGGAAGTGGAACTGCCCCCTTCGGAGAGACTTTGTGTCCTAAAAAATCAATTTGTGACACGCCGAATTTGCATTTGGCTGGATTGATTATTAGCCCGTGCTCTTCTAGCCTCTGAAAAACCGTAGTGAGGTGCTGCTCGTGTTCTTCCTCAGATGAGCTGGCTACCAGCATGTCGTCGAGGTAGACGAAGACAAAAGGAAGGTCGCGTAGGACCGCGTCCATCATTCATTGAAAGGTTTGAGCAGCGCCTTTGAGGCCGAAAGGCATTTGCAGAAATTCAAAAAGGCCGAAAGGGGTTATTACCGCTGTTTTAGGAATGTCTTCTGCTCGGACTGGGACTTGGTGATAACCGCGGACTAAGTCTATTTTTGAAAAAATGCGCGCACCCGCCAGATGTAGTGAAAAATCTTGAATGTGAGGAATTGGGTAACGGTCATGCGCTGTAGCGTTGTTTAATCTGCGGTAATCTCCGCACGGTCTCCAAGAACCGTCGGATTTCGGAACCATGTGAAGTGGTGAGGCCCAGGGGCTCTTCGAGCGTCTAACAATGCCCAATTTTTCAAGAGTTGTAAACTCGTCCCGTGCTATGTTGAGCTTGGCCGCGTCTAAGCAAAAACGGGAGGTCCCGTTGTGGGAATGAAGTGTTCAACCCCGTGTTTAGCCACAGTGGCTGAGAATTTGGGAATTGTGAGTGCTGGAAATTGGGTGAGGAGTTGCTCAAACTTACCTCCTGCCGTGGTGACGTTGGCCTGCACAGGTGGTGGAGAAATTCGGGCTGAGCATGGAATAGAAGCAAAGGACAGTGCATTAACCAGGCGCCTATTTGCTAGATCTACTAATAACCCATGTGCACACAAAAAATCCGCGCCTAATAAGTTAAAACTCACCGCCGCTACAACAAATGTCCATCTGTAGCTGCGGCCGTGGATGAGGAGGTGCAGGCTCTTTTCGCCGAACGTGTCGATGCTAGAGCCGTTGGCTGCCACGGCTCCGTTGCCCCAGGTGCCCATGGCTCGATCTGAGTGGGAGGGCATGACGAAACTCAGCTGGGCTCCTGTGTCGATGAGGAACTGCTTGCCTGTGTGTCCATCCGTCACGTACAACAGCTTATTCTTCTCGCCGAGAACCGCTGCCGTTAACGGCTCTCGGCTTTGGCGTTTTCCCGAAATCGCAAATTTGCGGGGGGGAACGCATTTGTGGGCCTTCTCGGCGAAGTGGTGGTGATAATAACAGGCGTCGCTCTGTCTGCTAAGTTTTGGCCGTGTCGCTGTCACCGTGGGCTGGGTCTGCTCAGTGGGTTGTGGCTCCTCGTGGCTCGGGGCGTCAGCTTTGAGGTCTGTGGATGCTGCTGTGGGTGTCAGCTCCTTGCAGGCATTGACGAGCCGATGAGCTTCGTTGGCCAGTGCGCGGAAGTCTTGGTGGGTGTTGCATTTCATGCTGGCGAGTGTTCCTCTCATGTGTGGCGGCAGCGTGCTGAGGAATATAAACTGGAAGAGGAAGTTGTCATTGTCCTCTTCTTTGAGCTGTAGCAAATCCTCCATGAGGGCCTTCGGTTTGGACCCTCTGTGGCCGTAGACCGCCAGGATCTTCTCGGCTCTCTCTTCCGCTGATGGGACGTAGTTCGCCACGATGGTTGCTTTGAGCGTCTCATATTTGTCCCGGGCCGGTGGTCGCCGGATCATGCTCCGCACACACTTCGAAGTGGCGGCGTCGAGTTTGGAGACGATATGGTAAAATTTGGTATCGTCAGCCGTGATGCCCGCTAGTGTAAACTGGGCTTCAGCCTGCTGAAACCAAGAGGCGGGGTCTTCTTGCCAGAAGTCTGGCAGCTTGACAGCGACGGCATTCGTGCATACCATCACTGCTGTGCCCGCCGGGTGAGAGTGCCTTGCCTCGGCTCTCACGGCGGTGCTGGTGCTCGGTTGAGCCCTCTCAATCTCTTCTGCCGGGGGGAACAGTTGTCCATCTGTTCCTTCGTCTGCGTGGGTTGCCACGGATGAGTCGATTGCGGGGGAACGCCTCAGTTCCATACTCGCGTCAGGGTCACCAGTGTAGAAGAGCTTGGAAATGAAGAGGCGATTTGATTTATAAACAAAGTTTAATAATCAGCTCTTCTAACAAGTCTCATCTTGTGCAGAGTGGCAGAAGGAGAAAAGAGACAGAATCTCTCCGGCTCACTGGCTTTATATGTGCACACAACAAAAGACATGCATAACAAAGGCTGACATCCCTCATTATCTTAATCCCCCCATTGTCTTGGTATTTCCTCTCCTCGCCTTAGGGGGTGAGGGTGGCTCCTCCGGTCTCCTCCGCCTCGTCTGGGAACGTCTTTGTTCTTCACTCGGCAGTTGAGAGCCTTTGTCCTTTCAGAGGTGTGAAGTCCTTTACATATGTAATTACTAAACATTTCCACATGCTTCAACATATGTAGGTTATGGAATATATGATTAATATACGTAGATCACAACAACGTGCAAACATCCTCGGTTACAAAAGTATAATGTATTAAGTTATTTTACAAACAAGTTTTTTGGGCACAAAATTTGTTATATGTTTTTGGCCAAGGAATTATGTAAATTATCATGGCTCAGAGAGCTGCATCTCTGTGTGTTGCAGCTCCGCAATTTATACTCATTACAAATTATTAGTAGTATTTCAACTACTTTGCATGCATGGTCTTACCTTTACTTTTAAATGAAGTAAATTTGCCAATCCTTCTGGACAAAAATCGCTGTGGCCTTGTTAAAAAATGTCCATATCTTCTTTTATTTAAAAAAACCCTGTGCTTATTTATGGTGCTCAAGTACTCCTCCTCATGTTGGGGCAACGGTAATGCGCGGCCTATAATCTACCTAATATAGCACACACTGACTGCACATCACTGCAACAAATATATTCAGTATATCGCCCAGCCCTAGTTGGGAATGATCAAAAAGTGTCAAAAGGCCAGCGGGGGGCATTGGAAAGATCTTATGCCTAAAAAAATTTAAATCTAATTGTGCTGTGATTGCAAAGAGGAACATTCAGATCGATTATACAGCATATTCAAGTTGGACAATCATGCAGGGTGAGTGTCAGGAGGGCACAAGCATGACAGTGGAGGGGCACAGCACAGGACTGGCAACTTGCTCTCTCCATAGCGGGGATCCACAACTCTGACCAGCAGCTGACAGAGTCCCCGCCAGGGACTTGTTTAAAGGCATAGTAATCTTAGTGTATGTAAACTTCTGACTTTGAAGAAAGTAATAAAATATTCTCAAATTTTTTTTTTTGCAAATATAAAAATTATTACTGCCGCCAAAGGTGTAATGTAATCGGGGTGGTTTGTGTGTTTGTCTGTCTGTTAGTTAGCAGGATTATGCAAAAACTGCTCTACAGATTTTTATGAAATTTTCGCCAGGTAGCCCTTGGGCCAAGGATGAACTAACTAACTAACTAACCTGCACTTATATAGCGCTTTTCTAGTCACAAAGACCACTCAAAGCGCTTTCATTAATACTAACCCTCTATTCTAAGGGCCTATAGGAAACAGATATCTAGGGACAATTTAGAACAGCCAATTAACCTAACATGCATGTTTTTGGCATGTGGGAGGAAACCGGAGAAATCCCGGAGTAAACCCATGCAACACGGGGAGAACATGCAAACTCCACACAGATCACTGTTGGTCGGGGGCTGGGATCGAACCCACGATCCCACGATCCCCACAATCCCCCGGCCAAGGGTAAACTGTGCTGCCGCAGTGCTAACCACTGCGCCACCGTGCAGCCATTGCGCCAATGTGAACCCATTAAATTTTGGTGATGATCTGTGACTGCATACCTCCACTAAGGACCTTGAAGAAGCCTTGGTGGAGGTATGTGCTCTGAGTGTTTTTCTAGTTTAACAAATAGAAACAATTTTGGTAATCCTAAGTGACCTAAACAGGAAAATTTTATTCTGATTTAATGTAGTGTTGTGGAGTGTGTGAAATAAGAGGCTGGCTCATGGCACACAGTTTATTACACACTTCACATGTCTCAAGCACAGAACAGACTGACTCATTTCAGCAGGCACTCTCTTTTTACCCCAAATCTCTCCTCACAAGTTTCATGGCATTTCTCCACACACAACATGACATTTGCATCACACTGCATTCAACCCCCTACGTCCTTGACTCCTTCCTGCTATCTCGCCAGGAACCTCCTGAGCATTGTTCTCCCATGCTTATCCACTGTCTCTTGTCTGAGATGCTAAATAATCTGACTCCCCCAAGGTGCTATAGTGTAACTGTATTATGGAATCTGGGGACTAGTCACTAAAGAGATTAAGGAAGAGTTGGGTAAAAATTAGAAGCTAAAAAGAAGAAGAATTGTTTTTTTTTTGGAAAGAAAAGTTAGCATACCCTATAAAAGTGGGTCCACCTTTACAGGAGCCAGCACATGAAGAGACTACAAAAACCACACCTACAGCCAGTGTAGAATTACCGGTCAGCCTAATGAGCATGTGGTTAGACTGTGGGGAGAAATCAGAGCAATGAGACAGAAACGGGCAGATGTGGATCCTCCTCAGAGAGAGAAAAAGAGACACTATGGTTAAAGCTGGCATATGGAAGCTCTAACTGGAGATCAAAACCTCCAAATGCCACTTGGGAAAATGGAAATTTTGTAGTTCAGCTCAGTTCAGATTTATTTTTAGCACTAAATTATAACATGTCATCTCAAGGCACTTTATACATTCAGGCCAAGAACTTCCAGCATGGCAGAGAGAACCAACAATTCACCATTTAGCATGCTCTTAGTAGCATTCACTTTTTGCCATTTTTGTCTGTTTCTGAACTTATTCTTATTTCCCACCAAACTAACACCAATGTATTGTTAAAAGTACACTTTCACACCTTGGTCTATATATATTTTTTTAATTTTCTGGCATGAAAAGGAAATGATGGAAAGATTGAATAAGGTGGATGATTTTTAGACTGTATATGAATATGGATAATATCCCTCCACTTAATTCAATTGTAAAAAAAAATGAAACTCTACTTTATGAATTTAAGGAGGTGCCATCTTGTACTTTTGGAATCAAAGTCTGTGCAGAAACGACCTTAAAACAGATCTGTAACATTGGGTTCCCATCCATATGGCACTCATTACCTCCACCAATGAGGTAATGTAATCAGGGAGGTTGTCTGTTAGCAAGATTATGCAAAAACTGCTCAAAGGATTTTGATGAAATTTTCACCAGAGATTACCTGTGGGCTACAGATGAACCCATTAGATGTTGGAGGTGATCCATGAATGCATACCTCCAGCAATGCCGTATCTCGCAATGAATGGATGGATGGAGGTACAAAGACATAGACAGACAAAAGTAGGGAGGCAGGGACGGAGCCTTTGTGGAGGTATGCATTCTCTGAGTGCCCTCTAGTTACAGTCTATGCAGCCTATATAGAAGGATCCATCAAACACAACCAGGCAAATGCATGCTCAGTTGGGAAGATTTTGGCAAAATGCCTGACATAATAATGGGACAAGAAGGTGATTATTGTCTTACTGGAATCCACCCCCAGAGGGCGCTAGAGATGCACAGGCCTCACTTTTAGAGAGCTCTCATGAAGTTCACATAGTTCATATACATTCTATAGAATAATTATTGTGACGTCTAAAGGGTTCATGCAATGATGAGAGAGGATTTGGAACATAGTAGGCATTTATTTCATCACTGCTTGACTATGCAGAACAGAGGGGAGGTCACCCACACACACGTTCACTTCACTCATGGTGACACAGACACGTAATCTCTCACACGCAGGCAAAACAACACTATCACAACCAGACTTATAACACTACAACAATAATGCTCAGAACACAAGAATTATAGCTGTCTCTGAATTGCCGCAGCACAAAGCATGCCGGGAGAATCCCCTGCCTCCTTATCACAGCCCCAATGTTACCCTGTCCTCCCCTGGACTGGTTTCTGCCCCCAGAACAATAAGCCCAACTTAAAAGTCCAATACAAACCTGACCAGGTGTTGGGGTGCCTGCCGGTGGCGGTGGCTGGCACAAATGGGCCCGTGTCCATTTCAGCCTCAGCCGGGGTCTCCGGTTGGGATGGGGCCTCTGGCTCGGCCACCCGTGGGGCAGTGGGCTGGCATGGGGCAAGGCGGTTGGCGTGAAGCACCACCACCCGGTTCCTCTTCTGCAGCCTCACCCTGTACACTACGTCTGACAGTCTCTGTAGGACCACACACGGTCCTGATCAGCTTTGGTGACGGTCCCTTTTTCTGCTCCGGGCAGAAAACCTAGACTTGATCCTCGGGTGCAAAGTCTCTCCCCAGGTACAGCTCTCGTTTCTGTCAACTCCCTGCCACTACCAGGGCCTCCTGAACCAGTTTGTGCACCATGTGAAGATGTTCTCATAGGCAAAACAAATAATTCAACCCCAGTTTGCACTCCACCTCCAGTTCCGGGGGAGGGCCGAACACCAAGTCCACCAGGGTGCGCAGCTCTCGTCCAAACATCAGCACTGTTGGGTGCACCGGGTGGATTCTTGAACTGCTGTCCGGTCTGCCCACAGGACCAGGGACAGGTGCAGGTCCCACTCTCGCTGTCACTGGTCCACTAAGATGGTGAGCTGGGTGGTCAGGGTCCAGTTAAAGCATTCAACCAGGCTGTCGCTCTGTGGGTGCAGCAGGGTGGCCTGGGTCTTCCGGATGCCCAGTCGCCTGCAGACCTCCCTGAAGACTTCTGCCTTAAAGTTCTATCCCTGGTCACTGTGCAGTTCCCCTGGGACACCAAACTGGCAGAACATATCATCCAACAGCTTTGATACTGTGGTGGCGGCACTCTAATCAGGGACCGTCTATGCCTCTAGCCACTTGTGAAATAGTCCATCCTGACCAGAACATAGCAGTTCCCCCAATCCGTGGTTGTGAAAGGGCCCAGAATGCCCACCCCCACACACTCCATGGGTACCCCCATCAGGTACTGCTGCAAGGGGGTGTGGGAGCACTGAGTTGGTCCTTTCTGAACTGTGCAGGTGTCATATCCGTGGACATGGAGCGACACGTCCTGACGACACCCCAGTCAGACTGGGGTGAACCGGGCCCAAAGATGCTGCAGGGTCTTCGTCACTCGTCTGCCGCCCAAAGATACTGCAGGGTCTTCGTAAAGTGGCCCGCCCCAACCAACCCATGAACAGACTGGAGCACCTTGGGGCAGAGCTGTTGGGGAACCAGCAGCTGCCAGAGGTGATGCTGCCAGCTGGAGATTGCCACCGCTGGTAGACGACACCCTCATGACAGCAGAGGTTGGACCACTGAGAATGCAGGGCCTTGGTCTCTGGGTCTAGCACAGACTCAGCCTCCCAGGTAGGCCGCTGGTCTGTGTCCAGCCACTGCCAGGCCCGGAAGATGACAGGGTCTCTTTCCTGCTCAACCTGAAGCTGCTGCGCGCCGAGGGCCTCTGCGCCATCCTCGCTGGGGAGAGCTGGCTGAAGTTCTGAGGAAGAGCTGTGAGCCGCTGCGCTATCCTTAACTGCAGTGGTCTGGAGAGCAGCTGCCCGTGAGACTGCTGGGTCATGATCCTTGGCCCGAAGGCAGTGCCAATAGTCCTCCATAGCACAGTGGCGTGGAGCAGGTGCAGGGCAGTATTTCCACTTTACATCCAGCTGTGGCTGTTCAGACAGTGTAGTTCCACTAACACAGCGTTGTTAGCATAGCTAGCTGTTACTTACCACTAGCTTTGTCGGAGCTTTGTTGCTGTTTCAAGCACTTTTAAAGATTGCAGTAAGTCTCAACCAGCACTTAGCTTCCAATCTACCAATATGCCTTTGTCCTTAACTGCGACAAAGGAAAAATAATCTATTTCCACAAAAACAAAGTAGCTTCCTCCACTCATTAGTGAAGACTCAGCTCTCTGCAACAGATCACGTTGCCTGACGACTCGTCTCAGCTATGGTAGGGTCAGTTTGTGTATTCATTTATTTGCGCTAAAAATATCTATCCATATTAATGAAATGAGTAACGAGTAACACATCTGATCAAATTTCAGTAACTGTCTGAATTTTTAAACAGTAATTTCATTACACAGCACGTTACTGCAAAAGTAGTGGCGTTACCGTTACGTTACTTCCAACACTGCTAACCACTGGCTAGCTACCGCCATCTTGATCTCGAGTCTTCTGCCATACCGACTCAACATGTAACCGGTATGTAAACTTACTTTTGCAGTTGACAATATTTAATTTGTTTACATGTGTGTCAGATGACAATAGATGTGTTGATGCTGATTGAGATGTTTAGCAACAATTACTGGCTACATTTAGAAGGGACTATTTTTCTCAGCTGCGCAAAATAACTGGTTAAACAAAGAAAGCATTATATTTTATCCTGTGAAACAGATGGAATTTGGTCTTGCAGGTGGTCTTCAGGTTCAGGTTCAGGTTACTTTATTTGTACCCATAGGTAGATTTGTTTTGCAGTCAGGTGACATCCTTTTAGACACATATTTACAAACCACAATTACATTCAACATGAACACAAACACAGGCACACATGAAGCTGACTATAAACACAATAAAAGTACTCAAGGCTCCACCAATCAGGACATAAGACAAAGAGATAAGAGAAAAAACAAAGAGATAAGAGAGAAGGGTCATATTAAAAAAGTTAAAAACTAAGTCAAAGAGATTAAAAACTCAATAAAAGTCTAAAACCGTATAAAAGATTTGAAACCCAAATAAACCTACAAAATAAATAAATATAAAATAAAAATTGATAAATGGATAACTAAATTATGTGCAATGTATTGCTACATCTTGTTCAACTCTTTGACAGCAGCAGGAACAAAGCTGTTTTTGTAGCGCTGGGTTTTACATTTTGGGACAACAAACCTCCGTCTGGAGGGAAGAAGCTGAAAGTGGCAGTGCAAAGGGTGGGAGTCATCATTTAAAATGGAGGTAGCAATCCTCTGTACCTGTCTGGTGTACAGGGATGTCAGGCTCAGCTGTGACTCACCAAGCAAACAATTGGACCATCTAACTACCTGGTCTAAGGACTTCCTCTCTTTCAGTTTTATCTGACCAAACCATGACACTAAAAGGATAAAACAGGTTCCGGTCTGGACGCCATGGTGATAGCAACTTAACGCTGAACCTCCCAGACCCAATCCAAGGAAAACATCTTCAAAATCAGACTTAACAGATTTTTGGAAGAATAAAAATCAAAAGACAAAAACACCATGCCTAACCAAAAACAGAAGAAACTGACATTCCCCAGGTCTGGACGCACAGCGGCCGCAGAATCTGATCCCGAGGACCTCCGTTCAGGAGACGAGGAGCTGGACCTAGCTAACAAAAAGATTAGCTTGAAATCGCTATTTGATGAATTACGACGATTTCGGGCCGAATTTCATGAATTCAGAGAGGAACTAAAAAGGATGAACAGCAGAATGGACCAGGCCGAAAACCGAATCTTGGAAGCTGAAGAAAGAGTAAAAGTGCTTGAAGATTCTATGCTGGATTTACACAGAAAACAGTCAAGGCTTGAGGCTAAGCTAACCGACCAAGAAGGAAGACAGAGACGAGATAACATCAGAATTCACGGTCTGAAAGAAGGAGCTGAAGATAGTTTCAACACAGTGGCGGAATGCGTGGAATCCTTATTGAGAGAGAAGTTGGATATTCCACAAACCACCGATTTGAAGATAGAAAAGGCCCATCGTACATTAGCCGCAAAGCCAGCGGCAGAAGCGCCCCCGCGTTCGGTGGTGGTAAGATTCTCCGATTTCAAAATAAAACAAGAGGTTGTAAGACGGGCTTGGCAGAAAAAAGGATTTATGCATCATGAGAGAAAAGTCTTCGTGGAGCACGATTATGCCCCTGAGGTTCTTAAAAAGCGACGGGAATATAACGACGCCGAAAAGGTTCTACGGGAACGGAATCTACGCTTTCAGACGCCATTTCCGGCGAAGTTAAGGGTCTTTTACGGTGAAGAGTCATGTCTCTATAATTCAGCGGAAGAAGCAACAATTGACATGGCGAGAAGAGGACTCCCGGTAACGGTGTTTAAACCCGCAGTGAATCTGAGCATGAAGATCAGAGCTCAAACGTAGTCCAGTCATAGACCTTCAAAATCCACGGGCCAGCAGCGGAAAACCCAGTCCCAGAGCTACAAAGATAAGCTTTCCAGTTCCAGGAAGGAATAGCGACCTTTTTTTTTTTTTTTTTTTTTTTTTTTTTCTTTTCAGCCGTTCTGCACTTCCATCCCCCCTCCTACAAGGTAACAAACATTAAAGGAGATGCAGAATCAGCATGTGGTAAAACCTTTCATGGAGCAGTTATAGCATTAGAAACAAATGTCTTCTTAATTTAAAGGGAAAAAAAAAATCTTAAAATAGAAATGTAACAATGACCCACATGTTCTCTCCACACTAACAAATACTGTATTAGAGTGAATGTTTGCTGTGATGGGGGTGGGAGGGTGCACACAATCTCATAGGGTATAGGCATAAAAAAAAAAAAAAAAATCATTACAAATTCTGATTGGGATCTGAAATTCACGTTAAAAACATGGGACAACTTACAGGGGTAAGAGAGGGCCCTCAACACGTAACAGAGTTTGAGGAATTTCCATCAGAGCCTACATTCCATCAGGGCTCTTACAGGGTCTTTAAAGACACCCCAGCTCAGGAAGTTTTTTTGACAGTTTTTTGTTTTAAAGTTTCGTACACTATGTTCTTAATGTTTTTTATGTTCTTAATGTTCTTTCAGTTTCTGAGTAGCAAAAAAGAGGGCCACCACACTGTTATACTAAATAAGAAAATACAATGGAGAAACAGGGTGTAACCAAAATAGCCTCATATAATGTAAAAGGGATCCTGAATCCAGTTAAAAGATCCAAGATTCTACGCAAAATGAAAAAAGACAAAGCAGAAATAATATTTTTACAAGAAACCCACCTAACAGACGTAGAACACACTAAACTCAATAGACAAGGGTTTAAAATGATCTCTTCATCTTCATATAAATCAGGGAGGAGGAGGGGAGTAGCGACATTGATATCAACCAAAATTACATTTGAAAAAAAATCAGAACACAAAGATAAAGAAGGGAGGTACAGTTTGGTAATTGGGCAGCTAGAGGGAGAAGATATCACCCTGCTGAATGTATATGCACCACCAGGGGCTAAATGGAAATTTTATAAAAATGTATTCGACCTAATGATAACTAAAGCCCAAGGTTTAGTGATATGTGGTGGAGACTTCAATCTAAGACTGAATCCATACTGGGATGCAACAGGTAATTCTTCACATCAAAATAACACTCAAAATAGGAAAACTCGGATTTTACTAAAAGAAATGGGAATCTGTGACGTATGGAGGGAATTCAACCCCAATGTAAAAGATTATACTTTTTATTCAACACCACATTCATCTTACTCAAGGATTGATTACTTTTTTATGTTTAATAGAGACATTGGAAGAGTAAAAACATGTAAAATAGGACTGATGGATCTCTCTGACCACAGTCTGATCTATATGGACTTAAACATCCAAAAATACACAAATAATACATTTTCCTGGAGGTTGAATTCAAATGTCCTGAAAGGACCACTGAAAGATGAATTGGAATCAGATATTTTCAGATATTTGGAAGAAAACGATAATGGAGAAGTATCCCCTTTAATACTGTGGGATGCGTGCAAAGCTGTAATAAGGGGAAAAATTATTGCAAAACTGGCAACCCAAAAGAAACTGAGACAAGAAAAACTAATCACACTAGAGTCAGAACTCAAGAACCTAGAAAAAGAACACAAAGACAACACTCATTCTAATGGCTCGCTCAAGATTAAAGAAATTAAAAATCAAATAAATGAGATCTACACAATAGAAATCCAGAAGAAACTTACATTTCTGAAACAAAAACACTATGAAGCAGGCAGTAAATCGGCAAAATTACTAGCCTATAAATTTAGGAAACAACAAACAGAAAGAGCAATCTACAAAATCAGAGACCCAGTATCAAAGGAAATAAAATTCAGAATTCAGGATATTCTTAAAAGCTTCGAGAATTACTACAAGAACTTATACTCCCACAAAAAACATAAAAACACATCCGAGACATTCCTAAACACATTAAACCTTCCCCAACTTACGGAATCACAAAATAAAACACTACTGTCAGAAATGCAACCTAAAGAATTGGAAAAAGCAATTATGAAACTTAAAGCTAACAAATCCCCAGGAGCAGATGGCTATATAGCAGAATGGTACAAAACCTTTAAACAGCAACTATCTCCTCTCCTCCTGAAAACATTTAACTGTCCTCCACACAGGGGAAATCCCCCCCTCCTGGAGAGAAGGGGTCATTGCAGTTATACCTAAACCTGAAAAGGATAAACTAGAATGCTCCAACTACAGACCAATCAGTGTATTAAATCAGGACTATAAGCTTTTTACCATTATCCTTGCCAAAAGGTTAGAAAACATACTGACAGACTTAATTCACTTAGAACAAACAGGTTTTATAAGACAAAGACAGACACAAGACAACATTCGACGCACATTACACGTAATTCATCATATAAAAAAATATAACTTAAATGCAGTCATATTGGGATTAGATGCTGAAAAAGCATTCGATTCGGTTGACTGGTCTTTCCTATATAGAATCTTATCCAGTTTCAATTTTCATAACAACTTCATTAGAACTATACAGGCATTATATAAAAAACCAACAGCTAAAATAAGGATTAACGGTAATTTATCATCATATTTTGAGCTGGAAAGAGGATGTCGTCAAGGCTGCCCCCTGTCTCCACTGCTCTTTGCAATCTTCATAGAACCCCTGAGCCAATGGATAAGACAAAATCAAAAAATTCAGGGTATTACACTTGGTCAGAAGGAACATAAAATAGCACTCTTTGCTGATGACATTTTAATATACCTAGGGCAGCCAGACACTTCTTTACCAGAACTAATCTCAGTTTTTTCAGACTATGGAGATTTATCGGGGTACAAATTAAACATGCATAAAACCCAAGTTTTAACATTCAACTATGACCCAAATCATTGTTCACTAAGTGAACTCAAAACTAACTGGGAGTTGGAATCTATGAAATATCTGGGAGTCAATATCCCGAAACAACTCGACAAAATTATAACACTAAACTATGATCCACTGGTGACAAAAATAAAATCTGACCTAGCAAGATGGAATATGATACCATTCTTAGGTACTGCACAAAGAATTGAAGCAGTCAAAATGAATATACTTCCACGTCTTCTATACCTTTTCCAAACAATACCGGTAGAACCTCCCAAAAAAACATGGCAGGAGCTGGACAGAAGGATCTCAAGATTCATATGGCAGGGCAAGAGACCTAGAATCAGATATAGAACCCTACAGCTAAACAAAGACAAAGGTGGGCTCGCGCTGCCAAATATCAGGGAC
Organism: Pholidichthys leucotaenia; assembly: GCA_020510985.1. Classification (NCBI taxonomy): domain Eukaryota; kingdom Metazoa; phylum Chordata; class Actinopteri; order Cichliformes; family Pholidichthyidae; genus Pholidichthys; species Pholidichthys leucotaenia. The sequence goes on from CM035836.1 coordinate 334,065,816, forward strand.
TATTTTATAGCTGCACAAATTAAAACTTTAGTAGAGATATGTAACCCAGTCTACACTGCACAATGGAAGGAGATGGAAGGCCAAATAACAAGTGACATCCCCCTACAGGCGATAATAGGGAACAATGCCTTACCTAAACTCTTGAATAACACTAACCCGTGGATAGAGACCCCGCTAAAAATTTGGTTTAAGATAGTCAGAGAGAATCAAGCTAAAGAGCCCTATCGACTTCTGCAATGGATTGCCTATGATCGAGACTTTACCCCCAATAAAACAGACACTAGATTTAAAGAGTGGAAAGAGAAAGGGCTGATAAAATATTACGATTCTTTTAAGGGGCAAACTTTAAGAAGTTTTGAAGATTTGAAAAAACAAGGACTAATAAATCAAGATCTTTACAGGTTCTTTCAGCTTAGACACCACATAAACAATATACTTAAAAAGGAGGATTTGGAAAGGGCCCAGTCAGGTGTTCTGAAGGTCTTCTTAATGGCATATAAAGGGATCCCAGGGATCAGATACATTTCTAAAATATATCAAGGTCTTCAAGACTTAAAAGGAGACAACACATCATATATAAAAGAGAGATGGGAAAAAGAGGGGAATTTCACTTTACAATTGGAAATATGGGAAAAGCTAAATAAACAACAATGGAAAAGTACCTCATCCCTGTAGTGGAGAGAATTTGGATGGAAAAACTTGGTAAGATTTTTCAGAACACCTGCACAAAACAAATTTACCCATAAGGGGTTGAACTGTTGGCGCTTGTGTGGTGAAAAGACTGCAAATCATTTTCATGTGTTTTGGTCATGCCCAGTTATCCACCAATATTGGACCAATGTACAGACAATATTGGAGAAAATATTCAAAATAACAGTTCCCTTTTCATTTGTAACTTTGTATTTGGGTTTTACTACCGGACTCACTGGAAAGACGAGGAGATAAATACTTATTCAGTGTTTTAATATTGGCAAGTAAAAAAGCCCTAACTAAAAAATGGATGCTGAAGGACTGTCCTACACCTGAAGATTGGATTAACGTGATTCAAGACATTTACTCGATGGAAAAGTTGACATTCGCACTGAGACAGGACATGGATGGGTTCTTGAACTTTTGGCAACCCTGGATCGCATATGTGTCTTCCATTAGATCTAATCTTTGACAAATACCATTTCAATAATGGTCCCGCTCTTTGTTCCAACACTACTCAGATGCTCTTTTACTTTTAATTACTTAATTTTCTGTTTGTTTGTTTTTTGCTGTTCTGTTTGTTTGTTTGTTTATTCATTTTTTTTTTATTTAATTCTCTTTAATTTCTCTTTTTCTTTCACTTAAAAAAAAAAGGGGTGTTGTAAAAACTATCCTACCAATGTTATCAATTAGCAAAAAATAAGGGAACGTGTGATGAAAATGTAAACAATGCAATGCTGTAATGACCTGTATACCCTTTACAAAAACTTAAATAAAAAAAAAAAGGATAAAACAGATTCAATAAAAGCCCGATAAAACACTGTCATTATGTCACACTTCAATTTGGAAGTGTGCGAGTTTCCTTAAACAATGCAAATGTTGCTGACCCTTTTTGCACACCCTTTCACAGTTCTCTTCAAAGTTTAAATTACTATCAATAATCATCCCAAGATATTTGTAGGATTGCACACATTCAATGGTCTGGCCTTTTAGTACAGTGACTTTGTGCCTGGGAGTTTTCCTCCTAAAGTCAATAATCATATCTTTAGTATTTGTCGTATTCAGCTGCAGGTAGGAATCCTCACACCAGTGAACAAAATCATCAACTACTGGGTTGTGGCTACTCTCACCATCCTGAAGGAGACTGACAATAACTGAATCATCAGCATACTTTATAATGTGTCTGTAGTCATGTCTGCTCTGACACATGTTTGTGTACAGGATGAAGAGTAGTGGTGACAGCACACACCCCTGAGGAGAGCCAGTAGAAGAATACTTTTGGTCAGACAATATACCATTGACCCTTACTCTCTGTGTCCTGTTGGTTAAAAAATCCAGAATCCAACCCACCAGATTATTACTCAAATCAAATTGTTGCAGGAACCTTTCAACTAAAATATGAGGTTGGATTGTATCAAAAGCAGAAGAAAAGTCCACAAATAAAAGCCTGGCGTGTGTCCCATTAAAATCCAGATTTTTAAAAAGCATGTTAAGCGGAGTGACAGTGGCATCCTCCACTCCTCTGTGAAGCCTCGAGGCAAACTGCAAAGGATCCAACGCATGCTCAGTCTCCTTTAGGACCTCAAATCTGACCAGTTTTTCAAAATTTTCATTAAAATTGAAGTCAAGGCAACTGGTCTAAAATCATTTACCATTTTAGGACAGCTGGATTTTGGAACAGGGACAACCACAGTATCTTGTGGTTGTCTTGGCTTGTTTCTTGGTTTGTTACCTCCGCCAAGGAGGTTATGTTTCCATCGGCGTTGGTTTGTCTGTTTGTTTGCTTGTTTGTTAGCAAGATAACTCAAAAAGTTATGGATGGATTTTCATGAAAATTTTCAGAGATTGCCAGAAATGGGGTATCCTACAGATGATTAGATTTTGGTGGTGATCCGGATCACCGTCCAGAAGAAAACCGCCATTACGGAAAATGCCATTTTCGTGAATAACTACTGAACCACTAATCCTATCATTGTGAATCCAATTGCGAGTCATATGTTTTCATGGTCAAGGAATCTGAAAACATACACACAAACACTGTATGGGGGGAACTGTGGCGCTTGGCGGAGGTCTGCGCTCTCCGAGTGTTTTTCTAGTTTCTAATGTGAAAGAAATTTTCAGAAAGGTTTGGACTTTTGGACAAACATAGGAAGTTACAGCAGTCAAAAAAGAAGGAAAATGAGAGGAAGGAATGTGTGTGTGTGTGTGTGTGTGTGTGTGTGTGTGTTTTAAAAAAATATGGTCTAAAATAAAATAAAAAAAATCTTTAAACATTGTCAACCAAGGGGGATAAAATCATAAAAATGCAGGAACTTACCAGGCATTTTCAGAGATGATGAGAAAGAGAGATACAATAAGACTGGAAGAACAAAACCACCTTAACATCATCACAGCTGATGAGAAGGACAAAAATTGATTTTAATGAATCACAGGGGCTGAGGTCGCCAAGGTGGTTAAAAATCTCCTTGGTGGCCGGGCCCCGGGGGTGGACGAGATTCGCCCTGAGTACCTCAAGGCCCTGGATGTTGTTGGGCTGTCATGGTTGACACGCCTCTGCAACATTGCGTGGAGGTCGGGGGCAGTGCCTTTGGCATGGCAAACCGGGGTGGTGGTTCCTCTCTTCAAAAAAGGGGACCGGAAGGTGTGCGCCAACTTTAGAGGGATCACACTCCTCAGCCTCCCTGGGAAGGTCTATGCCAAGGTACTGGAGAGGAGAGTCCGGCCGTTGGTCAAACCTTGGATTCAGGAGGAGCAATGTGGTTTTCGTCCTCGCTGTGGCACATCGGACCAGCTCTTTACCCTCTCGAGAATTCTTGAGGGTTCGTGGGAGTTTGCCCAACCAGTTTACATGTGTTTTGTGGACTTGGAGAAGGCATTTGACCGCGTCACTCGTGGTTTTTTGTGGGGGGTGCTTCGGGAGTATGGGGGTATCGGGCTTGTTGTTACGAGCTATTCGGTCTCTGTACGACCGTTGTGAGAGTTTGGTTCGTATTGCCAACACTCGGTCGGAGTCATTCCCAGTGAGAGTTGGACTCTGCCAGGGCTGCCCTTTGTCACCGATCCTGTTCATAATTTTTATGGACAAGATTTCTAGGTGCAGCTAGGGATTGGAGGGTGTCATGCTTGGTGACCACAGGATCTCATCTCTGTTGTTTGCAGATGATGTTGTCCTGTTGGCTTCATCCAGCAATGACCTACAGCTCTTGCTGGGACGGTTTGCCGCTGAGTGTGAAGCGGCTGGAATGAGAATCAGCACCTCCAAGTCCGAATCCATGGTCCTCAGCTGGAAAAAGGTGGATTGTCCTCTCTGGGTTGGGGACAGGCTCCTGTCCCAAGTGGAGGGATTTAAATATCTTGGGGTCTTGTTCACGAGTGAGGGGAAAATGGAGCGAGAGATTGACAGACGGATTGGAGCAGCATCTGCAGTGATGCGGACGTTGTACCGGTCTGTTGTGGTGAAGAGGGAGCTTAGTTCTAAGGCAAAGCTGTCGATTTACCAGTCAATCTACGTTCCTACTCTCACCTATGGTCACAAGCTTTGGGTAATGACCGAAAGAACAAGATCGCGGATACAAGCGGCTGAAATGAGCTTTCTCCGTAGGATTGCTGGACTGACCCTCAGAGATAGGGTGAGGAGCTCAGTCATCCGGGAGAGGCTCAGAGTAGAACCGCTGCTCTTCCACATTGAAAGGAATCAGTTGAGGTGGTATGGGCATCTGATTAGGATGCCTCCTGGACGCCTCCCACTTGAGGTGTTTCAGGCACGTCCCACTGGGAGGAGACCCCGGGGCAGACCCAGGACTCAGTGGAGAGACTATGTCTCCCAGCTGGTCTGGGAACGCCTTGGTATCCTCTCTGAAGAGCTGGAGCAGGTGGCTGGGGAGAGGGAAGTCTGGGCTTCTCTGCTTGAACTGCTGCCTCCGTGACCCGGACCTCCAGAAAAGCAGTAGAAGATGGATGGATGAATGGATGGAATCTCCGGATAGCATTCCAGCACCCACACAACTAGCTAACCCATTAAGGTAATGGAGTTTTCACCAACTACAACTTAAAAGTGCAGTTACTGATGTTCCAAGAACAACAGAAAACGCCTCAGAGGGTGAGTAGCATGTTTGTTAACCATCGTGATCTGTGCGAACTACACTAATGACATGATAACAGAATGTAGAGATGTCTGGTAAAGTTGTTTGGTTCACCTGGATAAGGAGTAGTGTGAAACCAATCCCAACCGGACTCAGTGCTTACCATCTTAATATAGTCTACTTAATTAACAAACCGGCAATTTTTGTAAGTATATCAAGGTTTGGTGGCAGACAGTACTCATGCGCAGGCAGGAGTATTGTGCAAAATGATAATTTATTAACAAAAATGGGAGCAAACAAATAGCAGTACGTGGAATGAAAACCAAACTAAGTAAAACAAAATGCAGAGGCAAGACTAGGCTAGGAAATGTGTACACATGATAAACTCACGGGACTCAGGCAAGGAACATTAATGATGCCACACCACCTGAGACAGAATAGACATGTATAGACAATGAAGACAACATAGGACAGGTGGGAGCAATCAGGGGTGAATCAACGACACACAGGGAAACAGAGACAACCAGCAATGAGAACAGGATGGGCGGGGCTGTACAGACAGAGCACACTGGGACCAAAATACTAATGATAATAATAATCAGCACAGAAAGCAGGGCAGAAACCAAGACTATAGAACATAATAAAAGACATAAGGAGAATAAACACAATGACTAACCTAAGGTGAAGGCAGGGAAACATAAGGAAAAAACACTGAACTGAGGGCGAGGACATGGCTGAACTCATGTCCTGAAGATCATAGAAAACAAACAGCAACATAAAGCGAGGACATGAGCACAGCCATGTTCAAACCCTAACAAAATGACAATGTAAAGGAGATGGTTTGCTACCTTGGGCATTCTGAGAACTCATTTAGCATCAAACAACTTCCTCATTTTTCCATCTTTCCTCATCACTGTCTTCTGCATACTGCAGATTAAAGAACAGAAGAGAACACCCAGAGGTTGTGCATCATTATTAGGGGTGGGAATTGTGAGGGACCTCGCGATTTGATTTGGAGAGTGATTCTTGGGTCACAATTCGATCCTATCATGATTCAACGATAATCAAAATATCTTGATAACTGAGTATCACAATCCCATATATTTCAATTTTTTTCACCTTATTCAACCTCAAATCATGTCCCAACGTAAAACTGTTGACATCTCTTCCATATAATAAACTATTCTCGGGGCTTCATTTTCCATGGAGACATGCCACTGCATACATGGTGCTGTTTGGAATAGACTCCCACTCCAGATACGTTTAGCTGATTCTGTGGACTTTTTTAAAAAGCAGCTGAAATTTTTTTTTTGTTTAACGAGGATTTCTATTGAGCTTCAACTGCTTTTTAACGGTAAGCCTGATATTTTTAAAATTATTTTAATCTTGTGTTTTTACTTGTTGTATTTTTGCAATTATTTTTATCTATCAACTTCCTTTTATTCCATTTTATTGTGCAGTGCTCTGTGATTATTTGTCTCTGAAAAGCGCTTCATAAATAAACTTTACTTACTTGACGCTCAGAGAAAAAGCTCCATGCCGGTGTCTCTTTAGCTTAGCCATTGATAATGCTGCTCCTCGACGTGTGTGGCCCGCCGTATTCTGAGTGGGGTTTTTTCCGTGCAGTGCTTCTTGTGGGTTGTGTGTCATGTGAAGATCTTTAATTCCATCTTTGTTATAAAATCCAAAAAAGGTCTGACGAGCTAATTTTGAGCTAACAGCTTCCTAATTTTCAAAGCTGGCTGCAAATTACCGAGGCAAGCTATGACCTCATTTGACTGGGTGTTTGTTTTGCACCATCTAGTGGACTGAAAACACCACTGATTAACTGATAACCCAAACATATATGTGTGTACATTTTTTTAAAAATAAAAGATCGATCTGTGCGTTTATGGATCGATGCATTGCCGCCAGTGCCAACTATCACGATTCATCACTGAATCGATCTTTTTTCCCCACCCGTAATCATTATCCCCTTCCTTTAGCTGTAGTAGTATTCTCATATGGTGCAATGTAATGAAACACAGAGAGATCATCCCCTGAGGGTGTAGTTTTATTTATTTATTTACCAGTGGTACCATGATGTAAACTTGAAACCATCAAGCTATTTCCCAGGGAGAGGATGGGAACATGACTATTGTGCTCCTCCTTTGTCAGCAGCCACAGACCCCCTCCTCTCTCTGCTTCCATGGCTATAATAGGAGAGAAGAAGGAGGGAAGTAAATGGAAAGCCATTGTGTGAAGGCTTTTTGGAATATGTCCCATGGCACACATTTAAATCACTCTAAATGGAGCCTCCAATGGTTTGTAACTGTACAGGAGAGACTGAGTTAAACAGTTTCTGCCTGGCCTTCTTTCATTAGGAACTTATTAATCCTGAATGGAAAAACTTCGAGAATTGCAACTGTTAACAGAGAAAAACTGCCCCAGGGCTGCAGCTGAATGCAACCAAACACCCCGTTGCTCTGTCAAGGGCGCACTCCAATTTTAGAGGAATGACGAGGATTTGAGAGAGTTTTATTACACAAGTGCAGACCACAGTTTGTGATTTCATTCATTATTCACCAGCTGTGTAAAAACAGCAGGTTAGCAGAAAAGCTCGCTGGATATCTTTAAGTTTGTTGAGAAAAAGCAGCAGCAACATCTATTTCTCTGAAAACCAGTTACACATAAAAATCAGATTTTCAGTTCCCAGAAGCAGACGTGGCAAAGGAGCAACCACCCCCCACCTTCCCAAAACCCTGATACTTTCTCATCTGTGTCTCCGTTGCAGCATAAAGCTCGTGGGACGGAGGCTCCAAAGGTGAAACGGGACGAAAGTGATATCACATTACCTGGTGCGCTGTGCTGCCTGGTGGTCTGAGCACCAGCCTGAGATGACAGGAAATGGTACACGACGCATATGCACCCCTGACAGCTTCACACTGCAATGCAGAAAGACAGAGTAAGGGTGAAGAGAGGAAGAGGTGCAATAACAAATCAGACCAGTAATTTATATTTTGATGATGACATGACTATTATTAGTTGGGCTGGGCAATTTGACCTGAAATCAGCATCACGGTTAATTAACCCTTTCACGTTTTTCTTTCTTTCTTTTTTTTACTCCTTTCCTTCTCCTTTGTAGTTCACTGGCAAGACTCATAATTAAACAATATTACACAAGAGTGTGGGATCATATCACTGTGATACGGCAGTAAATGAACATAATATAATAAAGAATAGACTTATTGTCATTTCACACAGAAATTAAACATAAACATTGTCCAATACAGAAGTCAGTGTTTGATTATATACCTCTAGAGGGTTTGTGGGCCACGTGACTTGTGGTGGTAGCTTGCTAGTTGCGTTGGAGGAATCCTTTACGTAGCCATGATTGTGTTATGACCACATAGTGATTATGAGTCTCATGTTGCGTTCTTAACCCTTGGAACACTCATCTAAGCACGATGTTACTCCCCTGGACAGCCTGAGCTTGTTCATTTTGCCATGATTTCCTGCTGAAAAATGGTTGAAAATGAAACAGACAGCCCTGGGCGAGCTGCCCTGGGTGAGAGGTGATGAGCAGGGGTGGGTGTTCTTGTATCCCCCCACCTTGCTGCCTCTATACTGGAGTTTACCCCGGTGGGTGAAAGGGTTGTTTCCCTGCGCCTTCGGGTTGGGAAACAGGTCCTGACCATCATTTGTGCCTGTGCACCAAATGATGGTTCAGAGTACCCACCCTTTTTGGAGTCTCTGACTGGGGTGCTGGAGAGTGCTCCTCTTTTAGACTCCATTGTCCTACTGGGGGACTTCAATGCGCTCGTGGGCAATGACAGTGAAACCTGGAGGGGGGTGATTGGGAGGAATGGCCTACCCGATCTGAACCCAAGTGGGGTTCAGTTATTGGACTACTGTGCTAACCACAGTTTGTCCATAACGAACACCATGTTCAAGCATAAGGGTGTCCATATGTGCACCTGGCACCAGGACACCCTAGGTTGCAGGTCGATGATTGATTTTGTTATCGTGTCATCACACCTGCGACTGTATGTCTTGGACACTCGGGTAAAGAAAGGTGCAGAGCTGTCAACTGATCACCACCTGGTGGTGAGTTGGAGCCGGTGGCAGGGGAGGATGCCATTCAGACCTGGTAGACCCAAACGTATAGTGAGGGTGTGCTGGGAATGTCTGGCTGAGGCTCCTGTCTGGGAGGTCTTTAACTCCCACCTCAGGAAGAACTTCAACCACATTCTGAGGGAGTCTGGAGACATGAATGGTCTGAATGGGCCAGGTTCTCCACCTCCATTGTTGAAGTGGCTGCCAGAGCTGTGGCCACAAGGTTGTTGGGGCATCTCGTGGTGGCAACCCCTGAACCAAGTGGTGGACACCAGTGGTGAGGGGGCCATTAAGCTGAAGGAGTCCTATCAAGCTTGGTTGGCTTGTGGGACTCCCAAAGCAGCTGAGGTGTACTGGCAGGCCAAGTGGAGTGCAGCTCGGGTGGTTGCTGAAGCAAAAACTCGGGTATGGGAGGAGTTCGGTGAGGCCATGGAACAAGACTTTCGGTTGGCGTTGAAGAAATTCGGGCAAACCGTCCGGCGGCTCAGGAGGGGGAAGCAGCTCCCTGTCCACACTGTGTATGGTGTGGATGGGGCACTGCTGACTTCGACTGGGGATATCGTCGGGTGGTGGAAGGAATATTTCAAGGATCTCCTCAATCCCACTGACATGCCTTCCACAGAGGAAGCAGGGCTTGTGGATGAGGGGGACGACTCGCCTATCACAGGGGCTGAGGTTGCCAAGGTGGTTAAAAATCTCTTTGGTGGCCAGGCCCCGGGAGTGGACGAGATTCGCCCTGAGTACCTCAAGGCCCTGGATGTTGTAGGGCTGTCATGGTTGACACGCCTCTGCAACATTGCGTGGAGGTCGGGGGCAGCGCCTTTGGCATGGCAAACCAGAGTGGTAGTTCCTCTCTTCAAAAAAGGGGACCGGAGGGAACTTTAGAGGATCACACTCTTCAGCCTCCCTGGGAAGGTCTATGCCAAGGTATTGGAGAGGAGAGTCCAGCTGTTGGTCGAACGTTGGATTCAGGAGGAGCAATGTGGTTTTCGTCCTGGCTGTGGCACATCAGACCAGCTCTTTACCCTCTCGAGAATCCTCAAGGGTTCGTGGGAGTTTGCCCAACCAGTTTACATGTGTTTTGTGGACTTGGAGAAAGCATTTGACTGTGTCCCTCATGGTTTTTTGTGGGGGGTGCTTTGAGAGTATGGGATATCGGGCTTTTTGTTACAAGCTATTCATTCTCTGTTTGACTGTTGTGAGAGTTTGGTTTGTATTGCCAGCACTTGGTCGGACTCATTCCCAGTGAGAGTTGGACTCCGCCAGGGCTGCCCTTTGTCACCGATCCTGTTCATAATTTTTATGGACAGGATTTCTAGGCACAGCCAGGGATTGGAGGGTGTCATGCTTGGTGACAACAGGATCTCCTCTCTGTTGTCTGCAGATGATGTTGTCCTGCTGGCTTCATCCAGCAATGACCTACAGGTCTTACTGGGACGGTTTGCCGCTAAGTGTGAAGTGGCTGGGATGAGAATCAGTACCTCCAAGTCCGAGTCCTTGGTCCTCAGCCAGAAAAAGGAAAAGGTGGATTGTCCTCTCCGGGTTGGGGACAAGCTCCTGACCCAAGTGGAGGAGTTTAAGTATCTTGGAGTCTGTTTAAATATCTTGGAGTCTTATTTACGAGTGAGGGGAGAATGGAGCGAGAGATTGACAGACGGATCGGAGCAGCATCTGCAGTGATGCGGATGTTGTACTGGTCTGTTGTGGTGAAGAAGGAGCTAAGGCAAAGCTGTCGATTTACCAGTCAATCAACGTTCCTACCTTCACCTATGGTCATCAGCTTTGGGTAATGACCGAAACTGAAATCGTGGATACAAGCGGCTGAAATGAGCTTTCTTCGTAGGATTGCTGGACTCACCCTCAGAGATAGGGTGAAGAGCTCAGTCATCTGTGAGAGGCTCAGAGTAGAACCACTGCTCCTCCACTTTGACAGAAGCCAGTTGAGGTGGTTTGGGCATCTGATCAGGATGCCTCCCACTTGAGGTGTTTCGGGCACGTCCCACTGGGAGGAGACCCCGGGGCAGACCCAGGACTCCCTGGAGAGACTATGTCTCCTAGCTGGTCTGGGAATGCTTTGGTATCCTCTCTGAAGAGCTGGAGCAGGTGGCTGGGGAGATGAAAGTCTGGGCTTCTCTGCTTGAATTGCTGCCTCCGCGTCCCGGACCTCCTGAAAATAAAAAAAAGTGGTAGAAGATGGATGGATGGATAGATGGATGAAACAGACAGCTGTCAAAAGCTAACAGCAACTTAGCTTCAGGCATCTATGTCTAAGTTTCTGTGCACTTTGCTCACTTTTTATTTGCATCTTCAGATGAAATAGAGTCAATCATCACATACTATGTGGATGGAGACCACATTTCTTTTCCTTACAAGCCATTTTAACTTATCTGCAGTGTTCTGCTGCTTATAAACAGTGCTAACTGTGCTGCTTTCGGGGTACGGAGTTACGTGCTCGCACACATAATGCCGCATAATGCCGCACACATGACCACAACAGGGAGAGGGGAAAAAAAACACAACAAAAAAAAAAACTGACATAAGCAAGTGTATTTAATTGGTTATAAGGTACAAAGATTATTTAATTTAGACTTAGAGGTGTATGTGGAAACGGAATGCTGTATGTGGAAACCATCAACACTCACAAACAAGAGGAAAACACTCATAAGGGGAACCAGTCTAAAAACTTGGACAATTTATTAATAACTAATCTTTATACCTTCAATCAGTCTCAAATATTCGTGAATTCTACTGGGTGACTTTAGAAACAAACACAGGAAAAGAAATCAACAGAAACTTCCATATACTGTTTACAGTTTTAATGATCAGACTCAGATTAAATGACATTACATTCAACAGATTTGATGGTAATGTGAAATGATCATGTATCAAGCATCACATTCAACTTGCAACTGGTTATTGAGCAACAGACTGTAATCACATTTGTAGAACCAAGAAAACTTTAGTATGAATTTGTAACTGTGACGAAAATGGAGACTGAAGTAACTGCAACAAAAACATTAAGGAAATTGGACACCAATTTTATGAAGAAAATTATAAAAGCTAATTATATGGAAAAGAAATTCTGAGTTACTCTAAAAATAAAAACAGAATTTAATGAAAAGAGGAATATTATTTCTCTTTAATTCTATAACTCCAATCAGAGTTATGAACTAGTTTTAAACCTGAGACAAATTATGGCATACTTAAGGCGATGGACATGGCATTATTCAGCAGATGAAACAAAGGAATCTTGCTCGCATGACCTTGGTGCGTTGGCTTCTAGCTAGATCCAGGAGCTGAAGCTTTATTTGAAGATTATACCAGAGAATATCTGCCAGCAGATATTTCTTTCCAGCGGCAAGCAGTCAGAAGCTGAGATCTGGAGGCAATAATGAGGCTGCTGGCCATGTAATATGCCATTCGGACAACATGAGAATTTTTCAGCAGCTTCCTCAGGTCCAAATAAATTGGATATAGTTCAAAGTCTGAGCAAAGTCACAGAATTGGAGAGACAAGATTAATAAAAAAAAAATTCAAGCCACAAAATCCAAGTTCTGCAGGTGTCGTGGTGGTTGGTGAGAACAGCTTCCAGTGTGAGGAAAACGATCAGTCCACTTTAAAACATGGTGAGTTAATAGAAAAAGTTTAACAGAATGAAATAGAAAAATGCCTGTGAACACGGAGTTTCACTCCATATGAAAGAAGTTTGAGCTCAAAAAGGAAGAAAAAGTATTCTTCCCAGATGTTTAAAAGAAAGAGGATTCCAAAGCAGGACACAGACAAAACTTTCACACAGAACAACTCTCTCTCACGCTCTCTCTCTTGAACTAGGGCATTTTTCACTTAAAACTGAGTAAGTTTCCCGGGGAAAAACTTGACTGACATGAAAGGGAACCAATTGTCTCCCATCATGGGAGGTTTGAATGAACTCTGGTCCAATAAGAAAAAGAAAGCCCTTTGTCTGTAACCAACCAATAGAATGAAAGGGGCGCTGTCCAACAGAGACTGGCTGGTGATTGGCTGAGCCCGTCAGATGACTTGAGTATGCTTTTTCAACAGGATGAAACACATCTTAATAACAATGAAAATTCACCTTATATACTTATGTATAAAGCCTAAGCTAACTTCAGTGATACATGACTAATTTTCAGTGAGCATGCACTTTTACAAACTTGTCCTATAATTAACATGCATTAGAATAAGGTTCATTTAAACATTTTCAAACATGCAACACATTTAAAATCAATGATTAATGAAATACTTCAAGCCAGAATGGTATGTCAGAGTCCCACTTGATTTTCCAAGGTGTCCTGAAAAAGAAAATAATCTGAGAATTGAGAGTTTTTGTTAAAAGGAAGTCATTTCATTCATTAACCTCAGTTCAGCTTATGGAGGCAAAAGTGAACATATTCCAGAGTTTTCCACCAGGGGGGTAATGTTGAGCTGTGGATGGTGATGGTGCTCGTCCTCTGGGGATCCGCCGGGGAGGAAGAGTGCCGGGCCCTCAGTCTCAAAGGGGCCCACCCTCAGCTACCGGAGGTCACCTCACCTCGTCCTGCACGACCAGGGGACGGGGAACGAGGAATGCTACTGGCCGAAAAGAGACGCCAAAGGAGAGGAACGTCAACATCCTCCAGTGGAACACAGAAGGAGTCTATAACAAAATAATATCCCTTGCCAAAAGACAGACAGTCAGAAGACATTGATGTAGCCTGCCTACAGGAGACACACCTGAAGGAAAACCAACGCTTCAGTGTTAGGGGGTACCAGGTCTTCAGGAAAGACAGAAAAGGAAGAACAAAAGGAGGAGTGGCGATTCTTGTCAGAAACGCCATACCAGCACAAGAGTTTGACGTCAGTACCAACAACCAGGCAGAAATCCATGGAGTTTGAATTATGGTTCACAATGAAAGCATCACGATCTTCAATATGTACTGCCCCCCAGAGCGAGAGCTCTCACTTGACCAAATGGAACTCTCAGACCACCGATGCTTAGTCATCGGTGACTTCAACAGTCACTCAGAGGCATGGGAATACAGTGAAGCAGATAGAAGAGGAGATGAGGTGGAAGATTGGCAAGTCGAAAACAGTCTTCTGCTAATGAATGATCCTGATGATCCACCAACATTCTTCTCCAGGGTATGGCTGAGTAACACCACGCCCGATCTTGCGTTTGCCACCAACGACATGGCCAGGCTGGCAACAAGAACAGTACTTGGCCAGCTCGGGGGAAGTGACCATAAACCTGTGAAGATCGGACTGGACATCAGCTACAAACCACAAGAAGCTAAGACATTCCCCAGGTGGAATTACAAGAAGGCCAACTGCGTGCGCTTCTCAACACTGGTGGACCGGTACTCTGCGGAGATCTGTCACAAGCAGCAGAACCTCAACAAGAAAGTCAGGGTGCTGAACCATGCTATTCTGAAGGCTGCAAATGAATCTATACCTCGGGGAGCCAGAAAGAACTATAGGCCTTACTGGACAGAAGAGCTCCAGCAGCTTGAAGACAGTGTGGCAGAGGCAAGGAAAAAAGTAGAAGCAGATCCTACAGTAGAAAACAACATTGCCCTGAAGGCGGCCACTGCAAAACACAGGCAGACATTTATACAGAAAGCTCAAAAGAGATGGCAAGAAAAGACAGAGCAGCTCAACTTGGACAAGGACGGCAACAAGCTTTGGAAACTGGCTCAAGCCCTCAACGACGAGAACAGCAAAAGCTCACCGATCACAGTACAGGCAGATCAAGAACTGCTGACTGGCAAGAAAGCAGCAGACCATTTCATCAACCAGTATGTGAAGACGAGCCATCTTCAGATTCCATCAGAGAGAAGAAAGGTTGTCAGAGGAGCCCAGCGAATTCATCAGAACACACAGATTGAACCAGTGATGAACTCGCCATTCATTCTCAAGGAGCTGGAGGATGCAATGACAACACTGAAGCTGAAAAAAGGGGGTCTGACAAGATCACAAATGAAATGTTGCTGAACCTTGGCCCCAAAACCAAGAAGAAACTCCTGCAGCTTTTCAACGACAGTTGGAGATCAGGGACTGTGCCTCAGATCTGGAGAGAAGCCACGATGATTCCAGTGCACAAAAAAGGCAAAGAGAAGTTGAAGGCTGAAAGCTATCGCTCCATAAGCCTTACAAGCTGCATAGGAAAGCTGCTAGAGCATCTCATCAACACCAGACTCATGCGGCACTTGGAAGGAAAACAACACATCGGCCCAGAGCAAGCAGCCTTCAGGCAGAACCGGTCTACAGAGGACCAAATAACATACATCTCTCAAGCCATAGAAGATGCCTTCCAAGAAAAAAAGCACACCCTCGCTGTATGGATTGACCTAGAAAAGGCGTTTGACAGGGTATGGAAAGATGGCCTCAAGCTGAAACTGCGCCAGTACGGTATCGCTGGGCGCATGTACAAGTGGATTGCCCAATACCTGCACAACAGAAGAGCCAGAGTCCAGGTCAGACAGTACTCCAGCAAGAAGAAGGTGTTGAGGGAAGGAGTCCCACAAGGAGGAGTGCTCTTCCCAACACTCTTCTTTGTATTCATTAAGGACATCATCCAGAGTTTGCCAAGGAACGTACAAGATGCCATCTATGCCGATGACCTAGCCCTTTGGTGCAGTGAGGAAAGCATCGTGACTGCAAACTACAGAGTGCAGCAAGTTCTCCGGCTGATCGAGGCATGGACCAAGTCATGGCTTGTAAGCTTAAATGAGAGGAAGACTACATACACCGTCTTCACCCTGTCCACCCAACCCCAGAAGGTGAAACTGCAGATCAACTCCCATGAGCTCCAGGCTGAATATGCACCCACATACCTCGGGATCACCATGGATCGCAGACTGACTTGGAAGAACCAGCTGCACAAGAACCAGGCAAGAGCAAAGATCAGGATGGCCCTAATGAAGAAACTGTCAGGAACATACTGGGGTGCAGATCAGGGTGTCCTGAAGAAGTTCTATGTGGGGAAGATTCGGCTTGTTCTGGAGTATGGCATGGCAGCAACCTCAACAGCTGCCAAAAGCAACACTGAGAAGCTGGACAGACTCCAAAACCAAGCCATGCGAATGATGACAGGAGCCATGCACAGTACCCCTCTCAAAGCACTGGAGACAACAACAGGCCTTGCACCACTGGAAGACAGAAGAAACGTCAAGGTACTGACCCAGGCCGCCAAATTCAAAAGACTGGAAAACCATCCCATGAAGGACAGACTGAAAAGCCAACAAAAGGGAGACTTAAGAGATCGAGCTTCATCCACCAGAGCAGGACACTTGAAAGGAGAGACCCAGAACTGATGGACCACATACCCACACCAATACCACCCATAGCATCTGTTCCCTCCTGGAACCTACAGAACTTCCCAGCCATACGCACAGACATATCGGGCATTGGGAAGAAAGGAACACAGTCAGACCAAGAGAGGAAGTTGCTGGCCCTGGAGTTCATTCAGTCTGCCTACCCTAAAGAGCAGTGGACTCACGTCTACACAGATGGCTCTGCCATGGAAGCAACCAGGAATGGCGGAGGTGGCGTGCACATCAGGTACGCTGATGAGGAGACCCACATTCCAATTGCGACTGGAAAGTACGCCACCAATTTCAGGGCTGAGGCAGAGGCCCTGAGAACAGCAGCGGTCCGCGTCAGGGAACATCAAGACAAGGCACACAAGCGGGTCGTCATCTTCATTGATGCCCTCTCTGTCTTGGATGCACTTCAGAACCCCCGACGCAAAGAACTGAATGAACTCGCCCTCACTCTGTCTCAACTAGCAACACAGGTGAACGTATCACTCCAATGGATTCCTGCCCACTGTGGAATATACGGAAATGAGACGGCTGATAGACTTGCTAAGGAGGGTGGGCAGCAAGACCAGGAAGACAGGCAGGTCTCTTACAGTGAGGAGAAAACCATTATTAAGGCCCTGTCTCACAAGAAGTGGCAGCAGCAACACCCAAACTTCTGCAAGGATGACAACTACTATAGTCTGAGCAGGGCTGACCAAGTCATTCTGTTCAGACTCCGAACTGGACATAACAGAATGCATGCTCACATGCACCAGAAACTTAAAGTTGGACAATCGGACAGATGCCCATGTGGTACTGCCCAAATGACCAGCGAACACCTCCTCCAAGACTGCCCAGACCACGCTGCACTCAGACGAGCTATGTGGCCTGACCCCACATCGCTGAACCAAAAGCTGCACGGGGACCTCGGGGACCTCCACAGGACGGCAGCATTCGTCAGGGCAGCTGGTGTGACCATCTAGTGATCGACGAAGACGAAGAAGAAGTCCCCGCCCCCCCCATGAGGGGTCTTCCTGCTTGGGGGGAGCCTGGGTTGGGATGATTTGCTCAACCTCTGGTACTGCCTGGCCCCTCTGGACCAAGAGGTTACCCTTTAATTGTCTGTTATGTTTTTGTTATAATTTGTCAACACTTGTTAATAGATACATTTGTGTATGAGTCTTTGTGCATGTATACTTGCTAATCTTCTCTCCCCACACCCAAACATGGAAACACATGCACACACTCAGGCACGCACGCACAGTAAATGGTTTGTTAGTGTGCTGTTGTAATTGTCCTAACACTTTGCCCGCTTCGTACTGTATATATACTGATGTTTCTCTTGGCACTATTAACTGTTCCCACCAGAAATGTGAAAACAACCAGTGACCACTTCAGTACCACCACACCAGCTGTCATCCCACTAGTTTCATCTCTCACCTCCCCTTTTGATGTGAGTCCAATCCATTCTCCAGGGAATGGACTCTCACGAACAGAACTAATGGAGGCGACGATCGCCCGGAACCAGCCCCTATCTTACCTGCTAGCTTTTAGCCTAGCTGTCAGCTTCTTTCACATTCCTCTTTCACTTTCATAAGCAGCTTCCATCTTCAAAGAGATAAACCACCAGACAAGCACTGTCAATGAGCCGGTCTCAAACCCCAGAACGTCCAGCTATCAGGTCCTGCAGCAGTGGGGAACCAGGCCCCCCTCCTCTCCCAGTGGACTCCCCTCATCTCTCCAGCACCCAGGCCGGGATCATGCGCTAACACGGTCCATATGTCTACACACCATGACAACAACACTCCAGCAAACCAATTCAAACAATGAGAACTATACAAAACGAAGAGTCCATTCCATGAACTGGGCTTCTATGTTTTGACTGTCAGACCAGAAACAGTACCCCATTTTTGAGAGTTGTGCATTGATATGTCCAAATGTCCACATTTTGTGACTGTGATACGCCAACAAACTGATTTGAACACCCAGAATTAAATAAAGTGAGGAGTCTGTGCCATGAACTGAGCTTTACCCCATTGTGGGACTAATAAAGGCTTATCTTATCTTATTTTGAGTTGTGCCATCGACTGTCCGATAGGAAGAGAACCCACGTTTTGAGTATTCCGCTTTTTTTGTTCCACTGCAATTTTAAATACTAATCAAAATCAATAATCAAAATGTTAAAAAAAATAATAATAAAAAAATCAAAATCAAAAAATAATCAAAATAATAAAACTGTCACAGTTAAACAGAGTGTTGCATTATAGCATGATAATGCATTAATTTGCTGAGCACTTCTAGATATTCTACAAGAAATATGATTGATAACCATTTCATGTTTTTTTTTTTTTATATCATTAACACCACCTGAAAATGAACCAAGATAAACTTATGGATGTTTCAAACATCAACCCTGTGGTTATAAACGTTTCTGATTGAATTGATTTATCCTGTCACCTGAAGCTGATGCTTTATTGCCCACATATTAGCATCATGTCAACAATTTACATTATTAATGCTTATCGACTGACCGAGCCATTTGTTGATTGCTCATTAGCAAAGAGCTACGTTATGTTTTCCACACATGCAAAATCAGATTACCTCAATATGATAATATGCAATATAGACATAGCCATTTCTGATGCCGAGTTCCGATTGCCAGCTCTACATTCTCCCAGTCTCAGCATACAACACATACAGAAACTGCCAACATTCTCCATTGTGGCAGGCTCTCACCCACTTGCTCTCACTTGACCACACGCACACAGCGCACCTCCTTAAAGGGGCACACACACCAATCCTGCAGCACTACCCCCACTTTGAATGGCAATAATGGAATTAATTCCACTCCAGCACACTGGTAGATATAAACCAATATTCATAACATACAGGTATGGATTCTTGTTTGCAGTCCATAAAGGAATACTGTCTACCCATATTTACAGACCATCCTTGTGCAGTAATGTATAACTCAGTCCATGGGTGAAGTCAGGTCATCTGAGTGGAAATATTAAATAGAATAAACAGTAAGAAACCCGAAAAGGCACTAGCAACACCTCTTGTACAGGTATATGCATAGATTTAACCCTACCTAGGCAATCAAGAGCATTCATTCATTCATTCATTCATTCATCTTCTTCCGCTTAATCCGTTTCGGGTCGCGGGGGTGCTGGAGCCTATCCCAGCATCTTTGGGCGAGAGGCAGGGTACACCCTGGACAGATCGCCAGTCCATCGCAATCAAGAGCATATGAAACTAAATTTCTGTCTACAACATGTTGTGTCCCAAATTAATGAAGAGGTGAGATGACGTTTTATAGTTTTATCGAACGAGAACACAAGAACACAGGAGACTCTACCACGAGCACAGGAGCCACGGCAAAGAGACAAGATGTCTCCCACAGTTGGCTTATATATCCCAGGTGACGCCACCTCCCAGAGGTGAGGCATCACCCCTCTCCAGCCCTGGGCACAGCCATAATAATATATATAATATACGATCCTACACTCCTACCCCCCACCTTGAAAAATCACAAGCACACTAATTCATCCACATCTACAATTTACACCCGACTCACACACTAATACAAAGATGTGTATAAACTGAAAGGGTTAATGGAAAGTTAGAGTGCCAAAATAATAATTCTGTAGGTGATCTCCCATTATGCTCTATACAGATTCTATACATATTCTGTTTGCATGCTTATGAACAAATATGTGGTGCTAAACTCTGGTAAACTGGAATTAGGAAGAGCTATAGAACTCTCTCTCTCTCTCTCTCTCTCTCTCTCTCTCTCTCTCTCTCTCTCTCTCTCTCTCTCTCTCTCTTTTTATAGTCAGGTCTATCACATTAGATACACACCCGGATCCAACACTCACACACACACTTTTGATAGTACATTTTAGGAGATAGGTAACGTGAATAGCGGATGGCCTGTTAACGTCAGTGTTAAATTGGCCAATCAGACAGTCACGTACAAGCCCATCCTATTGTACGGGGGTTGGCCCAACCAGCCCGAGAAGATTAATATACATCGCACCCGGGAGTCGTGATCAGTCTGATGGCATTCCCTAGGGAGCTGCATCACACTGATCCAGCGCTGCTTGCTTTACATGTGACCTCCAAATAAATGTTACATCTTTAAATTGAAGAACTCTCCGGCTGGTTCTTGGATCTTTCAATCAAAGAATCAGGTATTTTTCTAACAAATTGGTGCCGGTGACCCGGATTGAACTATTCTGAGATGAGGCGAGAACAGATGGGAAGGACCCTTTTTGCAGACTACTACGGTGCCTGAACAAAAAAAAAAAAAAAAAAAAAAAAAGGTAAGGAGAAACCTTTCTTACACAAAATTTCTGCACTTTGGCCATACTAAATTTACAGTCGTCTGATTAAGGGGTATATCCGATCTCCAAATTTTATCATTTGGTTGGGAGTCACATGTAAAGCCTAAACAAATAGTCAAATAGTTTGAAAAGTTAAAAGGGAAGTGCACATGTTCTATTTTCAGTCTGAGGTAGAACTGTCGCGATCATGGACATACAATTCATGGGTGTATGGTCTATCAAATAAAACATTTTGGAGTCAGTCTGAACCCAAATGATGAGACTTGGGAGTCAGGGTGACTAATAATCACCCAGGTACGTCTCCTCAAATGAAAAGAGCCAGGTTTTAGTAACCTGATGCAGGGGGGAGCCATTGAAAGTGTTTGACCCGATGCCGCTGTGGAACGAAGCCACGATCATTTAATCTGCTGTACACACGGCACCACTTGTACTGGGGGCCAGATGAAGCCCCAGTGAAAGTGTCCTCTGTGTATCAGAGTTAGTCACGGTACCGCTTGTGCTTGGGGGACCTGCTGAGGCCTCAGCGAAAGTACCCGCTGTCTAACAAAAGTTAAACGGATCGGTGAGGTTTTGGGATGGAGTCTGTACCCAAAACTTAATAAGACTTAGGGGCAACGGCCGTGCCAGTCTTCTCAAATGAAAATAGTCAGGATTAGAACCTGATGCCATTAAGGAACGATGCCATGTAGGTGAAGTATTTCGGATGCAGTCTATGCCAGAATAACAAGACTTAGTGAACAGCGGAATCAACCGTGTTCGTCTCCTCAAATATGGGAACTAGGGCTAGCCTGGTCCCTCAAATTTCGGCTGCAGTCTGTGCCAAAATAAGAGACTTAGGGAACAGCAGAATCAACCGTGTTTGTCTCCTCAAAGAAAAAAAAAAGAGGTAAATGCCGCTTATTTTTTCTTTTACGAACAAGGAAGATTTGCAATGCAAGAATCTTTTTTACATCAATAGTGAGCAAAGGTACTCCAGTACATTATAAGAATCTCAAAACTTAAATCATGAGTGAGTAATGTAGCAAGCAGCCATAATAATAATGATTTACAGTACACAGCAATTATAAGACTGATCTTTATGATACGATACCTTTTGTATCGATGACCTGATGAGGTCTCGATGAAAGCATCCTCTACATATAAGTTAAGCTATGACAAAATGAGTACATGCAAATCTGTGGCATATTCTCCATATTGTGCATACAGATGTTTTTGTTAGTTTTGTGTCTTTAGGGGATAAAAGTGTGGTTTGAGAAATACTGGGTGTGGAAATATCCTTAGTATGATTTAACTAACTAACTAACTAACCTGCACTTATATAGCGCTTTTCTAGTCACAAAGACCACTCAAAGCGCTTTCACTAATGCTAACCCTCTATTCTAAGGGCCTATAGGAAACAGATATCTAAGGACAATTTAGAACAACCAATTAACCTAACATGCATGTCTTTGGATTGTGGGAGGAAACCGGAGCCCCCGGAGTAAACCCACACAGCACAGGGAGAACATGCAAACTCCATACAGAAAGGTTCCAACCCCTGCCAGCCCGGGGATTTAACTAATGGCGCTCTTTTGCCCATGTGGCCAGAACAAAGGCGAGTGTGTTTTTCCACAAAAGAGGGAGGTAATTCACCCCTACTCCTGTGTGGAGGTGAGATTGTAAAACAGGTTACTGAGAGGAGGATTATTTGAGGTAACAGTATTAAAATGAAGCGCTAAACTAAAGTTGTAAGGTTATTCTGGCATGTTTACAGCTGAAGTTAGGGAGGCACTGCTCTATTTTCTTGAAAAAAAAAAAGTCATGGTTTGTGAACAATAGGCTCCGGAGCCATCTTGCGCGTTCACAGTTGTGCATGTGTGGGTAGCTGTGGCACAGTGCCTCCATCGTGTGGCCAAATGTAAGAAGTTCACTCTTTCATAAATTGACTGCAAATTAGGGCTTAAAATCGTCCTAATAAATGTGGAACTATATCTCTCTTGCTGAAAGAAAAGCTTTAAGTCTGTGCACGGCAAACAAACATAAAGTACTCCCTCGCCCACCTATGTGGGATTGATTGTAGTGAGGCAAAAAAGCATGCCCATTCGGCTGGAGAGAAAAGGCTCAACTTTAAATTAGTCAGAGGGAGGTATAAGAATAATAACTATTCCTACTTATACAATAAAGGTTTAGAACAATCCCAGGTGGACAATATATAAAGGTGAGGTAATTTAAATGAATAAATAAGGAAAATTGTAAATTGGAGTAAATAAATAAATGAATACAAAAATAAATGAATAAATAAAATAAAATAAAATGAATGAATAAAAATAAATAAATAGGAGTTTTTGTTGTGGAGATGAACCTTGTGGATGTGAGAGTGGGCAGAAAAGGGAAAGGGAAATTTGTTTTTTGAGAAAATTGAAAACTGATGGAATGTTAAACGTTTTGTGCAGGACACAAAACAAAATATGGAGAAACGATTGGAGGAAGGAAAGAAAAAAAATGTAAGAATAAGAGACTTATGCTGCAACGGTGACAACAAATGCAAAATAATCAATAAACACGATAGAACAGAAAAGGACAAAAACACGCTTTTTAACAGCTTGTCTGTTTCTCTTATTAAATCTGAAAGGAAGTGGTGGCTATGTGGCTGAGGACACCACCCCTCCCCCAGCGACCATGTGTGGTAAGGCCCCCTGGAATTGGCTGCGTCCACCCTCCCCCTCCACGCCATCGGCAACCCCCTCCTCCCTCCGCAACAACAGTACAAAGGGACATTGAAAGAATGGTTAAAGAGGAACAATTGAACACATGTAAGTACAGTATTGTTGCTTTCCATAGCAGAGACGTGCCAAAACCACATACTGAGCAAAAGCCATACCCATGCCCCACCTAATTTGCCCTATCAGTATCAGCTGCAGGGCCACAGGAGGTCAGAGTTTTAATAATAGAGTCATAGGCCCCCATGGGGCTAATACTTCCTACGTCAGCAATTTGGCCACAAGGGGGGAGGGGTCCCCCAATTAGACAACACAATGGGTATCCTCCCCTACAGGATGTTGGAAAAAGAACGGCCTTGATATTAATGCCGTTCTGTTTCAAAAGGGGGAAAGTGGGACAGGCAGGGACAGAAGAGCGGGATTGGCAGGGATAGAAAAGTTACTAAGTCATTTAAGGTTTGCTGTCTTGAAGTCTTAAGTTAGGCATTAGCAGGGAGCGATTCTAACAGCAAAACTAAGATAATTGATCACAGTGCTCTCAGCCTTACAGACAATGTTCTCGCCCTTATAGCTGGGAGGTCAGTGTGCTTTCTCATCTAAGATACCATTTATACAAATTATTGAGTAGCTACATAAAGAACGTATAAATATGAATGATTAAAGCTTGCAATTAAGACCAAAATCTGGAAAATTCTTGATGCTTGAAAGGTCACTTTTCCACAGAATATCAGGCAGTCTGACCTTTTACTACAAGAAAACTATCCACCTGCTGGCCAAGAGAAAGGATGCAGGTTTAGTGCTTCTTTATACAGTTTGGAACAACCAATTAACCAAACATGTGAGGGTAGTGCAGCCAAGAGTTCAAGAAAAGCTAGAGAAAAGTATTGCTTATGCTTTACAAATTTGTTGAAATCTAATCACATTGTTAAAGTAAGAGAATTGCAGTAGGCATTTTTTTTTTTTAACTTGGCATAAGGTATGAACATGTGAAGGTAAATCAAGTACAAATTTGTAAGATGGAGGTGCAAAATATAATAAAAATGCTAATTTACAATCACAACTTAAGACAAAGGTTGAAAATTTATGCAAAAAGGTTACAAGTTTCAGGGAAAATTGCACATTTGAGGAAAAGTTGCAAATTTACAAAAATATTTTGGAAAGAGTCACAAATTTCTGAAAAAAAAATCTTGCAAATTTACAAAGAAAAAATCCAAAATTTGTTAGGAGAAAAATGACTATTTAGAGAAAAGGTTGCAAGGTTACAAGGAAAATGTCTAAATTTATGAGGATGAACGACGGGACAGTGAATCATGAAGAAGACAGGCAGGTGGTAACAGAATGTTGATGAAGGCTGAAGAAAACTGAGACCAGATGAATTAAAGGAAGTTTTAATACTGAAAGAGATTATAGATGTGCAGCTTCATCAGCAAGTCCAGGGACAGATGAAGTCTTGTACACAGATGGATAGTGGATGGTAAAAACTGAGTGAGTGTTTCTGATGAAAAAAGTAAGTAGGTGAAGAAAGAAGAACGGTGGATTTAGCAAGTGTAGAAAATATTTTTGATGTTGAGATGGAAATGGAAAAAGAAATGAAGGCAGAGTATATGTAACAAAACAAATCTACCTACGGGTACAAATAAAGTAACCTGAACCTGAACCTAACCAAGGAAAAATAAAGATCCATGTAAGATTTGCAGCTGTAGCTTTAAAAACCAAGCAAACAGAAAACCAACAATAAATAAATTAAATTTTGCTTAATCCTGAAGAGTGTCAGGAAGAAGACACAAACGCAGGCAGCCATCTTAAATGTTTCCAAGTACTTAAAGCAGCAATGAGGCATTAGGTGTCCATTCTTTCAGTGCATTTCTTTTAATTGTGAATGTTAATTAATGAGCAAACATTCACAGCAAAGATTATAGCTTTTCTGTATACTCAGTCATTTAAAGTCAATCTAACACCCCAGTTATGTTCCTCCCGAATAGAGGGTATGCATAGGATGTCATTGAGCAGGACTCTTGGAAGACAAGCACTGAGTGGCAAAAATGAGTAGCAGCATGGAGGTGTATGCCAGTACAACACAAAAAACCACACAGCATTCAATTACAGCAGTACAAATAATACCTGTTTGAACTGTGGAGAGTTAATCTTATCATTCCATCTTGTATTAGTTAGCAAAAATTAAATAAAGGCTTTAAATCAGTCCCTTTCTTGACTCAAGGTTGAAAATCTAGACAAGAAGGGAAAATAAAATTTGAAAGAAAAACCTGCACTTATTTATGGAATGGCTGACACACAGGGAGCCCGAGGCTCCCCATGAATCTGTTTCTCTTATAAAAGGAGGCCAAATCGAGGAGGGGGAGGACAGCAAGGAGGAAGAGGGAGCACGCCCCACAGTGGCCGCTGCTGGCAGAAGGGAGGCGCCCGCACCCACCACTGAAAAACTGGACTGCATACTTAAAGACTAGAACAGATAAGTGGACTCACTTCTACACATATACAGAAAATTGGCAAAAGTTAAGTTATTGCATGTAAAGTAGGAACTCCGGGTAATGACATACAGGACTTTTCAAGGTCAGAAAAGTAACAATCAAATTCTGCAAATGGCAAGCTACCAGTAGAACACCAATCAACATCTGTAAAAGTAGCATTGTACCCCATGTACTATAGGCAATTGAACAGATCTGATCCAAATTATTAACAACCATTATTTGCAAATCCATCCTCCAGATTGGTCATAAAACTTGGACTGGTAAACAAGGAAATGTGTGGAAGCATCCATTGTCCTAATTGAAGAGGATAAGAGACATTTCAACCTATGGGGGGTTCCACACATCCCGCTGGTTAGATCCAAACACATGGATTGGAAAATGTTGGACATCTGACACCTCTACTGTGGAATATAGCCATCCATGGAAAACCATGTATCCATGGATACCTGACCTTAACATAGAATATTCTCCCAAATTAAAACCATAAGCATTGTCTCTTAACTGGGTAACCACAGCACAAAAGGCGGTACACATTGATGCCCAGAAATCTCCTACACGACCAATCTTATCATTAACAAATGAGGGGATGAGGAAAATTTTAAGCAAATTCCAAATTGGTTATGGTAAAAGGATAACCAGATGTAGATCTAATAAAAGGAGCAGAGTACGACACTATAGGCCATATATTCAGAAGCCCAGAAGGGTGTTAACAAATGCAATTTTCCACAGTGGGAGTCATCAGCAAGTCTTAGACCAATTGCTGGGTCAAGAGGAAGAGCTGAGGACCCCAAGATGGAGGATGATGACGAGGAAGACCATTCTGCCATCACAGATTATTTGTAAACACAGTGTGCTACTGATAATACATAAGTCATACATAGCTCACCACACATAGGTTGGCTGGACTGGATGTTATCTGGACTGGATGTTATCTATCCTCTGCTGCACCCACCAGACTGTCCGATAGACCTCATGGGATGAGATGTGCCTCAGAGCGTGGGCACACAGTTGTTTGGCTTCTAATGGTACCCGTGTGTGTCAACGAAGTGGGACTGTATTCTACAGCTGCGGATACAGGAATCAGACACAGAGGAAGGTCAAACTCCTGTCGCATCCATGTGATGACGGCAGCCGAATGATGTGAGCCCTGGCAAGGG
Organism: Pholidichthys leucotaenia; assembly: GCA_020510985.1. Lineage (NCBI taxonomy): Eukaryota > Metazoa > Chordata > Actinopteri > Cichliformes > Pholidichthyidae > Pholidichthys > Pholidichthys leucotaenia. The sequence goes on from CM035836.1 coordinate 334,092,672, forward strand.
TCAACCGGTGGACAAAGGTTTCGTGGGCTTCGTGGATTGACCCTGTTCGACCTCATGACCCCCACATGGTCCACTCCACTGGACAAAGAACTATGATCAGGAGGAGACCTCGGTGGGGGTACAGGACTTGGTGACAGTTCATCTGGACAAGGCCCTCTTAGACATTGCTGCACCATGCTAGGGTGTCCACAAGGGGGGAGGCAAGAGTAGCAGAACCAGTGGTGCAAGCCTCTTGGGTTGACACACAATGTAGGGACCTGCCTTATCCACCATCTGTTAATCGCTAGCGTCTCTCACGCCATGCATGGTTGACATGATAAAACCATGTCAAAGGGGGAGTGAAAGGGTTAATGGAAAGTTAGAGTGCCAAACACTCACACACACACTTTTGATAGTACATTTTAGGAGATAGGTAACATGAATAGCGGATGGCCAATCGGACAGTCACGTACAAGCCCATCCTATTGTACGGGGGTTGGCCCAACCAACCCGAGAAGATTAATATACGTTGCACCTGGGAGTCGTGATCAGTCTGACGACGTTCCCTAGGGAGCTGCATCACACTGATCCAGCGCTGCTTGCTTTACATGTGACCTCCAAATAAATGTTACATCTTTAAATTGAAGAAATCTCCGGCTTGTTCTTGGATCTTTCAATCAAGGAATCGGGTATTTTTCTAACAAAACCTACACATACACCACACTGGCCCTGCGGAGCACTCCACTATGTGAAACAGTCACTGAAAAGAAAAGGGCCACACACAATAAATGAATCCTGACATAAATAAAAACACGTATTATCATCTTAAAGTACGCACAAACATGAACAATGGTGGTACTCGACTCCATAAACCCGCATTTCACCCCATAATAAGCACACAGAGACTCCTGATCAAACAGCAAAGTACACAACATAGGGCAAATCAGTTCAACTTTTTTTCCAACATGGACGCTGCTGGTGGCGCTGCTCTGCTGCGACCCGGGCTACCCTGTGCTGCTATTGTGTGTGTATGTTTGTAGTACTTAGTTTTTAGTGCTCAGTCTGAAGCATCATAATGATGTTTTTGCTAAAGGGACTGCTTGTGATCTGGTTGCTCGGGATAATATGCCACTGTACCCAAGTGGATCGGGACATGAGGCCGACCACGCTCCTGAGCTATACTCGAGACCAGCTCCTGCTTCTTCGTTCCAGCCATGTCTCGGCACCCCTCCTGCCTCGGGAGCTCTTACGAAATCCGACGGGAGGACGTAGAAGCCGGTCGCGGAAGAGAGGGAAACGTGGCGGAGTACGACAAAGACTGTGGAGGAGAGAGAATAGGCCGCCACTGCCATCCATGTTGCTCTGTAATGTCCGCTCACTAAAGAGCAAAATGGAGGAACTCAAAATCAACGCCAGGTTCCTATACGAGTACCGGCAGTCATGCCTGCTCGTTTTCACGGAATTGTGGCTTCAGGAGGACGTACCTGACTCGCTCCTATCCGTGGACGGCTTCTCCCTAGTGTGGCAGGACAGGGACGCGCTCTCCGGTAAGATCAAAGGAGGAGGTATTTGTGTGTACATTAAGAACAAAATGGTGCTCACAGTTCACTACGAGAGAGTCGCTTTGTACCCTGGACATAGAACTACTGTGCTTAAGCCTGAGACCCTTTTATCTCCCCCGCAAATTTGGAAACATTTTATTATGCACCGTTTATATCCCGCCCAGTGGGAACACTTTCAATGCGACGAATGCTATCGTGGACTGTGTACACAGACAACTGGAATGCACACCTGAAGCACCTTGTTTGATTTTAGAGGATTTTAATCACTGCAAACTGGATGCAGCACTGCCTGGCTTCAGCCAATATGTGAACTGCAGTACAAGGGGGAAAAATATTTTGGACAAATGCTATGGGAACGTCAAAAATGCCTATATAGCAAGGGTTAAGCCCCCCTTGGGGTCTTCAGACCACAATGCTGTTCATCTGATTCCTACTTACAAGTCCTTGCTTAAAAGCAGCAAACCACAGACAAAGACAATCTTCATATGGGACAATGAAGGTATAGAAAGTTCGAGAGGTTGTTTTTCTTGTACCGACTGGGGACTCTTCCATAACTTGGAGTTGGAGGAGGCCACAGATACCATAACTGAATACATAAAATTCTGGCTGCACGGTGGCGCAGTGGTTAGCACCGCGGCAGCACAGTTTACCCTCGGCCGGGGGATCGCGGGGATCATGAGATCGTGGGTTCAATCCCTGCCCCCGGCCAACAGTGATCTGTGTGGAGTTTGCATGTTCTCCCCGTGTTTGCATGGGTTTACTCCGGGATTTCTCCGGTTTCCTCCCACATGCTAAAAACATGCAGGTTAGGGAGTTAAGGGGTGCTTGCTCACGCAGCGACCGGCAGCTAGTGGCTTGTCACCGGACTGCAGAACAAATCTACCTACGGGTACAAAATAAGTCCAAAAAAAAAAAAAAAAATTCTGTAAAGAAAATGTTTTACCTCAGAAAGAAATCACTATGTACCCCAATAATAAGTCTTATATTTCCAAGGAATTAAAATGGTGCATAGTACAGAAAAAGATTGCTTTTAAGAATGGGGATGCAGCGGCATGAAAAATAAGGCAGCGAAGTGAGGTTTTAAATAGGTTTATTATCATACCGCCATCACGGAGCTCGCCCCATGGGCGAGCCCGGAGGCTCTCCAGCAAAGTGTGCAGATGAGCAGTCGTCAGAGTGAGAGAGTGAACATGGATTTCAGTCAGCTTATATACCCAGTTACAGACAATACATGAAAGGCATGGTATCATCAAAGAGACTGCAGACAGGCATGGGACATTTGCATTTGAGAGACACAGTAAGGGCAGGAAGCATGAACACAATGCATGAATGGCACATTAACATCATAGTACTGAGCCGGAAAAAGCCAGAAGAAGCGGGGCTGCCTGTTGACATTAATACACACATTTCACTGTTCTGTTAATTGCTCTAGCCGAGCACTGTGCCTGTCCCAGTCTGTTGTGGGGGTTACGCCACACGCTCCCCCCCAGAGGGCTCGGCAGGCGGCCGAGGCCTCGATAGTCCGGCTTTGGCAGCGAGCAGGGAAAGCTCTGTGCAGGCGGAGGTGGAGGGGGGTGGGGGGTAGTAAATGCCGGCCAGGGACGGTGAAATCGTCTGAGCCGCGCAAAAATTGCTTGTAGGTCCGTGATGTTGAGGGACTGTCCCGTTGAACGTGCGGAGATCCACAAGAAGAAAAATTAGTCACTGACTCCTCTCGCGATTAAGTCCTGCAAGGATTAATAGCGGCTGTGAAGAAAAAAAAGGAGCGGCGAGGATTAACAGCGGCCATGAAGAAAAACAGGGGCGGCTGTAAGAAAAAAAAACAAAAGCAAAGGGACTTGGCGTGTTGACTTTAGGTGCGGGCACAACCTTAAAGCCTTCGGGGACTGCAGACTGCTGAATTCCCGTTGTGCGCCATGGCTAAGACCATAAGAAAATCCAGTGAGCAAGCTGCGTGCGTGCCTCAGGTGTACGAGCAAGCCTGAAGGGCCTGTGTGCAGCGGCGAAGGAGGATGGCGGTCAGTGGAGCCGTATGTGTCCCGTGCGTGGTGCGCCGTCCTCGTAACTCCCCGGTGCGTGTGCCGGGGTTCTGTGCATGGGTGGGCCTGCTGGAGAGGGAGAGTCAGGGTCAGGGAGGTTAATCATCCCTGTTGTAGTTGTTGTAGATGGGTCATGGTGCGTTCAGGTCCACGCGCTGCGTTCTCCGTCGGCCATGGAGGTCGCCGTCGTGGAGAGAGGACGAGGTGCGTGCGCTCTCATGTGGAGACACAGAATCGTGTGTCAGAAGCCGTGAGAGCGGCCGGTCCAGCGTAGATGTGCCGATCTAGGCGTGCAGATCTCACCATGAAGTTTTCCGCAGCTGTCCCGGTCGTGGGTGGTCTCCGGAGAGTTTCGCCTGGTAACTCTGCGTCGAAGTCTCCCTGAAGCAGAAGGGAAGGCAGATAATTTGCGTCAGGCTGCTGCGTTCGCTTGTCGTCGGAGAATCACCGCCGGGTGCTGCGTTCGTTGCCATCAGGACACCAGCGTGGCTGTCCAAACCAGAAGGTTGCGTTGCACAAAGCGTGTGCATTTCGGGGTCACCAGTGTGGCGGCATGAAAAATAAGGCAGCGAAGTGAGGATTTTAAGTAGGTTTATTATCATACCGCCATCACGGAGCTCGCCCCATGAGCGAGCCCGGAGGCTCTCCAGCAAAGTGTGCAGATGAGCAGTCAAAAAGAGTGAGAGAGTGAACATGGATTTCAGTCAGCTTATATACCCAGTTACAGACAATACATGAAAGGCATGGTATCATCAAAGAGACTGCAGACAGGCATGGGACATTTGCATTTGAGAGACACAGTAAGGGCAGGAAGCATGAACACAATGCATGAATGGCACATTAACATCACAGTACTGAGCCGGAAAAAGCCAGAAGAAGCGGGGCTGCCTGTTGACATTAATACACACATTTCACTGTTCTGTTAATTGCTCTAGCCGAGCACTGTGCCTGTCCCAGTCTGTTGTGGGGGTTACGCCACAGGGGACATGTTAAGTGTGAAAAATATACAGAAAGAAATTAATTACAAACTAAGAACAGCTAGAGATGAGACGAGGAAGAAATATGAATCTGAATGCCTAGGAAAAAGTTCTAGGAAACTGTGGGACTCAGTTAAAGTTATGACAAAGATGACTCCATCCAAAACCTGCATTAATGTAATGAATCAGGAAGAAAAGGCAAACGAGTTGAATAATTTCTTTTGCAGATTTGAGACTAGAGATTTTTCTCATGAACAAAAAGCTGCTCTGGACGCTATATCAGTTTCAGGCTCTGCAAAAATTATAGTTGACCAGCATGTTGTGGAAAGATTTTTCTCGCGTATGTGCCCCAGGAAGGCATCTGGACCAGACGGGATCTCTGGGCGCTTACTGAAGTCATGTAGTGAGGAGCTAGCAGAAGCCTGGAGTTCCATCTACCAGAAGTCTTTAGATACGTGTTCTGTCCCAGTAATTTGAAAAAGCTCTATTATAATTCCTGTACCAAAAAAAGCAAGCTGCAAAGAGAATAATGACTATCGTCCTGTTGCACTGACCTCACTGGTAATGAAGTGCCTCGAGAAGATTGTCATTGACATTCTGAAAACTGATTTTGGAGGATTTCTGGATCCTCTGCAGTTTGCTTATAAAAATAATAGAAGTACAGAGGATGCCATTTTAACCTTAACTCATTCTGTGTTTAAACATTTGGAGGAGACAACCTCATATGCATGTCTTTTATTGGCTGATTTTAGTTCAGCTTTTAACACACAGCAGCCACACCTTTTAATTAAGCGGTTAAATGATTTTAAAGTGCATCCTGTCATTATTAAATGGTACCACTCATTTTTAACTTATCATAAACAGCAAGTTAGTGTAAATGGAACTTTATCTAAATCCAGAACCCTCAGCACAGGAGCTCCCCAAGGCTGTGTTAGTTCACCATTTTTGTTCACCTTGTACACTGATGAGTGCAGAAGTGTCTATCCAGGCAATCAAATTATTAAATTTTCTGATGACACTGCTATTTTATCACTACTTCAAAAGATTCATGATCTGTCAAGCTATTTTATAGAAATTCAGAGGTTTGTCAATTGGTGTGATGACAGACATCTCATTTTGAATACTGATAAAACAAAGGAGATGGTGTTTGACCCTCTGGGAGTTGGTGACCACAGGCCTGTGGCCATCCACAACCACACTATAACACAGGTTAGTTCCTATAAATATTTGGAAGTATTTATTGACAATTCATTAACCTGGAGCACACATATTGATTACCTCTGTAGTAGACTACAACAGCGGCTGCATTTCTTGCGTAGATTAAGAATACATGGCATTGATAAAAGGGTTATTCTAATATTTTACCAGGCTGTGTTGGAGAGCTGTATTAGATACAGCATTACAGCTTGGTTTGGCAGCCTCTCTGTGAAACTAAAGAACAGTGTTGCGTTTAATTCATACAGCATGGAAAATTATTGGAGTTAAAGAGTATTTACCCATGCAGATCTTACACGACCAGACAGCCTGTAGACAAGCTCAAAAAATAATCAGTGACATGAGCCATATACTAAACAATGAATATGTGCGGCTGCCCTCAGGTAGGAGATACAGAGTCCCCAAGTGCAGGTTCAATAGATACAAGAACTCATTTATCCCAACGTCAGTAAAACTTTTAAACTCAGATAAATAGGTCAGGGACACTTATAAGTCCTGTTCTTAATGACTGCTGTTATATATTTATGTATGTATGTACTTGTATTATTTATTGGGTTTTATTTCATTTATTATGTACTACATCCATTGTGTATGTGTGGATTGTGTGGTTGCAGCACGGGTGTCAAGCCCAAGACACATTTCCCCTTGAGGGACAATAAAGTTTATCTTATCTTATCTTAATTACACACACACTCCCTACTACTTTTCACACACAGGTGTTACTGCACCTGGGTTTGCGTGCCCCAGTGATCCCAGGAGCTATGTTGTCCGGGGCAATTTGCCTCTGATAGGGTCTCCCAAGACAAACTGGTCCTGGGTGAAGGGCCAGACGAAGAACGATCCAACAGACTCTCATGATAAATTGTATATCAAGGATTCAGTGTACCCCGCCCGGTATGGGGTTACCGGGGCCCCACCCTGGAGCCAGGCCTGGGGGAGGGGCTCGAAGGCTAGCGTCTGGTGGCCGGGTTTCCACCCATGGGACCCGGCCGGGCTCAGCCCGAAGGAGTTACATGGGTCCGCCCTCCAGTAGGTTCACCACCTGCAGGAGGGATCATGGAAGTCCGGTGCTATGTGGATTAGGTGGCAGTCAAAGGCGGAGACCTTGGCGGACTGATCCCAAGCTTTCTAAACTGGCTTTTGGTACGTGGAATGTCACCTCTCTGGTGGGGAAGGAGCCTGAGCTGGTGTACGAGATTGAGCGATACCGGCTAGATATAGTTGGCCTCACCTCAACACACAGCTCCGGTTCCGGAACCAGTCTCCTGGAGAGGGGCTGGAGCTTGGCCTTTTCTGGAGTTGCCCCGGGCGAGAGGCGACGAGCAGGGGTAGGTATTCTTGTATCGCCCCACCTTGCTGCCTCTATATTGGAATTTTCCCCGGTGGACGAAAGGGTTGCTTCCCTGCGCCTTCGGGTTGGGAAACGGGTCCTGACCATCATTTGTGCCTATGCACCAAATGATGTTTCAGAGTACCCACCCTTTTTGGAGTCTGTGACTGGGGTGCTGGAGGGTGCTCCTCCTGGAGACTCCATTGTCCTACTGGGGGACTTCAATGCGCACGTGGGCAACGACAGTGAAACCTGGAGGGGGGTGATTGGGAGGAACGGCCTGCCCGATCTGAACCCGAGTGGTGTTCAGTTATTGGACTTCTGTGCTAACCACAGTCTGTCTATAACGAACACCATGTTCAAGCATAAGGGTGTCCATATGTGCACCTGGCACCAGGACACCCTAGGCCGCAGGTCGATGATCGATTTTGTTATCGTATCATCAGACCTGCGACCGTATGTCTTGGACACCCGAGTAAAGAGAGGTGCAGAGCTGTCAACTGATCACCACCTGGTGGTGAGTTGGATCCGATGGCAGGGGAGGAAGCCATTCAGACCTGGTAGACCCAAACGTATAGTGAGGGTGTGCTGGGAGCGTCTGGCTGAGGCCCCTGTCCGGGAGGTCTTCAACTCCCACCTCCGGAAGAACTTCAACCACATTCCGAGGGAGTCTGGAGACATGGAGTCTGAATGGGCCATGTTCTCCACCTCTGTTGTTGAAGCGGCAGCCCAGAGCTGCGGCCGCAAGGTGGTCGGTGCATCTCGTGGTGGCAACCCCCGAACCAAGTGGTGGACACCAGTGGTGAGAGGGGCCATTAAGCTGAAGAAGGAGTCCTATCAAGCTTGGTTGGCTTGTGGGACTCCCGAAGCAGCTGAGGTGTACCGGCAGGCCAAGCGGAGTGCAGCTCGGGTGGTTGCTGAAGCAAAAACCCGGGTATGGGAGGAGTTCGGTGAGGCCATGGAACAAGACTTTCGGTCGGCTTCAAAGAGATTCTGGCAAACTGTTCGGCGGCTCAGGAGGGGAAAGCAGCTCCCCGTCCACACTGTGTATGGTGCGGATGGGACACTGTTGACTTCAACTGGGGATATCGTCGGGCGGTGGAAGGAATACTTCGAGGATCTCCTCAATCCCACTGATACGCCTTCCACAGAGGAAGCAGGGTTTGGGGACGAGGGGGATGACTCGCCTATCACAGGGGCTGAGGTCGCCAAGGTGGTTAAAAATCTCCTTGGTGGCCGGGCCCCGGGAGTGGACGAGATTCGCCCCGAGTACCTCAAGGCCCTGGATGTTGTTGGGTTGTCATGGTTGACACGCCTCTGCAACATTGCGTGGAGGTCGGGGGCAGTGCCTTTGGCATGGCAAACCGGGGTGGTGGTTCCTCTCTTCAAAAAAGGGGACCGGAGGGTGTGCTCCAACTTTAGAGGGATCACACTCCTCAGCCTCCCTGGGAAGGTCTATGCCAAGGTATTGGAGAGGAGAGTCCGGCCGTTGGTCGAACCTCGGATTCAGGAGGAGCAATGTGGTTTTCGTCCTGGCCGTGGCACATCGGACCAGCTCTTTACCCTCTCGAGAATTCTTGAGGGTTCGTGGGAGTTTGCCCAACCAGTTTACATGTGTTTTGTGGACTTGGAGAAGGCATTTGACCGCGTCCCTCGTGGATTTTTGTGGGGGGTGCTTCGGGAGTATGGGGTATCGGGCTTGTTGTTACGAGCTATTCGGTCTCTGTACAACCGTTGTGAGAGTTTAGTTCGCATTGCCAACACTCGGTCGGAGTCATTCCCAGTGAGAGTTGGACTCCGCCAGGGCTGCCCTTTGTCACCGGTCCTGTTCATAATTTTTATGGACAGGATTTCTAGGCGCAGCCAGGGAATGGAGGGTGTCATGCTTGGTGACCACAGGATCTCATCTCTGTTGTTTGCAGATGATGTTGTCCTGTTGGCTTCATCCAGCAATGACCTACAGCTCTTGCTGGGACGGTTTGCCGCTGAGTGTGAAGCGGCTGGGATGAGAATCAGCACCTCCAAGTCCGAGTCCATGGTCCTCAGCCGGAAAAAGGTGGATTGTCCTCTCCGGGTTGGGGACAGGCTCCTGCCTCAAGTGGAGGAGTTTAAGTATCTTGGGGTCTTGTTCACGAGTGAGGGGAAAATGGAGCGAGAGATCGACAGACGGATTGGAGCAGCATCTGCAGTGATGCGGACGTTGTACCGGTCTGTTGTGGTGAAGAGGGAGCTGAGTTCTAAGGCAAAGCTGTCGATTTACCAGTCAATCTACGTTCCTACTCTCACCTATGGTCACGAGCTTTGGGTAATGACCGAAAGAACGAGATCGCGGATACAAGCGGCTGAAATGAGCTTTCTCCGTAGGATTGCTGGACTCACCCTCAGAGATAGGTTGAGGAGCTCAGTCATCCGGGAGAGGCTCAGAGTAGAACCGCTGCTCCTCCACATTGAAAGGAGTCAGTTGAGGTGGTATGGGCATCTGATTAGGATGCCTCCTGGACGCCTCCCACTTGAGGTGTTTCAGGCACGTCCCACTGGGAGGAGACCCCGGGGCAGACCCAGGACTCGGTGGAGAGACTATGTCTCCCAGCTAGTCTGGGAACGCCTTGGTATCCCCTCTGAAGAGCTGGAGCAGGTGGCTGGGGAGAGGGAAGTCTGGGCTTCTCTGCTTGAACTGCTGCCTCCGCGACCCGGACCTCCGGAAAAGCGGTAGAAGATGGATGGATGGATGGAAGGTGTTACTGCACCTCCCCACACACACATGTATCACTCAGAGTATCCTCACAGCTATATAGCATTCACAATCAGCAATGGTGGTCACCTTTCACATATAAATCACATTGTTTAACATTTTCCTCTATTTTCACATTTCTCATTTTCTTTTTTTTTTTGAACATTAACCTTAGCGAACAAACTGCAGAACACACAAAACTAGACACACCGTAAGCCCCACTATAAAGTTCTAACCCGGGTCTCCCATAGGCTCCCCTCTGGAGTGTCCGTCCTGCGGCCCACTCCCAGAGCGTCTCTGTTTCTTTGTGACCGGAGATGGGCTGCACTGGTGTCCCTTCCTTCCCGAACGCCGCAGCTCGTTTGGATGCCATCTCGACCCATCCCTTAATTTCAGGTACCAATCGCCATCAGCTCGTACCACCCGCCGATCACCCTGTCCAACTCTCTGCTCTCTTGATCTGCGCACATGTCCTAGCCAAGGCTCGACCCAAGGGCGCAAACCATCACCCTCGCCCAGGGGAGCACTCACTGGCTTTCTCCTCCTTCTGCGTCGCAAACCGGTACCCTTATGGCTCTTCAGCGTCCTGCCAGGCTTGCTTGAGCCTAGTCCCTTGTTTTCATTCTGGGCATGGCTAGGGTTCGTGCCATCTGGTCTCACCCCGATCACTTTTGTCTGCTGTGTCGGAGCGACACTGACAATGTCTGGCTCAACAGTGGTACTTGGCCGGCCACCGGAGCCCCGCTGCGCTCGCTCTCTGGAACCATCTGCCTCTGTGGGGGCTAAACCATGCCATTCGGGTCCCGCATCCACAGGACCGCAAACACTGTCACGGAGTACCCATCGTGTCGGCGTACTCTGGTGCTGGCGGCGTCCCTCTTCACCTGGAATGGGCCACTCTAAGTCCCACACTTCTTCGCCACTTCCCGAATAAAATGGTCGGTCCCACAGTCCAGCACCCGATCACTCCTCCACTTCTCCGCAGGCGATGGTGAACCCGAGCCCATAAAACAAATCGCAGCCCATCAAGTTGTTACCACTCCGGGACACCATGAACTCGACTGCGCACATAGAAGCTTTTCTGTACCTCACCGACAGCCACACCGAGCCCACAATGTCCAAAAGGTTGTCACCATACCTGTAACAGGCTATGTCTGTTTTACTCACGGTGTAATGGTCGAGGAACTTCTTTACCATTGCCAAATTCAGAATGGAAGCCACTGACCCCGTGTCCACCATCATCGGTATTGGCGCCCCGTCCAACCGTATCTTGCACATGATACAGCCCTCTGTGGCTGACGAGACAGGGCGGACCACTGTAGGCGTCTTCTTAGTTGACATACCTTTTTCAGGTCGTCGTTCCTCCTTCTCAAAATTATGGTAAACTCTGGCAAAGTGGTGGAACAAACCACACCATCCACGATGCCTGACCCTCGGTGCACACTCCCTCGCTCCATAGTGGTGCCTGCTGGATCCACAGCTGTAGCATCTTGGCGTCCCCAGGGTGGACCTAATCTTCACAATGGCCGTGTATTCATCTTCGCTGCCATCATCTGAATCCAAGGCCAGTGCCTCCCACTGTTTATCATTCCTGTGTGGGACCTCCGTATCAATGAGATTCTTTGTTAGCCTTTCTGCTGCCTCGTGTTGTTGTGCTAGCTCCATGGCTGCTAGCAGTGATAGCTTTCGAGCGTGGGTTAGCAGGCGGACTCTCGCTGAGGAATAGGCCATGTGTTCCGCTAACTGGTCACGGACCATCTCTTCCTCCAAAGTCCCAAACCTGCACCCACCCGCCAGCTGCCGAAGTTCCACCACAAACTGTTGAACTGACTCTCCGGGTCACTGGCGGTGCTGCCTAAACTGCATGCGCCGCTTTATGATGTTTTCAGGGGCATGGAAGTAGCCCACCGTGAGCCTCGCTACATTGCCGAATGAGTCACCACCTCCAAGCGTGCTCAGGATCCCCTGGCTTTCCATACCAAGGTTATGGACCAGAATAGAGCTCGCACGCAATTTGTCAAGGTCGCCGAGGTCTAACGCTGCAAGACAATTCCCAAAGGCTGCATACCATCTGGCCCATGGGACCAAAAATGGACGAAATACGGTAGCAGGCCTCCCCATTTCCGTATATCCTCATCGCCAAATGTTGTGTCCCAAATTAATGAAGAGGCGAGGTGACATTTTATAGTTTTATTGAACGGGAACACAGGAACACAGGAGACTCTACCACAAGTACGGAAGCCACAGCGAAGAGACAAGATGTTTCCCACAGCTGGCTTATATATCCCAGGTGACGCCACCTAACAGAGGCGGGGCGTCACCCCTCTCCAGCCCGGGGCGCCGCCATAATAATATATATATAATATACGATCCTACACAACACAGGAAACAAAGAACAGTGTGAATAGCAAAACTACTGTTACTCAGATTTTTTAAAGTGTGAACCTACAAAAATTGGTAAGAACAATTTTTAGCTCAGTGTGAACTATTAATCAGAGCAGCTTCAGAACGTTAAATGTCTCTGAACTTCAGTAATTGTCCATAACACTTAAAATTAATGCACCACTGTCACAACCCTGGCTCTTTGGGTAGAACCAAGTGTGGAGGCCGCACATGATATTAAGTAAGAATACAGGTTTATTGCAAAAGAAAGATATAATCCCCAAATAAACACCAAGAATACAACCTGGAGGAGCAATCCAGAGGGGGAGCAACCAGAGGAAGCGCAACCTCAACCACTGATTGCTCAGCCTCTTAAACAGGCTGATAATCAGCACAGGTGTTAACTCAAAAAGCACTCCCCAAAAACCATGGAAACAAAGAACAGCAAATGAACTCAAAGGCTAGGTTGTCACATCCTCCTCCTTAAGAGAGAGGTTCCACCTCGGACCTACAACAAAACAGAAGTTAAACATAAGAAAAAAAAAAACATTTCAACGTCATGCTTCGTCCTTTATACCATGTATGTTCAACAATGCCATTTTGTGACCTCATCCTACAAAATTTTTCTTCTTCCATGTTTAATTTCCCAGCAACCTTGGATCCTTAGGAAGCATATTTAAGAGTAAGTTAAACAAGACTAAGGAGGCACTGTATGGGATAAGGTAATCAATTAGCATGTTATGAACAAGGTGCATGGGATAAAGCATCAACCACTACATATTCCATACCCTTGATGTGTCTAACATCTAGATGATAAGGTTGCAAAAATAAAGCCCACCTCATCAATCTCTGATTTGGGTTTTGCAGTGACCTAAGAAAAGTTAAAGGATTGTGATCTGTGTATATGATCAAACCTGACCCAGATCCAGTATACACATCAAAATGCTAAAGAGCCCAAATGAGAACAAGAGCTTATTTTTCAATTACTGAGTAGTGTTGTTGGTACAGTTTAAACTTCCTGGAGAAGTAACTAACAGATTTGCATCACTCCATCTTCATCTGTTTGTAATAAGACAGCTCCAGGCCCAACATCACTGGCATCAATCTGCAGTTGGAAACAATGATCCAGTCGAGGAGCTGTAAGAACAGGAGCTGAAGACAAAGCACTCGTTACTTTATCAAAAGCTTCTTGACAGTTATGTAACCAGACATGTCATATCCGGCTCTAGGGAGCCGGGCAATCAGAGCCAGGGGCAAGCCAGTGAGTCGTGATATTTTATTCAGGGTAAAGGGGAAGGGGAAGGGATGAGGAGAGCACAGATACTCATGCAGACGTACACTCACAGGTTGCACAGCGCAGAGGTAAGCAGCTCGTACCGGACGTGGGGGTAGCAAGACGTACATCCTCACAGCGGGATACAAACACAGGAATGCTGCAAGAGGAGTATAAGCTGACACCAGACGAAGGGGCTTCAGCTTAGCAATGTGTTTGTATCCCGCTGTGAGGATGTACGTCTTGCTACCCCCACGTCCGGTACGAGCTGCTTACCTCTGCGCTGTGCAACCTGTGAGTGTACGTCTGCATGAGTATCTGTGCTCTCCTCATCCCTTCCCCTTCCCCTTTACCCTGAATAAAATATCACGACTCACTGGCTTGCCCCTGGCTCTGATTGCCCGGCTCCCTAGAGCCGGATATGACAGTATGTCGCAGCCGGGAAAGCTTCGTAGCCCTGAAGTCCTCACCATCAATCTCACTGCCGCCGCCACATGCCTGAAGGTGGTGACAGGAAACACAGTAGAGCTCGCGACAGCCACTCGACCCCGGACATAACTGCTGTCAGCTGCGGCTCCTTGAAGGGAATCCCGAGTGACGTGACGCAGGTCGGGGGAAGTCCTCTGGTTGGCGCGAACTCCCGGACTGGAATAGCGGCAGGAACGGGACTCCGAAGCGGGGAAAGACGTCGCCCACTTCGACTCCCTGCCGGGATTTCCATCCACCCCGTGGAGCTTCTCTTGCTGTGTACCTGCAGCGTCTATCCTGGCACTGTCCTCCAGATGGTACAGAGAGTGAGGGTGACAGTCCAGGAGTTCCTCAGCACGGCCCGGATGCCAGCGTCTCGCGTTGGAGGCGTCGTGCAGGGTGAAGAGCGTCCCGTCGACAGCCTCCGAGATGGACCTCAGCTCGTCGCCCTGGCGCCGGAAGTGACTCCTGGGAAACGGCATGCTAGCAGCGCTGACACCCGGACAGAAAGGTACATTTCCACGGCGACTCACGGCCGCCGGCAACTCTTCTGGCTGCGACATACTGTCATATCCGGCTCTAGGGAGCCGGGCAATCAGAGCCAGGGACAAGCCAGTGAGTCGAGATGGTTTATTTTGGGTAAGGGATAAGGGATGAGGAGAGCACAGATACTCATGCAGAGGTACACTCACAGGTTGCACAGCGCAGAGGTAAGCAGCTCGTACCGGACGTGGGGGTAACAAGACGTACATCCTCACAGCGGGATACAAACACATTGCTAAGCTGAAGCCCCTTCGTCTGGTGTCAGCTTATACTCCTCTTGCAGCATTCCTGTGTTTGTATCCCGCTGTGAGGATGTACGTCTTGTTACCCCCACGTCCGGTACGAGCTGCTTACCTCTGCGCTGTGCAACCTGTGAGTGTACCTCTGCATGAGTATCTGTGCTCTCCTCATCCCTTATCCCTTACCCAAAATAAACCATCTCGACTCACTGGCTTGTCCCTGGCTCTGATTGCCCGGCTCCCTAGAGCCGGATATGACAAGACATAACATTACTCTTTAACGATTCTGTCAAAGGGGCAGCAATAGACACAAAATTTGGACAAAAGCGGTGATAGTATCCAGCCATTTCAAGTAAGCGCAACAACTCCTGCTTACTAGAAGGAATTGGGAATGCTTGTATAGCCGAAACTTTGATATTGATTGGTTGTACTCGTCCTTGCCCCACAATCTTTCCCAAGTAAAATTGTTGGTGTGAGTTAAGTGTGAGTTAGCAAACTCACATATATATCATATATCCACTTTTGTGAAGAGAACATTCTTCCATCACGCACCAGGGTGAGTTACTCTAATGACAAACCCTGGTTCACAGCTAAGCTCAGACAGATCAGGAAGGAGAAGGAAGCAGCGCTGAAAAGTGGAGACAGGGACTGCTACAGGGAGGTTAAATACCGGTTTAACAGAGAGCTGAAGAGGGCTAAATCTGTGTACTCAGAGAGACTCCAGCAGCAGTTCACTGCTAATGATTCGGCTTCCGTGTGGAGAGGACTGAGGCAGATCACCAACTATCGGCCTCAGGCTCCTAAAGGTCAGGATGACAAAGCCCTTTGTCAGAGACTGTCCCAACACTATGCCCGTTTTGACACCTCGTCATCTGTGTCCAACTCCCCCCCTCCCTCCAGCTCCACAGCCTCCACATTCCCTACTTCATTTAAGGCCCCCCCCCTCCTCCCCCCCTCCCCTTATCATCAGTGAGCAGGATGTGCTCAAACAGTTCTCCAGACTGAACCCGTGCAAGGCCCCCGGCCCAGACGGCGTGTCTCCCTCCACCCTGAGACTCTGTGCGAAACAGCTGGCTCCTGTATTCACAGACATTTTTAACACCTCCCTTAAGTTATGCCACGTGCCATCCTGCCTCAAATCCTCCACCATCATCCCTGTCCCCAAGAAGCCACGGATCACTGGACTTAATGACTACAGACCTGTAGCGCTCACCTCTGTAGTCATGAAGTCCTTTGAGCGCCTGGTCCTGTCCCACCTCAAGTCCATCACCACCCCTCTCCTGGACCCGCTGCAGTTTGCCTACCGAGCCAACAGGTCTGTAGACGATGCAGTCAACCTGGCCCTCCACTCCATCCTGCAGCACCTGGACTCCCCGGGAACCTACGCCAGGATCCTGTTTGTGGACTTCAGCTCCGCATTCAACACCATCCGCCCCGCTCTGCTCCGGGACAAGCTGTCCCTGCTCAACGTGCCTGACTCCCTCTGCAGGTGGATCATCGACTTCCTGACGGACCGGAGGCAGCATGTGCGGCTGGGAAAGACTGTCTCAGACTATACTAGCATCAGCACCGGATCACCCCAGGGCTGTGTACTTTCCCCCCTACTCTTCTCCCTTTACACCAACTCCTGCACCTCCAGCCACCAGTCTGTCAAGTTGATCAAGTTTGCGGACGACACCACCCTCATCGGGCTCATCTCCAACGGCGACGAGTCCGCCTACAGGAGAGAGGTGGCCCAGCTGGCGTCCTGGTGCAGCAATAACAACCTGCAGCTGAACGCTCTGAAGACAGTGGAGATGATTGTAGACTTCAGGAAAGTCACTACTCCTCTGCCCCCCCTCACCCTCTCAGGCTCTTCCATCACCACTGCTGATTCCTTCCGCTTCCTAGGCACTACCATCACCAGGGACCTCAAATGGGAGCTGACCATCAGCTCACTCATCAAAAAAGCCCAGCAGAGGATGTTCTTCCTGCGGCAGCTGAGGAAGCTCAAGCTACCCACCAAGATGTTAGTGCAGTTCTACACAGCCATCATCGAGCCCATCCTCACCACCTCCATAACCGTGTGGTACGCAGGAGCCACTGCCAGGGACAGACTAAGGCTGCAGCGCGTCGTGCGCACTGCTGAGAAGGTGATCGGCTGCAAGCTCCCATCTCTCCAGGATCTGTACATCTCCAGGACCCGGAGGCGTGCTGGCCGGATCATAGCCGATCCCTCACACCCTGGTCACGTACTGTTTGCCCCCCTCCCCTCTGGTAGAAGACTTCGGTCCATCCAGACTAAAACCTCCCGTCACATGAACAGCTTCTTCCCCTCTGCCATTAGACTGCTGAACACTAAGTGACTCTCGTGCACCATGTACAGCAGCTCAACCAGACTCATGTCAATCATCACTGTTTTCTTCCTGCATTACCGACTGCACTATATAGTTCTCCACAGTATCTGCTGCTGGCTAATATATATTTTAACTGTTGACCAGTATCACTTAATCTTATCCTACACTTTATTACATGTATAGTTTATTTCTCTTATCTTATCATGTTTAATGTTGCAGCATTGTACCGAGACAAATTCATAGTTTGTGTACTACATGAACAATGGCAATAAACCTGATTCTGATTCTGATTCTGATTCTGATTCACACTTAGCTAGATTAATGGTCAGATGAGCCCATGCCAACCTATCAAAAAAGGCTTC
Source organism: Pholidichthys leucotaenia (assembly GCA_020510985.1). NCBI lineage: Eukaryota > Metazoa > Chordata > Actinopteri > Cichliformes > Pholidichthyidae > Pholidichthys > Pholidichthys leucotaenia. Next base: position 334,110,108 of record CM035836.1, read on the forward strand.
CACCTGTTTAAGATGTTCCTCCCAGGTATCGCTACACACTACCACATCATCTAAATAGACTGCACAACCCTCCAACCCACACACCACCTTGTTTATTAAGCACTGGAAAGTGGCTGGTGTGTTACGCAGTCCAAATGGCATGACCGTGTACTCCTACAGGCCAGATGGTGTCACAAAAGGACAAACTTCTCTAGCCCTCTTGGAAAGAGGAACCTGCCAATAACCCTTTAATGGGTCAAATTTGCGTACAAATTTAGCTGCCCCCACCTGATCAACACAGTCCTCCATCCATGGCAAAGGAAAAAAATCAGGCTTTGTGATAGCATTTCATTTCCGGAAATCAGTACGCAACCAATATGTAGAATCTGGTTTCTGGACGAGAAGACAAGGAGATGCCCAACTTGATGAACAGGGTACTGCAATGCCATTTTTTTTTAAACATACATCCATCTTCAGCATTGAATATTTTGAATTTTTCGGGAGAAACTCTATAGAATTGCTGTGTGATAGGTTTAACCTCACACACCTCAACGTCATGGTCTAACAAATTTGTGCAAGTAGGAGTATCCCCAAAAAGACTTTGGCATTTCTGAACAAGCTCAATGAACTGCTTACTTTTGGACTTTCCAAATAACTTAGTAGTTCTGGCAATTTGGTCAATGCTTCAGAGTTTTTAAGCCTAGGTTGGAGCAGCTCTACAGAGATTTCCCCATCAACCTCAGGCAAATCACTACCTGCTGTCATCACAGGGCAATTTTGAGATACTTCACCCAGTTCTGCTTGAGCTGAGTAAGGTTTAAATAGATTTACATGGCAAACTCTGGTGGACCTTCTCTTGCTTGGCATTTCAATCAAGTAATTCTGTTCAGAAAACTTATGCACTACATGGACCAAAGAACTTTGCTTGAAAAGGAAAGTCAATAAGTGGCAAAAGAACTAAATCCTGATCACCAGGACTGAATGTACAATGTTTTACTTTGTGATCAAACAACCTTTTCATTCTTCCCTAAGCCAGATGTAACTTCTGTTTTGCCAGTTCTCCACCCTCATATAATCTGTGCTGAAACCCATTAACACAGGTGATCAAATTCTGAGGAGAATCTGTGGACATCCACTGGTCATACACTAGAGAAAGAGGACCACGTACAGAGGGTAAACCTTGTACCCTCTTGAACAATTTCCTTAGCAGCCAACAGAAGCCATGGAAGTCCTTCCTCCCTATCTGCATTTAGCTCTGTGCAATAGGCGCATAATAGTGATTTCAAATGCTGTTAAAAATGCTCCAATGCCCCCTGACTCCGTGGATGATATGCTGAGGACTTTTTACGATGGATGTGCAATTGCTGAAGAATCTGAGCAAACAACTTTGAGGTAAAATTTGACCCCTGGTCACTCTGTATTGCCTTTGGAATCCTGAACACTGATATAAATTGAGTAAGTTGTCATGTGGTGATCCTCGCGGATCACCAAGAGACGCCACAGAGTTCACCAGAGAGTTTGGCTAAGATGTTATTTATTTTCAGATGTGACAAAACACAACTATGAACCCCTATAGGGCAAAACACACCAGAGCAAGACTTGGGCTCGTAGGGCTAACCCAGCCGCTACGAGCTAACTGTGACAAAACTATGATGACGAACCTGACATGAAGGTCTACGGCACTCTCAAACATGACGAGGCGTAGACCCAGACTTGACAAGGAAAACGAGACGAGACGTTGACAGAATGTAGACCAATACTCCTGCGTCTTATCGTCGTCAGTGCCGGGCTTAAAAGGGCCAACCACTAACGACGGTAATGACAATCAGCTGACCGGCCATTGACAGGCGGAAGCCCCACCGAGCACTTTCACAATAAGAGCCCGGTGAGGCCAGAATACAGCCCGCAGGTGTCAAGGCCGGAAGCGAGAAATAACTTAGCCCGAGCGCGATCAGAACCGGCGCTCGGGTCATAACAGTACCCTCCCTCCACGGGCGGACTCCGAACGCCCCAAGGAACCACCCTGCCCCCCGCCCCCCCCAGGGTGGGAGGTTGGGGGACAGGTGCGGAGGGAGAGAAACCAACCCATGAACAAGACAAAAAAAACATACAAGACAATGACAAGACTTAACAAGAAAAAATGTACAAGAGAAAACCAAAACCAGAACTACAGGTTCAGAAAAAAATTAAATGCAAGAATACAGCATACTTGCTCATACCAGACTATACATGAAAAAACAAAAAACAGAGCATTACTCGCTCATACCAGACTATACAAAACAGAAACAGCATTACACGCTCATACCAGACTACGTGAAGCAAAAAAAACAGAGCACTACTCGCTCATATCAAACTATACAGGAAACAAAAAAAAACAAAACAAAAAAAAAAACAGAGCACCACACGCTCTACCCAGACTATACATAAGCCAGCAGGGCTACTGCAAGGAATGAGCACTAGATACAAAATAACCAGGACAAAGAAAAAAAAACACAAATACTGAGACAAACCCAGGGACCGCTACCACCCCCCGACAGTTTATGTCGACCGATGGTCAAAGGAGGCGGACCAGGCGGCTCACCAGAGTCCAAAGTCCCGCACGTCCGCTTCTCCGGTGGTCGAACTAGGTAGCCCCATGGCACACATAACAGGTCGGGTGGCCGAACCGAGGCGCCGAACCGGCGAAACAGTCCCTCCGGCGGCCGACCCGTGTCCCTCAGCCACCAGTCCAGGGTATCAACAACCCGCAGCGGCCTCCCTGACGAGAACAAAACTTGGGAGAACCGGGGCGAGTGAACAGGGACCCCCATGGCCCCCGGCAATGATGAATAGGGCGGTGACTCATAGGGAATTGATGAGCAGGGCGAGCCAAGAATCCGCTCCGCGAAGAAGGGTCTGCAGCTACTCCTCCGCCTATGGACCACGCTCGCGCTGCATCACCGCTGGACCCAGATTGGGTCCCAGCTGCATCCACGTTGGACCCCGATTGGGCCAGAACCGCACCTGCGGTGGACCCCGATCGAGTCTCCAGTGCACCCACGTTGGACCCCGATTGGGTCAGATTCGCCCCTGCGGTGGACCCCGATTGGGCCTCCGACGCACCCACGTTGGACCCCGATTGGGCCGGAACCGCCCCTGCGGTGGGACCCGATTGGGCCTCCGGTGCAGCTCCGCTGACCAACTCCACCCCCGAACCTGGGACCTCCACCTTGGTGACACCGACCCGTTCCCCGCCGGCGACACTAGAACAAAGCTCGGGGACAGGAAAACCGGGAACAGTATCACCGGTAGCAACGGAACCCAGCGAGATGAGCTCGGGCGCAGCAGACGGCTGCTCCTCACTCGCCTCCCCGAGAGGCAGGCAAAAATGCTCAACAGGGGACAGAGACAGAAAAGGGAGCACTTGCCTGCACTCGGGTTCCGTTGCCACCCAGGACTCCGACGATCCGGGTTCAGGGCGACTCTCGTCAGCTGGCTCGGACTCAGCTGCGTCGGGCTCCGCAGCTGGCACGATGTCACCTGCAGCCTCAGGTTCCTCCCATGCTGTTGTCCACGCCGACGACCCGTATGGCGTGGAGGCAGGGAACCCTTGATCCACTGGCTCGGACTGCTCCGGCGAGGAGTCCTGGAGATGCTTCTTCGTCGGCTCAGGCTCCGGGCCGCAGTCCGCTCCTCTCCTCCGTCCAAGACGTGACTGCAGGGCCGGATGCAGGCTATCCAGCACTGCAGGGGCCCTCTTCGTCCGGCGACGCTGGCCTGGCGTTGCGGACCGCTCGACGAGGGAGAACACAGAGGCAGTAGGTTTAATAATTTCATCCACAGCAGGTGGAGGGAGCTCGGGGGGCTGCGAACCCCGAACTCCATCCCCAGGAGTCAGACAAGGCAGAATAATATCATGATGTGAGAAATTATCGTGCACTTGCCTTCCTCCTGGGGCAGAGATGGTTCCTGCTGTGGGGGACGTCGTTCCTCCTTCTCCCCGCTGGATGGTGACAGAGGGCCCCCTGGGAAGACGAGGTGGGGCCGCTCTCGGAGATTCGCTGACGGGATACGCCGGCAGCGAGTCCAGCCGGGGATTCCACTGAGGGTTGCCCACGCCGTTACGCCGACGTCCTCGCCGGCCCCCAGACGGCGCGTACTCCTGGACCTGCTCCGGGACGGGACACCAACGCGGGGAGCGGGGATTCCTCCTCCCCTGCTTCCTGTTCTTCTCTTCCAGCCCGCAAAGTAACTCGCGCTGAATGGCGAGTTCCTCCCACCTCGTTATCACCTCCAGGTGGTCATAACTATCGAGGGGAAGGTTGTCCAAAAGCTCCTCAGCTTAGTCCAAATGCCTGCACACGTCGCTGGGAGCGTCCCACAGCGTAGCGGAGAATAACGTGCAGTCCACGTACTCCAGGACCTCTGCTAGCCTTCTGTCCAGGCGCCGACCACGACCCCTGGATGACGGCATTCTCCCAGCAGCAGGTATCCAGACAAGGAAGAACAAACAGTCCAAAATGGCACAAACTCACGGTGAAACGGCGTCTCGGTACGGCGCCTCTGTTTTGGCGACCTGGCAGGAGTATACTGTCATGTGGTGATCCTCGCGGATCACCAAGAGACGCCACAGAGTTCACCAGAGAGTTTGGCTACGATGTTATTTATTTTCAGACGTGACAAAACACAACTATGAACCCCTATAGGGCAAAACACACCAGAACGAGACTTGGGCTCGTAGGGCTAACCCAGCCGCTACGAGCTAACTGTGACAAAACTATGATGACGAACCTGACATGAAGGTCTACGGCACTCTCAAACATGACGAGGCATAGACCCAGACTTGACAAGGAAAACGAGACGAGACGTTGACAGAATGTAGACCAATACTCCTGCGTCTTATCGTCGTCAGTGCCGGGCTTAAAAGGGCCAACCACTAACGACGGTAATGACAATCAGCTGACCGGCCGTTCACAGGCGGAAGCCCCACCGAGCACTTTCACAATAAGAGCCCGGTGAGGCCAGAATACAGCCTGCAGCTGTCAAGGCAGCTGCACGGTGGCGCAGTGGTTTAGCACTGTGTCAGCACAGTTTTACCCTTGGCCGGGGGATCGCGGGGATCATGAGATCGTGGGTTTGATCCCAGCCCCCGACCAACAGTGAGCTGTGTGGAGTTTGCATGTTCTCCCCGTGTTGCGCGGGTTTACTCCGGGATTTCTCCGGTTTCCTCCCGCACACTAAAAAAAACATGTAGGTTTAGGGCGCTCGCGCACGCAGCGACCAGCAGCCGGTGGCTTGTCACCAGACTGCAAACCAAGTCTACCTACAGGTACAAATAAGTAACAAAAAAAAAAAAAAAAAAAGGCCGGAAGCGAGAAATAACTTAGCCCAAGCACGATCAGAACCGGTGCTCGGGTCATAACATAAGTGCCTTAACTATTTGCAGTAATACTCTGCAGAGCACAAGCTGCTGGATATCTTGTTGACTGGTACATTATTGTTAACAGATAAGCACACCCTGACTTTGACCAGGGGAGGGGATCCACACAGTCAATAATTAGGTGCTGAAAAAGTTTACTAACAGCTGGTATAGGATACAGAGGAGCAAGTTTCAGGCTTTGGTTAGGTTTACTAACATCCAGCTTTAAACGTGGCCAGAAAAAAAGTATCTGGTAGTAAGTTTTCCTTACACCCATGTGACCTGCAACATTGTCATGGGCCACTTTAATCACTGAAGTCCTAAATTTGGACAGCAGTACTAACTAACTAACTAACTAACCTGCACTTATATAGCGCTTTTCAGTACAACCTGGATGACAGGATCACCAGTGAAGTCCTCTCCATGAGGAGTCCTTACTTAAAGCAAAAGGCCATCCTGGAGAAAGTATCCCTGCTTGGCTTTTCCCAGTGTTGATGAAGGCAACACCAAATTATACATCTCACTTAGAATCATCCTGTCGCTGGGCATCCACAAGCTCTGAATGGGAAACCCCAAGTTCTGTAGGTAATGAAAGTTCAAACTTTTTAATATCACAAGTTTTGTCTCAACCAGGGGTGTCCAATCATATGCCATGGAGGACCAAGACCTTGCAGGATTTCTCTTCTACCCAGTCTCTTCAGCAGGTGTTTTCACTTATCAGCAATCAGTGGGAAGAAATTCAATGAAATCTGCTGTTGAAGACACTGGTTGGAGGTAATGTCTGCAGGGTCTTGGCCCTCCATGGCACATGATTGGACACCCCTGGTCTAAACAGACATCCCTTTTGGCTAAGGTGGCAGACATTGCTCAGGTAACAGCACAGACTGTAGATGCTGTCTGCTCTAAACCAATGACACTTTGTTTTTAAGGGCTGTCAGACAATGATATACAAACGTCTGAAAATTCTGAGGATGGAATACTTTGTTTAAAAGGTTCCAATACCTCAGAACTCTACCCATTTTCTGTGCTTACCTTATTTGGCAACATCTGGCCTCCAGCCAGATCATTACCCAGAATAATGTCAACACCCTTAACTGGAAGTTCAGGATGGACTCCAACCTCCACATTCCCCTCAAATAACTTACAAGACAAAAACATGTTATGCATAGGCACAAACATAGTTTGCCATCCCATCCCTCTTATTAGGACGCAACTACCAGTATCAAAACCTGGAGAAAATGGGATGACTGCTTACCTCACAAACGTATGCAATGTTCCAGAATCTCTCAGGATTTTTACAGGTACCCTTTTGTTGTCACCAACTAATTTTGCATAGCCATCTGAAATGAACGGGGCATAGCCATAATCAATTGCAAAGGAGTCAGTTGACTTAACCCTCATCTGTAAAGGCACTACACATTCTGTAGTGCACCTGTTCCCAACATTCTGTTGGGAACAGGTGCAACTAAGCCAGCTGACTACCTGCTGCATTTTACCTTTACCTTTAAGCAAAGGGCAGTCCTTTTCCAGTGTCCCTTTTGTTGGCAACAATTACATACATCGGGATGTTTTTCTCATGAGACACTTGCTCCACATTTTGAGACCAGAGACCTTTTTCTTTGGAATTCTTACCAAAGATGTGTTTGTGTGTCAACACATATTCATCTGCCAATGCTGCAGCTTCATTGGGACATGGGACTTTTTGTTCATTAATGTATGTAGCAATGTAACCTGGAATAGACTGTTTAAGTTGTTCTAGCACAATCAAATCACAGAGTTTATCAAAGGTGCCAACATACGTAAGATGAAGCACACCAGCTATTGAAATGTGTGACTATATCTCTTGCAAATTCAACATGAGTTTGTTTACCAGTTTTCTGCCAGTTTCTGAAGCATTGATGATAGGCTTCAGGAACCAATTCATAAGCTTTCATGACAGCTGCTTTGAGTGTACTGTAATCTTTGCAGTCCTTGGATGACAAAGAGAAGTAAACTTCTTGTGCTTTACCTGTGAAGATGCACTGCACCATTAATGTTCATTCCTCATCCGGCCAATCTCTGGAATCAGCAACACGTTCAAAAAAAAAAAAAAAGAAAAGAACATTTCCACATCCTTTTCATTAAATTTGGGCAACAACTTCAAATTAGTTGAAATATCAAAGCCAGGAACCCCTCTTCCCTCCTCGAAAGTGGATTTTCCCATTTTGCTTTCTCTAATCAAGTTTAATTTTTGTTGTTCCCATTCCAGCCTCATCTGCTCCTCTTGGAATTTAATTTTCTCTAATTCTTTTTCATGTTCAAAATTCAAAAGCAACAATTCCTTCTGCTGCTCAAAAGTCAAACCATTCAATTAAATTACATCACTTTTAGCTTCCCCACCTGTTAATATACCACCATCTTGCAGGTTGGCTTTTATTATAAATTTGATATTTTCTTTTGTACGCTTGGGATCTACATCAACAGCAAAGTGATTAGCAATTTTCATTAACTGTTCCTTATTGCATTCTTCCAATATTTTCTCAGAAGGAGAGTCAATGAAATCCTTTTCCAAACTTGCCATATTCACAAAACAGTCAATCAAGTTAATCCAATTAGTGTAACTGGAAACACCTGACAGTGTTCAACTAGTGGCAAAAAACAAACCTGGGTTCTCCCCTCTAACTACTCAAAGAATCTACCTAACTCAAACCTAGTGATGTTACACTCAACACCGCCCACTCGACACTGATTCGAGCAATATAAAGCAGACGTGACATGAGCTGTCACGTGACTGTAGCAAGCGAGGCCTCATTATGTTGGTCACATCACGTGACTCGAGGGCTCTTGGAAGTAGTGATTGCTCAGCCTCTTAAATAGGCTGATAATCAGCACAGGTGTTAATTCAAAAACCACTCAAAAACCATGGAAACAAAGAAAACAGGAAATGAACTCAAAGGCCAAGGGTCGTCACAACCACCCACTCCCCATACCTGACTGGTGCCCTTCTTCTGACGTCTTCGCCTTTGAGAACACTGGTTCTGATGGTGTGACATCCTCACACTGCCTGCCTGACCCAGAGATTCATCAGCATCTAAGACGTTTGGATGAGGAGGAGTGGAAGGGAATGGGGCAGCAGTCGTGAGAGTGTCCTTCATGGCATGAGATGAATGGGTGCTGCAGATCTCTTCCTCTTCAGAGCCACGGAATAGCTGAGACAGACCCAACTAAGAGTCTGCAGAATCCTGGTCCAGGGCAGGTGGAGCAACTTTTATGGTGTCCAGCCCCATGCTTGCTCCAGGGCCCAGATGTTGTTGAGAGGTTTGTGAAAGTGGTAGAGTTTTAGTTGGTCATGGCGAACCACTTTCAACTTGGTCTGAGGCCCCATTTGGATGCGATAAACCAAGTCATCTAGCTGCCCCAGGATAAAGTATGTTTCTTCATAAGATGTCAGGAACTTCCTGACTTTATTTTTAACCTTTCTTGGGCCTTTGATAAGGTACCAAGCAGCATCAACAACCTCATACTGTGTGCTGCATCAGTTTTTGTCATACTGTCTCTTAGCTTGCATCACTGACTCCCCAAGCACATCTCTGGTGATTCGTTGAGCCAACTCCAAGCACTGACACAGTTGTAGAACATAATCAGGGGTTGAGGTGGGCAAATTAGAATCTGGGGGCAGGCCAACTACCAGGTTGATTGATTCACTCACTTCACAGCCAAACATCATGAAGTTAGGGGTGAAACCAGGGGCACTGTGTTTTATTGCTCTGTAGGCCATGAGGGCATAGGGAACCATAAGGTCCAAGTCCCAGGGACAACACTTAGCTGTCATGGCTAGGATCTTTTGCAGGGTGGCATTAAACCTTTCAACTTGGCCATCAGATTGAGGTTGGAAGGGTGTGGTATGCGTCTTCGCTATGCTGGACTGTGCACACACTCCTCGGAACACTATGGACTCAGAGTTCTGGCCTTGGTCGCTGTGCAGCGTATGAGGAACTGCATAACGACACACCCAGTGTGATTCAAGCACTTCAGCCACTGTTTCAATTGTATTATTGGGTAAGGGAAAAGCTTCAATTCACTTTGTGAAATATTCTTGTATGACCAGAATGTAGCGATTAATGCATTCTGTTTCATTCAAGGGCCCCATGATGTCCAAGGCCACTCGCTCCGGGGCTCCTACTTTGACAGTTCCCATGGGTGCTGGGGGTGTTTTCAGGGGTCTATCTTTGGACTGACAGCTAGTACATGTGTAGCACCAGAATGACACATCTACTACTGTGTGTTCGACATCAAAATGTCCACCGACTGGCCCTCCATGAATCTATCTCATTACACCAGACTGGAGCACGTGTGGTAGCGTAACTTGAAGGTAAAATTGAATATTGTGGTGCCACAGTGTTGGATTCTCCACCCAGAGTAGCGAGCTGGAGAGAAGAGGGAATAATGGACTGAAGGAGGAAGTGGTACCGGGGGGTCTCAGACGGGACAGAAAGGACTATTCGCCCCTCGGGGAGTTCAGGAGACGCCAGAACCATTGGAAGAAGAGAGGTTGTGAGAAGCGGTGCTGGCGTTATGTGATGTTAATGTGCCACACATTTCTTTGTTCCACTGAATGTATTGTTGTCGGGCTCCCTGGGTCTCAAGACACGGAATTAAAGGTTTTAAAAAGAAGGTGCTCAGAGACCCAGTCAGAGTTGTGCTGTACTTGATATTGGAGGAGGAATAAAGTTTGTGTGTCGTTTAAGCTCGCTACTTTGCCTGCTTCCTTTCCTCCACAGTATCAAATAAACAAGAGAACAGCTGCAGCAGTACTCCATCTCTGACGCAGAGCCTTTTCCACTGGCTCCAATATGCTTTGGTGGCTGGACTAGGTGATTTACCCAGGAGGGGTGTTTTCCACCAGACTCCACCCAGGCTTTAGTGGGGGGGATGTCTGGGTTGGCCTCCTCAGCCAGTAAACAGTTCATTTTCATCTGTCTTAGTCAGGTAGATTTGCTCAGCGGAGGTACTACCCAGGCAGACGGCGGTAAGCGGCGGTGCTCAGCGGAGGATCTACCGGGGCCCCAGCAGAGCTCGGCTGCACCGGCGGTGTACGGCGGGACTCGGTGGAGGAGATGGACAGGAGCTCGGTTGCGGCGGCAGTGAGCAGCGGGACCAGCAGCGGAGGGGCTAGCTGAGGCCCAGCTGGATTCGAGGACGGTCGGATCGGATACCGGCGACACAAGCAGAGATTGTTTTTACTATCCACAGGTCAGTAAAATGCCACCAAAGAAGGAGGAGATGGAAGAGATCAAAAAATCTCTGAACTTCTTGTCAGAAGAAGTGGCCAAAATGGTTAGCCAGCAGGCCAAAATAATAGGCCTAATGGAAGATGTACGAGACTTAAAATTAACAATTCAGGAAAAAGACAAAAAAATTACGGACTTGGAGCGACGCGTCGAGGATCTTGAACAAGGTTCTCATATGGATGACCTAGTTATAAGTGGACTAGACATCAAATATCAGTCATATGCTCATGCCACAACAGGACTGAGAGGTGAGGAGGCTCCCCTGAGTGAATCAGTCTCCCTAGAAAACCAGGTGCTTCAGTTCCTTGGCAGTAAAGATATAAAGGTAGAAGCAAATGCAATTTCAGCCTGTTATGCTTTACCCAGGAAAGATAATAAAACAAAGAAATCAATTGTGACGCGCTTTGTGAACAGAAGGGTAAAGAATGACATACTGAGGCAGGCCAGAAAGCTACGGGGAACAGAAGTTTACCTAAATGAACACCTAACAAGAACAAATGCTGAAATAGCACGGCAAGCACGGATGCTGAAAAGACAAAATAAGATACAGGCAACATGGACAAGAAATTGTAGAGTTTGGATCAAACTAAATGGAACACCTGAGCAAGCAAAGAGTATAATGATCAGAAATGTTACTGACTTAGATAAATACAGATGAACACTGATTAAGAAAATTAAGAGACAATGATAATCCATATTCACACACACGGTAAGAATAGTTCTTTTGATATACCATGTCAAAGTACTTTAAAAAAAAAATAAGCAAAACAAACAAAAACTTATGACTGACTTGAGTAGACATCAATTATCCCCAGTTGGAGGAAGTCATTTGACACAGAGTGAGGATACTCAAACTCTGAAAATATGCCATTATGCTGAACATAAACTACAAGAGATGGAGAATGATATTGATCCTGATAACCACTTTTTCAATAATATTCATAACCATTGTGAATATTACACTGAAAAGCAATTCAAAAGTCAAGTGCAACTAGATGGTAAACTATCAATAATACACTTCAACAGCAGAAGTCTTAACAAAAACTTTCCACAGATTCAGGACTATTTAAAACAGCTAGACAGAAAATTTACAGCTATTGCAGTCTCTGAAACCTGGCTTAATGAAGAGCAGGCTCCCCTGATGGCAATAGAGGGATATCAGATGTTTCATATTAACAGATCTCAAAAAAAGGGTGGTGGTGTTGCACTGTATAATGATGACCTGTATAGGTGTAAGCTTGTAAATGGAATGTCCTTTGCACTATCAGGGATCTTGGAATGTGTTACTGTCGAGATTGACCAAGATAAAACAAAAAATCTAATTATAAGTTGTATATATAGAATGCTGGGAACTTGCATTGAGACATTCAGAGATAAATTAGTCGAGCTGTACAATAATATTACTAGTAAGAAAATGGTAGCAATTTGTGGAGATTTCAATATTGATTTACTAAATCCACATCAACAAAATGTTATTACAGAGTTCATGAACTCTTATTATTGATTATTGATAAATGATATAAGTGACCACTTGCCAACCTTTGCACTTATCCATGGCCACACGGGGGCCAATACAGAAAATTTTTTAAAATCGTTCAGATACAAATCACCAAATGCAATCAGTTCTTTTAAAGAGGACTTGCTGAAGCAAGACTGGACAGAAGTCTATGTATCAGATGTAAATGAAGCCTATGACACATTTATAAACATTGTAACCACTCTTTATGAAAAAAACTGTCCATTAGTAAAAAAAAAGCTTAAACATAAATTTGCCGATAAGCCATGGTTAACCAAAGGATTACAAAAGGCGTGTAAAAAGAAAAATTTATTATATAAAGCTTTCCTAAAGAAAAGGACAAAAGAAGCAGAGCAACAGTATAAAACATACAAAAATAAGTTAACATATGTAATAAGATGTAGTAAGAGAGACTATTACAGTAAAGAACTGGAGAAAAACAGAGACAATATTAAAAATACATGGACAATACTTAACAGTATTCTTGGAAATAAAAGCAGAAATACAAGCTACCCAACCGATTTTTCAAAAAATAATAAAACGACTCAGAGTGTGAATGCAGCTTCACCTGCAGATGAATTTAATAACTTTTTTGTTAACATTGGTCCTAATTTGGCTCGAGAAATACCCACTACGGCGCCTACAGGTGATACAATATACAATAACACTGCTATAAAAGACTCCATTTTCATAAAGAACACAGACGAGAGAGAGGTCATTGAAATTGTTAAATCGTTTAAAAGTAAAACATCTACAGACTGTGATGGTATTGACATGCTCTTAGTCAAAACTATTATTGAATGCTTAGTGAAACCACTGACGTATATCTGTAACCTGTCTCTCCAAACAGGTATATTTCCCAATGCAATGAAAATAGCTAAAGTAATTCCGATATACAAGACGGGTGACAGAGGGGAATTCTCAAACTATAGACCAATTTCACTATTGCCGCAATTTTCCAAGATACTTGAAAAAATATTCTATGAGAGAAATGACAGCTTCATACTGAAGAATAATTTATTGTGTGAGCAGCAATATGGGTTCAGACACAAGAGGACAACTGCATTTGCTCTAATGGAATTTATAGAAAAAATATCAACTGCCATTGAAAATATAGAGTATTCAGTTGGGGTATTCCTGGATCTTAAAAAAGCATTTGATACAGTGGATCATAATTTATTATTAAAGAAACTACAAAATTATGGTATTAGAGGGGTAGCACTGTCCTGGTTAAGTAGTTACTTAAAGAATAGATATCAGTATGTATGTGTTGGTAACAAAAACTCACAGTTACTGAAGGTTACTTGTGGAGTCCCACAGGGTTCAGTTTTGGGGCCATTATTATTCAATATGTATATAAATGATATATGTAAAGTTTCAGAAAAAATGGACTTAATATTGTTTGCCGATGACACTAATCTATTATGCAGTGAAAACAATTTGGAACAACTTCTGGATACACTCGGAAAGGAATTAGGAAAGCTTAAACTGTGGTTTGATTGAAACAAATTAACGCTCAATTTAAGTAAGACAAAATTTATAGTCTTTAACAACCATCACAACAAAGTATCTAAACTCAGTGTAAATGGTGTAGAGATTGAAAGGGTATCTGAAACTAAATTTCTTGGAGTAATAATTGATAATAAACTGTGTTGGAAGTCACATATTAATTATATTAAAGGTAAAATTTCCAAATCAATTGCAATATTACACAGAGTGAAATATTTGCTGAATCAACCCACACTATATACCTTGTATCATTCATTAATACTCCCATACATGACATATTGTAATGAAGTATGGGGAAATACATATAAAACAAACATATATCCACTCTTTATGCTTCAGAAGAGAACTATTAGAATAATAAACAAAGCAGCTTACAGGGAACCAACAAACTCACTTTTTCTTAAACTAAAAGCTCTCAAGTTGAAAGATCTGGTTGACTTTAAAACTGCAGTAATAATGTTTAAAGTGAAGAATCTATCACTGCCCGCAAATATCCAAAAGTTGTTCCAAATAAGGGAGAAACAATATCATTTTAGAGGAACATGTATATTTCAAAAACCTACAGTGAGAACTACCACCAAGCAACACTGTGTTTCAGTGCAAGGAGTCAGATTATGGAACGATTTTGGACCTGAATTAAAATCATGTACAACGCTTGGACAATTTAAACTAAAACTAAAGGAAGAAATACTCCAAACATTTATACAAGATGACATGTAAAATCACATAAGGATTGTCATATCCAGCCTGTGTTGTGTTGTAGCTTAGTTTTTTTCTGTCACACTTTGTCTTAGCTTCGTTTTTTTGAATTGTAATCGCTCTTGTCTTGTTTTTTCTTTTTTCTTTTGAATTCTTGGATGGAACATGGGTGGGCAATATAAGCTGTGGCTTCAGCCATCACCCATTTCGGATAACTTATGTTGAATTGTATAATCAGAGGAGTTATTGTCTAATTTGACTTTGTTGGATTTTCTTTCCCCCTTTGTTATATTATTATTCAGTTGTTATATTATTATTCAGTTCCTTTTAACCTGTACTATCCGAAATAAAGATTCATTCATTCATTCAAATCTCTGTCTCAGTAGGACCATTTTCAGCTACCTTCATTTGACTTACAGCTGTGAAATCAAGACTCCCCTCTACTCCCACTGGGCTCAGCAGCTCTTGGCTAGCAGCTGAGTCCAACTCACACTGCACAGCCTGGTGATTAGTGTTCTCAGGATAGGACGAGGGGTCTGGCAGTTTGCAGGGACAGGATTGAAGACAAAGCCTCCTGGACAGGCTATCAACATTACTGTGTAGCTTGCCAGGGCAGTGGATAATCTCAAAGTTGTATTCACCAAGTCTCTCAAACCACAAAGCAAGTTGACCCTCAGGCTCCTTCATCTTACTTAGCCAGCGTAGACTGCTGTGCTCAGTGCGTACGAAGAAAGGTCAGCCCAGGAGATACTGGCAGAAGTGGGATGTGTATTCCACCACAGCTAACAGTTCACACTGCGTAGTGCAATAATTCTGCTCAGTTGATGAGAGTTTATGGCACCCATAAGCCAGCACACGCTTTCTACCCTGCTGGATTTGTGACAGCACAGAACCGATGCCAACATCGCTCTATCAGTATCCAGTATCATATCACCTTGGTTTAATGGATAACCAAGGACTGGTGCGGTGGTCAACACCTGCTTTAATTCATCGAATGCAAGCTGGCATTTCTCAGTCAAATGGAACCGTTTTTTTTGTTTGTTTTTTTTGTGAGGGCATGAAGGGACTCTGCGATGGAAGCAAAGTCTTTCACAAAGTGTCATAGTAAGATACAAGGCCAACAAACCTGTGGAGCTCCTGTAGTGATGTTAGTACAGGCCACAACAGAACCTTCTGGAACTTGCTGGGGTCGGTGGCTACACCTGCTTTTGATACAATGTGGCCCAGGTAGTTTACTCATTTGGATGATTTCAGTTTTAAGTTAGCTTCAGAGAGGCTTTAGAAAACCTAACCCAGCTGATGCAGCATCTCAGACACATCTCTGCCCAGCACAATGATGTCATCTAAGTAGATGAGACAGGTCTCCCACTGCCTAACAGCCAGAACACGGTCCATTTACTGCTGAAATGTTGCTGGTGTTTTACACACTCTAAATGGCATGACATTCCACTCAAAGACTCCATTCTGGGCACAGAAAGCTGCCGCTCTTGGGGTCAGCTCCACCTGCCAATATCCAGAGGTGAGGTCCAGCGTGCTAAACGACTTAGCAGTAGAAAGGGTGTCTAAAGTGTCTTGGATGTGGGGAAGCAGCTATGCATCTTTAAATATGCACTCATTTAATGCTCTATAGTCTGTGCAGACTCGATAATTACCATCTTTTTTTATGAACCATGATGACCGGCAAAGCCCAGCTGCTGTGGCCGTGGTGGGCCTGGCCAGTCTCAAGACTCGTTTTATTTGTTTATCATCATCTTGTTGCTTATCCAACGCCATCCAGCGTAGTGGCTGTTTCACTGGGGGGCCTGGTCTGGTGATGATGTTGTGCTGCATTAGGCTTGTGCGGCCAAGGTCGCTGGTTCCAGTGGAGAACCCACTGCTGTAGGTGCACAGCAGGTATGTCAGTTGGAGCTGCTCCTCTCTATTAAGTCCACTGCAGCTCTACGAATGTAAAGCTCTTGCAGGTGCTGTGGGACAGTGGGGCACATGATGGCTGACTGCTCAGGTGAGGATGAAGTATTGCTGGGTTGCAGGGTGTTAAGATAAGATAAGATAAGATAAGCATTTATTAGTCCCACAATGGGGAAATTCCAGGATTGCAACAGCACAGGATTAGCAACACTCAGAGCAACAATCAGAAGGCAAGAGGAAAAAAAAGAAACAAGAGCAGCAAGTATACATATGTACATATAAATATAAATATATATAAATATATATATATATAAATTTGGTTCCAAGGTTGTCATAGCCAGGAGCGGCACTGGGGTTAAGCTCCCAGTGCTCATAAAATGCTCCTTATGGCGTGCGTCTCAAAAAGCCTCTGACAACTAAGTTCAACTCCTAGCCCTGCCCGTGTGGTTTAGTCTCTAAGCCCGGCGGAACTGCTTTTACTAATAGGAGAAGGGGCGAGGGCGGATCTCTGGCGCCTTAAAACCAGATGCTTCAGGTAGATGGTGGCTCGTCAACCTGGGAAGGTAGCTCATCTAGGGGAAGGTAAACCCTGATTTCAAACCTCTGCTGCCTTGCGGCATACCCGGTCACGGGAAAGGCTTCGGGAGTCAACCCTGAGGAAAAATCCGGAGTCGGAGCCCCTAAGGCAGTTCTATGTTGTGCTCAACATCATTCTGGCAGCTCCTGCAACGGCGCTGGTGCCAAACTGTAGCAGCCCTGCTGTTCCTTTGGATTCATCAGTGACGTGGAGAGGGGGGACATGCTGTATGGGCAACATCTTGTCCTCCATATCTTCCTGCCCAGGCTTGAATCCTACCAACGCCCAATGCTGGAAGGTAGAACACCGGATCACTGGAGAGGACACTCCAGCTTCGCCTTTGGCGTAGACAAAACACGGGGAATGACAGTTACCGGTTATAAGCCACTGCTCAATTGGCGTAGAGCGCGGCGCCAGGGGTTGTTCCCGATGGTGGGAGGGATCATCAGATCTCACTGGACAGCTACCGCCCGCCTCAAGCTGGGCAGCCCCCAGCCAATAAGGTGTTGTCCCGCCACAGCTTGCTTTCCTCATTGGGTGCATGGGGATAAGGAGAAGTCCGACCAGCAGGCTGAGAACCTTCGCACCAGGCAAGACAATAAAACAAAAGAGACCAACTCTAAAACTGGGAACTTGGAACGTCCGCACTATGATGACAGGACTCGCTGCTAACCTCAAGGACATCAATGACACCTGGAAGACTGCGATCATCAATAATGAGCTGAAGAGACTGGGAGTGGATATCGCCAGTCTCCAGGAAACACGGTTGGCTGACGCAGGCACACTGAGAGAGAAGGACTACACGTTCTACTGGCAGGGAAAGGGCAGTGACGAACACAGGGAACACGGAGTGGGCTTCACAGTGAAGAACACCTTGCTGAAGATGGTGGAACCGGGCAGCACTGGCTCTGCACGACTCCTCACCCTCCGCCTGAACACCACTCAAGGCCCAGTCACCCTCGTCAATGTGTATGCCTCAACACTGACAGCCACACCAGAGGCAAAAGACGAGTTCTACGAGAATCTCGCAACAACTGTC
Organism: Pholidichthys leucotaenia; assembly: GCA_020510985.1. Classification (NCBI taxonomy): domain Eukaryota; kingdom Metazoa; phylum Chordata; class Actinopteri; order Cichliformes; family Pholidichthyidae; genus Pholidichthys; species Pholidichthys leucotaenia. The sequence goes on from CM035836.1 coordinate 334,128,003, forward strand.
AGGATCATCCCCAACTCTGAACAACTCATTCTCCTTGGAGACTTCAATGCCAGAGTGGGTGCTGACCATGACTCCTGGCCCTCCTGTCTTGGACCTTTTGGCGTGGGCAGAATGAACGACAACGGACAGTGGCTGCTCAAGTTCTGCACATATCACGATCTGTGCATCACAAACTCGTTCTTCAAGACCAAGCCCCAACACAAGGTTTCCTGGCAACATCCACGCTCAAAGCACTGGCACCAGCTGGACTTGATCCTGACCAGGCGCACCTCACTGAAGAACGTGCTAATCACCCGTTCGTTCCAGAGTGCAGATTGCGACACAGACCATTCATTGGTGTGTTGCAAGGTCAAGCTGCAGCTGAAGAAATTCCATCGTGCTAGACAACCTGGAAAAGCACGGATTGACACCAGCAAGATGGCCCAACCAGAACTTGTTGAGCAGTTTGCCTCCACCTTTGAGAAGGAACTTGGTGTACCACAAGAAGGAGAATCTGCAAAGCAGAAGTGGGAAGAGCTGCGAAACACCATCCACCGCACAGCCTTGGCTACCTTTGGGAGGAAGACCTCGAAGTCACAGGACTGGTTTGATGCCAAGTTGACCGAGATGACCCCCGTCATTGAAGCCAAGCGCTCAGCACTTGCTGAGTACAAGAAGTACCCAAACAAGAAGAATCTCCAGATTCTCAGGGCTGCGAGAAGCAAAGTTCAGCAGACTGCTCGGCGCTGTGCCAACGAGTACTGGACTCAGCTCAGCCAAGACATTCAAACCGCTGCCATAACAGGGAACATCCGTGGTATGTACGATGGCATTAAGAAAGCACTTGGTCCGGCTCAGAGCAAGACGGCCCCCCTCAAATCTTCCACTGGGGAGATGATCACAGAAAAGAACAAGCAGATGGAGAGATGGGTGGAACACTACTCCGACCTCTACTCGAGACAGAACACCGTGACACCGTCAGCCCTTGATGCCATCGACGGCCTGCCATCCATGGACGAACTTGATGCTGAGCCAACCATCGACGAACTCAGCAAGGCCATTGATAGCTTGGCCGCTGGCAAGGCACCCGGCAATGACGGCATACCTCCTGACCTGATCAAGCACTGCAAGACCACCCTACTGCTGCCATTGCATGACGTCCTCTGCCAGTGCTGGAAGGAAGGTGCCGTACCACAGGACATGAGGGACGCCAAGATCATCACCCTCTACAAAAACAAAGGGGAGAGAAGCGACTGCAACAACTACAGGGGCATCTCCCTCCTCAGCGTTGTTGGCAAAGTCTACGCACGAGTTGTTCTCGTTTGTCTACAGAAGCTTGCCGAACGTGTCTACCCCGAGTCTCAGTGTGGCTTCCGCGCTGAGCGATTGACGGTAGACATGATATTCTCCATCCGCCAACTCCAGGAGAAATGCAGAGAACAGAACATGCCTCTGTACGTCGCCGTCATCGACCTCACCCAAGCGTTCGATCTGGTCAGCAGAGAGGGCCTTTTCAAGATCCTGCCAAAGATAGGATGCCCACCAAAGTTGCAAAGCCTCATCGAATCGTTTCACACCAACATGCAGGGGATAGTGCAGCACGATGGCAACGTCTCAGAGCCATTCAACATACGCAGCGGAGTGAAACAGGGCTGTGTACTTGCGCCAACCCTCTTTGGGATTTTCTTTGCTATGCTCCTGAGGCATGCCTTCAGCACAGCAACAGAGGGAATCTACCTGCACACAAGATCTGATGGCAGGCTTTTCAACCTCGCCCGCCTGAAAGCCAGAACCAAAGTACATGAGGCTCTAATCAGAGACATGCTGTTCACAGATGACGCTGCAGTCGCAACCCACACACAGCAGGAGCTTCAGACACTGATGGACCGCTTCTCCCAGGCATGCAAGGACTTCGGGCTTACCATCAGCCTGAAGAAGACTAACGTCTTGGCGCAAGGCACGGAAGCACCACCAACCATCACTATCGATGACTACAAGCTGGAGGTCGTGAATCAGTTCATGTACCTGGGGTCCACGATCAGTAACAACCTCTCCCTTGATACAGAGATCAACAAGAGGATTGGAAAATCAGCCTTCACACTCGCTCGCCTCACCACACGAGTGTGGGAGAATCCCAAACTCTCTGTCAAGATGAAGATGGCAGTGTACAACGCCTGTGTCATCAGCACACTGCTCTATGGTAGTGAGACGTGGACAACATACGCCCGGCAGGAAAAGAGACTGAACTCCTTCCACTTGCGCTGCATTCGTCATATCCTGGACATATCCTGGCAGGACAAAGTGCCCAACACAGAAGTTCTGTCCCGCGCTGGCCTTCCCTCCATGTTCACTCTACTCAGGCAGCGCAGGCTCTGCTGGCTAGGCCACGTTCACCGTATGGAGGATGGCAGAATCCCCAAAGACGTCCTCTACGGAGAACTGGCAATTGGCAGGAGAGACGTTGGCCGCCCACAGCTGCGCTTTAGAGACGTCTGCAAGAGAGACATGAAGGCCCTGGATATCAACACAGAGCGCTGGGAGGACCTTGCAACGGACCGCTCCAAATGGAGAGGCACCTTGACCAGACAGCTCAAGGCGGGTGAAGAGAGACTGACTGCTGCAGCAGATGAAAAAAGGACCCGCAGGAAGAACCGCCACAGACCCAGCAGCACGGAGACCACCCACAAGTGCGACCTGTGTGACAGGGACTGTTATTTGCATATCGGCCTGTTCAGCCACAGGCAGTGCTGTTCCAGCAGAGTAGACGTTTAGGATTCTCTTCCATGGTCATCATTGTCATAACCCGAGTGTCGGTTCTGGCCACACTCGGGTCTCATATCTTTTTGTTCCCTGGCTTTGGCAGCTGAGGGTTCCTTCCAGCTCCTCGGGCTCTTATTGTGAAGGCGCCCGGGGGAGCTCCCTGCTGTCAAAGTCAGCTGCTGCTCTGCTGTCATTAGCAGCAGCTGTGCCGCGTTGGGGTCATTAGCCGCCAGAGATATAAGCGGGTGCTAAATGTCCTCCAGCGCGGCAGTCTCTGTTATATCCTGTTATGTTCTCCTGTTACGATCATCGGTTATATCCTGCTACGTTTTGATGGTGCTCCTTTATGCTCAGGTATGTTCCTGTTTGCCTAGCTCATCATTAACGTTGTCGTCTGGCGCATCGGGTGTTCCCCGGCTCAGACTTCACTCAGCCGCTGTATGTGTTCTGTGTGTGTTCATCCTTATCCACAATAAATTACCACTGCAAACTCACTGGTGACTGAGGCGTCTTGTGACGGTCCGTGAGGGCCGTTGTGACAGTAGACTGCCGCCTAACGCCCGGAGAGGAGGCGTTGTTTCGAGACGCCATTCACCGTGCAGTTTGCAGTAGTGGACTGTTAATTCCTACCTGTCTGAGTGTCTGCAGCGGGGAGTATGTCGTCATCCAGGGGCCATTGTCGGCGCCTTGGCAGGCAGCAAGCGGAGGTTCTGAAGGAGGTGGACTACACCATCTTCACCGCTACGCTGTTGGACGCTCCCAGCGACATTTGTAGATACCTGGACCTAGCCGAGGAGATTCTGGATTCTCTTCCCCGCTTCACGATCATCCAGAGGTAAGCGTGAGGAGAGATGACATCGCCACCCAGCGTGAGAGACTCCGAGGGCTGGAGGGAAATCCTGGCAGGAAGCTGAAGCGGAGGAGACGTCGCCCCTCGCTTCGGGATCCCGCTCCTGCCTCCGTTCCGGCCCGGGAGTTCGCACCACCTGGAGGTCTTTTCCCATCGGGCATGTCGTCACTCGGGATTCCCCCAGAGAAGCTGCAGATGACAGCAGAAAAGATCTGGGACCGGGTGGCTGCTGCTTGCTCCGCTAAAAATCCTCCAGCGTGTATGAAGCATGTGGTGGCGGCGGTCAGACTGGTGGAGAGGAATCCAGCGCTGCGTGAGTTTCCTGAGTTTGTTGACTTGCTTGCCGCCGTTTCTGCTCAGGAACGGCGATTTCCGGACCTCACCTTCGCCTCACCCCCTACAAGGAACCGTCGTCAATCCGGCTTCCAACCTCGGCTAGACCCCCGTCTGGATGCTGTTCCGGGTCGCCGCAAGGGCTCAACCCCCCACACAGCTGTCACTCCTGTGCCTCGTCAGAGGGGAATCCCCGCAGCCTCGTCTTCTCCCGGGCCCTCGCCTGCTGTCCTGTCAGCGCTCCATGCCCGACTGACCCCGGCTGTCGCCCCCTCCTCCTCGTCGCCTATCCTGGCTGCTGTGTGTCACGAGAGCTCCGTTTCGGCGAGCTTCATCCCGGATCCGCCTCGAGTGGCCTCATCTCGTCTTCCCAGAGGGCCCTCTGTCGCCATCCAGCGGGGAAAGGAAGGAATGACGTCCCCCACAGCAGAGACTATCTTACCCTTAGGGGAAAGGCAAGTGCATGATAATTTCTCTTCTTTTGACATTGTTTTGCCTTGTCTGACTCCTAGGGGTGGAGTTCGGGGTATGCAGCCCCCCGAGCTCCCTCCACCCGCTGTGGATGAAAATATTAACCCTGCTTCCTCTGTGTCTCCCTCCGCTGAGCGGTCCTCGACGTCAGGCCAACGTCGCTGGATGAGGAGGGGGCCTGCGGTTCTGGAGAGCCTGATTCCGGTTCCGCAGCCACGCCATGGGTGGAGGAGGAGAGCGGACTGCAGCGTGGAGCCATCGCCGATGAAGAAGCATCCCCGGGGTTCCACGGAGGAGCGGTCCAGTCCAGCAGGGCGAGATTCTCCTGCCACCACGCCGTGCGGGCCACCGGCGTGGACATCGGTGCCGGAGGACTCTCTAGCTGCACGCACCATCATGCCAGCTGCAGAGCCCGACGCAGCTGAGTGGGAGCCTGAGGACGACCTTCTGACTTCTGAGCCCGGATCATCGCAGTCCTGGACGGTGTCAGAACCCGAGCTCAGGCAAGTGCTCTGTTTTATCTTTCTTTTTCACCTTTTAGAGCACTTTTGCCTGTCTCAAGGGGAGATGAGCCGGGTGCAGCCGCCCGCTGCGTCCGAGCTTATCTCGCCGGGTTCTGGCGCTGCCGGTGATCCTGATCCCGGGTTTTCTCTCTTGTGTGAGTCTTCTCCCAGGGTCGCCGGCGAGGGGCTGCTCTCGCCTGCTGCGCCAGAGGTTCCGGTTTCGAGGTTGGAGGTCGAGTCTGGTGCCACACCGACCGGGTCCACCATGGGTTTGGTTCCGGAGGCCCAATCGGGGTCCACCGTGGGTTTGGTTCCGGAGGCCCAATCGGGATCCACCGTGGGTACTGCACCAGCAGGTCCTAGGTTCGGTGAGGGAGCTGCAGATCCCCGGCCATCGGATGCTGGACAGGCTCGTTTTCTTCATCTCCACGGTCATCCTCCTCGTCTCCCTGAGGAGCACTACCCATCTCCACCTGGGGCCGTTGGGGTCCCGAACGCTCCGCCCGGTTTCCCCTCATCTCCCCCCTTTTCTGCGGGATCACCGGCTGCTTCCTCCCAACGGTTCTGGTGGGCTGGTGTTGCGGGGCGGCCGCCTGAAGGGCTGTCTCGTTGGTTTGGTTCTCTGGGCCGGCCCCCCGACCTGTTTATCTTCCTGTGCGGCGACCTGCTCCGGCCGCCTGAAACTCTCTTCCCCCGAGCATGGGACTGGGGTAGGCCGCCCGAACTGTCCTCTTTTCCCCTCCCTGTTCTGTGGCCTCTTGTTGCCGGATGAACCCCCCGAACCTTCTGCCCCATCCCTCCGGGCCTGGACTGCGCCCTTTCCGGGTTCCTGATCTCGTCTGTGGGACTGTTGGGGTGTTTGGGGGGGGGATTGTTTTGTGTCACTCTGTTTGCCCAAGGGTGTGTTGCCTATTTTGTACTTATTGTGGTTTTGTTCTTGTTACCCGGGATTGTGGGTTTTTTTTCTATAGCCTTGTTGGTTGTTTGTCTCTCTCCCTCCTGCCAGCACCCCATCCACCCACCCTAGGGGGGTGGGGGGTGGGGGGCTTGGGTGTTACTCTGGCCGCTCAGAGCTCGGCCTTGAGGGGGAGGTACTGTCATAACCCGAGTGTCGGTTCTGGCCACACTCGGGTCTCATATCTTTTTGTTCCCTGGCTTTGGCAGCTGAGGGTTCCTTCCAGCTCCTCGGGCTCTTATTGTGAAGGCGCCCGGGGGAGCTCCCTGCTGTCAAAGTCAGCTGCTGCTCTGCTGTCATTAGCAGCAGCTGTGCCGCGTTAGGGTCATTAGCCGCCAGAGATATAAGCGGGTGCTAAATGTCCTCCAGCGCGGCAGTCTCTGTTATATCCTGTTATGTTCTCCTGTTACGATCATCGGTTATATCCTGCTACGTTTTGATGGTGCTCCTTTATGCTCAGGTATGTTCCTGTTTGCCTAGCTCATCATTAACGTTGTCGTCTGGCGCATCGGGTGTTCCCCGGCTCAGACTTCACTCAGCCGCTGTATGTGTTCTGTGTGTGTTCATCCTTATCCACAATAAATTACCACTGCAAACTCACTGGTGACTGAGGCGTCTTGTGACGGTCCGTGAGGGCCGTTGTGACAATCATAGACCGACGGAGGCCGACGATATTTAGACACACAGTGCGGAGCATTGTAGCTGGATGGAATAAATATATGAGTATACAAACACACAGTGTGGAGCATTGTAGCTAGATGGAATAAATATGTAGATATATAAACACACACAGTACAGAGCATTGTAGCTAGATGGAATAAATATGTAAATATATAAACACACACAATGCGGAGCATTGTAGCTAGATGGAATAATATGTAGATATATAAACACACAGTGCGGAGCATTGTAGCTAGATGGAATAAATATCTAGATATATAAACACACAGTGCAGAGCATTGTTGCTAGATGGGATGAAACAGCACAACCGTCTACTTAGTTATCCTACATGGTATGATTATGTACCCATACATATTCTCACCCTCCATAGCGACCGGTATTTTCCTAGTTGTATGCCGGAGGGGACCATTGTATAAGTCTATTGCGTCTTTTGCATTCAAAACTATTAGGTTGTCACGTCTTTTTGCTATCTCTGCGAGCAGCCCTGCTTAGGTTGTACAGTCTGACAGCCGTTGATAGGAAGGACCTGCGAAACCTCTCGGTTGTGCACCTAGGATGATGTAGTCTGCTGCTAAATGAGCTCCTCAGTGCATTCAGTATGTCCTGCATAGGGTGGAACTTGGACTCCAGCAGAGATGACAGTTTAGCCACCGTCCTTCTCTCTCCTATCTCCTCCACCGGGTCAAGGCGCTGCCCCAGGACAGAGCTAGCTTTCTTGATCAGTTTGTTCAGTCTCTTCCTATCGGCTGCCATAATGCCACTGCCCCAGCAGACCACTCCAAAAGTGATGGCTGATGCCACCACCGTGTCATAGAATGTCTTCAGCAGCACCCCTTGTACACCAAAAGACCTGAGTCTCCTCAGTAGGAACTGTCTGCGCTGTCCCTTCGTGTAGAGTGCGTCAGTATTGTGTGACCAGTCTAGTTTATTGTTCAGATGAACACCCAGGTACTTACAGGATGTCACCATCTCGATGTCTGTTCCCTGTATATTTACTGGTGCTGTGAGGGGTTGCCCTTGCCTGCGGCAGTCCACCACCAGCTCCTTAGTTTTCCTCGCGTTGATCTGGAGGCAGTTCCGATGGTACCAGTCTACGAAGTCCTGGATAAGCCCTCTGTACTCAGCTTCATCTCCATTGGAGATGAGGCCAACGATCGCAGAGTCATCAGAGAACTTCTGTAGATGGCAGTGTGTTGTGTTGTGTGAGAAGTCCGCAGTATAAAGGGTAAACAGGAAGGGAGCCAAAACCGTTCCCTTGGGGGCCCCTGTGCTACCGATGATCGTGTCGGACACACCATCCCGGGTTCTCACAAACTGAGGCCGGCTAGTGAGGTAGTCCAGGATCCATGATGACAGGTGCTGGTCCACCCTTGCGCACAGCAGCTTGTCCTTCAGGATCATTGGTTGGATGGTGTTGAAAGCACTGGAGAAGTCAAAGAACATGATCCTCACTGCATTCCCGGGCTTCTCCAGGTGGGACAGAGAATGGTGAAGGAGGAAGATCACCGCATCCTCCACCCCAATGCCATGCTGGTAGGCAAACTGGAGTGGATCCATCGCTGGTCCCACCAGGGGGCGGAGGTGAGCAAGGAGCAGTCTCTCCAGGGTCTTCATCATGTGGGATGTCAAGGCCACTGGTCTGTAGCTGTTCAGGTCTTTGGGGTGGGAAGTCTTTGGTACAGGTACCACACAAGATGTTTTCCACAGCTGTGGTACCCTCCCCAGCTTCAGGCTCAGGTTGAAGATGTACTCCACAATCCCACACAGCTGGTCTGCACAGGACTTGAGGAGCTTTGCGCTGATGCCGTCCGGTCCCGACACCTTCCTCGCCTTGATCTTCCTCAGCTCCGTCCTCACCTGGGTCTTAGTCAGGGTCAGGTTGGGGGGCTGTGTGTTGGGAGTGGGGGGGGGGTGTTGGTGGAGTGGGGAGTGGGCAGCAGGACTTGGTGTCTTTAGAGGCAGCAGTGGTTGTTGTGCAGTCAGGGGGGAGGGCGGTTGGTCAAACCTATTGAAAAACAGATTCAGATTGTTCGCCCACTCCCTGCCCCCCGTGGCCTGGGGGGAGGTATTCTGGAGCCCAGAGATGGTTTTAAGGTTTCTCCAGACCCCGCTGATGTCGCTGTGTTGCAGCTTGTCCTCCATCTTCTTCCTGAAGCTGTCCTTGCCTTCTCTGATCTTTCTCCTCAGCTCCCTCTGTATGGACTTCAGCATCTCCCTGTTCCCCGACCTGAAGATCCTCTTCTTCTCTCTCAGAAGTGTTTTTATCTCAGGGTTGATCCAGGGTTTGTTGTTTGAGCAACACCGTATGGTCTTGGTGGGAACGGTGTTGTCCACACAGAAGCTGATGTAGTCCGTGATGGTGTGAGTGAGGCCATCGATGTCCTCACCATGTGGATCGCAGAGCTGCTCCCAGGCGGTGGTTTCAAAACAGCCCTTTAGAGTGTCCATTGCCTCCTCAGACCATAACTTCACTGTGCGCATGACCGGAGGTTGTCTGTGCACTAGGGGTTTGTACACCGGCCGGAGATGAACCAAGTTGTGATCCGATCTGCCGAGTGGGGGGAGTTGTAATGAGGTGTACGCCTCCTTAGTGTTTGCATAGAATAAGTCCAGTGTTTTATTGTCTCTAGTGTGGCATGTGACATACTGGGTAAACGTGGGTAGAATGGGAGACAGTAAAACATGGTTGAAATCGCCTGAGATGAGGAGAAGAGCATATGGGTGTTCTGTCTGCAGCCTGCCGGTTACTGAATGGATGACGTCACGCGCTGTCCCAGCGTTCGCCGTCAGATTTGCATAAACAACAATGCAGATCACGTGTGAGTATTCCCTCGGGAGATATGTAGGCTGCATGCTAACAGCTAGCAACTCAATGTCTTTGCTGCAATGTCATTGTTTAACAGTGATATGTCCCGGTCTGCACCAGTTGTTGTTAACATACATTATCACTCCACCGCCCCTTGCTTTGCCACTGTCTGGTGTTCGGTCTGCCCGTATCGCGTGGAAACCCTCCAGCTCAATGTTAGCATCTGCTGCTAGTTCAGATAGCCACGTCTTGGTAAACAAAAGGAGAGCGCATTCCCTGTATATGCTATCGTAGCGGGAGATAGCCGCTAGCTCATCTACCTTTCCCAGTAACGACCGTACATTCCCCATGACAATGGATGGAAGGGAGGGTCTGTACCTTATATTTTTTGTCTTCCGCCTTACTCCAGCCCGGCAACCACGGCGCTGGAGAAGCCCTGTGATGGCCCCTTGTTTAACCGTAACAGCTGTGTTATCAGGGTTGAAAAGATGAACTGGGACAGCTTTGTAAGGCTGGGCTTGCCCTAGGGCTAGGAGCCACCAACACTTTGTGCTTCTCAACCTAACCTTTAGTGGGGCTTAACATTATGTCCTCTTTAGCTGAACCAATGAAGTGTGCCTTGTACCAAGTACTCCTGTCCTGCTTCAGCACCATAGTCCGAGCTACTTTAACTGCATGGGCCTTTGATTTACTTGAAGTATGGAGATATAGAACCTCTTCACAAAATGGCACAATACGTTGATTCCTGAAGTCATGACAGGTTCGAGCCTCGGTCAAGAATGGGTGCCCCAGGAGGACCTCATTATCTGTGATGTCTGTGACAAGGAAATTCATGCTCACCTGTCTGTTGTTGATCTGAACAGGAATGTAAGCTTCACCAAGAACAGGAACATCAACATTCCCGACACCTTATGCTGTCTTTACAGCTGACTGTTCGAGGGGAGGCCAGGCAGGGTGTATAGCATTTTAATAATGCATTGGCAGCACACTCTTCCCAGCACCAGTGACCAAAACAGTACACACCTCCAGTTCATGCAGCCGCATGTGAATACTCATTTCTTGTTGTGGAGTCTTAAAATGAAGCACATCGAGGTCAGGAGGTTCAGTGCTTGCTGCTTTCTTTGGTGAGGCGCAGTGTCTTTTCATGTGACCCACACCACAGCAGTTATTTTGACAGCAAATATCACCCCACTTTAGATCGGCTTCATGGCTTCTTCTGAATGGGGTGTGTTTGGGTCAGGGAGATCTAGGCAGCCAGTTACCGAAAGGACACACTGCACTTGTCTCTGACTCCTCCTCTTTGACTCCTTCTCTCACAACACCAGCACAAGTCCTACTTTCAACCATACTGCGGGCCTCTGCTTTCATGAGGGTGGTGATATACAGTAGAATGCCACATGCTTAGTGGTCTCATGGTGGCATTGTCACTGGCTTGAGCTAATGTGTGGGGCTGCTGTTCTAACAGTTCTTGCACAATTTCTGCATCCCCCAAAGCATTAGTTGAAACTCCCAGCTGCAATAGTATGTGGTTCAGTCTCTGTTCTGTCACTGTATGCAGCTGCAATTTTGCCATACTGTGGGGCAAAAAAGTATTTAGTCAGCCACCAATTGTGCAAGTTCTCCCACTTAAAAGATGAGAGAGGTCTCCAATTTTCATCATAGGTATACCTCAACTATGAGAGACAAAATGAGAAAAAAAAATAATCCAGAAAATCACATTGAAGGATTTTTAATGAATTAATTGGTAAATTCTTCTGTAAAATAAGTATTTGGTCGAAGCTTCTATAGAGGCTAAGCTAACCGACCAAGAAGGAAGACAGAGAAGAGACAATATAAGAATTCATGGTCTGATAGAAGGAGCCGAAAACGGTTTTAGCTCAATGGCAGAATGCGTGGAATCTTTACTAAGAGAGAAATTGGATATCCCACAAACCACCGACTTGAAGATAGAAAAGGCACATTGTTCATTAGCTGCTAGGCCAGCGGCGGAAGCGCCCCCACGTTCGGTGTTGGTAAGATTTTCCAATTTCAAAATAAAACAAGAGGTTGTAAGACTGGCTTGGCAGAAAAAAGAATTTATGCACCAGGAGAGAAAAGTCTTCGTGGAACACGATTACGCCCCGGAGGTCCTTAAAAAGCGCAGGGAATACAATGACGCCAAAAAGGTACTACGTGAGAAGAAACTGCGCTTTCAGACGCCATTTCCTGCGAAGTTAAGGGTCTTCTACGGCGAAGAAACATGTCTCTATAATTCGGCGGAAGAAGCAACAGCTGACATGGCGAGAAGAGGGCTCCCGGTAACGGTATTTAAACTCGCAGCAGACCCAAGTGAGAAGATCAAAACGCAAACATGGACAACACAGAGACTTTCAAAATCCACGGGCCAGCAGCGGGAAACCCAGCACCAGAGCGTCGCGGATAAACTGTCCGTTTTCAGGTTGGAATAGCGACCATTTTTTTTTTTTTTTTTTGAGTCAATCTGCACATCCAACCCCCCTCATACAAGGTAACAAACATTAAAGGAGATGCGTATTCAGCATGTGGTAAAACATTTCATGGAACAGTCATAATATTTGAAACAAATAAGTCTTTTTAATAAAAAAAAAAAAAAACTTGTTAAAATAGAAATGTGACAATAATCCACATGTTCTCCTCACACTAACAAATACTGTTTTTGCATGAATGTTTGCTGTGATGGGGGTGGGAGGGTGCACACAATTTCACAGGGTATAGGCATAAAGGGAAAAAAAAATCATTACAAGTTCGGATTGGGTTCTGAAACTCACGTTAAAAGCATGGGACAACTTACAGGGGTAAGAGAGGGCCCTCAACACGTAACAGAGTTTGAGGAATTTCCCTCAGAGCCTACACTCCATCAAGGCTCTTCCAGGGTCTTTAAAAAGACCCCAGCTCAGGAAGTTCTTTTGACAGTTTTTTGTTTTAAAGTTTTATACACTATGTTCTTAATGTTTTTCTTGTTCTTAATGTTCTTTCAGTTTCTGAGTAGCACAAAAGAGGGCCACCACACAGTTATACTAAACAAAACAACACAATGGAGAAACAGGGTGTAACCAAAATAATTTCATATAATGTAAAAGGAATCCTGAATCCAGTTAAAAGATCCAAGATTCTAGGCAAAATGAAAAAAGACAAAGCAGGAATAATATTTTTACAAGAAACCCACCTAACAGACGTGGAGCACACTAAACTCAGTAGACAAGGGTTTAAAATGATCTCTTCATCTTCATATAAGTCAGGGAGGAGGAAGGGAGTAGGGACATTGATATCAACCAAAATTACATTTGAAAAAAAATCAGAACACAAAGATAAAGAAGGGAGATACAGTTTGGTAACTGGGCGGCTAGAGGGAGAAGATATCACCCTGCTGAATGTGTATGCTCCCCCAGGGGCTAACTGGAAATTTTATAAAAATGTATTTGACCTAATGATAACTAAAACTCAAGGTTTAGTGATATGTGATGGGGACTTCAATCTTAGACTGAATCCATACTGGGATGCTTCTGGTAATTCTCCACATCAAAATAACACCCAAAGCAGGAAGACTCGGATGCTACTAAAAGAAATGGGAATCTGTGATGTGTGGAGGGAACTCAACCCCAGTGTAAAAGACTATACATTTCACTCAACTCCACATTCATCCTACTCAAGGATTGACTATTTTTTATGTTTAATAGAGACATTGGATGAGTAGAAACATGTAAAATAGGACTGATGGATCTCTCTGACCACAGTCCGATCTACATGGACTTAAATATCCAAAAATACACAAATAATACATTTTCTTGGAGGTTAAATTCAAATGTCCTGAAAGGACCATTGAAAGATGAATTGGAATCAGATATTCTCAGATATTTGGAAGAAAATGATAATGGAGAAGTATCCCCTTTAATACTGTGGGATGCATGCAAAGCTGTAATAAGAGGAAAGATTATTGCAAAACTGGCAACCCAAAAGAAACTGAGACAAGAAAAACTATCCACATTAGAGTCAGAACTTAAGAACCTAGAAAAAGAACACAAAGGCAACACTCATTCTACTGACTCGCTCAAGATTAAGGAAATTAAAAACCAAATAAATGAGATCTACACAATAGAAATCCAGAGGAAACTTACAGTTTTGAAACAAAAATACTATGGAGCAGGCAGTAAATCGGCAAAATTGCTAGCCTATAAATTGAGGAAACAACAAACAGAAAGAGCAATCTACAAAATCAGAGACCCAGTATCAAAGGAAATAAAATTCAGAATTCAGGATATTCTTAAAAGCTTCGAGAATTACTATAAGAACTTATACTCCCACAAAAAACATAAAAATGCATCCGAGGCATTCCTAAACACATTAAACCTTCCCCAACTTACGGAGTCACAAAATAAAACACTACTGTCAGAAATACAACCTAAAGAATTGGAAAAAGCAATTATGAAACTTAAAGCTAACAAATCCCCAGGAGCAGATGGCTATACAGCAGAGTGGTACAAAACCTTTAAACAGCAACTATCTCCTCTCCTCCTGAAAACATTTAATTATGTCCTCCACACAGGGGAAATCCCCCCCTCCTGGAGAGAAGGGGTCATTGCAGTTATACCTAAACCTGAAAAGGATAAACTAGAGTGCTCCAACTACAGACCAATCAGTGTATTAAATCAGGACTATAAGCTTTTTACCATTATCCTTGCCAAAAGGTTAGAAAATATACTGACAGACCTAATTCATTTAGACCAAACAGGTTTTATAAGACAAAGACAGACACAAGACAACATTAGACGCACTTTACACATAATTCATCATATAAAAAAATATAACTTAAATGCAGTCATATTGGGATTAGATGCTGAAAAAGCATTCGATTCAGTTGACTGGTCTTTTCTATATAGAATCTTATCCAGTTTCAATTTTCATAACAACTTCATTAGAACTATACATGTCATGCTCTGGCCCTCGCGAGCCAGCATAAGACGCACACAACGTCACCAGTGAGTTTTTCAGTGAGTTTTATTACGGTGAAAAGGTGTTTACACAAGCTGCTGAGTCTTTGCAGAACAGGAAGCATAGGGCTAAACAGCACACTACAGGTCCAAGGCAGGAGACAGTCACACACAGACAGGCTTGGTAATAATGGCACTCGGGCTGCTAAAGCAGGGACTTACAGCACAAATAACACCGGAGGGAATAAGGCTAATACAGCTCACTTACTGGTGCGGTGAAAGACGGTCAAGCCCTTAGGCAGCCGAGGTGTGAATATAGTCCAGGCATCCGTGATGATGGGTGAACAGAATAGCGGTCAGGTTAGTGACCAGATGCGATCAGACACTGCTGCGTCTTAACGACGCCAGCACTCAGCTTAAATAAACCAGGTAGTAATGACAGATGACACACAGCTGACCGACCGTTGACAAGCGGAAGCCCCACCGAGCACTTTCACAATAAGAGCCCGGAGAGGCCAGAATACCGCCCGCAGCTGTCAAGGCCGGCAGCGAGACGTAACTTTAACCCGAGCGCGATCAGAACCGACGCTCGGGTCATAACAGTATCCTCCCTCCACGGGTGGACTCCGAACGCCCCAAGGAACCATCCTGCCCCCCGCCCCCCCCCAGGGTGGGAGGTAGGGGGACAGGTACGGAGGGAGAGAAACCAACCAAAAAAAAAAAAACAAGACAAAGACCAGACAAGAAATACATACAACCACATGACTCTGGGGGGAAAAAAAACAAAGAAAAGAAAATACATGACTGAACAAGGCTATGACAAGACTGAGACTCACAAGGAAAAAAAAAAACAAGAGACAATCAAAAAAAATGCTCTAACTTGACTATGACAAAGATTCACAAGGTAACAAGAGGCAATCACAAATTGCTCAGACTTGACAAAGACTATGGTTTACAAGGTAACAAGAGGCAAAATAAAAAAAAAAATGCTCGAACTTGACTAAGACTAAGATTTACAAGGTAACAAGAGGCAAACACAAATTGCTCGAACTTGACAAAGACAATGACTTACAAGAAAACAAGAGGTAATCAAAAATTGCTCGGACTTAACTAAGACTAAGACTTACAAGGAAACAAGAGGTAATCAAAAATTGCTCGGACTTAACTAAGACTATGACGTACAAGGAAACAAGAGGCAATCAAAAATTGCTCAGACTTAACTGTGACTAAGACTGTGACTTTGGCTACAAAAAAAAAAGAGGCAATCTAAAATTGCTCAGACCTGACTAAGACTATGACTTTGGAAACAAGAGGCAATCTAAAATTGCTCAGACCTGACTAAGACTATGACTTGATAAACAACAAAAAAAAATTGCTAGAGGTACAAGAACATGATTTGGCACCATATGGGCCCACAGAAAATCCCACAGTACATGAACAGTCAGGTGGCCTGCCCCAGTCCCATGCCCCCAGGAATACGTCCTCTGGTGGCCGAACCAGGTCACCCCGAAACACACACAGTTTATTGGGTGGCCAACCCAAGATGCCGAACGCTCCAAGCAGTTCCTCAGGTGGCCGACCCGCATCCCACAACCAACAGAACCGTGGAGGGATTGCATGCAGCCGCTCACCTGAAAATAACAAAACAGGAGAGCGCCGATCTGCCAAACAAAACCCACTAATGGCCCCCAGCTGGTGGCTCCTGAGAGGGGGACAACCAAAAACCTGGACCCCCTCGAATCCTGATTGGGTCGCAGCCGCACCTGCGCTGGACCCCCACTGGATCTCGTCGGACCCCGATTGGGTCAGGATGGGCCCAGATTGGGTCACCGCTGCACCCACGTTGGACCCCGACTGGGTCACCTCAGCCCATGCGTCGGATCCCGACTGGGTCAGGACGGGACCCGATTGGGTCACCGCTGCACCCACGTTGGACCCCGACTGGGTCACCTTGGCCCATGCGTCGGACCCCGACTGGGTCAGGACGGGCCCAGATTGGGTCACCGCTGCACCCACGTTGGACCCCGACTGGGTCTCCTCGGACCACGCGTCGGACCCCGACCGGGTCACCCCGGCCCACACGACGGACCCCGACCGGGTCTCCTCGGCCCACACGTCGGACCCCGACCGGGTCACCTTGGCCCACACGTCGGACCCCGACTGGGTCAGGACTGCTCCGGCGACGACCTCCATCTCCGAACCTGGAACCCCCGGTCCCGTGACCTTGACTGGCTCCGGACCGGTAACGCTGTGGAGGTGCTCAGAACACAAGGGAGAACCGGGATCAGTTCCACCGGCAGCGCCAGAGCCCAGCGAGACGAGCTCGGGTGCAGCAGCCGGCTGCCCCTCACTCGCCCCCCCATGAGGCAGGCAAAAATGCTCTAATACACCATACAGGAAAACAAGAAAGAGCACTTGCCTGCACTCGGGCTCTGGAGCCGTCCAGGACTTCGCCGATCCAGGTTCAGGAAGACGCTCGTCGTCGGGCTCCCACTCGGCTGCGTCGGGTTCCACAGCCGGCCTGATGGTCTCCGCAGCTGGATCCTCACGCGCTGGCGTCCACGCCAATAACCCGCATGGCGTGGAGGATGAGGACCCTGGACCTGCTGACTCGGGCTGCATCCCTGAGGAACCCTGGGGACGCTCTCTCGTCGGCTCTGGATCCTCACTGCAGTCCGTTCTCCTCCTCTGTCCAAAACAAGGCTGCAAGACCGGGATATCTCCCAGAGCTGCAGGCCTCCCCCTCGTTCGACGGCGTGGGACTGACGCCGAGGACCGCTCCGCAGGAGGAGACACAGAGGCAGCAGGTTTAATATACATGGCTACAGCTGGGGAAAGAAACTCAGGGAGCTGCGAACCCTGAGCTTCACCCCCAGGAGTCAGACAAGACAGATCACTATTATTACTAGGAAAGTGAACTTGGACTTGCCTGTCTCCTGCGGGGAGGATGTTATCAGCTGTAGTGGACGTTGCTCCTTCCCTCGCTCGCTGAATGCTGAAGGATCCAAGAACGGAGCCCACCGGCGCAGGACTCAGCTCACTCTCAGCAGCTGGCTGGTTGAGGGGGTCATCCCGGCGGCCCGGAACTGGATCCGGAGCTGGAGCTTGCCGAAGATGCGCCCGGCCATGACGCCGACGCCTTCGCTGGCCCCCAGATGGTGCGAACTCCCGAAATGGATCCCTAGGCGAAGAGCAGGAGTGCCTCTTCACCTGCTCCATGCCGAGTTCCTCCTCCATCATCAGGAATAATTCGCGTTGTGCGGCGATGTCCTCCCTCCTCGCGTCGACTTCCGGGTGGTTGGTGTAGCGGGGAGAGAGATTACAGAGTACATCTTCGGCGGCGTCCAGGTACCAATGTATGCCGTGGTCGTAGTCCAACATGGAAGCGGAGATGAGTAACTCATCCACGGCTTCCAAAACACATGTCAGCACGTGACTCTTCGGTGACGGCATTCCTCACATACACAGGTCCCAGACAGGGACAAACAACGTCCAAAACTCAAAACTCACCGGTGAAAAGCGTCTCAAAATGGCGTCACCGTAAAAACGCTGTTTGGGCAGCAGTGTACTGTCATGCGGTGGCCCTCGCGAGCCACCTATAAGATGCACACAACGTCACCAGTGAGTTTTTCGGTGAGTTTTATTACGGTGAAAAGGTGTTTACACAAGCTGCTGAGATAATGACAGAGTCTTTGCAGAACAGGAAGCATAGGGCTAAACAGCACACTACAGGTCCAAGGCAGGAGACAGTCACACACAGACAGGCTTGGTAATAATGGCACTCGGGCTGCTAAAGCAGGGACTTACAGCACAAATAACACCGGAGGGAATAAGGCTAATACAGCTCACTTACTGGTGCCGGTGAAAGACGGTCAAGCCCTTAGGCAGCCGAGGTGTGAATATAGTCCAGGCATCCGTGACGATGGGTGAACAGAATAGCGGTCAGGTTAGTGACCAGATGCGATCAGACACTGCTGCGTCTTAACGACGCCAGCACTCAGCTTAAATAAACCAGGTACTAATGACAGATGACACACAGCTGACCGACCGTTGACAAGCGGAAGCCCCACCGAGCACTTTCACAATAAGAGCCCGGAGAGGCCAGAATACCGCCCGCAGCTGTCAAGGCCGGCAGCGAGACGTAACTTTAACCCGAGCGCGATCAGAACCGACGCTCGGGTCATAACAATACAGGCATTATATAAAAAACCAACAGCTAAAATAAGGATTAACGGTCACTGGTCACTGTGCAGTTCCCCTGGGACACCAAACTGGCAGAACATATCATCCAACAGCTTTGATACTGTGGTGGCGGCACTCTAATCAGGGACCGTCTATGCCTCTAGCCACTTGTGAAATAGTCCATCCTGACCAGAACATAGCAGTTCCCCCAATCCGTGGTTGTGAAAGGGCCCAGAATGCCCACCCCCACACACTCCATGGGCACCCCCATCAGGTACTGCTGCAAGGGGGTGTGGGAGCACTGAGTTGGTCCTTTCTGAACTGTGCAGGTGTCACATTTGTGGACATGGAGCGACACGTCCTGACGACACCCCAGTCAGACTGGGGTGAACCGGGCCCAAAGATGCTGCAGGGTCTTCGTCACTCGTCTGCCGCCCAAAGATACTGCAGGGTCTTCGTAAAGTGGCCCGCCCCAACCAACCCATGAACAGACTGGAGCACCTTGGGGCAGAGCTGTTGGGGAACCAGCAGCTGCCAGAGGTGATGCTGCCCAGCTGGAGATTGCCACCGCTGGTAGACGACACCCTCATGACAGCAGAGGTTGGACCACTGAGAATGCAGGGCCTTGGTCTCAGGGTCTAGCACAGACACAGCCTCCCAGGTGGGCCGCTGGTCTGTGTCCAGCCACTGCCAGGCCCGGAAGATGACAGGGTCTCTTTCCTGCTCAACCTGAAGCTGCTGCGCGCCGAGGGCCTCTGTGCCATCCTCGCTGGGGAGAGCTGGCTGAAGTTCTGAGGAAGAGCTGTGAGCCGCTGCGCTATCCTTAACTGCAGTGGTCTGGAGAGCAGCTGCCCGTGAGACTGCTGGGTCATGATCCTTGGCCCGAAGGCAGTGCCAATAGTCCTCCATAGCACAGTGGCGTGGGGCAGGTGCAGGGCAGTATTTCCACTTTACATCCAGCTGTGGCTGTTCAGACAGTGTAGATCCACTAACACGGCGTTGTTAGCATAGCTAGCTGTTACTTACCACTAGCTTTGTCGGAGCTTTGTTGCTGTTTCAAGCACTTTTAAAGATTGCAGTAAGTCTCAACCAGCACTTAGCTTCCAATCTACCAATATGCCTTTGTCCTTAACTGCGACAAAGGAAAAATAATCTATTTCCACAAAAACAAAGTAGCTTCCTCCACTCATTAGTGAAGACTCAGCTCTCTGCAACAGATCACGTTGCCTGACGACTCGTCTCAGCTATGGTAGGGTCAGTTTGTGTATTCATTTATTTGCGCTAAAAATATCTATCCATATTAATGAAATGAGTAACGAGTAACACATCTGATCAAATTTCAGTAACTGTCTGAATTTTTAAACAGTAATTTCATTACACAGCACGTTACTGCAAAAGTCGTGGCGTTACCGTTACGTTACTTCCAACACTGCTAACCACTGGCTAGCTACCTCCATCTTGATCTCGAGTCTTCTGCCATACCGACTCAACATGTAACCGGTATTTAAACTTACTTTTGCAGTTGACAATATTTAATTTGTTTACATGTGTGTCAGATGACAATAGATGTGTTGATGCTGATTGAGATGTTTAGCAACAATTACTGGCTACATTTAGAAGGGACTATTTTTCTCAGCTGCGCAAAATAACTGGTTAAACAAAGAAAGCATTATATTTTATCCTGTGAAACAGATGGAATTTGGTCTTGCAGGTGGTCTTCAGGTTCAGGTTCAGGTTACTTTATTTGTACCCATAGGTAGATTTGTTTTGCAGTCAGGTGACATCCTTTTAGACACATATTTACAAACCACAATTACATTCAACATGAACACAAACACAGGCACACATGAAGCTGACTATAAACACAATAAAAGTACTCAAGGCTCCACCAATCAGGACATAAGACAAAGAGATAAGAGAAAAAACAAAGAGATAAGAGAGAAGGGTCATATTAAAAAAGTTAAAAACTAAGTCAAAGAGATTAAAAACTCAATAAAAGTCTAAAACCGTATAAAAGATTTGAAACCCAAATAAACCTACAAAATAAATAAATATAAAATAAAAATTGATAAATGGATAACTAAATTATGTGCAATGTATTGCTACATCTTGTTCAACTCTTTGACAGCAGCAGGAACAAAGCTGTTTTTGTAGCGCTGGGTTTTACATTTTGGGACAACAAACCTCCGTCTGGAGGGAAGAAGCTGAAAGTGGCAGTACAAAGGGTGGGAGTCATCATTTAAAATGGAGGTAGCAATCCTCTGTACCTGTCTGGTGTACAGGGATGTCAGGCTCAGCTGTGACTCACCAAGCAAACAATTGGACCATCTAACTACCTGGTCTAAGGATTTCCTCTGTTTCAGTTTTATCTGACCAAACCATGACACTAAAAGGATAAAACAGGTTCCGGTCTGGACGCCATGGTGATAGCAACTTAACGCTGAACCTCCCAGACCCAATCCAAGGAAAACATCTTCAAAATCAGACTTAACGGATTTTTGGAAGAATAAAAATCAAAAGACAAAAACACCATGCCTAACCAAAAACAGAAGAAACTGACATTCCCCAGGTCTGGACGCACAGCGGCCGCAGAATCTGATCCCGAGGACCTCCGTTCAGGAGACGAGGAGCTGGACCTAGCTAACAAAAAGATTAGCTTGAAATCGCTATTTGATGAATTACGACGATTTCGGGCCGAATTTCATGAATTCAGAGAGGAACTAAAAAGGACGAACAGCAGAATGGACCAGGCCGAAAACCGAATCTTGGAAGCTGAAGAAAGAGTAAAAGTGCTTGAAGATTCTATGCTGGATTTACACAGAAAACAGTCAAGGCTTGAGGCTAAGCTAACCGACCAAGAAGGAAGACAGAGACGAGATAACATCAGAATTCACGGTCTGAAAGAAGGAGCTGAAGATAGTTTCAACACAGTGGCGGAATGCGTGGAATCCTTATTGAGAGAGAAGTTGGATATTCCACAAACCACCGATTTGAAGATAGAAAAGGCCCATCGTACATTAGCCGCAAAGCCAGCGGCAGAAGCGCCCCCGCGTTCGGTGGTGGTAAGATTCTCCGATTTCAAAATAAAACAAGAGGTTGTAAGACGGGCTTGGCAGAAAAAAGGATTTATGCATCATGAGAGAAAAGTCTTCGTGGAGCACGATTATGCCCCTGAGGTTCTTAAAAAGCGACGGGAATATAACGACGCCGAAAAGGTTCTACGGGAACGGAATCTACGCTTTCAGACGCCATTTTCGGCGAAGTTAAGGGTCTTTTACGGTGAAGAGTCATGTCTCTATAATTCAGCGGAAGAAGCAACAATTGACATGGCGAGAAGAGGACTCCCGGTAACGGTGTTTAAACCCGCAGTGAATCTGAGCGAGAAGATCAGAGCTCAAACGTAGTCCAGTCATAGACCTTCAAAATCCACGGGCCAGCAGCGGGAAACCCAGCCCCAGAGCTACAAAGATAAGCTTTCCAGTTCCAGGAAGGAATAGCGACCTTTTTTTTTTTTTTTTTTTTTTTTCTTTTCAGCCATTCTGCACTTCCATCCCCCCTCCTACAAGGTAACAAACATTAAAGGAGATGCAGAATCAGCATGTGGTAAAACCTTTCATGGAGCAGTTATAGCATTAGAAACAAATGTCTTCTTAATTTAAAGGGAAAAAAAAATCTTGTTAAAATAGAAATGTAACAATGACCCACATGTTCTCTCCACACTAACAAATACTGTATTAGAGTGAATGTTTGCTGTGATGGGGGTGGGAGGGTGCACACAATCTCATAGGGTATAGGCATAAAAAAAAAAAAAAAATCATTACAAATTCTGATTGGGATCTGAAATTCACGTTAAAAACATGGGACAACTTACAGGGGTAAGAGAGGGCCCTCAACACGAAACAGAGTTTGAGGAATTTCCCTCAGAGCCTACACTCCATCAGGGCTCTTACAGGGTCTTTAAAGACACCCCAGCTCAGGAAGTTTTTTTGACAGTTTTTTGTTTTATTGTTTCGTACACTATGTTCTTAATGTTTTTTATGTTCTTAATGTTCTTTCAGTTTCTGAGTAGCAAAAAAGAGGGCCACCACACTGTTATACTAAATAAGAAAATACAATGGAGAAACAGGGTGTAACCAAAATAGCCTCATATAATGTAAAAGGGATCCTGAATCCAGTTAAAAGATCCAAGATTCTACGCAAAATGAAAAAAGACAAAGCAGAAATAATATTTTTACAAGAAACCCACCTAACAGACGTGGAACACACTAAACTCAATAGACAAGGGTTTAAAATGATCTCTTCATCTTCATATAAATCAGGGAGGAGGAGGGGAGTAGCGACATTGATATCAACCAAAATTACATTTGAAAAAAAATCAGAACACAAAGATAAAGAAGGGAGGTACAGTTTGGTAATTGGGCAGCTAGAGGGAGAAGATATCACCCTGCTGAATGTATATGCACCACCAGCGGCTAAACGGAAATTTTATAAAAATGTATTCGACCTAATGATAACTAAAGCCCAAGGTTTAGTGATATGTGGTGGAGACTTCAATCTAAGACTGAATCCATACTGGGATGCAACAGGTAATTCTTCACATCAAAATAACACTCAAAATAGGAAAACTCGGATGCTACTAAAAGAAATGGGAATCTGTGACGTATGGAGGGAATTCAACCCCAATGTAAAAGATTATACTTTTTATTCAACACCACATTCATCTTACTCAAGGATTGATTACTTTTTTATGTTTAATAGAGACATTGGAAGAGTAAAAACATGTAAAATAGGACTGATGGATCTCTCTGACCACAGTCTGATCTATATGGACTTAAACATCCAAAAATACACAAATAATACATTTTCCTGGAGGTTGAATTCAAATGTCCTGAAAGGACCACTGAAAGATGAATTGGAATCAGATATTTTCAGATATTTGGAAGAAAACGATAATGGAGAAGTATCCCCTTTAATACTGTGGGATGTGTGCAAAGCTGTAATAAGGGGAAAAATTATTGCAAAACTGGCAACCCAAAAGAAACTGAGACAAGAAAAACTAATCACACTAGAGTCAGAACTCAAGAACCTAGAAAAAGAACACAAAGACAACACTCATTCTAATGGCTCGCTCAAGATTAAAGAAATTAAAAATCAAATAAATGAGATCTACACAATAGAAATCCAGAAGAAACTTACATTTCTGAAACAAAAACACTATGAAGCAGGCAGTAAATCGGCAAAATTACTAGCCTATAAATTGAGGAAACAACAAACAGAAAGAGCAATCTACAAAATCAGAGACCCAGTATCAAAGGAAATAAAATTCAGAATTCAGGATATTCTTAAAAGCTTCGAAAATTACTACAAGAACTTATACTCCCACAAAAAACATAAAAACACATCCGAGACATTCCTAAACACATTAAACCTTCCCCAACTTACGGAATCACAAAATAAAACACTACTGTCAGAAATACAACCTAAAGAATTGGAAAAAGCAATTATGAAACTTAAAGCTAACAAATCCCCAGGAGCAGATGGCTATATAGCAGAATGGTACAAAACCTTTAAACAGCAACTATCTCCTCTCCTCCTGAAAACATTTAACTATGTCCTCCACACAGGGGAAATCCCCCCCTCCTGGAGAGAAGGGGTCATTGCAGTTATACCTAAACCTGAAAAGGATAAACTAGAATGCTCCAACTACAGACCAATCAGTGTATTAAATCAGGACTATAAGCTTTTTACCATTATCCTTGCCAAAAGGTTAGAAAACATACTGACAGACTTAATTCACTTAGAACAAACAGGTTTTATAAGACAAAGACAGACACAAGACAACAGTCGACGCACATTACACGTAATTCATCATATAAAAAAATATAACTTAAATGCAGTCATATTGGGATTAGATGCTGAAAAAGCATTCGATTCGGTTGACTGGTCTTTCCTATATAGAATCTTATCCAGTTTCAATTTTCATAACAACTTCATTAGAACTATACAGGCATTATATAAAAAACCAACAGCTAAAATAAGGATTAACGGTAATTTATCATCATATTTTGAGCTGGAAAGAGGATGTCGTCAAGGCTGCCCCCTGTCTCCACTGCTCTTTGCAATCTTCATAGAACCCCTGAGCCAATGGATAAGACAAAATCAAAAAATTCAGGGTATTACACTTGGTCAGAAGGAACATAAAATAGCACTCTTTGCTGATGACATTTTAATATACCTAGGGCAGCCAGACACTTCTTTACCAGAACTAATCTCAGTTTTTTCAGACTATGGAGATTTATCGGGGTACAAATTAAACATGCATAAAACCCAAGTTTTAACATTCAACTATGACCCAAATCATTGTTCACTAAGTGAACTCAAAACTAACTGGGAGTTGGAATCTATGAAATATCTGGGAGTCAATATCCCGAAACAACTCGACAAAATTATAACACTAAACTATGATCCACTGGTGACAAAAATAAAATCTGACCTAGCAAGATGGAATATGATACCATTCTTAGGTACTGCACAAAGAATTGAAGCAGTCAAAATGAATATACTTCCACGTCTTCTATACCTTTTCCAAACAATACCGGTAGAACCTCCCAAAAAAACATGGCAGGAGCTGGACAGAAGGATCTCAAGATTCATATGGCAGGGCAAGAGACCTAGAATCAGATATAGAACCCTACAGCTAAACAAAGACAAAGGTGGGCTCGCGCTGCCAAATATCAGGGACTATTTTATAGCTGCACAAATTAAAACTTTAGTAGAGATATGTAACCCAGTCTACACTGCACAATGGAAGGAGATGGAAGGCCAAATAACAAGTGACATCCCCCTACAGGCGATAATAGGGAACAATGCCTTACCTAAACTCTTGAATAACACTAACCCGTGGATAGAGACCCCGCTAAAAATTTGGTTTAAGATAGTCAGAGAGAATCAAGCTAAAGAGCCCTATCGACTTCTGCAATGGATTGCCTATGATCGAGACTTTACCCCCAATAAAACAGACACTAGATTTAAAGAGTGGAAAGAGAAAGGGCTGATAAAATATTACGATTCTTTTAAGGGGCAAACTTTAAGAAGTTTTGAAGATTTGAAAAAACAAGGACTAATAAATCAAGATCTTTACAGGTTCTTTCAGCTTAGACACCACATAAACAATATACTTAAAAAGGAGGATTTGGAAAGGGCCCAGTCAGGTGTTCTGAAGGTCTTCTTAATGGCATATAAAGGGATCCCAGGGATCAGATACATTTCTAAAATATACCAAGGTCTTCAAGACTTAAAAGGAGACAACACATCATATATAAAAGAGAGATGGGAAAAAGAGGGGAATTTCACTTTACAACTGGAAATATGGGAAAAGCTAAATAAACAGCAATGGAAAAGTACCTCATCCCTGCAGTGGAGA
Source organism: Pholidichthys leucotaenia (assembly GCA_020510985.1). Taxonomy (NCBI): domain Eukaryota; kingdom Metazoa; phylum Chordata; class Actinopteri; order Cichliformes; family Pholidichthyidae; genus Pholidichthys; species Pholidichthys leucotaenia. Next base: position 334,153,892 of record CM035836.1, read on the forward strand.
GAATTTGGATGGAAAAACTTGGTAAGATTTTTCAGAACACCTGCACAAAACGAATTTACCCATAAGGGATTGAACTGTTGGCGCTTGTGTGGTAAAAAGACTGCAAATCATTTTCATGTGTTTTGGTCATGCCCAGTTATCCACCAATATTGGACCAATGTACAGACAATATTGGGGAAAATATTTAAAACAACAGTTCCCTTTTCTTTTGTAACTTTGTATTTGGGTTTACTACCGGACTCACTGGAAAGACGAGGAGAAAAATACTTATTCAGTGTTTTAATATTGGCAAGCAAAAAAGCTCTAACTAAAAAATGGATGTTGAAGGACTGTCCTACACCTGAAGATTGGATTAACGTGATCCAAGACATTTACTCGATGGAAAAGTTGACATTCGCACTGAGACAGGACATGGATGGGTTCATGAACTTTTGGCAACCCTGGATCGCATATGTGTCTTCCATTACATCTAATCTTTGACAAATCATTTCAATAATGGTCCCGCTCTTTGTTCCAACGCTACTCAGATGCTCTTTTACTTTTAATTACTTAATTTTCTGTTTGTTTGTTTTTTGCTGTTCTGTTTGTTTGTTTATTCATTTTTTTATTTAATTCTCTTTAATTTCTCTTTTTCTTTCACTTAAAAAAAAAAGGGGTGTTGTATGTGTCTTCCATTAGATCTAATCTTTGACAAATACCATTTCAATAATGGTTCCGCTCTTTGTTCCAACGCTACTCAGATGCTCTTTTACCTTTATTTACTTACCTTTTCTTTTTGTTTGTTTTTTGCTGGTTTGTTTGTTTGTTTTTTTAATTTAATTCTCTTTAATTTCACTTTTTCTTTCACTTTAAAAAAAAAAGGGGTGTTGTAATAATTATTCTTCCAATGTTGTCAGATATCAGAAAATAAGGGAGCATGTGATGAAAATGTAAACAATGCATTGCTGTAACGACCTGTATACCCTTTACAAAAACTTAAAAAATAAAAGATTTAAAACCCAAATAAAAAAAAAAAATAAGTATTTGGTCAATAACAAAAGTTCATCTCAATACTTTGTTATATACCCTTTGTTGGCAATGACAGAGGTCAAACGTTTTCTGTAAGTCTTCACAAGGTTTTCACACACTGTTGCTGGTATTTTGGCCCATTCCTCCATGCAGATCTCCTCTAGAGCAGTAATGTTTTGGGGCTGTCGCTGGGCAACACGGACTTTCAACTCCCTCCAAAGATTTTCTATGGGGTTGAGATCTGGAGACTGGCTAGGCCACTCCAGGACCTTGAAATGCTTCTTACAAAGCCGCTCCTTCGTTGCCCGGGCAGTGTGTTTGGGATCATTGTCATGCTGAAAGACCCAGCCACGTTTCATCTTCAATGCCGTTGCTGATGGAAGGAGGTTTTCACTCAAAATCTCACGATACATGGCCCCATTCATTCTTTCCTTTACATGGATCAGTCGTCCTGGTCCCTTTGCAGAAAAACAGCCCCATAGCATGATGTTTCCACCCCCATGCTTCACAGTAGGTATGGTGTTCTTTCTCCTCCAAACACAACAAGTTGAGTTTTTACAATAAAGTTCTATTTTGGTTTCATCTGACCCTATGACATTCTCCCAGTCCTCTTCTGGATTATCCAAATGCTCTCTAGCAAACTTCAGACGGGCCTGGACATGTACTGGCTTAAGCAGGGGGACACGTCTGGCACTGCAGGATTTGAGTCCCTAGCGGCGTAGTGTGTTACTGATGGTAGCCTTTGTTACTTTGGTCCCAGCTCTCTGCAGGTCATTCACTAGGTCCCCCCGTGTGGTTCTGGGATTTTTGCTCACCGTTCTCGTGATCATTTTGATCCCACGGGGTGAGATCTTGCATGGAGCACCAGATCAAGGGAGATTATCAGTGGTCTTGTATGTCTTCCATTTTCTAAAAATTGCTCCCACAGTTGATTTCTTCACACCAAGCTGCTTACCTGTTGCAGATTCAGTCTTCCCAGCCTTCTGCAGGTCTACAATTTTGTTTCTGGTGTCCTTTGACAGCTCTTTGGTCTTGGCCATAGTGGAGTTTGGAGTCTGACTGTTTGAGGTTGTGGACAGGTGTCTTTTATACTGATAACGAGTTCAAACAGGAGCCATTAATACAGGTAACGAGTGGAGGACAGAGGAGCCTCTTAAAGAAGTTACAGGTCTGTGAGAGCCAGAAATCTTGCTTGTTTGTAGGTGACCAAATACTTATTTTACCGAGGAATTTACCAATTAATTAATTAAAAATCCTTCAATGTGATTTTCTGGATTTTTTTTTTTCTCATTTTGTCTCTCATAGTTGAGGTATACCTATGATGAAAATTGGAGACCTCTCTTATCTTTTAAGTGGGAGAACTTGTACAATTAGTGGCTGACTAAATACTTTTTTCCCCCACTGTATATGTCATCCCCTTAAAACATGAAGAGCCTAGGTTTACAATGTGCTGTCTCAGCTCACTAGCCACCACCGCTACATGCTGTGATAAGGTGCCATTGTGGAGAAAGGAATAGGCGAGGCAACAAGCTGAACGACACAAGGCTTTATTCTTTCTTCAACAACATAACAGCAAAGCAGCGCTACAACGCTGAGGCTACCGCCCTCCCAGGTCTCTGTGCACTCTCCTTTTATATTTTTATTCCCATGCATGGAGACCTGGAGCTTCTGACTATCATACATTGTTGTTTCACAAAGGAATGTGTGGCACATTAACATAACATACACCGGCGCCGCTTTCACACCTTTCTTCTCTGAGTGGCCACATCGGCTCCCCCTCTCCCTGGGGGGGTGCATAGAACTAACTGTCCCATCTGATACCACCCGGTGACACCTGCTCATTCGGTCCATTGTCCTCCTGCTTCTCCTTGCCTTTCTGGGTGGAGAAAACCCCCACCCCGTGCGCCCACACCACACACATTTTCCATCTCCTCCACCAGGTAAATGCAGCCCCCCTTAGAGGAGCATGGGTTTCTGTACACAATTGCCCCCGCTGCAACCACCAGGCTGAACTTCAACTGGATTGTCATTGTCTTTTCTGACCAGTGATTTGCTTTGGCACAGCTCTCAAACCAGTGTAAAAACTCTCCAGGGGGTAGTGCCATCATATTGCCCAGAGCGTAAAATGGGGACTCTCTCTCTCTCTGGTCATAGTCATCCTCACTGTCAGAAGAGGGCTGGCAGTGTATGGTAGAATAATTTTTGTGCTGCTTGCACTGCTCATGTTTGGGGGAAATGTCCTTTAATAGCAAAGTCTGATCACATTTTTGCAGTGGGCATGTGACTCTGGGTAGGTGGGATAGGAAGAGCTGCAGGGGACAGGTGTACTGTGGATGAAATTATTGGTATGAGCAGGCAGGAATGGATTTGTATTGGGGGGGCAACCATGGTAGATGAAGGCTTGGTGGATGATTGTAGCTTTATTGGCTGAGGGCAGATTTGGTGATACTATACACTGTAATGTGAGTGCCGCATTGATAGTCTCCACAATGACGATTTTTACTCATGGTGCTGATGAAGCGGTTTACGCTTGACAACTTGGGCTGGGGGAAAACACATGGCATCTGAGTTATTTCTACTCTCAGGGCCACAAGCTGTGCATAATTCAAAAACGGGTTATAGTGTCCATGACTCTGGTTAGTTTCACTCACAGGGTCTGTTCTTAAAGCAACATTATTTTGTTCAATCATAGTTAGCTCCTTGAAAGGGTTAGAGCAGCTGGTCATGCCCAAACACACATGCATAAAGAGGCACGGCCTGCTTTATTAACTGCAGCCATCTTAGTTTAGCTCAATGGCTCTCAGGAGATACAAGTTTTGGCTAATTTCACCCTTTGACTGCTCACCAAAGCTGCTGCAGTATGTTTGAAACAGTCCCTTCATGGTTGCCAGTGTTAACCCTTTCCTGCTTCAGCCTCCAGACCGTGGTCGAGAGGCATAGGGGAAATGATCCTCCAGGTCCAAAGCCAGCATCAGCTCTGGGGTTAGCTCCCTTCTCTTTACTCAAAACAGCAGTGGAAAACAGGACAGGACACAGTGGTTCGCCTGTGTAGCATTTATTACCGTGTGAAAGCAGCCTACACTGTATATTTACTGCTAACTTTACTCCTGTTCAGGCCTGCAACTGCGGACATTCTCAGGTGCACTGCTCCACCACTGGCATACACCACACCTCCTTAAAGGGGTACACAAACCAATCCTGCAACAACATGGATCCACCAAAGGTGTGAAAACTGCTGCTGCAACTAACGGAGACAAGCACAAGTTTTACTCAGAGGAACTTTGGTTTATAAAACTACAGCTATAAAAACCAGATAACCCCTGCATGAAATATATACAGTATATATATAAGTTAAAACAATGAGCAAGTCATAAATAAATAAACTTGTGTAAATGCCGTCAATAAAAAAAAAATCTGACTTACTGACAGCTGATTTGAATATTTTATAAGGAGTCTTCAGTCAAAACTTTTAGAAAAAAATTACAAGTAACAAGAAAAAATGGAGACGTAATGTCTGCTGGCTGAAGAGCTGTAAAAACTGATTTACAACTGTATTGGTGGCTCCACAGAGTTTTTTTTTTTTAAATCATTCAGCAAAGGTAAGCAACATTTTGGGATGTATTTCAGTCTGTAAATCCTCCTTGGTTAAAAAGTTTATAATTTTTTTTTCTATCAGGCAGCATCTATCCACCTTATTCCTGAGGGCGTTGCTGTAGGAATGATTATGGGCAGAACTTTCGGGTTCGGCTGAAGTAGTGTTAATCAGTCAGCAAGAGTGAAGTAGTGGGGCATTTAAAATAGCGTTTTAAAAAGTTTTTCAAATTCATTTTAACGTATAGGCCACATATGTGTTTTGCACTCAAGTGGCAGCTAATTTCAGCACTTGTAGTTTTTGTATTTTTTGAATGTTTTGGCATAGTTCTGGTACTTGTTGCTGGTGTTTGTAGTCGTACCACAAACTGTATAAATGGAGTTTTCTCACCAACAATGTGTAGATCATGCACTGAAAACTAAAAAGGACTGTTGGTGTGATCAGTGGTACAGACGCAAAAGTACCAGGTATGTTTTCACTTGCATGAATGTCACAGATCTGACGTTTATGCATCATATATGTCACCAGATGCAAGGCTTCATGAAGTAAAATAATAAATAAAAAATAGTAACAGTTTGCTTCCTAAGGCTTAGCGATTTAAGAAAGATATCAAATATTATCTTTTTTTTTTTTGCATTTGTTGCACTGCCTTGGAACCATATGGGCTTGATACTAACAGCTTCAGCATGCATTAATTTTTAAATTATCACAAAATATATCCATCCATCTTCTACCGCTTTTCCCGAGGTCCGGGTCGTGGAGGCAGCAGTTCAAGCAGAGAAGCCCAGACTTCCCTCTCCCCAGCCACCTGCTCCAGCTCTTCAGAGAGGATACCAAGGCGTTCCCAGACCAGCTGGGAGACATAGTCTCTCCAGCAAGTCCTGGATCTGCCCTGGGGTCTCCTCCCAGTGGGACGTGCCTGAAACACCTCAAGTGGGAGGCGTCCAGGAGGCATCCTAATCAGATGCCCGTACCACCTCAACTGACTCTTTTCAATGTGGAGGAGCAGCGGTTCTACTCTGAGCCTCTCCCGGATGACTGAGCTCCTCATCCTATCTCTGAGGGTGAGTCCAGCAATCCTACGGAGAAAGCTCATTTCAGCCGCTTGTATCCGCAATCTCGTTCTTTCGGTCATTACCCAAAGCTCGTGACCATAGGTGAGAGTAGGAACGTAGATTGACTGGTAAATTGACAGCTTTGCCTTAGAACTAAGCTCCCTCTTCACCACAACAGACTGGTACAATGTCCGCATCACTGCAGATGCTGCTCCAATCCATCTGTCGATCTCTCGCTACATTCTACCCTCACTCGTGAATAAGACCCCGAGACACTTAAACTCCTCCACTTGGGGCAGGAGCCTGTCCCCAACCCAGAGAGGACAATCCACCTTTTTCCGGCTGAGGACCATGGACTCGGACTTGGAGGTGCTGATTCTCATTCCAGCCGCTTCACACTCAGCGGCAAACCATCCCAGCAAGAGCTGTAGGTCATTGCTGGATGAAGCCAACAGGACAACATCATCTGCAAACAACAGAGATGAGATCCTGTGGTCACCAAGCATGGCACCCTCCATTCCCTGGCTGCGCCTAGAAATCCTCTCCATAAAAATTATGAACAGGATCGGTGACAAAGGGCAGCCCTGGCGGAGTCCAACTCTCATTGGGAATGAGTCCGACCGAGTGCTGGCAATACGAACCAAACTCTCACAATGGTCGTACAGAGACCGAATAGCTCGTAACAACAAGCCCGATACCCCATACTCCAGAAGCACCCCCCACAAAAAACCACGAGGGACGTGGTCAAATGCCTTCTCCAAGTTCACAAAACACATGTAAACTGGTTGGGCAAACTCCCACGAACCCTCGAGAATTCTCGAGAGGGTAAAGAGCTGGTCCGATGTGCCACGGCCAGGATGAAAACCACATTGCTCCTCCTGAATCCGAGGTTCGACCAACGGCCGGACTCTCCTCTCCAGTACCTTGGCATTGATCTTCCCAGGGAGGCTGAGGAGTGTGATCCCTCTAAAGTTGGAGCACACCCTCCGGTCCCCTTTTTTGAATAGAGGAACCACCACCCCGGTTTGCCATGCCAAAGACGCTGCCCCCGACCTCCACGCAAAGTTGCAGAGGTGTGTCAACCATGACAGCCCAACGACATCCAGGGCCTTGAGGTACTCAGGGCAAATCTCGTCCACCCCCGGGGCCCAGCCACCAAGGAGATTTTTAACCACCTTGGCAACCTCAGCCCCTGTGATAGGCAAGTCATCCCCCTCGTCCCCAAACCCTGCTTCCTCTGTGGAAGGCGTATCAGTGGGATTGAGGAGATCCTCGAAGTATTCCTTCCACCGCCCAACGATATCCCCAGTCGAAGTCAACAGCGCCCCATCCGCACCATACACAGTGTGGACAGGGAGCTGCTTTCCCCTCCTGAGCTGCCGGACAGTTTGCCAGAATCTCTTTGAGGCCGACCGAAAGTCTTGTTCCATGGCCTCACCGAACTCCTCCCATACCCGAGTTTTTGCTTCAGCAACCACCTGAGCTGCACTCCGCTTGGCCTGCCGGTACACCTCAGCTGCTTTGGGAGTCCCACAAGCCAACCAAGCTTGATAGGACTCCTTCTTCAGCTTAATGGCCCCCCTCACCACTGGTGTCCACCACTTGGTTTGGGGGTTGCCACCACGAGATGCACCAACCACCTTGCGGCCGCAGCTCTGGGCCGCCGCTTCAACAACAGAGGTGGAGAACATGGCCCATTCAGACTCCATGGGCTGCACGGTGGCGCAGTGGTTTAGCACTGTGGCAGCACAGTTTTACCCTCGGCCGGGGGACCGCAGGGATCATGAGATCGTGGGTTCGATCCCAGCCCCCGACCAACAGTGAGCTGTGTGGAGTTTGCATGTTCTCCCCGTGTTGCGCGGGTTTACTCCGGGATTTCTCCGGTTTCCTCCCGCATACCAAAAACATGTAGGTTTAGGGCGCTCGCGCACGCAGCGACCAGCAGCCGGTGGCTTTGTCACCAGACTGCAAACCAAGTCTACCTACGGGTACAAATAAGTAACAAAAAAAAAAAAAAAAAAAAAAAATGTCTCCAGACTCCCTTGGAATGTGGTTGAAGTTCTTCCGGAGGTGGGAGTTGAAGACCTCCCGGACAGGGGCCTCAGCCAGACGTTCCCAGCACACCCTCACTATACATTTGGGTCTACCAGGTCTGAATGGCTTCCTCCCCTGCCATCGGATCCAACTCACCACCAGGTGGTGATCAGTTGACAGCTCTGCACCTCTCTTTACCCGAGTGTCCAAGACATACGGTCGCAGGTCTGATGACACGATAACAAAATCGATCATCGACCTGCAACCTAGGTCCCTTCATGGATCGTCACCTTATCGTGGTGGGGAGGTTTGCGTGCCCTAGTGATCCCAGGAGCTATGTTGTCCGGGGCAATTTGTGTCTGGTAGGGTCACCCAAGACAAACTGGTCCTGGGTGAAGGGCCAGAACGATCCAACAGACTCTCATGATAAATTCTATATCAAGGATTCAGTGTACCCCGCCCGGTATGGGGTTACCAGGGCCCCACCCTGGAGCCAGGCCTGGGGGAGGGGCTCGATGGCTAGCGTCTGGTGGCCGGGTTTCCACCCATGGGACCCGGCCGGGCTCAGTCCGAAGGAGTTACATGGGTCCGCCCTCCAGTGGGCTTACCACCTGCAGGAGGGATCACGGGGGTCCGGTGCTATGTGGATTAGGTGGCGGTCAAAGGCCGAGACCTTGGCGGACTGATCCCAAGCTTTCTAAACTGATCACAAAATATAGATCAATAAAATTTTGACCAATTGTCAGAAAAGGTCTGTATGTGTTAAGTTAAATAAGCATTCATGGCATGACGGCAGCATGAGCATTTTAATTTTGGGGTAAAACAAACGACTGCAGCTGTCTGTATTTACCATGACAGCCAAGCACAGTGTTTTGGTTCTTTGTGGCTCTGACTAGATTCTGTGTTTGCTCTGATTAAGTTTGATTATGTCCAACATCTTTTAACAAAATGCAGCCAACTTTATTGCAGTGGAGACTTTGATATATCTCAGAGCTTTTATTAGTTTACAGCATTAGCATCTTAGCAGTGGCGCTAACTAATCGAGCTACTGTCTACGAGGCCACTCTTTAAGGTCATCTTCCCATTCCTCGATAGTTGTGGGAAATGGTGTGATTATATTACTGTTTCTGAGGTGCAAAAAGCTGTGCTCCCGCATTTTTTATGCCAAAGTCATTGTTTTTTAACAAGAAAAAATGTCCCGTTACAGTGATAATTATACGTTCTAAACTAGTACCGGAAGTTGCGCCCATAATTCATGCAAGGCATCATGAGGGCTACGAATAAGGTGGATTGCTAAAAAACAAATAAACCCCCCCCAAAATTGCAGATACCAGTTTAGAGCCCTTTTAAACGTTTTTGGGGGTAACACCATAAATGCCAGATTTGCCACTGGAAGGAATATAGAAACATAATATTGCCACTTTTGGGGTAAAAATGTCATGTGCACGGCCCTGAGGGCAGACTACCCAAACGCAAGGTATATGTTTAACCTAAACATTTTTGTTGGGGGGGGGGGGGGATTAAAATTATCTTCAATTTTTTTTCTTGTAAATTTGCACAGTTGTTCCTCATAAATATACTTTTTTCATATAAATTTGTGGATTTTCATTCATCCTTCATCTCCAGCCACTTATCCTTTTCAGGTTATGGGGAGGCTGGAGCCTATCCTAGCATCTTTGAACAAGAGGCAGAGTTCACCCTGGACAGACTGCCAGTCCACCACAGGACCAGTACAGAGAGACAGACAACTATTCCCACTGGGGGGTGGGATCGAACCCACAACCTTCTTTCTGTTGCCACAGCGTTAACCACTGCTCCACCGAGCTGCCCAATTTATGAATTTTTTTCTTGTAAATTTGGTAATTTCTTCACTCATAAGTATGCTACTTTTTAACTTGAAAATTTGACTTTTTTCTTGTAAATGTGCAATTTTTTTTCTCATAGTTTTGCTACTTTTTTCTTAAAAATGTGCAAGTTTATCTCATAAATTGGCTTTTCTTGTAAATTTCTATTTTTTCCCTCATAAATCTGATATTTTGTCATTGTAAGTTTACATTTTTTCCTTGGAAATGTGAGACTTTTTTCTTGAAACTGCATTGTTCATCTTGACCACGTTTTTTTTATGTTTTTATTGGGAAGAGAGAGATTTCATGTTTTCATTTTAAAGGATTTGAACTCATCCCCATTCCAAAAATAAGTACCCCCAAACATAATTTGCATAGGGCCCCAAAAATGCTAGAAATGGCACTGGATGTAGTGCAGCTGGGTAAGAAATAAGAATATTGTCTATGGGCAAATTCATTTAAAAGTCTGATGGTGTGCTGCCGGCTGAATCTAATGCATCAACTGTGAATCCTGCGAGGCCCTGTGGCTCATAACTTGCCTTAAGGCAGGAATCTGGTGGGGCCGCTCTGGGAACATAAAGCGCCTTGCACTCCGGCACTGAAAATACAAACATCAGATTCATGTTTTTATCCCAGAAGTAGGTTGGCTCATTTAATCTGCCCGGTAACAGTTAGGCAGCACGCATATGAATGTTAGATGGTTGTGTGTAGCATGTTTTAGTGTGCATGTTTTCATGTGAGTGGGCTGGAAGAGGAGGAGGAGGAGGAGAGGAGGCCACTGGTAAAAGCCTTAACAAAAAGCTAAAGATAGTACAGCGCTCACGGGCACTCAGTGAAGCTTGGATTTTTCTGTCAAGGTTACACACACACACTTGCAAAGGGACAACAGCAGGGCCTGAGAGTGCAGGATGAGATTTGTTCTTCTTAACATAAAAAAACCACTATAAAGGTAAATCAGTATGTATGGGTTAATGTACATTATTATCCATAATGCATCACAGTGATGTTCCAACCAAGACTGATCTAATGTGCTGCATTAATATTCATCATGTAGGATGCAGAAGTGCCCTTAATATTATGCAATATTGTTGGTGTTGCACACATGATTCACATAGTCAGATTCTGATTGAAATGGAAATGTTATGATCTGCACTTTATTAAAGTTTAAAATAAAATTTGAATTTATTTCTTTTATACATAATGTCATCGAACCCTGCAGAACATCTCCTACAGGACTAAGTTTAAAAAATAAAAAGTTATGCTGTTCTGTTTTACTGTTCTTCCCATGTTTTTCCTACTTTGCCTTTGTAGCAGAGCAGGACAGAACTGGCTCGTTGGAATAAATGGCCCCTCATGAGCGTCTTCTCTCAACCCCAGAGCTACACGGTGAATGGTTTACACCTCTTGAGGATGGACTGGTATAGCTCACTGAAGACGGAGTATCTGCTGGGGTTCAAACCACTGAGTGCGCAATGAATGGACCTCAGTGCAGGGGACAGGCATTGCTGCGGTCCCACTGCATTACATCATCACTGAATTGCAGGAAGCCAATCAGAGAGCAGCACCAACACACAAATCCTTAAGACAGTCTGCCACAGCAGTAGCGTAGCCAGGAATTTGTGAAGGGGAGGGCTGAACCCCAACCAACACCACCATTCTGAACGCCTGGGGCATTCGCCCAGAGTGAAGCTTTAGCTTCAGCCCCCTGTCAACTACAGATTTCTTAACATGTTCAGTGCAAACTACTCAAAACCTGCTCTTTATTGACATTTTTCTTTTCCTTTTTCTCCCTTTTTTCTGTTTTTTTTTTTTTTTTTTTTGGGGGGGGGGGCTGCAGCATTTTATTAAGAATAAAAAACTAAGAAATCTTGTGTACATAAGTATTCACAGCCTTTACTCAATACGTTGTTGATGCACCTTTGGCAGCAATTACAGCCTCAAGTCTTTTCGAATATGATGCCACAAGCTTGGCACACCTATCCTTGGGCAGTTTGGCCCATTCCTCTTTGCAGCACCTCTCAAGCTCCATCAGGTTGGATGGGAAGTGTCAGTGCACAGCCATTTTCAGATTTCTCTAGAGATGTTCAATTGGATTCAAGTTTGGGCTCTGGCTGGGCCACTTGAGGACATTCACAGAGCTGTCCTGAAGTCACTCCTTTGATATCTTGGCTGTGGGCTGAGGGTCATTGTCCTGCTGAAAGATGAATCGTCACCCCAGTCTGAGGTCAAGAGTGCTCCAGAGCAGGCTTTCCTCCAGGATGTCTCTGTACATTGCTGCATTCATCTTTCCCTCTATCCTGATTAGTCTCCCAGTTCCTGCTGCTGAAAAACATCCCCACAGCATGGTGCTGCCACCACCACTGGTGTGGTTATGAATGGTGCCTGGTTTCCTCCAAACATGACGCCTGGCATTCGCACCAAAGAATTCAATCTTTGTCTCATCAGACCAGAGAATTTCCTTCAGGTACCTTTTGGCAAACTCCAGGGGGGCTGCCATGTGCCTTTTACTAAGGAGTGGCTTCCGTCTGGCCACTCTACCATACAGGCCTGATTGGTGGATTGCTGCAGAGATGGTTGTCCTTCTGGAAGGTTCTCTTCTTTCCACAGAGGAACACTGGAGCTCTGACAGTGACCATTGGGTTCTTGGTCACCTCCCTGACTAAAGCCCTTCGCCCCCGATCGCTCAGTTTAGACGGCCGGCCAGGTCTAGGAAAAGTCCTGGTGGTTCTGAACTTCTTCCATTTATGGCTGATGGAGGCCACTGTGCTCACTGGGACCTTCAAAGCAGCAGAAATTTTTCTGTACCCTCCCCAGATTTGTGCCTCAAGACAATCCTGTTGCTTGAGTGTGCTCTGACATGCACTGTCAACTATGGGACCTTATATAGACAGGTGAGTGCCTTTCTAAATCATGTCCAATCAACTGAATTTACCACAGGTGGACTCCAATTAAGCTGGAGAAACATCTCAGGGATGATCAGTGGAAACAGGATGCACCTGAGCTCAATTTTGAGCTTCATGGCAAAGGCTGTGAATATTTACGTACATGTGATTTCATAATTTTTTATTTTTAATAAATTTACAAAAATCTCAACCTTTTTTCATATTGTCATTATGAGGTATTGTGTGTAGAATTTTGAGGAACAAAATGAATTAAATCCCTTTTGGAATAAGGCTGTAACATAACAAAATGTGGAAAAAGTGAAGTGCTGTGAATACTTTCTGGATGCACTGTAAACATATGGATGTTTGGACATTGCCTGTGTTTCTCCCCCAACCCATTCCACAATTTTACCCCACACACAGACACACAAAAACGTTTCCTAGTAGAGCTTACTAGGTGCATTTTAAATTTTGTATTCCCCTGTAAATTGTATTTCCCTTTTCTCTGACTTCAAAGATTTTGTATATTGTGTAGCAAAAAGTTTTTACTGACTTGAAACATTAACTGTGCTGTATAATAATCAACCAGATCCTGTAATTTCAATAACTTTGAATGTAAAAACAATAAATTAGTATGTTCAAGATAACCGACTTTGTGTATAACACGGACTGCTCTTTTTTGTAATAAGAGCAATGAATTAATCACCCTTTATTGTCATTCAACTGTACAACCAATCATGTACAGTAGAACGAGATTGTCCATCTATCCATCTTCTACCGCTTTTCCGGAGGTCCGGGTCGTGGAGGCAGCAGTTCAAGCAGAGAAGCCCAGACTTCCCTCTCCCCCGCCACCTGCTCCAGCTCTTCAGAGAGGATACCAAGGCGTTCCCAGACCAGCTGGGAGACATAAGCCCCATTTCCACCAGTATCACCTTGGCTTTACTTTTTTTTACTTGTTTCTGTTTTTCGCCATTTCCACCTCAGTGCTCACGGTCTAACCGTTACGATTTTCGTGCCTGTTAAGAGGCAGGGTACAGCCGAGTGAAAAGCGAGGTGTGATTTCACGTCAGTCGACTGCTAACCGCTGATTGGTCAGGGCGTAACGTCACAAAACGCGTCCGTTTTGATTTCTGTTGAAGCTACACGACCGCCATTTGTAATTTCAGCGAGTACTGTAACCGCGGAGACCGGCTTCACAATTGTGTTCTTTTTATAACGATGTCCACGCCGTCCACGCGCAAGTTTATTCCATGGACAAACGAGGAGGTGCGGACTTTTCTGTTCTTGGTAGCCAACGACCACATCCAGAGCGAGTTGGACGGTGCAACTCGCAAAGAAAAAATATACCAGGAGGTTTCCGACCAAATGGCAGCACAAGGTTACACCCGGACTGCCAAACAGTGTCGTGAAAAACTAAAAAAAAATGAAGAGCGATTATCGGGCCCTAAAGGACCACAACGGACGCAGTGGTGTGAGTAGGAAGGAGTGGAAATGGTACGAGCGGATGGACGCGATATACGGACATCGGCCTGCTAGCCAAGGCAGAGAATTTGGGCTCGACATGGCCACGCAAAGGGAAAACGGTGACGGTGAGTGTTGTTTTGTTATTGTCCGTCTTCTCGCCTTTCGCTCAAAAGCGCACTTTATTTAAGCACTAAAGAAAGTTGTTTGATTGTGGGCAATTGTTAGTGGTGGTGGCTAGCCCGCTAACAGCTAGCTACCTTGCTGCTACCTGGCATCAAGCTGCGGAATCACGCTTTAATTTCAGTATTCACGTGAAAAAAACGCTGAAGTAAGCTTTCTGTAATCTGCTTAAAAAGTTTTTAGTTTGCAGTAATGTTGCACTTTGTTTATGAGCTTTATTGTGTGTTTTTTCTTTCTAGACTCATTTTTCATATCCCAGCGGTGCGCGTCAATGGACTGGCCTGAAACTCCGGCGTCTCTCGGGGGGGTGCCCGAATCGGAGCCGACACCATTGTCTGCCACATCACCAGGTCCATCACATCGGCAGGTCCATCACCATTCAGCATGTCCCGATCACGTGCTGGTAAGGCACAACAAACTGAAAATTACCACCCGGTTGTTTTTATATGTGATTGTTATTTTCTATAGACGCATAAGGAATTTAAAATGTCTTTGTACGTTTATAAAAATACTAGATTCAGGGGTGTTCATAGCCACCCGGCCCCAGTTTTATTGGTGTGTTGGTGGTGGAAATACTGTTGTATTTTTTTTTTTTTCTTAAAAAAAGGAGCACATGTACCGACTTCCAATCAACATGCTCGATTGAAATTCTTCACGTCAGCTAACACTATTAAGCCATTGTGATTTATGAGGACACAGTACAAACACATTTTTTTGTCAAAATAACCCATTTTTTGATCCAGTGTTATGTAAATACAATGACTTGTGTCTTTCATATAGGCAAACGGAAAAGGTCCAGCAACATTGCAGACATTGCATCAGTAATGGCCCAGAATCATGCAGAGGAAATGCGGATCCAAGAACGGATGCTCGAACAGCGCGAAAGACACCATCAAATGCTGCAGGATCATGAGGCTGCAGAGCTGACAGAGAGGTCTTCGTTCCACGGAGCCTTCCTAAGCCATTTTTCAAGTCTAGTCAAAGCATTGAAAGGTCCCCACTTGTAAACATTTTTTGGGAATATTTGTAATCTAATAAAATGTTAGTTTTTTGGCTAAAAGTGTGGTTTGTCTGTTATAACTCTGGATGATAAAGGCTAATAATTACATACATATTCCATTGCCTCATTTGACCGTAATGCCGCTGTTCAGCCATAAAGGTGTTTTAATGGAAATTTAATTGTTATTATTAAATTGAATAAATATTAACACTGCTGTATCCATTGCTCTACAGTGGGTACAGTTTTTAAGTAAAATTGTAAGCAGTTGCACAGGTCTAATTTGTAGACACTGATAAAGGTAAAAGTCCAATTAGGTAAAGGTAAGTACATGTGAATTGAATGTTATATCGGCATTCCAAATTCTGAGAATTCAAATACATTATAAGCAGTCTAGTATAATATAAAGCCAAAATACCCATACATGTAAACCCAAATATAATATTTTTGATGTTGTAAACGTTGACGTGAATATGATAAACCTATGCTATTGTGATTCAATAGATCCATAGTGATCTTTGGTTTGAAAAACATAATTATAATTTGGTGTTGGGCAGTGTCACACTGTCACATTATTTAATAGGATTAAAAAAAGTTTCATCATAAAATTTCTAGGTTCATTGGCAATTCCATCAAACCAAAAGTGAGTTGTCTGGCTGCAGTCATTTTCGACGTTGTTTTAGTGTGTAATTAGCCACCACTGAACAGATAACCCTTATAAATAACAATAGATTGTACAATGATACTCAAATGATACACAATACAAAAAATGGGCCTAGATTTGGATTGGCTTTTTTATAATATTTTTAATTATTTTGTAAGTTAAAGTTAACTGGAAGTATAACAAGTTTCCACATATAATTCCAAGGTCAATTGGCAATTCCATCAAACCAAAAGTGCGTTGTCTAGCTGCGGGTTTTTTTTGGGAAGTCAGTTTATCATCAGTGTATCATTATTACACAATACACAAAATGGGTCTAGATTTGGATTGGCTTTTTTATAATATTATAAATTATTTGGTAAGTTAAAGGGGTTTAGGATTAAGCTTCTGCATTATTTTAAATTACCCCGGTGTTTCAGCATTTAATTAACCGTCTGATAACATTTAACCGTTCTGAACAACAGAGGCGACGTAGTTTAAAAGTGCACAAGATTTTATTTAAAAAACACGTTTGACATATGTATGCACATGAACACTGAACAAATGAAATGATCGCTGAATGATCTCTGCTTCATATGCAGCTGCTTCAGATTCCTCCTGGGCAACCGCTATTCTCCTCTCCTGCTCCAACGTGTGTTGTCTCAATCCACGTCGTCTTCTCCTGTAAAATTCTCTTGTCTCGTTAAAGATATTCATTGTGTTAAAAACCGTGGAAATCCTCCGCTCGTAATCCGCTATTTTTTTCTGTGTTGTTGACGAGTCAGTCGCGTCCTTTACTACGTCAGCAGTGTAGCACCACCTCGATCACGCCCACCCCAGCAATACTCGGCTTTCCGCGGTTGTGATGGAAGCGCAGCCGCGGGAGAAACAAGTAGTAAAGAAAAGAAAAGAGTAGTGCAGAACTATATAGTGGAAATGTGGCAATAGTCTCTCCACCGAGTCCTGGGTCTGCCCCGGGGTCTCCTCCCAGTGGGATGTGCCTGAAACACCTCAAGTGGGAGGCGTCCAGGAGGCATCCTAATCAGATGCCCGTACCACCTCAACTGACTCCTTTCAATGTGGAGGAGCAGCGGTTCTACTCTGAGCCTCTCCCGGATGACTGAGCCCCTCACCCTATCTCTGAGGGTGAGTCCAGCAATCCTACGGAGAAAGCTCATTTCAGCCGCTTGTATCCGCAATCTCGTTCTTTCGGTCATTACCCAAAGCTCGTGACCATAGGTGAGAGTAGGAACATAGATTGACTGGTAAATCAACAGCTTTGCCTTAGAACTCAGCTCCCTCTTCACAACAGATCGGTGCAATGTCCGCATCACTGCAGATGCTGCTCCAATCCGTCTGTCGATCTCTCGCTCCATTTTCCCCTCACTCGTGAACAAGACCCCAAGATACTTAAACTCCTCCACTTGGGGCAGGAGCCTGTCCCCAACCCGGAGAAGACAATTCACCTTTTTCCGGCTGAGGACCATGGACTCGGACTTGGAGGTGCTGATTCTCATCCCAGCCGCTTCACACTCAGCGAAAAAACGTCCCAGCAAGAGCTGTAGGTCATTGCTGGATGAAGCCAACAGGACAACATCATCTGCAAACAACAGAGATGAGATCCTGTGGTCACCAAGCATGACACCCTCCATTCCCTGGCTGCGCCTAGAAATCCTGTCCATAAAAATTATGAACAGGATCGGTGACAAAGGGCAGCCCTGGTGGAGTCCAACTCTCACTGGGAATGACTCCGACCAAGTGTTGGCAATACGAACCAAACTCTCACAACGGTCGTACAGAGACCGAATAGCTCGTAACAACAAGCCCGATACCCCATACTCCCGAAGCATTCCCCACAAAAATCCACGAGGGACGCGGTCAAATGCCTTCTCCAAGTCCACAAAACACATGTAAACTGGTTGGGCAAACTCCCACGAACCCTCAAGAATTCTCGAGAGGGTAAAGAGCTGGTCCGATGTGCCACGGCCAGGACGAAAACCACATTGCTCCTCCTGAATCCGAGATTCGACCAACGGCCGGACTCTCCTCTCCAGTACCTTGGCATAGACCTTCCCAGGGAGGCTGAGGAGTGTGATCCCTCTAAAGTTGGAGCACACCCTCCGGTCCCCCTTTTTGAAGAGAGGAACCACCACCCCGGTTTGCCATGTCAAAGGCACTGCCCCCGACCTCCACGCAATGTTGCAGAGGCGTGTCAACCATGACAGCTCAATAACATCCAGGGCCTTGAGGTACTCAGGGCGAATCTCATCCACCCCCGGGGCCCGGCCACCAAGGAGATTTTTAACCACCTTGGCGACCTCAGCCCCTGTGATAGGCGAGTCATCCCCCTCGTCCCCAAACCTGCTTCCTCTGTGGAAGACGTATCAGTGGGATTGAGGAGATCCTCAAAGTATTCCATCCACCTCCCGACGATATCCCCAGTCGAAGTCAACAGTGTCCCATCCGCGCCATACACAGTGTGGACGGGGAGCTGCTTTCCCTTCCTGAGCCGCCGGACAGTTTGCCAGAATCTCTTTGAGGCCGACTGAAAGTCTTGTTCCATGGCCTCACCGAACTCCTCCCATACCTGAGTTTTTGCTTCAGCAACCACCCGAGCTGCACTCTGCTTGGCCTGCCGGTACACCTCAGCTGCTTCGGGAGTCCCACAAGCCAGCCAATCTTGATAGGACTCTTTCTTCAGCTTAATGGCCCCCCTCACCACTGGTGTCCACCACTTGGTTCGGGGGTTGCCACCACGAGATACACCGACCACCTTGCGGCCACAGCTCTGGGCCGCGGCTTCAACAACAGAGGTGGAGAACATGGCCCATTCAGACTCCATGTCTCCAGACTCCCTCGGAATGTGGCTGAAGTTCTTCTGGAGGTGGGGGTTGAAGACCTCCCGGACAGGGGCCTCAGCCAGACGCTCCCAGCACACCCTCACTATATGTTTGGGTCTACCAGGTCTGAATGGCTTCCTCCCCTGCCATCAGATCCAACTCACCACCAGGTGGTGATCAGTTGACAGCTCTGCACCTCTCTTTACTCGGGTGTCCAAGACATTCGGTCGCAGGTCTGATGATACGATAACAAAATCGATCATCGACTTGCGACGTAGGGTGTCCTGGTGCCAGGTGCACATATGGACACCCTTATGCTTGAACATGGTGTTCGTTATGGACAGACTGTGGTTAGCACAGAAGTCCAATAACTGAACACCACTCGGGTTCAGATCGGGCAGGCCGTTCCTCCCAATCACCCCCCTCCAGGTTTCACTGTCATTGCCCACGTGCGCATTGAAGTCCCCCAGTAGGACAATGGAGTCTCCAAGAGGAGCACCCTCCAGCACCCCAGTCACAGACTCCAAAAAGGGTGGGTACTCTGGAACATCATTTGGTGCATAGGCACAAATGATGGTCAGGACCCGTTTCCCAACCCGAAGGCGCAGGGAAGCAACCCTTTCGTCCACCGGGGAAAACTCCAATATAGAGGCAGCAAGGTGGGGCGATACAAGAATACCCACCCCTGCTCGTCGCCTTTCGCCCGGGGCAACTCCAGAAAAGGCCAAGCTCCAGCCCCTCTCCAGGATACTGGTTCCGGAACCGGAGCTGTGTGTTGAGGTGAGGCCGACTATATCTAGCCGGTATCTCTCAACCTCGTACACCAGCTCAGGCTCCTCCCCACCAAAGAGGTGACATTCCACGTACCAAAAGCCAGTTTAGAAAGCTTGGGATCAGTACGCCAAGGTCTCCGCCTTTGACCACCACCTAATCCACATAGCACTGGACCCCCATGATCCCTCCTGCAGGTTGTGAGCCCACTGGAGGGCGGACCCATGTAACTCCTTCGGGTTGAGCCCGGCCGGGTCCCATGGGTGGAAACCTGACCACCAGACGCTAGCCTTCGAGCTCCTCCCCCAGGCCTGGCTCCAGGGTGGGGCCCCGGTAACCCCATACCGGGCGGGGTACACTGAATCCTTGATATAGAATTTATCATGAGAGTCTGTTGGCCCTAGTCTGGCCCTTCACCCAGGACCAGTTTGTTTTGGGAGACCCTATCAGAGGCAAATTGCCCCGGACAACATAGCTCCTGGGATCACTGGGGCACGCAAACCCCACCACCACGATAAGGTGACGATCCATGAGGGGGTACGAGATTGTGTTTTACCTATCTACAGTGTTAATCACACACACCCCAAGTGTAGAATCAGAGGGCTGCTGCCATGCAAGGCGCCACCACAAATTTCCCTCCTCCATTCCATTATTGCTGAGCACCAAGCTGGATGGCAGGAAGTTCCACTTTTATATGGTCTTCGGCATGACCCGGCCGGGATTTGAACCCCTGCCTCCCGGGTGTGGGGTGGATGCTCTACCAACTGAGCCACCACTCCGGTGTACTTTTATAATTTTTACTCAAGATCTCTACACAATAGGTCAAGTATGGAAGTAGTAATGAACAATACAAGATATGAAGAGATGTGTGATCTAGGACGTGCTTAATTTTATTTATAATTGATTGCTATAACTGATTGCTGGGGTCTTTCTGCAACTGTGGGGGCCCTCCCTACAGTTGATAGTGCTATGAGATGACTGTTGTTGTGAAATGGCGCTATATAAATAAAGTTGAATTGAATTGAATTGAATTGAATTGAATTATAATTGCAATATTTTTTGTGAATTTGTTTTGTATGTTTCTGATGTGTGGTTTCCAACTAATTTTATCATCTAGTATTACACCCCAAAATTTGATCTCCTTAACATTTTCAGTAGTTACATTATGTATATGAATATGTTTATCTTCTTTATTTTTACAATTACCAAACATCATTAGCTTAGTTTTATTTGTATTTAGTGATAATTTATTACTATCCATCCATTTTTTAAGCTTATTTAATTCATTATTTAGAGTATGGATTAGTTGCTTATAATTAGTTCCAGTTTTTTTTTCTCCCAGTTTTAGGGTGCTTTCACACCTAAATTCGTTTAATTTGGTCTGAATCAGTTGACAAGTTTGCTACTTTGTATCATTTTCTCCTTGGCTCGGTCCCCTTTCACACAGGCAAAAATTGAGGCTGACCATAAGCAGACCAAACTGCGTCACGTTAAATCCCGCTGTGGGGCATAGTGTGGGGTTTTCTCCACCCAGAGAAGGCAGGGGGAAGGGGAGAACAATGGATCGAAAGAGGAAGTGTCACCGGGGGGTATCAGACGGGACTGTTGGGTCTTTGCGTCCCCCCGGGGAGAGTAAGAGCTGCCGGAGTTGCTGAGAGAAGAAGGGTGTTGGAGCGGCACTAGCATTATGTCATGTTAATGTGCCACACATTGCTTTGTTCAAACAACAATGTATTATGGTCGGAAGTTCTGGGTCTCAATGCATGGAAATAAAGATATAAAAGAGGAATGCACAGAGACCTGGGATTCTCTTTTGCTGTAAGTTATGTTGGAGAAAGAATAAAGTTTCTGTGACATCCAGCTCGTTGCCTCGCCTGCCTTCTTTCTCCACATTGGTGTCCTTAAGACGTGCCATGGAAAGCGAGCCAAGCACCGCCCTGGAGACTGCCTAGAGGGAGAGCACCAGTGCCGCGTGCGTGGTCTCAGTTGAGCTCCCAGACTTCTGGCTTCGCAGCCCGACTGTATGGTTCTTGCACATAGAAGCCCAGTTCGCACTCGGCGGGATAACAACAGATGTAACCAGGTATTACTACATGGTTGCTGCACTGGATGCGCGTGCCACGCAACAGGTGATGAGCCTGCTCCAGGAGCCGCCGGCCCAAGGAAAATATGAAGCGCTCAAGAAGATGCTTCTCCAGCGCTATACCCTTTCTGACAGTGAGAGGGCAGAGAGACGCGTTCGGAGTTAGGGGACAAATCAGCAGTGGAGCTCATGGAGACCATGGTTGGCGCTGAGGGGCAAGGACGACAAATCTTTCCTGTTCCCCCACTTGTTCCTCAGGAACCTACCGGCTACAGCGAGGGCAATCCTTGCCAACTCGTCGTGGCTGGTTGCTAAGAACTACCGAACCCTGGCGCAGGAAGCAAACCGCATCATTTTGGTGACCAGAACTCTCAGCATGCAGACAGTGGCACCGGCATCCATGAGGGACTCCAGCAAGGTCAAGGAGCCATTTGTGGTAGCTGGGATGGACACCAGAAGACGAAAGAATGGGGCAATCTGTTTTTATCATCGCCGTTTCGGCTCAAATGCCCAACGCCGCCTGTCGCCATGCCAATTTAAGAAGCCGTGAAGACGGCACATTCAGAATTCAGTGGCAGCTGCAACCGATGGTGACAGGAACAGACTGCTTTATGTCACGGACACACGTTCGGGGAGGTGGTTTTTGGTGGACTCCGGCTCTCAGAAGAGCCTCATCTTGCCGGTCAACGCAGACAGGGTGGCAGGACGCAGCGGTCCTGAGCTCACGGCCGCCAACGGATCCACCATCAGGACATTTGGCAAGAGGACACTGACGATATGCTTACATGGATACAATTTTCAATGGGACTTTGTGATAGCTACATGTTCCGGCCCCATTTTAGGCGCAGATTTTTTATGTGCTTTTGGGTTGTTAGTCGATGTTTCTAATAGATTAGTGGATGCTGTCTCTTTTACCTCACTGCCCTGCACAGCTTGAGGAGCTGGGTTGACAACACTGGCTAACGTTATAGTTCCAGGGGGTGTGTGGGGGTTTCTCCACCCAGAGAAGGCAGGGGGAAGGGGAGAACAATGGACCAAAGGAGGAGGTGTCACCAGGGGGTATCAGACGGGACTGCTGGGTCTATGCGCCCCCCCCAGGGAGAGCAAGAGCTGCCGGAGTTGCTGAGAGAAGAAGGGTGCTGGAGCGGCGCCAGCGTTATGTCACGTTAATGTGCCACATATTGCTTTCTTCAAACAACAATGTATTACGGTCAGAAGTTCTGGGTCTCGATGCATGGAAATAAAGATATAAAAGAGGAATGCACAGAGACCTGGGATTTTCTTTTGTTGTAAGTTACGTTGGAGAAAGAATAAAGTTTCTGTGCCGTCTAGCTCGTTGCCTCACCTGCCTTCTTTCTCCACACAGTGAGACTTACGCAGAATGTTCTCTGTTCTTATTGGTCAGATTTTTTTTGCTGTGAGAAAAGGAAAAGTAAATACAGGAAGCAGGATAACTACCATGTATTTATCTATTTCTGGGAGAAAATAATACAAATCGTAGCGTGATCTATGTTTTTTTTTTCATTGCCCTGGTTATTTCCGGTTCCGGTTCCGCCGGACCAGTGGCGCCACACGAGTTGGCTGCCCGTTGCAACAGCCTTTTTTTATCTTCCTTCTTCTTTCTACACCTTTCGCTCTCTATATATATATCACGGACACACAGATCGCCCCAAAGGTCTCCCGAGTTGGCGGACGGAGCCTCTGTTTACAGCAGGAGACGTTACAGCAGAGAAGAGCTAGTGCTAGCTAGCACTCGGCCGCCACCCGATGCTAGCGGAGAGACTCGATATACCGGGAACAGTAGCGAAAACGACGCGGGTGCCGGGCTGGAGTTTGGGCGGCGTGCGGGAAATATAAGACGGAATGATAAAGAGCGATGGCAAGAACCAGGCAGACCGCCCGTAAAATCTGCTGGAGGAGGGGGCCCCCCGGGAGGCAGCTGGCCACCAAGGCTGCTCGGAGAAGCGCTCCGGCCACCGGCGGAGTGAAGAAGCCTCACTGTTACAGGCCCGTGGCTCCGAGAGAGATCCGTCGCTGCCAGAAATCCACGGAGCTGCTCATCCGTAAGCTGCTCATCCAGCGCCTGGTGAGGGAGATCACTCAGGACTTCCAAGACCGACCTGCGCTTCCTGAGCTTCGCTGTCGTGGCTCTGCAGGAGGCCAGCGAGGCCTACCTGGTGGTTTCTTCTTTGCTAAGGGGGTCACCATCATGCCCAAAGACTTCCAGCTGGCCCGCCGCATCCGCGGAGAGAGAGCTTGGACTTTCTGCTGCACATTCACCAACCATAATGCTCCGCACTGTGTGTCTATATATACAGTATATATATATATATATATATATATATATATATATATATACGTATATATATACGTATATATATATACATATATATATATATATATATATATATATATATATATATATATATATATATATATATATATATATATATATATATATATATATACAGTATATACTGTATATATTTATAGTAATATGTACATATGTTTACTAGCTGTTTTTGTTTTTTTTCTTGCCTTTTGATTGTTGCTCTGAGTGTTGCTATCCCTGTGCTGTTGCAATCCTGGAATTTCCCCATTGTGGGACTAATAAAGGCTTATCTTATCTTATCTTATCTTATCTTATCATTTATTACATAAGTGCATATACCACTTTTGGCAAATCGTACAGTTTGAAAATGAAGCGCTGCTATGGATGGGAAATAACATGTTAACTGTGGAGGGTATAAATGAAGAGGCAGATTCATGACAGACGATTTATTACACACTCACATCTCATAAGCACAGAATGGACTGACTGGTTACAGCAAGCTCTCCTCTCTATATCACAAGTCACACTTCACAAGTTTCATGGCACTTCACATCACACAGCATGATATTTACACTACACTGCATCCAACCCCCTCTGTCCTTCCTGGGCATTGTTCTCCCATGCTTATTCCCTGTCTCTGTCTGAGGTGCTAAATAACCTGACTTCCCTGGGTTGACAACACTGGCTAACATTATAGCTCCAGGTGGTGTGTGGGGGTTTCTCCACCCAGAGAAGGCAGGGGGAAGGGGAGAACAATGGACCGAAGGAGGAGGTGTCACCAGGGGGTATCAGACGGGACTGCTGGGTCTATACGCCCCCCCAGGGAGAGCAAGAGCTACCGGAGTTGCTGAGAGAAGAAGGGTGTTGGAGCAGCGCCGGCGTTATGTCATGTTAATGTGCCACATATTGCTTTGTTCAAACAACAATGTATTATGGTCGGAAGTTCTGGGTCTCGATGTAGTAGTAGATTAGTTTATTTGACAGGGACAGTGCAATAAACATAGACAATTAATCAAAGACAATCAATCTGATGTGTTGCACATAGAGTGTATAGCTATTAGCTAATTTGCAACTCTTGTCCCTGGATGGGCTTTAGAAAAAAGAATCAAGATAAAAAATATACACAATAACCACATACATCAATGCAGAAAAATTATAAATACACAATTATAAATATTATAAATATTATAAATACACAAATATAACAGCCTGACTCACATTTAACATAAATATTATAAATATTATAAATACACAAATATAACAGCCTGACTCACATTTAACACATATAACATAACTCACATTTGCCTATTTCAGGCCTTCCTCCCTCCGTCACTCACTATAAACAAACACATTTATTCCTTCCCTTCATTCACTCTCACTTTGCAGACAATTAATTCATACATGAGTACATTCTTGTTTATTTTTCAGCCAGTTTTTAACATTTTTAGTGAATGTTTTAAAGTCCGTTATTATTTTAATTTCATTTGGCATTGTGTTCCAGATGTGACTGCCCTTTATAGAGAAAGCTGTTTGTCCAAATGTGGTTCTGCGGTGGAATATTTTACAGTTATTGTTAACAGAACTCCTGGTGGCTCTGCTGCTGTCCTGTCTTTGGATGAAACCAGCAAGTGGCTCGGGTGCTGATTTATGGAAACATTTGAACGTTAATTTCAGAAGACAGAGGTCAATGAAGCTCTCAAAACTCAATAGGTTGTATTTTTTTAAAACATTACAGTGATGCCACCTAATGGGCTTTTTGTCCAAGATTTTTAGGGTTTGATTATATAATGAACCTATATGTCTTATTGTGGAAGGGGCTGCTTGAGCCCAGACTGTCAAACAGTATGATATATGAGAAAAAAACATAGAATGCATATACAGTGCAGCTGCTTCGTAAGGTATGTAATATCTAATTAATTTAAAGCAGTTCAGATTTTTTTTTACTGTTTTTGAAATTTTCTTTATATGAAGATTAAATTTGAGTTGAGGATCTAGTACAATGCCAAGGTATTTGAATTCTGTAGCTAAACTGATGTCATGATCATGTATATTAACTTTAAAATGTTGCAGGTTACATTTTTTGATTGAAAAGCACATTGAGACTGTTTTCTGAAGGTTCAGCAATAGATGGTTCTTGAGGAGCCACTCTTGGACATCAACCATACTTGTAGACAGTACATCTGCAGCCTGTGCTGGAGTCTTGGCAGCTGTGTAAATAACTGCATCATCTGCATAAAGTTGGCATGTTGCAGCTGAGCAGTGTAACGGCAAGTCATTAATAAAAATGCTGAAAAGTAAAGGACCAAGAATGGACCCTTGTGGGATACCCATGCGGTTGTTTAAAAATGAGGATTTATCCTGGTGAACTTTTACACACTGTTCTCTATTCTGGAGATAAGATGCAAACCATTCTAATGTATTTGGGGAGAAGTTAAAAGATACCATTTTGGATAAAAGCAAACTGTGGTTTACAGTATCGAAAGCCTTTTTGAGATCTAGAAAAACAGCTCCTACCACATTACCCCTGTCCAAGGACTGTTTGACGTTTTCAATAAGGCAACAATTTGCTGTTTCTGTTGAGTATCCTGGTCTAAAACCAAATTGATGTGGATGAAGAAGTTGACTGTCTTGTAAGTAGTCTATCAGCTGTGTAGCTACAACTTTTTCAAGAACCTTAGATAGGACTGGTAAGATAGAGATTGGGCGGTAATTGCATATATCGTCTTTACTGCCTGATTTATGAACTGGTATGACGACAGCTTTTTTCCAGCCAGATGGAAATGTACTAGACCTAATGGAGAGATTAATGAGATGAGTCAGTGGTTTGATTAATATTTTGCTGTGCATTTTGAGAAAGGAGGTGCTCATATTGTAGATATCATTAGTTTTTGAGTTTGACAGTGTTTTAACAATACCAGCAATTAACTTCTCATTTACCTCATCGATGTGAAAAGTATCTGTTGGAAGTATGGAATTTGTGTTGTTGAGCACATTTGGCAGCACAAAATTTTTTGTTAAGTCTTCCACAGAGCCCACAAAGTGTGAATTAAATTCATTTGCCAAAGTAGCCTTGTCACTGACGGTCTTGCCATTGATTCTAAGTTCCTTTACCCCCTTCTGATCGTTTTTTTTATTAGTTAAGTTATTTAAATGCCTCCATAGGGAACTGTTGTTACCCTTTGCATGATCTATCAGTTTATTGTAATAAGATATTTTTGATTTTCGCAGCTCATGTACCACTTTATTTCTTAAACTTTTGTACACAAGGTGATCATTTTGTAGTTTGGAGGTTAGTGATGTTTTCAGTGCATAGTCTCGCCTCTTCATAAGTTTTCTTATTTCATTATTTAACCATGGTAGGCTAATCTTCTGTTGTCTACTTTTAATTTGCTTTGAAAATTTTTCTATAGACTTTGTGATTGTTGCAGTTATAAAATTACAACAATCATCTACTTCACATGTTGACATGAGCTGCTCCCAATTTTGATTCTCTAAGTAATGTTCAAACTCCTCATTTTTTGATTTGGGGATAATAAAATTTGATTTGTCAATATCGACTCCCCCAAAATACTGTAGTCGCTTTTTAGTAAGTTTCCTGACAGCAAGAACCATGTTATGATCTGAGAGACCAGTTACAAGATTATAGGTTCTGGTTATTCGTTCTGGTTTATTAGTAAATACCATGTCAATAAGTGTTCTGGATTGTTTGGTTATCCTGGTGGGTCCTTTGATGATTTGCTGGTAATTAAATTTAGTCATGAGGCTTTTCAGTTTTTGTTTGTCTTTTTTATCAGACCAGTTGATATTAAAGTCACCATGAATTATTGTTTCTCTGTTCTTCTCAAGTTGTTTAACCAGATCACTTAATTCATTATAAAAGGAAGAGTTGTGTGACGGTGGGTTGTACACTACTGCAATGTTGAAATTCATTACCGGAGAGAGACATACATTAATAGCTAAACATTCAAGTGAAGTATTCAAATCAACCAGTTGACATTTATATTTCTCTTTGATGTAAATTAAAACACCTCCTCCCCTCCCTACCTGCCTGTCTTTTCTAAAACACTGGTAGCCCACAATATCGATCATATTAGTGTCTATGTTCCTGTGTAGCCAGCTTTCTGAGAGACAAAGGTAGTCCAGATTTGAGTCCAACAGCAACACCGAAATCTCATCTCTTTTGGGGATTATGCTCCGTATGTTTAAATGACCGCCGAGGATCCCCTTTGGTTTAGCCTTGGTGTCCCAAAGAACTCGTGCATGATTAACAGTTTGGAAAAATAAATGTTGTTTTTGCTTTTGTACAGCTCGGTTTTGTGCTAACCCAGTGGTCTGCTGTTTAATAGTGGCAGGTCCAGGGTTAAGGTGAATATCTCCTGCCAGAAGTAGCAGAACTAACAGAACTTTAATTGTATATCCTCTGCCATATTGTGATTTTTGCTTAACAGCCATGTTTGCCTTAATTTGGAAGTTTTTGCTCAGGGCTTTTAAAGACCACATAGAGTGTAGGGTGAGATGTCCAAGCCCAAATCCATACAGATAAAACTTTTTAACTTCACCTTTGGTTGAGTTTGTCGGAAAATCCTTCTTGTTGCAGGTCCAGACACACAAAGACAAAACGAAGAGGAAGTAGAGAAGTAGAGAAGGCTTATTAGTGGTGCCCATCAGCCCACTTTTTAATCCGGTGGCAGCCATCTTCAGTCTTTCTTGGAAAGAAGGAAAAAGAAAATCTGTGGATAGTAAAATAAATTCTGCTTATATCGCCAGAATCTGATCCGATCGTCCTCGAATCCAGCTGGGCCTCAGCTAGCCAACTAGCCCCTTCCGTTGCTGGTCTCGTTGCTCATAGTCGCCGTAACTGGTCTCCCGTCCCGCTCCTCCAACCGAGTCTCGTCACACACCGCCGCTGCCACCGAGCTCCGCTGAGGTCACGGTAAGTCCTCCGCTAGGCACCGCCACCTACCGTCGTCTGCCTGGGTGAAATCTCTGCTGAGCCCCGTCAACAAATAGCCGCTTGCCTGGTAGTATCTCCGCTGGGCCTCGCAGCTGGGCTTCGATTCAGGCTGGTGTAAGGTGGAATGACTGGCGCCAGCATTAAGCTAACTAGCGTTAGCTTAGCAATCGCTTTGGGTAGTCTCGTCGCACACCGCCGCTGCAGTCACGGTAAGTCCTCCGCTGGGCACCGCCGCCTACCGCCGTCTGCCTGGGTGAAATCTCTGCTGAGCCCCGTCAACAAATAGCCGCCTGCCTGGTAGTATCTCCGCTGGGCCTCGCAGCAGGGCTTTGATTCAGGCTGGTGTTAGGTGGAATGGCTGGCGCCAGCATTAAGCTAACTAGCGTTAGCTTAGCAATCGCTTCAGGTAGGGCACATCATTGAATCACAAGGAAGCGCTGGAATCGCTGGTCAGTTTACTCACAGTGGCCGGATAAAAGCGATCAAAGGGGTAATCCACCGGAGGTATATCCGATCGCTGTAGGTTAGTTATTTAGAGACTGGCGCCAGCATTAAGCTAACTAGTGTTAGCTTAGCAATCGCTTCAGGTAGCATTAAGCTAACTAGTGTTAGCTTAGCAATCGCTTCAGGAAGGCGCAGGAAGTCGCTGGAGAAAGGCGATTAAAGGGCAATCCAGCGGAGGTGGCAATTCAGCCCGTGCATGTTCGCCACGAGCGCCGATCGCTGCAGGCCAGCCACTTTTAATGGCAAAATCAGTGACTTTGTCTCAGCACTGAAAAAGTGTGACCATCCCGGTCGCCATCTTGAGTAGCATCAAGATGCATCATTCTTTATGCATGGAAATAAAGATATAAAAGGGCAATGCACAGAGACCCGGGATTTTCTTTTGTTGTAAGTTACGCTGGAGAAAGAATAAAGTTTCTGTGTCGTCTAGCTCGTTGCCTCGCCTGCCTTCTTTCTCCACACCGTGAGACTTACACAGAATGTTCTCTGTTCTTATTGGTCAGATTTTTTTTTGCTGTGAGAAAAGGAAAGGTAAATACAGGAAGTAGGATTACTACCATGTATTTATCCATTTCTGGGAGAAAATAATACAAATTGTAGCTTGATCTATGGGTTTTTTTTCATTGCCCTGGTTATCATTTATTACACAAGTGCATATACCACTTTTGGCAAATCGTACAGTTTGAAAATGAAGCGCTGCTACGGATGGGAAATAACATGTTAACGTTCATTAATTTAAAACACCCAAGCACAGTATTGAATGTGCGCCGTGCCATTACGAACTGCAGGAAACATCATCATCATCATAGCAGTCTGTCGTGGGCGACAATGATTGT
Source organism: Pholidichthys leucotaenia (assembly GCA_020510985.1). Lineage (NCBI taxonomy): Eukaryota > Metazoa > Chordata > Actinopteri > Cichliformes > Pholidichthyidae > Pholidichthys > Pholidichthys leucotaenia. The sequence goes on from CM035836.1 coordinate 334,183,908, forward strand.
TTCATTTAGGTCTGATCAGATTCCTCCACACAGCTCTGTCCTTAGCCTTCCACTGCCAGGAACTCCTGTCTATATCCAACTTCTTCAAGTTTCTTTTTACAGTGTCTTTAAATCTGAGCCTTGGTCTACCCTGATTGCATTTGCCTTCGTATAACTGTGAGTAGAGTAACTGCCGAGGGAGACGCTGGTGGTCCATCCTTTCAACATGTCTGAGCCATCTCAGGTTCATCTGTATTAGCATGTCCTCCACTGATGGTAGACCAGCTCGTTTTAACACTTCTAATGGCGCTTTTCCACTAGACCCAGTTGGCCTTACTCTACACTACTCGCCACTACTCGATTTGGCCTCGGTTGTGTTTCCATTACAGCTGGGTACGCCTGGGGTGGGTGGGATTTCTTTAACAGCAAGGCGGCACCACACTCCTGTGACGTAAAACACACGACCCAAGCAAAACATAACATTGCAGCTGTACAAGATGACTCCTCGGTCTGTGGCTTTTTGTCGCCGTAAATGCCAAAATGCACCGCCAGACAAGGGTACAGGCAGCGAGACGAAACACTCTGGAATAGTACTACAGCTTCTGGGAGAGCCGAAGACGTGAGGATACAAACTAGATCATATATGACAAGCTAATGGTTGCTAATGCTAGTTTGCTTTAAGTACGCCGTACTACACTGTAATGTCTGCACGTTATCGCTATTAGGTACTAAAATATGTATGCTGTGTGTGTGTGTGTTTCAGATGGCTCTGTTGTGGGAAAATTACTGCTTCAAATGGTCGGTCTAGGCATTCAACACAGCCTGTCACTGATGTTCACCCCAGCTTCACAAACGATCAGTGGTTATAGAGCCTAAGGTTGTCTGTAGAAACGTTTAGCTTCCTGTGCAACAAATTGCTCTGATCTGTGTGAAAATCATGGAGAGACTGTTGAGACATCATGGATGTAGCTGCTCCAGCAGCACTGAGTCTGAGGTGGTGTCATAGCAAAAAATGATCAGCTGACACAACTTGATCACCAGGTTCTAGTTACAGGGTTATATTAACTACAAAATATATATTCAAAAAATAAACAGTACTGAGTCAGGTATAATAAGATATATTTGACAATTATGAGGCATTTTAGGCCAAAACATACTTGATCTAGGATTAAAAGCAATTAAAATAATGCAGTCACAAGGTTACATGGAAAATTCTTGATTTACTAGATACATGTACTGTAGAAATATACATATATACTCTGCATTAGCAATGTACTATACAGGCATTCATGTAATATTGCACTGGGAATTGCACTGACAATAAACCTCTGAAGTTTTTGAAGATGTGTCTCTCTTTTTATATGTGAAGGTTACCACCAAATGACATAAATACTGAAAGATTGGAAAAGCTGTCTAAGAACAATCCAGCAGTTTGAGAAATCACTTTTGGTTTGGTGTAAGTCTGTCAACAGAATTATGAACCATAAAGCAGTCTGTGTTAAAATGATAAATTCCATTAAACCGTAACCCAGGGGTGTCCAATCATGTGCCATGGAGGGCCAAGACCCTCCAGGTTCTCTCTTCTACCCAGTCTCTTCAGCAGGTGTTCTCACTGATCAGCAGTCAGTGGAAGAAATTCAGTGGAATCTGCTGTTGAAGACACTGTTTGGAGGTAAAGCCTGCAGGGTCTTGACCCTCCATGGCACATGATTGGACACCCCCGCCCAAACCCATTATGATAAAGGACAGATGCTAATATGGCCCAGAATTCATCCATATACTGGTACTGTCACTAAAGTGTGCAGTGTCCTCTGCGGTGGCACATCCAACAATACAGTCTTCAGTAAATAAAATAATTGTTTTGGTTACTTTTTCTTAAAAATGAGCCATTATTTTCAAAGTCACTGATAAATGGTTTGTACTGTTGATTCTTTTCCCACCAGTGTCTTAACAGACAAAATAGAAAATTATGATGCAAACACATAAGTCACTAAATTGTTTATTACAATCAGCAGCAAATTCCAGATTATTCAGAATGTGCAAAATTCAAACTGTAAAAAAAAAAAACAACTTAGAATGGGTCACACACGCCAGCCATGCTGCCTCACTGAGAAGCAGCTGGGATGTGCTGCTCAAGCTGGTCCAGGTTCAGCAGATCTTAGGCCTGCATCTCATCAAATGGTGAGGCAAGGTCCAGTTTGGGTGGATCGTTTCCCTCTTGCCTAGACAAAAGACAGAAATGGGTGGTGGTTAATTCTTCTTTGGCCTCCGTCGGTCTATGATGACCATGGAAGAGAATCCTAGATGTCTACTCTGCTGGAGCAGCACCGCCTGTGGCTGAACAGGCCGATGCGCGAATGACAGTCCCTGTCACACAGGTCGCACTTGTGGATGGTCTCCGTGCTGCTGGGTCTGTGGTGGTTCTTCCTGCGGGTCCTTTTTTTCATCTGCTGCAGCAGTCAGTTTCTCTTCACCCGCCTTGAACTGTCTGGTCAGGGTGCCTCTCCATTTGGAGCGGTCCTTTGCGAGGTCCTCCCAGCGCTCTGCGTTGATCTCCAGGGCCTTCATATCTCTCTTGCAGACGTCTCTGAAGCGCAGCTGTGGGTGGCCAGCGTCTCTCCTGCCAGTCGCCAGTTCTCCGTAGAGGACGTCTTTGGGGATTCTGCCATCCTCCATACGGTGAATATGGCCTAGCCAGCGGAGCCTGCGCTGCTTGAGTAGAGTGAACATGGAGGGAAGGCCGGCACGGGACAGGACTTCTGTGTTGGGCACTTTGTCCTGCCAGGATATGTCCAGGATGTGGCAAAAGCAGTGCAAGTGGAAGGAATTCAGTCTCTTTTCCTGCTGGGCGTATGTTGTCCACGTCTCACTCACATAGAGCAGTGTGCTGATGACGCAGGCATTGTACACTACCATCTTCGTCTTGACAGAAAGTTTGGGATTCTCCCATACTCGTGTGGTGAGGCGAGCGAGTGTGGAGGTTGATTTTCCAATCCTCTTGTCGATCTCTGTATCAAGGGAGAGGTTGCTACTGATCATGGACCCCAGGTATGTGAACTGATTCACGACCTCCAGCTCGTAGTCGTCGATGGTGATGGTTGGTGGTGCTTCCGTGCCTTGCGCCAAGACGTTAGTCTTCTTCAGGCTGACGGTAAGCCCGAAGTCCATGCATGCCTGGGAGAAGCGGTCCATCAGGGTCTGAAGCTCCTGCTGTGTGTGGGTCGAGACTGCAGCATCGTCTGTGAACAGCATATCTCTAATTAGATCCTCACGTACTTTGGTTCTGGCTTTCAGGCGGGCGAGGTTGAAAAGCCTGCCATCAGATCTTGTATGCAGATAGATTCCCTCTGTTGCTGTGCTGAAGGCATGCCTCAGGAGCATAGCAAAGAAAATCCCAAAGAGGGTTGGCGCAAGTACACAGCCCTGTTTCACTCCGCTGTGTATACTGAATGGCTCTGAGACGTTGCCGTCGTACTGCACCATCCCCTGCATGTTGGTGTGAAACGATTCGATGAGGCTTTGCAACTTTGGCGGGCATCCTATCTTTGGCAGGATCTTGAAAAGGCCCTCTCTGCTGACCAGATCGAACGCTTTGGTGAGGTCGATGAAGGTGACGTACAGAGGCATGTTCTGTTCTCTGCACTTCTCCTGGAGTTGGCGGATGGAGAATATCATGTCCACCGTCGATCGCCCAGCGTAGAAGTCACACTGAGACTTGGGGTAGACACGTTCGGCGAGCTTCTGTAGACGAACGAGGACAACTCGTGCGTAGACTTTGCCAACAATGCTGAGGAGGAAGATGCCCCTGTAGTTGTTGCAGTCGCTTCTCTCCCCTTTATTTTTGTAGAGGGTGATGATCTTGGCGTCCCTCATGTCCTGTGGTACGGCACCTTCCTTCCAGCACTGGCAGAGGACGTCATGCAATGGCAGCAGTAGGGCGGTCTTGCAGTGCTTGATCTGGTCGGGGGGTATGCCGTTGTTGCCGGGTGCCTTGCCAGCGGTCAAGCTATCAATGGCCTTGCTGAGTTTGTCAATGGTTGGCTCGGCGTCAAGTTCATCCATGGATGGCAGGCAATCGATGGCATCAAGGGCTGACGGTGTCACAGTGTTCTGTCTGGAGTAGAGGTCGGAGTAGTGCTCCACCCATCTCTCCATCTGCTTGTTCTTTTCTGTGATCATCTCCCCAGTGGAGGATTTGAGGGGGGCCGTCTTGCTCTGAGCCGGACCAAGCGCTTTCTTGATGCCGTCGTACATACCACGGATGTTCCCTGTTATGGCAGCGGTTTGAATGTCTTGGCTGAGCTGATTCCAGTACTCGTTGGCGCAGCACCGAGCAGTCTGCTGAACTTTGCTTCTCGCAGCCCTGAGAATCTGGAGATTCTTCTTGTTTGGATACTTCTTGTACTCAGCAAGTGCTGAGCGCTTGGCTTCAATGACAGGGGTCATCACGGTCGACTTGGCATCAAACCAGTCCTGTGCGGTGGATGGTGTTTCGCAACTCTTCCCACTTCTGCTTTGCAGACTCTCCTTCTTGTGGTTCACCAAATTCCTTCACAAAGGTGGAGGCAAACTGCTCAACAAGTTCTGGTTGGGCCATCTTGCTGGTGTCAATCCGTGCCTTTCCAGGCTGTCTGGCATTGTGGAATTTCTTCAGCTGCAGCTTAACCTTGCAACACACCAATGAATGGTCTGTGTCACAATCTGCACTCTGGAACGAACGGGTGATTAGCACGTTCTTCAGTGAGGTGCGCCTGGTCAGGATCAAGTCCAGCTGGTGCCAGTGCTTTGAGCGCGGATGTCGCCAGGAAACCTTATGTTGGGACTTGGTCTTGAAGAATGAGTTTCTGATGCACAGATCATAATGTGTGCAGAACTCGAGCAGCCACTGTCCGTTGTCGTTCATTCTGCCCATGCCAAATGGTCCAAGACAGGAGGGCCAGGAGTCGTGGTCAGCACCCACTCTGGCATTGAAGTCTCCAAGGAGAATGAGTTGTTCAGAGTTGGGGATGATCCTGACAGTTGTTATGAGATTCTCGTAGAACTCGTCTTTTGCCTCTGGTGTGGCTGTCAGTGTTGGGGCATACACACTGACGAGGGTGACTGGGCCTTGAGTGGTGTTAAGGCAGAGGGTGAGGAGTCGTGCAGAGCCAGTGCTGCCCGGTTCCACCATCTTCAGCAAGGTGTTCTTCACTGTGAAGCCCACTCCGTGTTCCCTGTGTTCGTCACTGCCCTTTCCCTGCCAGTGGAACGTGTAGTCCTTCTCTCTCAGTGTGCCTGCATCAGCCAACTGTGTTTCCTGGAGAGTGGCGATATCCACTTCCAGTCTCTTCAGTTCATTATTGATGATGGCAGTCTTCCTGATGTTGCTGATGTCCTTGAGGTTAGCAGCGAGTCCTGTCATCATAGTGCGGACGTTCCAAGTTCCCAGTTTTAGAGTTGGTCTCTTTTGTTTTGTTGTCTTGCCTGGTGTGAAGGTTCTCAGCCTGCCGTTCGGACTTCACCTCATCCCCATGCACCCAATGAGGAATGCAGGCTGTGGCGGGACAACACCTTATTGGCTGGGGGCTGCCCAGCTTGAGGCGGGCGGTAGCTGTCCAGTGAGATCAGATGATCCCTCCCACCGTCGGGAACAACCCCTGGCGCCACGCTCTACGCCAGTTGAGCGGTGGCTTATAACCAGTAACTGTCATTCCTCGTCTTTTGTCTACGCTGAAGGCGAAGCTGGAGTGTCCTCTCCAGTGATCCAGTGTTCTACCTTCCAGTGTTGGGCGTTGGTAGGATTCAAGCCTGGGCAGGAAGATGTGGAAGACAAGACATTGCCCATACAGCATGTCCCCCCTCTCCACGTCACTGATGAATCCAAAGGAACAGCAGGGCTGCTACAGTTTGGCACCAGCGCCGTCGCAGGAGTTGCCAGAACGATGTTGAGCACAACAACTGCCTTAGGGACTCCGACTCTGGATTTTTCCTCAGGGTTGACTCCCGAAGCCTTTCCCATGACCGGGTATGCCGCAAGGCAGCGGAGGTTTGAAATCAGGGTTTACCTTCCTCTAGATGGGCTACCTTCCCAGGTTAATGGGCCACCATCTACCCGAAGCATCTGGTTTTAAGGCACCAGAAATCCGCCCTCGCCCTTTCTCCTATTAGTAAAAGCAGTTCTGCCGGGCTTAGAAACTAAACCACATGGGCAAGCTAGGAGTTGGACTTAGTTGTCAGAGGCTTTTTGAGACGCACGCCATAAGGAGCATTTTATAAGCACTGGGAGCTTAACCCCAGTGCCGCTCCTGGCTATGACAACCTTGGAACTGGTGGTTAACCGGTGGTTAATTAAAGCAAGTTTAAAACATATTTGGGAAATACACTTGTTGCTAAAAGGTAATGGTGGAATGTGAATGAATGAATGAATCTTCATTTCGGATAGATTAAAAGTAAAGATTAAAAGAAAATATAACAAAGGGGAAAAAAATCTAACAAGGTCAAATTAAACAATAATTCCTCTGATTATACAGTTCAACATAGGTTATCTGAAATGGGTGATGGCTGAAGCTGCAGCTTATATTGCCCACCCATATTCCATCCAAGAATTCAAAAGAAAAACAAAACAGTAGCGATTACAATTCCAATGTGACAATAAAGTACTTCGTTGTTGTATTTAACCACAATTTTCATGTAGCTGCGCTTCAGTAAAGTAGATTTTACAAGGGTTGGGTTACATTTAAAATCATCTGTTTTTACTGTGGCCTCAGCAATCAGAATGAATTAATACATTCACTTGAATGGAATATAGTACTTCAACTGAAGGTGTGCATCACCGAGTATGGAGTCGCTCAGTCAAAATATGGAATTTTTAATCAATAAAAGTTTAGCCACCGCTTTGTCACCACTGTGTCTCTTCTTGCCCTGGCTTCAAGTGTGGGCGGTGTTTTGTACTTTTATTGCTAAAATATAAAAGGAAGCACTACAATGGGTCTCAAATATTTGTAATGTGTCCTGTTACTGCATGAGTTTTTTTGATGATAGATTATAAACTACACATAAACTAAATTATATTGATGACTGAACAACTCCCATTCCCCAAAAGTGCAACATACAGTTATGAATATAACTCACAAAAGATCACACAAGCGATCTGACAAAAAAATAAATACATTAACAAGCGGTTTATTTTACAGTTGATGTGCCAGTCATTTTCAATTATTCTGTAATTAATATTCACACAATCAAATAAATCTCAGTTCAGTCGCTTTTATATTAAGTGGAAATTGTGCTACTTTGGTTTTGGCACTTTACCTAGAAAAGCAAAGGATTTCAGTACTTTCCACAGTGGCAAGGTCCGTTGTGGGGTGGCTCCTTTTCCTTTCCTCTTGCCTAGACCAGCGACAGAAATGGATGGTGGTTAGTTCAAGCAAGTTCAAAACATATACAGGTACATCTCAAAAATTAGAATATCATGAAAAAGTTCAATATTTTTGTCACTCATTTCAGAAAGTGAAACAGATATATAGATTCATTACAGGGACAGTGATATATTGCAAGTGTTTATTTTAATTTTGATGATTATGGCTACAGCCCATATTAACCAGCATTTCAGCGGCCAACATTTCTGTTTAAAAACTTTTTTTAAAGTTAATTTTATGTAATATTCTAATTTTTTGCCAAATTGAATTTGGGGTTTTCAGGGGCTGTAAGCCAAAATCATCCAAATTAAAATAAATAAACACTTGAAATATATCACTGTCTGTGTAATGAATCTATATAATAGATGGATTTCACTTTCTGAAATGAGTGACAAAAAATATTGAACTTTTTCATGATATTCTAATTTTTGGAGATGTACCTGTATTAGGGAAATACACTTATGAAAGTCAGTGATGGGATGTGATAAAAATGCTTCGTTTCCCTGACCAGTGAGCACCGCAGGAGCCACTCTGTACATGTACAAGTACATTATCAATCCAGGGATTTATGGTGGAACAGAAACAGCACAACAACACTGTTCCAACACCTTTTATGGAAAATCCACAGAATAGGTGTGTGGGTCTATTCTGATGCTTTAGAAAATTATATGAATCACTTTATAAATCACTGGTTTGAAAATGCACTTGTATATGTTGAGATTTTGGATCCTGGGGTCCTCTTGACCTGTATCCATAATATAAACACTGAGGGTGGCTAACCCCTGGCATGTGGAAACAGATTCTAGGAAGAAATTACACACAACTTAATGCACAGCACCAAAGTGCAACACGTACACAAACCAGGACTTTAAACAGGATTAACATATTTCATCGTTTTGCTCTCACAAGCGAATACTTAGAACAAAACAAGCGCAAATCAGCAGAGTTGGCTACTAGCTAGCTAGCTAACACTCGTTAGCCAGGACAGGACGGCGCTGTATTGCTCAAAAAAAGTGAGCTTACCACCAACAGGATAAATAAGCGAACAGATGCACAATATTACAAATCACTCACCATCGATGGTTCTCTCACGTTCATCTTCAGCTTCTCTGTAGTCCGGTTCTATGCTGGGCTGCCATCTGTATCGGTGTGGGTCGCTCCTCTCACTGTGGATCTGCCACCAAGCACAGAAAACTCCGCACCTTTTCGTTGGGCCAACGTGTAGATTTCCGCAAAACCTACAACGCCATCTCTATTAATATCATATTTACTCGGTGACCGAGTTTAATCCGTGAACTATTGCAAATGGCGGTTGTGTAGATTCCACAGAAGATGGACACTTTCGTGACGTTACGCCGTGACCAATCAGTGGCTCGCAGTCTGTTGACGTCACATCTCGGCTCAGTTCAGCACGGTTGGGCTGCACGGTGGCGCAGTGGTTAGCACTGCGGCAGCACAGTTTACCCTTGGCCGGGGGATTGTGGGGATCGTGGGTTCGGTCCCAGCTCCCGGCCAACAGTGATCTGTGTGGAGTTTGCATGTTCTCCCCGTGTTGCGTGGGTTTACTCCGGGATTTCTCCGGTTTCCTCCCACATGCCAAAAACATGCATGTTAGGTTAATTGGCTGTTCTAAATTGTCCTTAGATATTTGTTTCCTATAGGCCCTTAGAATAGAGGGTTAGTATGAATGAAAGCGCTTTGAGTGGTCTTTGTGACTAGAAAAGCGCTATATAAGTGCAGGTTAGTTAGTTAGTTAGTTAGTTGTACCCTGGCTTCGAATAGGTACGAAAATAGGACCTGTTAACCAGTGCTGGATATAATGGAAAAGGCTACAAACTGGACCGAGTCGTACTGTGTAGGGCTAAACAGGTACTAGTGGAAAAGGGGCATATGTTGGTTATCTTGTCTTTCCATGAGATGTTCATTATGGCTCGAAGGTGTCTCATCATGTATGCATGGAGTTTCTTCACCTGCACTCTGTAGACAGTCCAAGTTTCAGCACCGTACAATAGAGTAGCCAGTACTGTCGCTCTGCACACTTTGCATTTCACATGGATAGACACATGTTGATTGTTCCACAGTCTCTCCCTCAAGTTTCCAAACACAGCGCTCGCTCTTCCCATTCTGAGAGATAGTTCATCCTCCAGCCTAGCATTCTCTGAAACAGTACTCCCTAGATACTTGAAAACCTTGCACTTGACTAGTGGCTCTGTACCAATGCTGATCTCTTCTGGTAGTGATGTTGATAATTGGAACTTTGGTGGTTGATTAAGGCACTCTGTCTTCTTGATGTTGATTTTGAGGCTTAATTGGCTAGCTGCTCTTGCAAATTTCTCCACTAAAGATTGCATATCTTCCACACTGTGTGCAACTTGAGCACTGTCGTTGGCAAAGAACATTTCTCTTACTACCTTTATCGATGTCTTACTCTTGGCTTTAAACTGTGCCACATTGAACAAGTCTGCTTCTTTCCTTGTTTGAATGTATACTCCTTCTGAAGTGTCTTTGAAGGCCACCTCAAGCATGGCTGCCAGATATAGCGAGAAGAGTGTAGGGGCCAGCACACACCCTTGTTTCACCCCGTTGATTACTGAAAAGTCTTTAGACACTGAACCACTCATTGCCACGTTTGCTTGCATACCTGTATGAAGTGCCTCGATCAGGCTGACAAACTTCTCTGTACAGCCATATTTCTTGAGTACCTGCCAAAGTCCTTGTCGCGAAACAGTATTGAAGGCTTTACTGAAGTCTATGAAGACTATATAAAGTGGCATGTTTTGTTTGATACACTTTTCTTGAACCTGTTTCAAGCAGAAAATCATGTCCATTGTGCTTCTTCCACTTCTAAAGCTGCACTGGGTTTCCGGTAGTACATTCTGCGAGATGTGTTCATTGAGTCTGTTCAGTAGTACACGTGAGAGAATCTTACCAACAGTGGCTAGCAGTGATATACCTCGGTAATTTCCACAATCTTTCCTGTCACCTTTCTTGAACAAAGGCACAATACTTGCATCCTTCCGTCTTGAGGTACTTTCTGGGCATCCCATATCTCTTGGATGAGCTTGTGCAGGCAGGTGGTCAGCTGAGCACCACCAAATTTCCACACTGTGACTGGAATTCCATCCCTTCCTGGAGCTTTACCATCCTTTGTTGTCCTGATAGCTGCCATTAGTTCATTAAAATTTGGTGGTTCATCCAGACTTAATACAGCTGGTCATTGCACTAGAGCTTCTTTAGCCTCTTCAGTGAGATCTCAACAAGGAGTCATAAATCCTGACATTTTCTTTGGTTGCTAGCGGCAAAGTCCCAGGAAACCCCAGAGTGTCTGGTATAATTTTAAAGCTTAGAAATTGTACTTTCTAAAAATGCCTATGTTTTTGTAGAAAACATAACTCCCGACTGATCGAACGCGAGTTTTCAACCTAGCTAAAATATTGTTTACATCATTAGCATCTTAGCAGCGGCACTAACTAATGGAGCTACGGTGTACGAAGCCACTTTTTAAGACCATCTTTCCATCCCTCGATAGTCGTTGGAAGTGATATGATTATGTTAAGCCCCTTTTCCATTAGTACCCAGTCAGCCCTACACACCTCTATATGGTTTTGCACAGTTCGGCACAATTTTGCTTCCATTACAGCAGAGTCCCGCTTGGGGTGGGTGGGATTTTTTTTACAACAAGGTGGTGCCACACTCCTGAGACGTAAAACATGTGACACAACAAAAACACAAGATGGCAGCTTACGAGGTGACTGCTCGGTGTCTGCTCAGTGTCTGGCTTTTGTCAGAGTAAAGGCAAAAAATGACAGCCAGACAAGGGTACAGGCAGCAAGATGAAAGACTCTGGAAAAGTACTGGAGCATTTAGGAAACCTTAGAACCGAAGACGTGAGAATACGAACTAGATCACATATGACGGAAAGCTAATGATTGCTTATACCAGTTTGCTTTCAGTCCACCGTACTACATTGTAATGTCTGCAAGTTATCGCTACTAGGTACTAAAATATGTATGCTGTGTTTCAGATGCCTCCCTTGTGGGAAAATTACCACTTCAAACCATCGGTCTGGCATTCAATACAGCCTGTCACTGATGTCACCCCAGCTTCACAAACGATCAGTGGTTACAGAACTTAAGAATGTCTGTAGAAATGTTTAGCTTCCTGTGCAACAAATCGCTCTGATTTGTGTGAAAATCATGGACAGACTGTTGAGACATCATGGGATGTACCTGCTGCAGCAGCACTGAGTCTCATGGCAAAAACTGTTCAGCTGCCAAAACTTGATTGCCAGGTTGTAGCTATGGGGTTATATTAGCCATAAAATATATATTTCAACAGGTAAACAGTACTAAGTTTGGTATAATAAGATATATTTAACAATTATGATGCAGTTTAGGCCAAAACAAACTTGATCTAGGATTAAAAGCAATTAAAATAATGCAGTCATAAGGTTACATGGAAAATACTTGATTTACTAGACACATATAGATACTGTAGAAATATATATTCTCTGCATCAACAATGTACTATACATGTATTCATGTAGTATTGCACTGGGAATTTTGACAATAAACCTTTGTACATTTTGCAGATCTGTCTCCACTTTTATGTGTGAAGGTTACCATCAAGTGACATAAATTAAATATAAAAAGATTGGAAAAGCTGTCTAAGAACAATCCAGCAGTTTGAGAAATCACTTTTAGTTTGGTGTAAGTCTGTCAACAGAATTATGAACCATAAAGCAGTTTGTGTTAAAATATTAAATCCCATTAAACTCTAACTCAGGGGTGTCCAATCATGTGCCATGGAGGGCCAAGACCCTCCAGGTTCTCTCTTCTACCCAGTCTCTTCAGCAGGTGTTTTCACTGATCAGCAGTCAGTGGAAGAAATTCAGAGGAATCTGCTGTTGAAGACACTGTTTGGAGGTAAAGCCCGCAGGGTCTTGGCCCTCCATGGCACATAATTGGACACCCCTGCCCTAACCCATGATGAGAAAGTACAGATGCTAATATGGCCCAGAATTCCTCCATATACTGGTACTATCACTAAAGTGTGCAATGTCTTCTGCAGTGGCACATCCAACAATACAGTCTTCAGTAAATAAAATAATTGATTTTGGTTACTTTTTCTTAAAAAATGAGCCATTATTTTCAAAGTCACTAATAAATGGTTTGTACTGTTGATTCTTTTCCCACTGGTGTCTTAACAGACAAAATAGAAAATCATGATGCAAACACATAAGTCACTAAATTGTTTATTACAATCAGCAGCAAATTCCAGATTATTCAGAATGTGCAAAATTCAAACTGTAAAAAAACAAACAAAAAAAACCATTAGAATGGGTCATACACACCAGCCACGCTGCCTCACTGAGAAGCAACTGGATATGCTACTCACACTGGTCCCGATTCAGCAGATCTTCAGCCTACATCTCTGTAAATAGTGACGCAAGGTCTGGTTTGGGGTGGATCATTTTCCTCTTGCCTAGATGAAAGACAGAAATGGGTGGTGGTTAATCAAAGCAAGTTTAAAACATATTTGGGAAATACACTTGTTGCTAAAAGCCAGTGGTGGAATGTGACAAAAAAAGTACTTTGTTGTCGTATTTAACCACAATTTTCATGTAGCTGCGCTTCAGTAAAGTAGATTTTACAAGGGCTGGGTTACGTTTAAAATCATTTGTTTTTACTGTGGCCTCAGCAATCAGAATAAATTAATACATTCACTTGAATGGAATCTAGTACTTTAACTGAGGGTGTGCATCACTGAGTATGGAGTCGCTCAGTCAAAATATGTAATTTTTATCAATAAATGTTTAGCCACCGCTCTGTTGCCGCTGTGTCTCTTCTTGCCCTGGCTTCAAGTGTGGGCGGTGTTTTGTACTTGTATTGCTAAAATATAAAAGGATGCATTACAATGGGTCTTATATTTGTGATGTGTCCTGTTATTATAATACTGCATATGTTTATTGAAGATAGACTATAAACTACACATATAAACTAAATTATACTGGTGACTGAACAACTCCCATTCCCCAAAGTGCAACATACAATTATGAACATAACTCACAAAGGATCACACAAGTGATCTGACAAAAAAAAAAAAAAAAAATAAACACATAAACAAGCAGTTTATTTTACAGTTGATATGCCATTTATTTTCAATTATTCTGTAATTAATATTCACACTATCAAATAAATCTCAGTTCAGTCAATTCATATTAAGTCTAAACTGTGCTACTTTAATTTTGGCGCTTTATCTAGACTTTAACTAAAAAAGCAAAGGTTTTCAGTACTTTCCACGGTGGCAAGGTCTATTGTGGGGTGGCTGCTTTTTCTTTCCTCTTGCCTAGACGAAAGACAGAAATGGATGGCGGTTAGTTAAAGCAAGTTCAAAACATATACAGGTACATCTCAAAAAATTAGAATATCATGAAAAAGTTCAATTTTTTTGTCACTCATTTCAGAAAGTGAAACCCATATATAGATTCATTACACAGATAGTGATATATTGCAAGTGCTTATTTATTTTAATTTGGATGATTATGGCTTACAGCCCATGAAAACCCCAAATTCAGTTTCTCAAAAAATTAGAATATTACATAAAATTAATTTTAAAAAATAGTTTTTAACCAACATTTCAACGGCCAACATTTCTATTTAAAAACTATTTTTTAAAGTTAATTTTATGTAATATTCTAATTTTCTGAGAAACTGAATTTGGGGTTTTCATGGGCTGTAAGCCATAACCATCAAAATTAAAATAAATAAATGCTTGAAATATATCACTGTCTGTGTAATGAATCTATATGGATTTCACTTTCTGAAATGAGTGACAAAAAATATTGAACTTTTTCATGATATTCTAATTTTTTGAGACATACCTGTATTAGGGAAATACACTTGTGAAAGTCATTGGTGGGATGTGACAAAAATGCTTTGTTTCCCTGACAAGTGAGCACCCCAGGATCCACTCTGTACATATACAAGTACATATTCAATCCAGGGATTTATGGTGGAACAGAAACAGCACGACAACACTGTTCCAACACTTTTTTTTGAAAATCCACAGAAAAGGTATGTGGGTCTATTATGAGGCTTTAGAAAATTATATGAATCACTTTATAAATCACTGGTTTGAAAATGCACTTGAATATGTTGAGATTTTGGAGACTGGGTTCTTCTTGACCTGTATCCAAAATATAAACACAACATGCTGAGGGAGGCGAACTCCTGGCATGTGGAAACAGATTCTAGAAAGAAAATACACACAACTTAATGCACAGCACCAAAATGCAACACGTACACAAACCAGGACTTTAATCAGGATTAACATATTTCATTGTTTTGCTCTCACAAGCGAATACTTCGGACAACGCAAGCGCGAATCAGCAGAGTTGGCTACTAGCTAGCTAGCGTTCCCTGCTAACACTCGTTAGCCAGCACAGGACGGTGTTGTATTGCTCAAAAAAAGTGAGCTTACCACAACAGGATAAATAAGCAAAAAGATGCACAATATCACAAAACACTCACCATTGATGGTTCCCTCACTTTCATCTTCAGCTTCTCTGTAGTCTGGTTCTATCCTGGGTTGCCATCTGTTTCGTTGCGGGTCGCTCTGGATACTATAAGCTACCAAGCACAGAAAAGTCCGCACCTCTTTGTTGGACCATGGTGTAGATTTCTGTGAAACCTGCAAAGCCATCTCTATTAATATCATGTTTACTCCGTGACCGTGTTTACTCCGTGAACTTTTGCAAATGGCGGTTTGGAGATTCTGCAGAAGATGGGTGGTTTCATGACGTTACGCCCTGACCAATCAGTGGCCTGCAGTCTGTTGACGTCACATTTTAGGCCCTACTCAGCGTGGTTAGTACCTACTCTGGAATAGGTACAAAAAAAAAGTACCTGGTACCAGGTACTAGGTACCAATGGAAAACCCTACAAACCGGGTAGAGTAGAGTAGAGAAGGGCTGAGTGGGTATTAGTGGAAAAGGGGCTTTACTGTTTTGAGGTGCAAGAGGATGTGTTCCCACATTTCTGATGCCGAAGTCATTGGCTTTTTTTTTTTTTTTTTTTTTAGGTTTTTGTAAAGGGTATACATGTCATTACAGCATTGCATCGTTTACATTTTCATCACGTTCCCATTTTTTTTGTTTTTTGACAACATTGGAAGAATAATTATTACAACACCCTTTTTTTAAAGTGAAAGAAAAAGAGAAATTAAAGAAAGAACAAAAAAAAACAAACAAAAAACAAAACAAGAAAAAACAAAAAACAAAAACAAAACAAAAGAACAAAAAAAAATAAAAAAAATAAAAGAGCATCTGAGTAGCGTTGGAACAAAGAGAGGTGCCATTATTGAAATGGTATTTGTCAAAGATTGGATCTTATGGAAGACACATATGCGTTCCAGGGTTGCCAAAAGTTCAAGAACCCATCCATGTCCTGTCTCAGTGCGAATGTCAACTTTTCCATCGGGTAAATGTCTTGAATCACGTTAATCCAATCTTCAGGTGTAGGACAATCCTTCAACATCCATTTTTTAGTTAGAGCTTTTTTACTTGCCAATATTAAAACAGTGAATAAGTATTTTTCTCCTCGTCTTTCCAGTGATTCCGGTAGTAAACCCAAATACAAAGTTACAAAAGAAAAGGGGACTGTTATTTTGAATATTTTCCCCAATATTGTCTGTACATTGGTCCAATATTGGTGGATAACTGGGCATGACCAAAACACATGAAAATGATTTGCAGTCTCTTCACCACACAAGCGCCAACAATTCAACCCCTTACGAGTAAATTTGTTTTGTGCAGGTGTTCTGAAAAATCTTACCAAATTTTTCCATTCAAATTCTCTCCACTGCAGGGATGAGGTACTTTTCCATTGTTGTTTATTTAGCTTTTCCCATATTTCCAGTTGTAAAGTGAAATTCCCCTCTTTTTCCCATCTCTCTTTTATATATGATGTGTTGTCTCCTTTTAAGTCTTGAAGACCTTGGTATATTTTAGAGATGTATCTGATCCCTGGGATCCCTTTATATGCCATTAAGAAGACCTTCAGAACACCTGACTGTGTCAAACCTGGCTCTCACGAGCCAGAAAGGAGATGCGAGGGCGACCAGTGAGTTTGCGTAATTTATTAATATTCACACACAAAGAACAAACACAAAATAAAGAGTCTTGTGGGGCTATAACACACATAACACTAGACAACAAACTGAAAGGAAAAGAGCCGCGTGGGGCTAAAACACACACAGAACACAAGACAATGTACAACCCGGAAAGAATGGCTAGAGAGGCGGCGAGAGGAAACACACGCCGAGTCGCAGCACTTACTTTGGGGGTAGCGCTGAGGTAACGGCGGACTGAAGCTAGGCACAGGAGCTACAGCCGTGGAAACACAGGGCACGTCTTTCCATAGCGAGGTCGCAGCGACGAGTAACTCTCGGCTGCTCGCTTAAGTGGGGAAGGTGATTGATAATGGGAGACAGTTGTCCCAGCGCAGCTGAACTAGACAGCTGGGAATCAGCTGGGCGCTGTCAAAGTACGGGCCTTGGAAGACCCGGCACGGACTACCACGGAGCAGGAGCGACACTGGACAACCTGAACGCAGAGAAGGATAGCGTTCAGGTCGTGACAGTACTCCTCCCCTGAGTCGCGCCTCCTGGCGCAGGCTTAAACCCCCCCTCCCTCCCCGAGGGAAGACCAGGGAGGGCGGTGGGGGCCAGGTCTGGGGGAAAGTGAGGGACAAGGAAAGGGAGGCAGGGAAGAAAAAAACCCCCCAGGTAACAGCATAGGATCAGATACCATAATAACAGTTTCAAAACAGGAAAAAAACCCCATCACCCCCTCCTCTGCAGAGGCCAGACGGTCTATGCAGGTGACCACAGGAGGTGGGGAGATCAAACTGCAGAAATATAGCGACATAGTCATAAAAAGGCTCACAACAACTTAGGGCGAGGACAAGGCAAAACTCATGTCCCGAAGACCAAAAAAAAAAACTACAAAACTCTGAACATAAGGTTGAAGAAGACTTACACATGTAACCTCGGCCAAAACAGAATATAAAAAGGAAACAATCTGGGCATAAGACCTAAAAATAAAGCCTGAGGCCGCTAACTGGCATAAAGATACAAAAAAAAAAATCAACTCCTCAAACACGAATTAGCACAACACAGAAAATCAAACAGTCTGGAGGAGGATATAGATGCAGATGAACAAAAACTACTCTGAATAAGGCCAGGCAATGTGAGGCAAAAGCTACTTAAAGGGCTAACAGAAATAGGAGATCATACTGGGAACATAAACATAGAAAATGGTCTAAGGAATCTTAGTTATAATGACACCATAATAAGAACTCTAGGGCAGAAAGTTCCTCGATGTCCTGAATGGAATTAAATAATGAAGGGCAAACAAACACAAGGCTATGAACAGTCAGTCAATCTTTCAGGAACGTCAGCAGGTGGAGCGGGGCAGGTGGTGACAGCTTGTCCGGCGGGCGACCCCAGCTCCACCAGGCCAGGAACCACAATACCAGTTCGGGCGGCCTACCAGAGCCCCAGGCTAGGAGACACAGTTTCTCCGGAGGCCGACCCAGATCACCGAACCAGCCAGATGGCTCCCCAGGCGGTCGTCCCGTGACCTCAGACCACGGAGAGCTGAGGGAGAAGTCTTGGTGCAGCTTCCTCCCTGAGGGAAAAGGCAGGAGGAAACTGACCCAGGTGAGAAAAACCCCAACAGCAGTAGGGGGAGAGGCGATGGAGGCAAGGGGCAAAGTCAGCCTGACATCTAATGAGAACAAGGGCAGGGGGAAACTGGCCCAGATGAGAGGAATCCCAACAGCGGCAGGAGGAGAAATGATGGAGGCAAGGGGCGAAGTCAGCCTGATGTCAGGCGAACACAATCCTCCAACTCCCTCACTGACCTTTACCCGGACCGGCGCAGCACCCCCGGTGGACCCCGATTGGGCTGGCGAAACAGCACTCCCGGTGGACCCCGACTGGGCCGGAACAGCACTCCCGGTGGACCCCAAGTGGACCGGAACAGCACCCCCGGTGGACCCCAGCTGGACCGGAACAGCACTCCCGGTGGACCCCGACTGGGCCGGAACAGCACTCCTGGGCGCAGCATCTGAGGCGAACATCGTGCAGAGAACCGGAACCTCCGAGGTGGCACCCAGAGCAGGTTCGTCTCCAGTGACCCTGGGGAGAGGCTCAGAGGGACAAAAGGAACCGGGATCAGGATCACCGGCAGCGGCAGAGCCCGGCGAGACAGGCTCGAGCGCAGCAGACGGCTGCACCCGGCCCGCCCCCCCCCGAGAGACAGGCAATAATGCTCCAGAAAATGAATGAAAGAAGGAAAATAGAGCACTCGCCTGATCTCGGGTTCTACCGCCATCCAGGACTTCGATGCTCTGGGTTCAGCATGCAGGACTCCGTCCTCCGGCTCCAACTCGACTGCGAATGGCTCCGCAGCCGGCATGATGGTTTCCACAGTCAAACGACCTCCAAGCGCTGAAGACCACATCGACAGCCCGCATGGCGTGGAGGCAGGAGATCTGGGCTCTGCTGGGCCGAACCATTCCTCCGTGGAGACCCGGGGATGCTTAATCGTCGGCACTGGCTCCAACAGGCACTTCGACCTTCTCCTCTGCCCATGACGCGGCTGGGGCGAAACCTTCCAGGGCCGCAGGCCTCCTCCTCGTGCGGCGGTGCAGACCTGGCACCGGGACACACTCAAGGGGAAGAGACACAGAGGACGCAGGTTCATATTCTACTTTTGCAGTGGGAGGAGAGAGCTCAAGGGACTGTGAACCCTGAACTCCTCCCCCAGGAATCAAACAAGGCAGTTCACTCATAATGGGAGGAGAATGAAAGGACACTTGCCTGATTCCCGGAGGGCCGGTGGAATCCGCTGCAAGGGACTTGAGTCTTTCCTCTCCCAGCCGGATAGAAGTGGGGGACCCCCCGGACAGACGAGGTGGTGCCTCTCGCACCGGATCGGGACTGGAAACACCTGGAGGCGAATTCGCGCCGTTCTCAGCAGCCGGAGTGAATGACGAAGAGGGGGGAGAAACAGCTGAGGAGAACCGGGGGCCCAGAGCTGACGGGACAGCGGGAAGAGTGGGCCCAGGAGCGGGTGCAGCTGATTCGCTTCTTCGGCGAGACACGGGAGCTACAGCAGGCTGGGAGGCGGAATTCATGTGGTTTCCTGGAGCGGGATCCGGATGGGGCTCTCGCTGAGATGTACGGGGAATTTGGGAGCGGCGTCTTCTGAAAGTGAAGTCGGGAAAACGCCGCTCCTGTACGGAGACCGAAGCCAACAGGTCAGCGTATCCCGGATAATCATTCAGCTCAGGGTTCTTCTCAACCAGCCTGACCGCCGCTATCACGTGCTTCATGGCTACGGGGGGATAGGTGGCGGAACAAGCAGCTGCCACTCGGTCCGCAATGCGAATTGCTGTTAACCTCATCTTCTCCGGGGGAACCCCGGTTGACGTCACTCTATCTTGGGGATTACCTCTGGGTGAGGCGAACTCCTGGGCTGGATCGGCGGCAGGAGCGGGATTCCGAAGCGAGGAGCGATGGTGTCCTGTCTTCGGCTTCCTGCCGGGGTTCTCCTCCAGCCTATGGAGTCTCTCCCAGGCCACATAGATGTCTACCCTCCTCACCTTAACCTCGGGGAGATGGAAGTAGCGAGGGAAGTTGTTAATCATATTCTCGGCGAGCTCCAGACGCCAGCGTATCTCGCTGGGAGTATCGTAGAAGTCCGTGGTGAACAGCGTCCCGTCCACAAGGTCCAGAGCCTCTGAGAGATCGTGGCCTGGGTGTCGCATACGCCTCCTGGAGGGAGACATGATACAAGCCTGCCTGCACCCAGAGGAAGGAAAAAATGACGAGTCCCACAACAAACTCATGGTCGCAGACGTCTCAGTCTGGCTGCGACCTACTGTCAAACCTGGCTCTCATGAGCCAGAAAGGAGATGCGAGGGCGACCAGTGAGTTTGCGTAATTTATTAATATTCACACACAAAGAACGAACGAGCGACGAGTAACTCTCGGCTGCTCGCTTAAGTGGGGAAGGTGATTGATAATGGGAGACAGCTGTCCCAGCGCAGCTGAACTAAACAGCTGGGAATCAGCTGGGCGCTGTCAAAGTACGGGCCTTGGAAGACCCGGCACGGACTACCACGGAGCAGGAGCGACACTGGACAACCTGAACGCAGAGAAGGATAGCGTTCAGGTCGTGACAGACTGGGCCCTTTCCAAATCCTCCTTTTTAAGTATTTTGTTTATGTGGTGTCTAAGCTGAAAGAACCTGTAAAGGTCTTGATTTATTAGACCTTGTTTTTTCAAATCTTCAAAACTTCTTAAAATTTGCCCTTTAAAAAAATCGTAATATTTTATCAGTCCGTTCTCTTTCCACTTTTTAAATCTAGTGTCTGTTTTATTAGGAGTAAAGTCTTGATCATAGGCAATCCATTGCAGTAATCGATAGGGTTCTTTAGTTTGATTCTCTCTTACTATCTTAAACCAAATTTTTAGTGGGGTCTCTATCCACGGGTTAGTGCTATTCAAAAGTTTAGGTAAGGCATTGTTCCCTATTATCGCCTGTAGGGGGATGTCACTTGTTATTTGGCATTCCATCTCCTTCCATTGTGCAGTGTAGACTGGGTTACATATCTCTACTAAAGTTTTAATTTGTGCGGCTTTAAAATAGTCCCTGATATTTGGCAGCGCGAGCCCACCTTTGTCTTTGTTTAGCTGTAGGGTTCTATATCTGATTCTAGGTCTCTTGCCCTGCCATATGAATCTTGAGATCCTTCTGTCCAGTTCTTGCCATGTTTTTTTGGGAGGTTCTACCGGTATTGTTTGGAAAAGGTATAGAAGACGTGGAAGTATATTCATTTTGACTGCTTCAATTCTTTGTGCGGTACCCAAGAATAGTATCATATTCCATCTTGCTAGATCAGATTTTATTTTTGCCATCAGTGGATCACAGTTTAGTGTTATAATTTTGTTGAGTTGTTTCGGGATATTGACCCCCAGATATTTCATAGATTCCATCTCCCAGTTAGTTTTGAGTTTGCTTAGTAAATATTGATTTGGGTCATAGTTGAATGTTAAAACTTGGGTTTTATGCATGTTTAATTCGTACCCCGATAAATCTCCATACTCGGAAAAAACTGAGATTAGTTCTGGAAATTCTGGAAAAGAGGTGTCCGGCTGCCCCAGGTATATTAAAATGTCATCAGCAAAGAGTGCTATTTTATGTTCCTTCTGACCAAGTGTAATACCTTGAATTTTTTGATTCTGTCTTATCCATTGGCTCAGAGGTTCTATGAAGATTGCAAAGAGCAGTGGAGACAAGGGGCAGCCCTGACGACATCCTCTTTCCAGTTCAAAAGATGATGATAATTTACCGTTAATCCTTATTTTAGCTGTTGGGTTTTTTTTTTTATATAATGCCTGGATAGTTCTAATGAAGTTGTTATGAAAATTGAAACTGGATAAGATTCTATATAGGAAAGACCAGTCAACCGAATCGAATGCTTTTTCAGCATCTAATCCCAATATGGCTGCATTTAAGTTAAATTTTTTTATATGATGAATTATGTGTAAAGTGCGTCTAATGTTGTTTTGTGTCTGTCTTTGTCTTATAAAACCTGTTTGGTCTAAATGAATTAAGTCTCTCAGTATATTTTCTAACCTTTTGGCAAGGATAGTGGTAAAAAGCTTATAGTCCTGATTTAACACACTGATTGGTCTGTAGTTGGAGCATTCTAGTTTATTCTTTTCAGGTTTAGGTATGACTGCAATGACCCCTTCTCTCCAGGAGGGAGGGATTTCCCCTGTGTGGAGGACATAGTTAAATGTTTTCAGGAGGAGAGGAGATAGTTGCTGTTTAAAGGTTTTGTGCCACTCTGCTGTATAGCCATCTGCTCCTGGGGATTTGTTAGCTTTAAGTTTAATAATTGCTTTTTCTAATTCTTTAGGTTGTACTTCTGACAGTAGTGTTTTATTTTGTGACTCAGTAAGTTGGGGAAGGTTTAATGTGTTTAGGAATGCTTCGGATGCGTTTTTATGTTTTTTGAGGGAGTACAAGTTCTTGTAGTAGTTCTCGAAGCTTTTAAGAATATCCTGAATTCTAAATTTTATTTCCTTTGATACTGGGTCTCTGATTTTGTAGATTGCTCTCTCCGTTTGTTGTTTCCTCAATTTATAGGCTAGTAATTTTGCCGATTTGCTGCCTGTTTCATAGTATTTTTGTTTCAGAAACGTAAGTTTCTTCTGGATTTCTATTGTGTAGATCTCATTTATTTGTTTTTAAATTTCCTTAATTTTGAGCGAGTCATTAGAATGAGTGTTGTCTTTGTGCTCTTTTTCTAGGTTCTTAAGTTCTGACTCTAATGTGATTAGTTTTTCTTGTCTCAGTTTCTTTTGGATTGCCAGTTTGGCGATAATCTTTCCCCTTATTACAGCTTTGCATGCGTCCCACAGTATTAAAGGGGATACTTCTCCATTATCATTTTCTTCCAAATATCTGAGAATATCTGATTCCAATTCATCTTTCAGTGGTCCTTTCAGCACATTTGAATTTAACCCCCAAGAAAATGTATTATTTGTGTATTTTTGGATACTTAAGTCCATATAGATCGGACTGTGGTCAGAGAGATCCATCAGTCCTATTTTACATGTTTTTACTCTTCCAATGTCTCTATTAAACATAAAGAAATAGTCAGTCCTTGAGTAAGATGAATGTGGTGCTGAGTAAAATGTATCATCTTTTACACTGGGGTTGAATTCCCTCCACACGTCACAGATTCCCATTTCTTTTAGTAGCATCCGAGTTTTTCTACTTTGAGTGTTATTTTGATGTGGAGAATTACCTGATGCATCCCAGTATGGATTCAGTCTTAGATTGAAGTCTCCACCACATATCACTAAACCTTGGGCTTTAGTTATCATTAGGTCAAATACATTTTTATAAAATTTCCAGTTAGCCCCTGGAGGTGCATATACATTCAGCAGGGTGATATCTTCTCCCTCTAGCTGCCCAAGTACCATACTGAATCTCCCTTCTTTATCTTTGTGTTCTGATTTTTTCTCAAATATAATTTGGTTGAGATCAATGTCGCTACCCCCTTCCTCCTCCCTGACTTATATGAAGATGAAGAGATCATTTTAAACCCTTGTCTACTGAGTTTAGTGTGCTCCACGTCTGTTAGGTGGGTTTCCTGTAAAAATATTATTCCTGCTTTGTCTTTTTTCATTTTGCCTAGAATCTTGGATCTTTTAACTGGATTCAGGATCCCTTTTACATTATATGAGATTATTTTGGTTACACCCTGTTTCTCCATTGTGTTGTCTTATTTAGTATAACAGTGTGGTGGCCCTCTTTTATGCTACTCAGAAACTGAAAGAACATTAAGAACATAAAAAACATTAAGAACATAGTATATAAAACTTTAAAACAAAAAACTGACAAAAGATCTTCCTGAGCTGAGGTCTTTTTAGTGACCTTAGAAGAGCCTTGATGGTGTGTTGGCTCTGAGGGAAATTCCTCAGATTCCGTTACGTGCTGAGGGCCCTCTCTTACCCCTGTAAGTTGTCCCATGTTTTTAACGTGAATTTCAGATCCCAATCCGAACTTGTAATGATTTTTTTTTTTTTATGCCTATACCCTATGAAATTGTGCACAACATCCCACCACCATCATAGCAAACAATCACGTTAATACAGTATTTGTTAGTGTGGAGAGATCATGTGGTTTATTGTCACATTTCTATTTTAACAAGTTTTTTTTTTTTTAAAGACTTATTTGTTTCTAATATTATGTCTGTTCCATGAAATGTTTTACCACTTGCTGATTCTGCATCTCCTTTAATGTTTGTTACCTTGTAGGAGGAGGGTTGGATGCGCAGATTGACTAAAAATATTGTTATTCTCTCCTGTAAACGGCCAGTTTTTCCTTACTGCTCTGGCGCTGGGTTTCCCGCTGCTGGCCCTTGGATTTTGAGGGTCTCTGTGTGGACCACGATTGAGCCTTGATTCTTTCGATCGGGTCTGCTGCGGGTTTATACACCGTTACCGGGAGCCCTCTTCTCGCCATATCCGTGGTTGCTTCTTCCGCCGAGTTGTAGAGGCACGTCTCATCCCGTAAAAAACCCGCAGCTTCGCCGGAAATGGAGTCTGAAAGCACAGTTTCTTCTCTCGTAGTACCTTTTTAGCGTCGTTGTATTCCCGACACTTTTTAAGGACCTCCGGGGCGTAGTCGTGTTCCACGAAAACTTTTCTCTCTTGGTGCATAAATCCTTTTTTCTGCCAAGCCAGTTTTACAACCTCTTCTTTTATTCTGGAGTTGGAGAACTTCACCACCACCGATCTTGGTGGCGCTTCCGCGCCCTTTCTATCTTCAAGTCGGTGGTTTGGGGAATATCCAACTTCTCTCTCAGTAAGGATTCCACGCATGCTGCCATTGTGGTGAAACCGTCCTCGACTCCTTCTTTCAGACCATGAATTCTTATGTTGTCTCTTCTTAGTCTTCCTTCTTGGTTGGTTAGCTTAGCCTCCAGTCTTGACTGTCGTTTGTGTAGTTCCAGCACGGTATCTTCCAGCCCTTTTATTCTTTCCTCTGCTTCCATGATTCGGTCCTCGCCCTGGTCCACTCTGCTGTTTGTCCTTTTTATTTCGTCTTTGATTTCACGAAATTCGGCCCAACACTCTCGGCGAAATTGTCTTAATTCTTTAAGTACCATTTTTAAGCTAACCTTGTTGCTAGCTTCATTCAGCTCCTCGTCTTCTGAATGGATATCATCCGGATCAGATTCTCCGGCCGATGCGTGTCCTGGCCTGGTAAATGTCGATTTCTTCTGTTTTCCTTTAGGCATGATGACTTTGTCTTTTGATTTTCACTCTTCCAAAAATCCGTTAAATCTGATTTTCAAGGTATTTTCCTGGATCGGGTCTGGGAGCTTCAGCGTTAAGCTGCTATCACCATGGTGTCCAGACCAGAAGTCGAAGTCATTGTTTTTTAACAAGGAAAAGTGTCCTGTTTCAGTGACAACCAAATGTTCTAAACTAGTACCGGAAGTTGCTACCACAATTCACGCAAGGCATCATGGGGCCTAGGAATAAGGTGGATACCCAGGAGAGATGTGTTCACTCTAGAAGCAGGTCCAGAACAGCAGGAAGCCTCCACAATCACTGATCTTTATATGAGCATCACCTGATGCTGATGTCAGCTGAACTTGTCATGGACAGAGCTGGATGCCCCCAGCCCTACTCCATGGCTCGTAGCTGTTTTTCCCCTGCTTGGATGTTCTTTAATTTTCAGCTGGCAGCCCTTTAGGAGCCTTGGGTCCTTGGCTCCTGTCAGCTGACGGCCACGCCTCCATCTCTCTGCCAACACCCACCAGCTGTTTGTCATTGTCCTTTGTGCACTCCTGTTTGTTCATGCATGCACACACACACACTTACACACACACACCCATTCATTCTCACTCACATGTTCTGACACTCACGCATGCACCTGTCTTCACTCACACACACCCATGCACTCTCATTACTCACACCGGCATGCTTTCAGCTTATTAGTGGTTGCATTATATAAGATCTGTGTTCACTGTGGTGCATTGCCAGGTTATTGTTGTACTGCTCTGTTCTACACTGCCAGTTGATTGTCGAGCTTGCTGCTCTGCCTCTCCCAGTGTAGTCAGCCTTTCCTCTTACTAACTGGGACTGTAATGCGGATTTGACTCGGACTGCTCCAGCCAGTGAGTTCATTTTTCTTTCCCCGCTGTTCAACTTTCCTGCAGAGTCCTGGGTCTTCTTTTTGCTTCCCTTGCTGTTCAGCTTTCCTGCAGCGTTTTGGGCCCACCTCTCTGTTTATTTTCACTTGTGTACTGTAGAGCGTCCTGACTGTCATCCCTGTAGGCTCAGTGTGAGTCTCTTGTTTGCATCATATGTATTTTTCATGTTTTTGGTAATAAAGCACACTCAACTCTCTCCTGCGTTTGGGTTTCATCTCCAACCCCTACATGCGCTGTGTAAAGACGCACGCATGTGACAGAACTGCGTTGAGTATTTCTCTGTTTTTTCAAAACGTCTGTAAAGGTCGGTCAAAACACTATAGAGTGAACCCTACTTTAACTTAGGCTGACTTAGGTAAACTGTGGATAATGTAGCTCGGCGCTCAGGAACTTTTACAAAATGAGCACAACGTTCACCAACGTGTATTTCCAAACGTCAGTAAATTTTCAGCAGGCTGAAAATTTTCAAAGAACACAACTTTTGCCAGCATTTGCCAACAAACACCAGCAATCAACTTTTGCCAGCAGAGCCAGACATTTGCCAAAACGTCAGTAAAAGTCGGTCCAAACGTAGTGTACTGTTATCACTACGTGTTGTATACACTGTGTATGTTAACGCAGATCAACAGCAAGCCAAACTCGTCTTTCTTGAGCGTCTTGCTCCTTTATTACAGTCTTCTTAGACAGCTTGCAATTCTTTATAATTGTGGCGTTAAAAGCTCAATGAAAGGCCCGAGTGAAACTGAAAATACAAACAGAAAATAAAGCGTACTTTAGCTCTTTGACAGATGAAAAATAAATACACCAAAAAATAACTAACATCAAAGAACTCACACAGAAATTAACTATAGCTGCTACTAAAGACAAACAACACATTTTCGCTCTTTTCATATGCTAATTAGATCGCTAGTAGCAGCGTTACTTATGCTAATACACAGCACTCTTGGTGTAAAGCAAGCTAGCGAGCTCCTGGGATAAGACTAATTCCTGGTAACAACATATTCACAAACGATCTCAAGTTCACGTCTCATAAAACTTATAAAGTTAACATGACACTCATTAAACTCACAGCCATTGCTTTCGAAGGTGTAGAAAAGGATATAACACACAGGAGGAGCGTCTCAGACATTCACAGGCAGGTTATACTTTTCTCCTTTTTTTCCTTTCTCTCTCTTACTAACGTCCGCTTCTGCTACCCATAAATCATAGCGACTACTGGCTGCGCCTTCAAAATGAAATACAGTGATCCCTCACTTATCACGGTTAATGGGTTCCAGAACCGACCGCGAAAAGTGAAAAACCGCGAAGTAGCGTCACCCCAATGACGTCATCCATAAATAATACGTACGTTCATTCTCTCACTCTCTCTCTCTCATATGATACGTGTGTGTGTGTGTACGTGTACATACATATGTAGATGTAAACAAAGTGTACATAAATATGTTTTTAGAACTCTTTTATTCCTATAACAAGATACGTAACTCAAGATGAAAATGATTTACTGCACAGGTTAATGAGAGCTTTACTGCTCCTCAGGTGACGCCTCATCGTGAGGTGCTGGAGGCGCAGGATCATCGAGGGCAGCTTCCGATAGAGCTGAAGCTGCAGGAGGCGGCTTAGTGGCTCGACGGGAAGACTATTTCGCACAAAATGGCACAAGAGAACAGCAAAAAGTTCCAAGCGGCGAGACTAAGTAACACGAGCGATAAAAAGCAATGAATGCGGTCTTCCTTCCCTTCATGAGTGCTCGGCAGGGAGAGAAGGTGGGTGAAACGTCTCGGCCAATCAGCTTGCGGGGTGAAACGTCTCGGCCAATCAGCTTGCGAGATTTCCGAGCCGAGCCAACACGAGAATAGCGAACAGAGAGTTGTGCGGCTCTCCGTGTTGACACCTGATGGTCTAATGTAGTCTCCCTGCCTTCTGCTAGCGCCCGCCCATTATTTCTCAATTTTGAATTTTTGATGAATATTTTTG
This sequence comes from Pholidichthys leucotaenia, assembly GCA_020510985.1. Lineage (NCBI taxonomy): Eukaryota > Metazoa > Chordata > Actinopteri > Cichliformes > Pholidichthyidae > Pholidichthys > Pholidichthys leucotaenia. The sequence continues at coordinate 334,212,070 of CM035836.1, forward strand.
AAAAATTCGCGATGCACTGAGGGCGCGAAAGGTGAAGCGCGAAGTAGCGCGGGATCACTGTACAGGTAAACTAGTACTAACTGCATAGAAGTTACTTTTAACCTAATGACTGTTTTTTAGCATGAATTATTACAAATGAATTATGACATTTTATTATGAACTTGTGAACTATTTTTAACCTTCTATGAAACACACTCTACTGTGGGCGGAACACGTAGTGTGAATCCACCTTAATATTACTTCACAACACTTACCTCACTACGGCGTCCTCATCATTTCACATCATTTCTTTGTTATTCCATGCCACTGCCGTTTCTCCATGTTCACAAGTGTAGTCTGCCGTGACAGCTTCATTCTCTGTTTTCAGCCTTTGTGCTGCATTGTTTGTCAATAAATTATGCTAAAAGGTCGCCCTGTGATTGAGGCCCCCTTTACGCCCTGGAGGGGTGCTTATGTCAAACTTTCCCAGTCTTTTCTTGCCTCTGTCCAACTTTTTTGGAACGTGTTGCAAGAATCAAATTCAAAATGAGGGAATATTTGTGAAATAACCCAATAAAGTTTATCAGTTTGAACATCCTACATCTTGTCTTTGTAGTGCATTAAATTGAATATAGGTTGAAAAGGATTTGCAAATCATTGTATTCTATTTTTATTTACATTTTACACAACATCCCAACTTCATTAGAATTGGGGTTTGTATAACCCTTTATTTTTAAACTTGGCTTTTTTTTTAACTTTGATTTTAGTGCTCAAATAGGCTCACCACCTTATCGTGGTGGAGGGGTTCGGTGCCCTAAAGATCCCAAGAGTTATATTGTCAGGTCAAGTTGCACCTGGTAGGGTCTTTCAAGGCAAATTGGTCCTGGGTGAAGGGCCAGACCAAGAGCAGTCCAATGGATCCCCATGAAAAAAGTTGCAGCAAAGACCCAGTGTACCCAAAAGAAGCACATGGGTATGCCCTCCAGTGGGCTCACCCCTTGCAGGACATATGGGGATCCTGGTGTTATGTGAATCGGCAGCAGTCTGGGCTACTCTGCTTGGACTGCTGCCTTTGTGACCCGGACCCCAGATAAGTGGTAAAAGATGTATTGATGAACTGATGTTTTGTGACTCCAGACTGACTTTCTTTACCAAAAAAAATCACTCAAAATGCGCAATGAAGAGACTGCTGATAGACAAATCCAGTAAAACTAACATCCCTTGATTTATGATCCTGGACAACTGAACAATGTCTGGATTCCTATCAGCCCTACAGTTGCATCAAAATGCTGTAAATTCACACTAAAAATGAATAAGATCTCCTGTTAGTCGCATTTACAATTCTAAAGATGTGCAACAGCCTGAAAACCAGATGAATCACAGATTTCATGTTTAATTCATTAGGTCCTTCCTCATGCTCAGATTCTTTCTAATGAAAATAGCTTGGTGAAATAACAATACTGAGGAAGCAGGTCAGTTTCTAGCTTTTTGGGAGCCAGAAACAGCTCTGATTCTGACATTATTTCATAATCAATCTAATCATTATTTTCCTACACACTGCACAGCATGACTGAATGTTAACAGCTGTTTTTTTTAATCACGTCCTTCCTGCTAAACATGGTCAATAAAACAGAGATCATATCACCAGCAGAGGTGACCTGTTGATCTGCTTCCCTTCAGCCACATGTCAATCCATCGAGACCACTCCACCGGGTCACTAATAGCTCAGGTCTAAACATAAAACTGAACTGATGGCCACTCTCCCAAAAGTCTGCTAATTATGGACATTAGGTCAAACACACAGCTAGTTAAGGCCTCTATGGTGGAGCTGCATTAAGACCAACTGAGCAAGCATACGTTGAAACAATGTCTTTTTTACGTCATGGTCAGACATACAAGACATCTCCAAAGGGTGTGGATGAAAGTTTTTTACGTCTTTTTTGGACATCTTCTGTACATTCAGATTTAATGTGTACAGGATGTCCGTACAAGGTTAAAATATAGTTCAAATATAGTTGCTGTGGATGTCCATTCAATGTCTTATAAGGACCTAATTTCAAAGGAATTTATACATAAAAAATGTATTGTAGCTTATAATAGAGAGCTGAAGTCACGCCCCTTCCACCTCATTAAATTTTAAAAAATTCTCCATGAAAATGAATGGCAAGAGCGAAATTATCCTTTTATCCTGACCAAATTTTGCCACACATATGATGTTTGTCAATATAAAAGATAATTTTCCATGTAAATAGCACTAAACATGATTACAGTTTAGTGATGTAGAATGATGGGAGTTGCTATCCACTAGTCGTTTCAACAAAATCTAAATATTACTCTGTCATTATACGACACCCGACAACTTTATTTACGTGGAAAATTATCTTTTATATTGACAAACATCATATGTGTAACTCCTGGCAAAATTTGATCAGGATCAAAGCATAATTTTGCTCTTGCCATTCATTTCAATGGAGAATTTTTTCAATTTAAGGAAGTAGAAGGGGTGTGACTTAGGGTCTCTATAAACAGCCAATACCTGAAAAATGTGCTACATAAATATACTATGAACGCTACACACACGCAAAATCAGCATTATATTTCTCCAGGTATGAGGCATGCAAGACGACCATAGCAAATTTCAATAGAAAAGGACAAATTCTTTGTTCTTCAAAGCGTGAACCCTCTGTGCTTAAATATTCAAGCAAACCCACACCTGTTTCAAACAAAGCAAATTGGAGTACCATTTTATAACAGCACTGTGGTCTATATTAATCATATATCCCCATAACCTACATATGTATAAGCATGTGAGAATGTTTGGTGACTACATACACTACCGTTCAAAAGTTTGGGGTCACCCAGACAATTATTTTGTGTTTTCCATGAAAATTCACACTTATTTACCACCATGAGTTGTAAAATGAATAGAAAACATAGTCAAGACATTGACAATGTTAGAAATAATGATTTGTATTTGAAATAATAATTTTTTCCTTCAAACTTTGCTTTCGTCAAAGAATCCTCCATTTGCAGCAATTACAGCATTGCAGACCTAACATGATTGCACAAGGGTTTTCTAATCATCCATTAGCCTTCTGACGCAATGAGCAAACACATTGTACCAATAGAACACCGGAGTGATAGTTGCTGGAAATGGGCCTCTATACACCTATGTAGATATTGCACCAAAAACCAGACATTTGCAGCTAGAATAGTCATTTACCACATTAGCAATGTATAAGAGTGTATTTCTGATTAGTTTAAAGTTATCTTCATTAAAAAAAAGTTCTTTTCTTTCAAAAATAAGGAAACTTCTAAGTGACCCCAAACTTTTGAACGGTAGTGTATGTAAAGCGACTTCACACCTCAGAACAGGACAAAGGGTCTCAACCGCCAGTGAAGATCAAAAAGCATCCGAGGCACTGCGGTGGAGACCAGATAGGTCGCCCTGACCTCCCAGGGCCAGGTGGAGGGGTACGGAGACAAAGGAGGGGATTAAGTTAATGGGGAATGTCAGCTTTGATATGCATGTCTTTTGTTATGTGTGAATATAAGTACACAGAGCCGAATGTGTTCGCTCTCTTACTTCTTCTGCTGCTGCACTAGATGAGACTTGTTAGAGGAGCAAAGCTGATAATAAACTTTGGTTTATAAGTCACATCGCCTCGTTATTCCAAGCTCCTCTACACTGGTGACCCTGACGCGAGGATGGACCAGAGGCGTTCCCCCGTGATCGACTCATCTGTGGCGACCCAGGCAGACGCCGGCGCCCATGCAGACAGGGGAACAGATGGACGACGTTCCCCCATGGCAGAAGTGACAGAGAGGGCTCAACCGAGCACCAGCGCCGCGGAGAGAGCCGAAGGAAGGCACTCTCACCCTGCGGACACATCAGGGACGGCCCACACAAACGCCGTTACCGTCAAGCTGCCGGACTTCTGGCAGGAAGACCCGACCTCGTGGTTTCAGCAAGCTGAAGCCCAGTTTGCACTTGCGGGCATAACAGCTGACGATACAAAGTTTTATCACATCGTCGCCAAACTCGACGCCGCCACTTCGAGATGTGCGCGGAGCATAATCCAGCGGCCGCCGGCCCAGGACAAATATAGAGAACTGAAAGCGACCATCGTGGCGAATTTCGTCCCCTCTGCCGAGGAGAGAGCCGAGAGGATCCTGGCGGTCTACGGCCACAGAGGATGCAGACCCAAGGCCCTCATGGAGGACTTGCTGCAGCTCAAAGAAGAGGACAATGACAACTTCCTCTTCCAATTTATATTCCTCAGTACGCTGCCGCCACACATGAGAGGGACATTTGCCAACATGCGATGCAGCACCCAGCAACACTTCCGCACGCTGGCTCGCGAAGCGCAGCGACTCGTCAACGCCTGCAGGGAACAGACACCCACAGCAGCATCCACAGACCTCAACGCCGATGCCCGGAGCCATGGGGAGCCACAAACCACTGAGCAAAATCCGCCCGCCATGGCAGCGACACAGCCAAGACGTAACAGATGGAGCGACATCTGTTATTACCACCACCGCTTCGCCGAGAAGGCTTACAAATGCCTTCGCCCCCTGCAAATTCACGATTTCAGGAAAACGCCAAAGCCGAGAACCGTTAACAGCGGCAGTTCTCGGCGAAAAAAGCAAGCTTCTATATGTGACGGACGGACACACCGGCAAGCAGTTCCTCATTGACACGGGAGCTCAAATGAGTTTTATCATGCCCTCCCAAGCAGACCGGGCCATGGGCCCCCGGGGCAATGGAGCGGTGGCAGCCAACGGCTCCATCATCGACACTTTTGGCGAAAGGAACCTGCCCCTCCGCATCCATGGCCGCAACTACAGATGGACATTTGTTGTAGCGGCGGTGAGTTTTAACTTGTTGGGCGCAGATTTTTTGTGTGCACATGGGTTATTAGTCAATCTAGCAAACAGACGCTTGGTTAATGCATTGTCCTTTGCTTCTATTCCCTGCTCAGCTCGAGTTTCTCCACCACCCGTGCAAGCCAGCGTCACTACAGCAGGAGGTAAGTTTGATCAACTCCTCACCCAATTTCCAGCACTCACAATTCCCAAATTCTCAGCTACAGTGGCTAAGCACGGGGTCAAACACTTTATTCCCACAACGGGCCCACCCGTATTCGCCAAAGCTTGGCGCTTAGGCGCGACCAAGCTCGCCATAGCTCGGGACGAGTTTACCACCCTTGAAAAACTAGGCATTATCAGGCGCTCAAAAAGCCCCTGGGCGTCACCGCTTCACATGGTCCCGAAATCCGACGGTTCTTGGAGACCGTGCGGCAATTACCGCAGATTAAACAATGCGATAGCGCATGACCGCTACCCAATTCCTCACATCCAAGATTTTTCACTACATCTGGCGGGTGCGCGCATTTTTTCAAAAATAGACCTGGTCCGTGGCTATCATCAAGTCCCCGTTCGAGCAGAAGACATTCCTAAAACAGCTGTAATAACCCCCTTCGGTCTTTTTGAATTTTTGCGGATGCCTTTTGGCCTCAAAGGCGCTGCTCAAACCTTTCAGCGGATGATGGACGCAGTATTACGCGACCTCCCTTTCGTGTTCGTCTACCTCGACGATATGCTGGTAGCCAGCTCGTCTGAGGAAGAACACGAACAGCATCTCACTATGGTTTTTCAGAGACTAGAAGAGCACGGGTTAATAATCAATCCGGCCAAATGCAAATTCGGCGTGTCATAAATTGATATTTTGGGACACAGAGTTTCACCGAAGGGGGCAGGCCCACTGCCAGACAAAGTTCACGCAGTAAAAAATTTCCCACGGCCACAAACGGTCAAATCGCTGCAAGAATTTTTGGGAATGGTTAATTTTTACAACCGTTTCCTCCCCCGCGCAGCTCAGCTCATGCAGCCCCTATATGACGCGCTCAGAAAACAAAAACCTTCCAACGCGGTCGAATGGACCCCGGAGCGCGAACGCGCCTTCACGGAAGTAAAAACTGCCCTAGCTAATGCCACATTGTTGGTTCACCCTGATCCCTCGGCCCGCATTGCGCTAACCACAGACGCTTCAGACCTGGCCATAGGGGCGGTTGTAGAACAACACGTAGGCAGAACCTGGCAACCTTTGGCATTTTTCAGCAAATCACTAAATCAAACTGAGCGTAAATACAGCACCTTTGACAGGGAGCTGCTAGCACTTCATTTATCCATCCGCCACTTCCAGTTCTGGTTGGAGGGGCGGCGTTTCACGGCTTTTGTAGACCACAAACCGCTCACCTTTGCGATGGCTAAAATTTCTGAACTGTGGTCAGGCAGACAACAAAGACAGCTAGCTGCTATTTCAGAGTTCACCACAGACATTCGACATGTGGCAGGCAAACTTAACGTGGTAGCAGACTGCCTCTCTCGCGCTGTGACATTGCCAGAGCGCGAGGAGACAGATTATACTACCTCAGCCGCAGAACTCTTCGCCAACGCGGACACATACGCAGCCCCAATCCACGTAGGGATAGATTATGCAGCCATGGCGGAGGAGCAAAGTAGTGACGCGGACGTGCGCGCACTCCTGTCTGGACCAACAGGGTTAAGGCTGGAGGAAAGGGGTTTACGCGACGGTGTGCCCCCCATAATATGCGAAATCTCAACCGGCCGACCTCGCCCGGTAGTCCCAGCTGCATGGCGCCGCCGTATCTTCGACTCAATTCACTCCCTCACGCACCCAGGTGTGCGCGCTTCGGTTAAAATGGTCGCCGAAAAGTTTGTGTGGCCTGCGCAAAGACGTAAAAGAATGGGCAATGACTTGCATTTCTTGTCAGCGCGCCAAAATACACAAACACACAAAAGCCCCTCTAGAGCCTTTTCGAATCCCTGCTAGAAGGTTCGACCACGTTCATGTTGACCTCGTGGGACCACTACCTTCCTCCCAAGGTTTCACACATCTGTTAACAATGATAGACCGCACTACGCACTGGCCTGAGGCGGTCCCTCTGGCGTCAACCACAGCGGAGGAAGTCGCTCGCGTTTTTTTGACAAACTGGGTGGCACGTTTCGGCGTCCCATCGGACATCACGTCCGATAGGGGGCCTCAATTTGTCTCGGAGCTTTGGTCAGCCATGGCCAGCAGCTTAGGAGCGACAATTCACCGCACCACCGCTTATCACCCTCAGGCTAATGGGTTATGCGAGCGTTTTCACAGATCTTTAAAGGCCGCCCTCAGAGCCTCGCTAACGGATACAAATTGGGTAAATAAACTTCCTTGGGTTTTATTGGGGTTGCGTGCTGCACCTAAAGAGGATCTAGACGCCTCCCCAGCAGAATTAGTTTTTGCACAACCTCTCAGGCTCCCAGGTGAATTTTTACCAGAGAACCCAGAGCCAGGGCATCTTCCAGCCCCGAGATTTTTAGGCAGCAACGGACCGGACTCTCTCCCCGGACCGGCACATCACTCTTTTCCACGGGTTTTTGTCCCCCAAGCTTTAAAAAACGCTGAATTCGTTTTTGTTAGGCATGAAGCTTTAAAACCAACCTTCCGCCCACCATACGATGGACCATTCAGCGTGCTGGAACCTGGTGATAAGCATTTTGTGCTTGATTTTGGGGACAGAAAAGAAACAGTCAGCATTGACAGACTTAAACCTGCCTTCTTGTTGAGAGACGAGCCTGCACGGTTGGTGAGAGCACCTCGGCGGGGTAGACCCCCCAAGAGAAAAGACTCAGCCCCCCTGCAGGGAACAAATAATCACTCTCCTTCCCAAGCTGCAGATTCCTTACAGGAAGGTCCCACCAGGACGCCCAAACGGACCCACAGCAGATTCAGAAGAAGATTTAAGCCCAGACGGCACAGGGACTGATGCAAACTACTCAAAAGTTGTTCACTAATTGTGCTGTAACAGTTTAGGACTGACTTGTGATATTACTATGCTGTTATGATTACCACTGAATTCTCTACAGGAGCATAGCTGCTGGAAAGTTTCTTCTTTGTCAAGAGGTGTAGCAGTTAGTATGTCATACTAATTATCTTAAACTGTGAATTTTTCTATTGTCCTTTTCTTCGTCGTTTGGGGGGGGGGGGGCTGTGGTCTATATTAATCATATATCCCATAACCTACATATGTATAAGCATGTGAGAATGTTTGGTGACTACATATGTAAAGCGACTTCACACCTCAGAACAGGACAAAGGGTCTCAACCGCCAGTGAAGATCAAAGAGCATCCGAGGCACTGCGGTGGAGACCAGATAGGTCGCCCTGACCTCCCAGGGCCAGGTGGAGGGGTACGGAGACAAAGGAGGGAATTAAGTTAATGGGGGATGTCAGCTTTGATATGCATGTCTTTTGTTGTGTGTGAGTATAAGTACACAGAGCCGAATGTGTTCGCTCTCTTACTTCTTCTGCTGCTGCACTAGATGAGACTTGTTAGAGGAGCAAAGCTGATAATAAACTTTGGTTTATAAGTCACATCGCCTCGTTATTCCAAGCTCCTCTACAAGCACATACAAAATTCAATGAATGTTATCGACCTGGCAGTGAACTCAGAAAAGCAAGAAAAGTGGTCTTAAATGAAAATGTATTGGGTGAGATTTTTTTTGTGGGATGACTAATTTATATGTAGAAATGCTCATCTGTGCGGCTGACTTGATATATTGTTGTAAAAGTGTCTCCCGCTTTGACTTTGCTCTGCCAATGTGGATCTTGTGAAAAAAAAAAAAAAGTGAGGATCGTTACCTTACACATAATGTATGGTCTACTTCCCACCTTGTTTTTCCACAGCAAAGCCCAACACAGCATTCAGAACACAAATTTAATGTCTTGAAAGGAGAGAGCATAGAAGGGTGTTGTAAAATGTACACACATGGACAAAATTGTTGGTACCCCTCTGTTAATGAAAGAAAAACCCACAGTGGTCACAGAAATAACTTGAATCTAACGAAAGTGGTAATAAATAAAAATTCTATGAAAATTAACCAATGAAAATCAGACAATGCTTTTGAATTGTGGTTCAACAGAATTACTTTAAAAAACAAACTCATGAAACAGGCCTGGACAAAAATGATGGTACCCTTAACTTAACATTTTGTTGCACAACCTTTTGAGGCGATCACTGCAATGAAACGATTTCTGTAACTGTCAATGAGACTTCTGCACCTCTCAGCAGGTATTTTGGCCCACTCCTCATGAGCAAACTGCTCCAGTTGTCTCAGGTTTGTGACATGATTGTTGAACCCAGGAGACAGACGCTGACAAGAGTAGATTAATTTGACAATTATTTATTAACTCAGTGTAGAATGATGAGTGTGAGAATGAGTGAGTGCGTAGTAGACTGGCCACTGGAGCTGAGCGGGTCTTGCTGCGACCTGGCAACCCTGGAACACACAAGCACAGGATGTTACTACAGTTCGTGAGAACGGAAAGCTGAGGCTTGTGCTGCTTACTTGCAGGTGCCGCTGCGAGAGTCCTGCTGGCTCCGTGTCCTGGTGTAGCGTGGTGCGCGTGGTGTTCGGTGCTGAGGAGGTGAGGAGGAGATCCGAGGAGGAGGAGATGACGTCCCGTTATCTGGGGAGGTGAGTCCGCCGCCAGGGAGGTCCACCTGTGCACAGTGGAGAACACTTTGACAGGGTGAGTGTTGCTGTAGCTTACGTGGCGTGACTTGGCGAGAAGACTTGATTCCAACTCTGGTTTGAGGTTGTGTCCTTGACTTGACTTGACTTGACTTGGCGCACCGCGTGGCGAAGACGACAGACGACTCCGTGCAGAGCAGTCAGAGACACTGGCTTTTAAAGCCTGCTGATTACTGATGGCAGGTGTGTACGCAGCTGAAGTTAATGACGGCCCAGTGGCCGCCATGACAGTTTGAAGGGTGCCTTCTCCAGACGGCATGTTTCAGCTCCTTCCACAGATGTTCAATAGGATTTAGATCAGGGCTCATAGAAGGCCACTTTAAAATAGTCCAATGTTTCGCTCTTTGCCATTCTTGGGTGTTTTTAGCTGTGTGTTTTGGGTCATTATCCTGTTGCAAGACCCATGACCTACGACTGAGACCAAGCTGTCTGACACTGGGCAGCACATTTCTCTCTAGAATACCTTGATAGTCTTGAGATTTCATTGTACCCTGCACAGATTCAAGACACCCTGTGCCAGATGCAGCAAAGCAACCCCAGAACATAACAGAACCTCCTCCATGTTTCACAGTAGGGACAGTGTTCTTTTCTTGGTATGCTTCATTTTTGCGTCTGTGAACGTAGAGCTGATGTGCCTTGCCAAAAAGTTCCACTTTTGTCTCGTCTGTCCATAGGACATTCTCCCAGAAGCTTTGTGGCTTGTCAACACGCAGTTTGGCAAATTCCAGTCTGGCTTTTTTATCATTTGTTTTCGACAGTTCAGGTTCAGGTTACTTTATTTGTACCCGTAGGCAGATTTGTTTTGCAGTCTGGTGACATCCATATATACAAGCCACAAATTACATTCAACATAGACACAAACACAGGCACATATGAAGCTGACTATAAACATGATAAAAATACTCAAGGCTCCATCAATCAGGGTATAAAAAGACAAAGAGATGGGAGAAAAACCAGAGGTAAGAGAGAAGGGTCATATTAAAAGTTAAAAACTAGTCAAAGAGGTTAATAACGCAAAGGTCTAAAACCCAATAAAATATTTAGAACCCAAGTGACATCATACAAAAATAAGTAAATATAAAATGGAGTTAATAAATAGGTACCTAAATTATGTGCAATATATTTTTACAGCTTGTTCAACTCTTTGACAGCAGCAGGGACAAAGCTGTTTTTGTAGCGCTAACAGTTGTGTCCTCCTTGGTCGTCTCCCATGAAGTCCACTTTGGCTCAAACAATGACGGATGGTGCAATCTGACACTGATGTACCTTGACCTTGGAGTTCACCATGAATGTGTTTAGAGGTTGTTCTGGGCTCTTTTGTTACCATTCGTATTATCCGTCTCCTCCTGCGGCCATATCCAGGGAGGTTGGCTACAATCCCGTGGATCTTAAATTTCTGAATAATATGTGCAACTGTAGTCACAGGAACATCAAGCTGCTTGGAGATGGTCTTACAGCCTTTACTTTTAACAAGCTTGTCTATAATTTTCTTTCTAATCCCCTGAGACAACTCTGTCCTTTGCTTCCTCTGGTCCATGTTTAGTGTGGTAAACACCATGTCACCAAACAGCACAGTGACTACTTGTCACCCTTTAAATAGGCTGACTGACTGATTACAAGTTTGTAGACACCTGTGATGTTAATTAGAGGACACATCTTGGTTGAACATGTCCCTATGGTCACATTATTTTCAATCTTTTCTAGGGGTACCATCATTTTTGTCCAGGCCTGTTTCATGAGTTTGTTTTTTAAAGTAATTCTGTTGGACCACAATTCAAAAGCATTGTCTGATTTTCATTGGTTAATTTTCATAGAATATTTATTTATTACCACTTTTGTCAGATTCAAGTTATTTCTGTGACCATTGTGGGTTTTTCTTTCATTAACAGAGGGGTACCAACAATTTTGTCCACGGCTGTACATATTGTGGAAGATGAAAGCAGACGAGGCAGTGAGCTCGACAACACACAAACTTTATTTCTCTTCCAATATAAAACACAGAAAAACTAACTCTGAGTGCCTGAGCGAACTCTTATACACTTCTATTCCCGCCTCCAGCACACAGGGTAAACGCATTTACATACAGACATGCTGCACGGTGGCACAGTGGTTCGCACTGTGGCAGCACAGTTTACCCTCGGCCGGGGGATCGCGGGGATCGTGAGATTGTGGGTTCGATCCCTGCCCCCGGCCAACAGTGATCTGTATGGAGTTTGCATGTTCTCCTCGTGTTGCGTGGGTTTACTCCGGGATTTCTCCGGTTTCCTCCCACATGCCAAAAACATGCAGGTTAGGGATAAGGGGCGCTTGCGCACACAGCGACCGGCAGCTGGTGGCTTGTCACCAGACTGCAAAACAAATCTACCTACAGGTACAAAATAAGTAATAAATAAAAAAAAAAAAATGAAAGACATGTACACATATTAACATGACATTGACCCACACGTCACAGAGCAGGTCTTGGTACAATACATTCACACCCCTGCATCTTCAGGTGTGAACCTGGCACGGCAGGGAGCGAAAGGCACATCTTTGTTTGTTTGGCTCCCCTCGCCTTTCTCCATTAGCATCCCTAACTATCTTCTCCCCCACCAACCACTTGGTCCTGGGTGGAGTGCCATGTTTACTGTGTCCACCCCCCCCCCCCCCCGAACACCCAGAAGGGGCCGTAACCCTCTGGCACCTTGGGCTTGAGCTGGCGCCCATAATGGCTGTAACGGGGAGTCGCCAGACTGGCCGAAGCATTTTGCTGTTAAGGTGGGCAAGAGACAAACTCGGCCTCCGGTGCGCAGTCCTGTGGAGGGGAAAAGGGTGGGGAGGGGAAAGACCTAGTCTGCTGCCAACAGTTCTCTGCAGGGGGAACACCAAATTGCGGAGCCACCGTAGGTGGGGGTCAGCGCTGGGGAGCTTGAGCCAACACCACCTGTTTGTCTACCAACACATAAGCAGGCTTAAGCCTGTCAATACAGACCGTTTCCTTACGCCCCCCCAAAGTCTAACACAAAATGCTTTGTCCCGGCTTCCAGCACTCTAAACAGTCTGTCATATGGTGGACACAGCGGGGTTCTGTGTGCGTCGTGCCTAACAAAAATGAACTTGGTGCTCTGTAAGCTCTTTGGGATGAAGGTGTGGGGAAAACAATGGTGCACCGGGCCTGGCACATTGGCCAGTCCTGTACCGTGAAAAAACTGCGCTGGCAGGTCGGTCCTGGGTGTGGGGTTTTCCAGTAAAAACCCCGTGAAGAGCTGGAATAGCTCTGGAGGAGATAAAGGAAAAAACTTACTGAAGGATGAAGTCCAGTAACATCAGACAATGTAATCTATGTAATACTGCCACAGTGAAACAAAGAGTTGGCAGTGCTTAAAGACTGGGCAGGCAGATGAGCAGCAGCTGTGGGGCTGAGCAGGCAGGTGACCTAATTACCCAATTGTTCACAGCTGGGAAACAAACTGTGAACAGCAAGTGGAAGTGTCTGAGAGAGGAGGGCACAAAAAAGCAAACTATATACAGAAAACTGATGTAGCCCATGTATTTTTGCCTACATATGCATAAGCATTAAGGGGATGCTGGAGATTGCATGTGTGGATTGACTTCACGTCCTGAATGGAACAATATGTCTGGACCACCTGCGGTTAACAACAAGAGGACGGAGGTACGGCGACAAGGGACTGAAAGGACTTCCCGACCTCCTGGGAGACAGGTGGAAGACTGAGAGACTGGAGGGGGAGTCAATGTCAATAGGGGGTTTTGACAGGGATATGTGATTCTTCCTTTGTGTGAGAGGTATAAATGTGAAGGTCTGATGCAGCTCTTCCTCTTTTGTTCCTGAGAGAAGGCTGGGGATGAAGTGCCTGAATAAAACCTGAATTAAGAACCAATTCAGCTTCGTTATTTCACACTCCCCACATTGGTGACCAGTGACGTGTGAGAATGCCTGGAAATGCTCTCCACGATCAGGACTCATTGGAGTCTGCCCTAGCGAGCGCCATCGCCGTCAAACTGCCGGAATTCCGGCAGGACAACCCAGACTCGTGGTTCCTCCAGGCGGAGGCACAGTTCACGCTCGCAGGCATAACGGCGGATGACACTAAGTTCTACCATGTCATCGCTAGACTCGACAACCACACAGCTCGATGCGTGCGGAGCTTGGTACAGCAGCCACCTGCTGAAGACAAATACGACAGATTGAAGGCTGCCCTCACCAAGTGTTTCACGCCCTCAGCCAAAGAGAGGGCTAGGAGGCTTCTGGCTATGCTCAACCAAGGAGATCACAGGCCAGTCGCCCTGATGGAAGACATGCTGCAGCTGAGGGGGTCAGACGACGACGATTTCCTCTTTAAGTACATCTTCCTGACCAACCTCCCGACGCATATGAGAGGAACGCTGTCCAGCATGCGTTGTGACACCCAGCAGGATTTCCGTGACCTGGCCCAAGAGGCGCAGAGGCTCCTCAGCTCCTGCGGCGAGCAGACGACCGCGGCGGCGACCCGAGGCAGCGACAAGCTGGAGACAGCCGAGCCGAGCCTACCATCGATGGCAGCGGCGCGGCCCCGACGCGGCGGAGGTGATGGCCCAGCGGCAGAGGCGCGGCCCCGACGCAGCAGAGGAGAGGATCTCTGCTTTTATCATCGGCGGTTCGCAGAGAGGGCGCACAGGTGTGTGCCACCGTGCAACTTCAAGAAGTTGGGAAACGGCAGGACCGAGAATCGCTAGCAGCTTCGGCTCTCGACGAAAGAAATAAGCTGCTATACATCACAGATACGAGCTCTGGGCGGCAGTTCCTTATAGACACCGGAGCCCAAGTGAGTTTCATCACCCCAACCTATGCCGACCGGGTGGCTGGCCCCCGTGGAAACGGGGCAACGGCGGCGAACGGCTCGAGCATCAACACCTACGGGGAAAGGACTTTATCTCTGTCCTTACATGGCTGCACTTATGAATGGACTTTTGTCATAGCGGCGGTGAGTTTCAACATGTTAGGTGCTGATTTTCTGTGCTCACATGGTTTGTTAGTTGATCTAGCCAATAGGCGGCTGGTAAATGCACTCTCTTTTTACTCTATTCCCTGTGCAGCTCGAGTGTCCCCGCCACCAGTGCAGACCAACGTCGCCACAGCAGGTGGTAAGCTTAACACAATACTCACCCAGTTTCCAGCACTCACGATTCCCACATTTTCGGCAACAGTTGCGAAACATGGGGTGGAGCATTTTATCACTACAACTGGCCCCCCCATCTTCGCGAAAGCTCGGCGCCTGGACGCTGCTAAACTCTCCATGGCGCGCGAGGAGTTCGCCAGCCTATAGAGGCTGGGCATTATTCGCCGTTCGAAAAGCCCATGGGCTTCGCCGCTGCATATGGTCCCGAAAGCCGACGGCTCCTGGAGACCTTGCGGCGATTACCGCAGGCTAAACAACGCTACGGCACACGATCGCTACCCCATCCCACACATCCAGGATTTTTCAGTGCATTTAGCGGGGGAGTGCATTTTTTCTAAAATAGACCTGGTTCGTGGCTACCATCAGGTTCCAGTCCGGCCGGAGGACATTCCTAAAACAGCGGTTATAACCCCTTTTGGCCTTTTTGAGTTTTTGCGCATGCCGTTTGGACTCAAAGGCGCTGCACAAACATTCCAACGCATGATGGATGCCGTGTTACGCGATCTCCCATTCGTGTTCGTTTACCTCGACGACATTTTGGTCGCCAGTACTTCAGAGGAAGAACACGAAAAACACCTCACTGCGGTTTTTCGGAGGTTGGGAGAGCACGGCTTAATAATTAATCCAGCCAAGTGCCAGTTTGGCGTTGCGCAGATCGATTTTTTGGGCCACCGCGTGTCCCCAGAAGGGGCAGTTCCGCTGCCGGATAAGGTGCGCGCAGTAGCAGATTTTCCCCGACCACAAACGGTCAAATCATTGCAGGAATTTTTAGGAATGGTAAATTTTTATAACCGTTTCCTACCCCACGCAGTGCAGCTCATGCAGCCGTTATACGCCGCGCTCAGAAAGCAAAAACCCTCCAATACAATCGAGTGGTCCCTGGAGCGGGACCGCGCGTTCACGGAGGTAAAAAACGCCTTGGCTGAAGCCGCGCTTCTAGCTCATCCGGACCCATCGGCCCGCATTGCGCTAACTACCGATGCATCAGATTCGGCCATAGGGGCAGTTATAGAGCAGCACGTTGCCGGTGTTTGGCAGCCGCTAGCATTCTTCAGCAAATCCTTGAGCGAAGCTGAGCGGAAATACAGCATGTTTGACAGAGAGCTGTTAGCGCTTCATTTGGCCATCCGCCATTTCCAGTTCTGGCTGGAAGGTCAGCGTTTCACCGCTTTTGTTGACCATAAGCCGCTCACTTTCGCGATGTCCAAAATTTCAGATCCATGGTCGGGCCGGCAGCAGAGGCAGCTGGCCGCAATTTCGGAATTTACCACTGATATTCAGCACGTAGCAGGTAAACTCAACGTAGTAGCAGACTGCCTCTCTCGTGCGGCCACAGCACCGGCGCGCGCAGGGGCAGATTATACTACGGCAGCCGCGAAGCAAAATAGCAGTGCAGAAGCGCACGCGGCCCCAGTTCACGTGGGGATAGATTACGCAGCCATGGCAGAGGAGCAGGACAGAGATGCGGACGTGCGCACGCTCCAGTCTGGACCAACAGGGCTAAGGCTGGAGAGCAGGTGTTTGCAAACCGGTACGCCCCCCCTAATCTGCGATGTGTCAACCGGGCGGCCACGCCCGGTAGTTCCAGCCACGTGGCGCCGCCGCGTTTTTGACTCGGTTCACTCCCTGGCACACCCAGGGGGGCGTGCTTCTGTGAAAATGGTAGCGGAGAAGTTTGTTTGGCCGTGCCTGCGCAAGCACGTTAAAGAGTGGGCAAGGACTTGCATGGCTTGTCAGCGGGCCAAAATTCATAAGAACACAAGAGCCCCTTTAGAACCGTTCCACATTCCGGCCAAGAGATTCGATCACGTGCACGTCGACCTCATGGGCCCTCTACCGTCATCGCAGGGGTTCACACATCTTTTGACAATGGTGGACCGAACCACACGCTGGCCGGAAGTGGTCCCACTGGCATCGACCACGGCCGCAGAGGTGGCTTGCGTTTTTTTTGATGGCCTGGGTAGCGCATTTCGGGGTCCCGTTGGATATTACGTCCGACAGAGGGCCTCAATTTGTCTCTGAGCTGTGGTCAGCGATGGCCAGCAGCTTAGGAGCGAAAATTCACCGCACTACCGCTTATCACCCTCAGGCTAATGGTTTGTGCAAGCGTTTTCATAGGTCTTTGAAGGCAGCCCTCAGAGCGTCACTTACGGATGCAGATTGGGTAAACAATCTACCATGGGTTTTATTAGGGTTGTGTTCTGCACCTAAGGAGGATTTAAATGCCTCCCCAGCGGAGTTAGTTTTTGCACAACCTCTCAGGCTGCCCGGTGAGTTTCTACCAGAGCATCCGGAACCGGGACGCCTCCCGGCTCTTGGACCACCGATCGGCACGGGAGCGGACATACTCCCGGGCCCCGTTCATCACACTTTTCCGCGCGTTTTTGTTCCCAAAGCTTTAAAAAATGCTGAGTTTGTTTTTGTCAGGCATGAGGCTCTAAGACCAACCCTCCGACCGCCATATGATGGACCATATAGGGTGCTGGAGACAGGTGATAAGCATTTTGTGCTAGATTTGGGAGACAGAAAAGAGACAGTCAGTATTGACAGACTAAAGCCTGCTTTTGTGATGAACGACGAGTCTGTACGGGTAGCGAGGGCACCTCGACGTGGCAGACCCCCCAGGGAACGCGTCCCGGAGCCCCCGCAGGGATCAAATAACCACTCTCTTCCTCAGTCAGCAGATTCTTTGCAGGACGGCGCCGCAGGGACGCCGAGACCTGCTTACAGCAGATTCGGAAGACGGTTGAAGCCCAGACGGCGTACATACTGACTGTTTGATGTTTGATGTGATCATGTGGTATTGACTATGCTATTGATGTTATCACTGATTTTTGATGTGGTCATGTGGTATAGACTGTGCTATTG
Organism: Pholidichthys leucotaenia; assembly: GCA_020510985.1. Taxonomy (NCBI): domain Eukaryota; kingdom Metazoa; phylum Chordata; class Actinopteri; order Cichliformes; family Pholidichthyidae; genus Pholidichthys; species Pholidichthys leucotaenia. Next base: position 334,229,672 of record CM035836.1, read on the forward strand.
ATATTAACATGTTCTCTGAATTTTAATATATTGTCCATTCTTCGACGTTTGGGGGGGGGGGGGGGTTATGTAGCCCATGTATTTTTGCCTACATATGCATAAGCATTAAGGGGATGCTGGAGATTGCATGTGTGGATTGACTTCACGTCCTGAATGGAACAATATGTCTGGACCACCTGCGGTTAACAACAAGAGGACGGAGGTACGGCGACAAGGGACTGAAAGGACTTCCCGACCTCCTGGGAGACAGGTGGAAGACTGAGAGACTGGAGGGGGAGTCAATGTCAATAGGGGGTTTTGACAGGGATATGTGATTCTTCCTTTGTGTGAGAGGTATAAATGTGAAGGTCTGATGCAGCTCTTCCTCTTTTGTTCCTGAGAGAAGGCTGGGGATGAAGTGCCTGAATAAAACCTGAATTAAGAACCAATTCAGCTTCGTTATTTCACGCTCCCCACAACTGACAACATAATAATAACAGACATACAAAACTCGGAAATAAATTGAGTCTGAGCCCAGAGGGAACATTAGAGCTCAGACTCATGACAGAGCCCCCTCCCAAGGGGTGGATTCCAGACACCCCCAGGCAACACCAATAAGGACCCCCCCCCCAAAAAAAGGGTACAGCAAAAAAATCACCCCAGGTGGGAGGTGGGGGAAACAGGTTAGGAGTGAAAAAACAAGGAGCCCACTCAGGACCCACACCCATGCTACGCCAGGCCCCTGGGCCCCCAAGGCCAAAGAACTCAGCTTTTCCAGAGGCCAGCAGAAGTCCCAGTCCAGGCAGACGGCAAGGTGGAATGAGTCGGGTGGCCTGCCGGGGAATATAGGCCACCCAACCCAGTGGCTCAGTCTGTCGGGCAGCCAGCCTGAGTTCTTTAGCCACCAAGACCGAAGGGGTGACCCAGGAGGTGGCTCACCCATGGGGAGGCCCAGTAAGGGGATGAAGGGCTGACAGGGGGAAACCATGACGGTGTCTGGTGGCGGGGGAGGACCCACAATGGCATCTGGCAGTGGCGGGGGAACCCTGACGTGTCAGACAGAGGAGGAGAGACCTCATTGCCCTCAGTGGTCCTGGGTTGGAAGACAGTAGTACCCGTGGAGGCTCCGGTGTGGAGCTCTGCAGCACCCACGGTGGCTCCGGGCTAGAGCTCTGCAGCAACCTTGGTGGGCCTGGGATGAGCCAATGCTGCACCTTCAGTGAACCCCGGGCTGGGGCATAGCACCCATGGCAGGCCCATGTTGCAGCACAGCACCCATGTTGGATTTATGCTGGGGCGCAGCACCCACAAGGGTCCCCCACTGGGACGCAGCACCCATAGAGACTCAGACTGAGGAGGGACCCACACGACAGCCTAGGGCAGAGGAGAAGCTGCACCTGTGACAACCTCAGCAGGGAAGCTGGACCCATGATGACCTCAAGTGGCAAGTCTGGACCCACGAAGACATCTGGGATAGGTGGTTCTTCCCCGGCAACCCTGAAAGAAGACTCAGGAATAACAGACAAAGGAACAGGGTCAAGGTCACCAGCAGTGGCAGCGGCGGAGCCTGGCGAGGTGAGCTCAGGCGCAGCTCGTGGCTGCACCCGACTGTCCTCACCAAGAGCCAGGCAAGATCTCTCTGAGAAAAGATAAGAGAAAAACAAGAACGAGCACTTGCCTGAGCTCGAGTTCCACCGCCGTCCAGGACTCCGTCGATCCAGATGATGACATCTCGGGCCCGGTCTCTCGGAGGTCCAGCTCAGCCTCAAACTCTGCTGCGGCGGCCTCCGCAGCAGGCATGATGGTGGTCACAGTCTGGGTTTCCCCGGGCGAAGTGGCCCATGCTGGTGGCTCATCTGGTGTGGCAGCTGGGGGTCGGCTCACCGTTGGCACTGAAACTGGGTCCTCCAGGGCCACAGGCTCCTCCCGCATCTGGCGGCTCAATCCTGGGGTCGGCACACACTCGGGGGCCACTGGAGAGGACACAGAGAGGGCTGGTGAGCAATTAGTAACAGCAGCAGGTGGGGAGAGCTCAGTGGACTGCTTTTCCTGAGCCTCCCTACTGGGAATCAGGCAAGGCATATCATCATAAATGGAAGAAGAATGAAATAGAACTTACCTGTTTTCCCGGATCATGTTGCCTGCTGCTGTGGATGGAGAGTCGTCCTTCTCTGTGGCTATGGTGAACTTGGGCCCCTCTGTGGATTGTGGAGGAGCCGCCCTTGAAGTCACATAGATGGATGGAACCGAGAGGGAGTTGACCAGTTCTTCCGCAGCGGGAGGAGGGAGAAAAAACTGCAGTGGAAAGGTTGGCTGGTGGGACAGCTGAAGAGGAAGGAAAAGGAGACTGCTGCCGGAGTTTCCTGCCTCAGCGAAGATGGGGCTGCATACGAGAAAGTGGAGGCTTTCCTCCGACGGTCCATAACAAGACGACGCTGTTGCCGCGGAGCTGGTGGAGGAGGCTAGGAGGAGACTGATGGCATAAGCGGGAGTGGAGGAAGGGAGAGTCTCTGCAACCAGGGAAGTGAAGCATACGCTGGGTTTGACTTCCAGCCAATTGGCGACTCCACCCCAGCACAGCTTCTCATCCTTACGGGACCTGCAGCTCCGAGCACCGGCTGCCATATCCTCGACTATAGCCACAAACTCCAGCTCATCGCGACTCCACCTTTTCCTCTTCCTGGCTGATTCACCTGCTGAATCCATACGAGCTCCATGAACAGGCGAGTGAAAAAAGGCAAAAAGGCAAAAATGTACTAACACAACAGCTGGGTCTTTTAACTGGCGGCAGTATTCTGTCATGAATGCCCCTTTGGGGCAGAAAGACAGACCCATGTGCTAAACTGTAGTTGTGACATTTACTGACAAAAAGAACAAAACTTCCAAAAATTGTGCAGACAAGACAAAAATGCAAACAAGGTTAACATACAAGGGAGGCACTCCAGACCTGGAATAGCTCTGGAGGAGATAAGGGAAAAAACTTACTGAAGGATGAAGTTCAGTAACATCAGACAATGTAATCTATGTAATACTGCCACAGTGAAACAAAGAGTTGGTAGTGCTTAAATACTGGGCGGGCAGATGAGCAGCAGGTGTGAGGCTGAGCAGGCAGGTGACCTAATTACCCAACTGTTCACAACTGGGAAACAGACTGTGAACAGCAAGTGGAAGTGTCTGAGAGAGGAGGGCACATAAGTGTCAAAAAACCAAAATATATACAGAAAACTGACAACAATATTAACAGACATACAAAACTCGGAAATAAATTGAGTCTGAGCCCAGAGGGAACATTAGAGCTCAGACTCATGACATCTGGTGTCTCCTGACTCCCTGGGGTGTGGCCAGTCCTTTCTGTTGCATCCAAGAACCCCCGGTGCCACTTCCTCCTTCAGTCCTCTATTTCACCCCCTCCCCCCCCGACTTCCAACTCTGGGTGGAGAACCCCCCACTCACCGCCACCACAATATTCACATATTAAACTTGTTTCTAAGACTGCCTTCTATCATTTGCAAAATATTGCCAAGATTAGGAGCATCTTGTCTCAGAGTGATGCTGAGAAACTAATCCACGCTTTTGTTAGCTTGTAGAGAGAATGAACCAGATGAGGCAACAAGCTGAATCAGCACAGGCTTTATTCTCTCTAGCAAGATGAATTCACAAGAAGAGCTCCCAGGCCACAGTACATCTCCCTTTCATACCTTTAATCATTTGCATAGTGGCCTGGGGCTGAGACATCATACATGTTACAAGACAAAGCCCATATGGTGCATTACCATAACAGTACGCTGGTGCCGCACCACTTCCTTCTCCCGGCAGCCAGCGTCTCCACTTCTCCCGGGTGGGTATTCCACTTCTGCTGCTCTGTCTGGACCCCCTGTTAGCCTCTCTTCTCCTGGGCCATTACTCTCTGGGTGGAGAGTCTAACACCTAGCCCCCCCCCCCCGAACACCTAGAATGGACCTTAACCCCCCCCATCCTTTGGGCTTCAGCCGACATCCATAGCGGCTGTAACGGGGGGTCACCGGTTCTGTGGCGCTGCTCTGCTGATGTGGTACCCCGGGAGGCACGTTCATCTGTGGGGGGAAAAGGGGAGAAAGAGAAAATACATCCTCAACAAGAATTCCTGTCCCTGCTCACGAGTCACTAACTTGTGGAGCCCCCAATGGGGGGTGTCCACCCCGGGGAACTCGGGCCAACACCACCTGTTCATCTGCCAACACAGAAGCGGGCTTGAGCCAATCATTGCAGACGGTTTCTCTGCGTCCCCTCAAGTCTAGCACGAAATGTTTCGCCCCAGGTTCCAACACTCTGAACGGCCTGTCGTATGGTGGGTACAGCGGGGTCCGGTGTGCATCGTGTCTGACGAACACAAACGATGCATTCTGCAAGCTTTTTGGGACAAATGTGCAGGGAAAACAGTGGTGGGCCGGGCCCGGTACCCTCTCTACCTCTGCGCCACGTAGAGAATGTGGGGACGGCTCGGTCTCGGGTGCGGGGTTGTCGGGTAAAAATTCTCCAGGGATCCGCAGTGGTTGAGAAAAGACGAGTTCTGCTGGGAGGCTGCCAAATCCTCCTTCGGTGCAGAACGCAACCCTAAAAGAACCCACGGCAAATGGTCTACCCAATTTGCGTCCGTAAGCGAAGCCCTGAGCGCTGCCTTAAGTGACCTGTGAAAACACTCACATAACCCGTTGGCCTGGGGATTGTACGCAGTAGTGCGGTGAATGTTGACCCCCAGGCTCCGGACCATCACGGACCAGAGGTCGGAAACGAACTGTGGGCCCCTGTCAGATGTGATGTCTGACCGAGCTCTGAAGCGTGCCACCCAAGTTGACAAAAAAGCACGTACTACTTCCGCGGACGTGGTAGAAGCTAGCAGCACCGCTTCGGGCTAGCGCATGGTGTGGTCCACGACTGTCAAGAGATGCGTAAACCCCTGTGATGGCGGAAGGGGCAATACCAGGTCCATGTGCTCGTGGGCGAACCTCTTTGCCGGGATATGGAACGGTTCGAGGGGAGCCTTTGTGTGCCTGTGCACCTTGGCTTGTTGGTACGCGACACAAGCTGCTGCCCACTCTTTCACTTCTTTATGCAAACGCGGCCAGACGAACTTCGCCCCCACCAGTTTGACTGAAGCGTGCACTCCCGGGTGTGCAAGGGAGTGGACCGACTTGAAAACTCGATGGCGCCAAGCGCGCGGGAGCACCGGGCATGGCCGGCCTGTGGAGACGTCACAGAGTAGGGGAGGGCCCCGTTCTTACAGTACCCTGCTCTCCAGTCTTAACCCTGTTGGTCCAGACTGGAGCACGCAAATGTCTGTATCCCCGGCTTGCTCCGTGGCCAATCTATTGTAATGTAATCTGTAATCGATTCCCACATTGGGCCACCAATACGCGCGAGAGGCAGTCTGCAACCATGTTGAATTTACCAGCCACATATTGAATGTCGGTCGTAAACTCCGAGATTGCAGCCAGTTGTCATTGCTGCCGGGTCAGCCACGGTTCTGAAACCTTGGCCATGGTGAACGTTAGCGGCTTGTGGTCCACAAACGCGGTGACGTTGCGCCCTTCCAGCCAGAACTGGAAATGGCGTATTGCCAGGTGGAGATCCAGCAACTCTCTGTCGAATGCGCTGTATTTGCACTTGTTGTCACGCAAAGACCTGCTGAAAAATGCGAGTGGCTGCCAAGAACCTGCGACGCACTGCTCCACTACGGCCCCTATAGCTACGTCCAATGCATCTGTAGTGAGCACTATCCATGTCGATGGATCTGGGTGCGCCAGTAATGCGGCCTTCGCCAGCGCTGTTTTGGCATCCGAAAAAGCCTGACCCCGCTCGGGAGTCCAGTCGATACTGTCTGCGGGTCTCTTTTTTTTAAGCGCGGTGTACAACGGCTGCATCAGCTGAGCTCTGCGGGGGGAGGAAATGGTTGTAAAAATTAACCATCCCTAAAAATTCCTGAAGTGCCCTTACCGTCTGAGGATGCAGAAAATCTGCCACCGCGCGCACCTTTTCTGGGAACGGGATCGTGCCCTCCGGCGTGATGCGGTAGCCCAAAAAGTCAATTGCTGTCACCCCGAATTGGCACTTTGCCGGGTTGATTATTAAACCGTTCACTTCCAACCGCTGGAAAACTGTCCTGAGGTGGGCGATGTGCTCGTCCTCGGATGCGCTGGCCACCAGGATGTCATCCAGGTAGACGAAAACAAAAGATAGATCGCGCAGCACCATGTCCATCATCTGTTGGAGGGTCTGCGCCATGCCTTTTAACCGAAACAACATGTGCAGAAATTCAAAAAGGCCGACTCGGAGTTATCACCACTGTTTTGGGTACGTCTTCTGCACGCACCGGGACCTGGTGGTAACAGTGGACCAGGTCCACCTTGGAAAAAAAATGTGTCCCCCGGCCAGGTGGATGGAAAAATCCTGGATATGGGGGATTGGGTAGTGATGGTGTGCTGTAGCGTTGTTTAATCGCTGCAAATCACCACATGGTTGTCATGACCCGTCGGCTTTAGGTACCATGTGCAGCGGGGATGCCCACGGGCTGTTTGAGCGCCTGATGATGCCTAACCTCTCCAAGTTGGCGAACTCCTCACGCACGCTGGCCAGTTTAGCTGCGTTCATGCGCCGAGGTTGCGCAAAAACAGGTGGTCCCTTTGTGGTAATAAAGTGCTCAACCCCATGCTTGGTTACGGCTGCTGAAAATGTCGGAACCGTGAGTGCTGGGAACTGGGCGAGTAACTCTTTACCCCCTGGAGCTGTGACGTTGGCAAGTGTTGTCGAACCGGCTCCTCGAGCTGTACAGGGCAGAGAATCAAAAGACACAGCATCTATTAGCAACATCAACTAATAAACCGTGCGCACATAGAAAGTCTGCACCCAAAATGGGGGAGTTACATGCCACTATGATGAAGGTCCACTGGAAATTACGCCCATGCAAACATATAGTTAGTGTCCTCTCACCGAATGTCTTAATGTCAGAGCCGTTGGCAGCTGCCAGCTCGGGATTGCTGCTTCCAGCCACCCTGTCCGAGTTGAACGGCAGGATGAGGCTCTTCTGGGAGCCGGAGTCCACCAGGAACTGTCTCCCCGAACTTGAGTTCGTGATGTAGAGCAGTTTATCTCTCTCACCGGCGGTCACAGCTGCTACCAACTGCCGGTCTTGGCGTTTCCGGACTGCTTGAACTGGCACGGTGGCACGCATCGCTGTGCGTCTGCTCCGAAACAACGGTGGTAGAAGCAGATCGTGTCCTTCCCGTGCTTCCTGGCATCTGCACTGGCCACAATCAGCGGCTCCTCGCCCTCACTGGTCATCTCTCTGGGCTCTGGTGCCGCTGCGTTCACGGCGAAGGTTCTGGTTGCCAGGAACGGTTCTGGTCCACTTCTTGTGCTAGTGCGCAATAGTTCTTTGTCGCCAGCAGTAGTGAGTTTGCCAGGATCGCTCTCGCCACTGCCGGAAGGTTTCTGAGGAACATGTGAGCGAACAGGAACAGCTCACCGTCTCTGCCCATTAACGCCAACATGTTCTCCATCAACTCGACTGCTGACCTGTCTCCTAACTCAGAGCGCGTCAGGAGCCTTTCCGCTCTCTCGCAGTCCAAGAGCGTGTAGTGCTGGGTCAGCATCTTCTTGAGTGCCTCGTATTTACCGTGGGCCGGTGGCTCTTGGAGCAGGCTTGCCATCTGTTGTGTTGTGCGCGCATCCAGCGCGGCAATCACGTAGTAATATCTGGTCTCGTGTGCCGTTACCCCACAGAGAGTGAACTGGGCCTCTGTGTGTAGGAACCATGCCGTCAGGTCATGCAGGCAAAAGTCCGGGAGCTTGACTGAAACAGTGCACGCGGAGCTGGCGCTTCCTCTCCGGCTTGTCCTGGGGTGCTCGCCTCGTCTTCCATTGCACGTCAACGGTCACCAGTGTAGAGAGAATGAACCAGACAAGGCAACAAGCTGAATCAGCACAGACTTTATTCTCTCTAACAAGTTGAATTCACAAGAAGAGCTCCCAGGCCACAGTGCATCTCCCTTTTATACCTAAAATCATTTGCATAGTGGCCTGGGGCTCAGACATCATACATGTTACAAGACAAAGCCCATACGGTGCATTAACATAACAGTATGCTGGTGCCGCACCACTTCCTTCTCCTGGTAGCCAGCGTCTCCACTTCTCCCCGGTGGGTATTCCACCTCTGCTGCTCTGTCTGGACCCCCCGTCAGCCTCTCTTCTCCTGGGCCATTACTGTCTGGGTGGAGAGTCTAACACCTAGCTCCCCCACAAGATCTAGATTAGATTATTGTAACTCTTTATTATCAGGTTGTCCTAAAACATCTTTAAAAAGTCTTCAGCTGAACCAAAATGCTGCAACTAACAGTTTTAACAGGTACTAGAAAGAGAAATCATATCTCTCCGGTTCTGGCCTCCCTTCATTGGCTTCCTTTAGAGTTTAGAATTAAGTTTAAAATCCTTCTTCTTACTTACAAAGCTCTAAATAATCAGGCCCCTTTTTATTTAAAAGATCTGATGCGGGATTACTGGTAATACCTAGAATATCCAAAAGTACAATGGGAGGCAGAGCCTTCAGTTATCAAGCTCCTCTCCTGTGGAACCAGCTGCCAATCTGGATTCGGGAGTCAGACTCGATCTCAGTTTTTAAGAATAGGGTTAAAACCTTCCTTTTTGATATAGCCTATAATTAGGGAGGGATCATGTGCCCCTGAACCTTCCCTTAGTCATGCTGCTAATAGGCTTAGACAACCGGGGGACCTCCAACAATGCACTGGGCTTCACTCCTTTCTTCACTCTCAATGAAATATTTTTGCTGGTCATTAACATCTGTTTGTTCTCTTCCATACATTGAGTCCCCATTGTGCTGTTTGTGCTCTACATGTCTGTTCTTTTCTTTTTTCTTCTCTATCCCCTCACACCCCCCAGCCATTCGCAGCAGATGACTGCCCCTCCCTGAGCTTGGTTCTGCTAGAGGTTTCTTCCTGTTAAAAGGGAGTTTTTCCTCTCTACCATTGCTAAGTGCTTGCTCACAGGGGATCGCCTGATTGCTGGGGTCTTTCTGCAGTTGTGAGGGTTTCCCCTGCAGTTGAAAGTACTATGAGATGACTGTTGTTGTGAATTGGCACTATATAAATAAAGTTGAATTGAATTGAATTGAATATTGAGTTAACTATATCTGAATTCACTATACAGTATAGCAAACAGGGAGGGAGGGAGGGAGTGGACATTCCGAACACAGCTTGAGAATGAGAGAATTTTAGACTGTCACTTACCTGCAGTGCACTAAGCCCATGTTTGCTAACTGCCAAAAAAAAATAAATCCAAAGAATAAGAACTATTAGCTTTTTGTTTTTCTTATTTCAGACAAGGATAAAAAAAGGAGATGTTTTTACCTTTACATATTTCAACTGTCGATTGCGGTCTTCCTCAGAAGTATCAGATGATTGCTGTGAAGTGTCATTTATCAGCTGTTTTTCCTAGGTGGGGCCAGCCCAGCAGAACTGTCAGATCCACTGGGCTGGCTCCGCCCTCCGTCGTCTGATGGTCTCTGGAAAATGTAGACCCAGGTGTGCGAAAGCATGAATGCCCCCTCATCCCGATTCATGCTGTCTTTTCCTGCTTCCTGATTTCTATTGCATCCCTGACCAAGCGTTTGTGTCTGTTACTCTCCAATCCAATGATTTTGATGTTGTCCCAGTCCATGATGTGATTATTTCTTTTGCAGTGTTCTGATATTGCTGATTTTAATATGGCTTGTTCTGCCTTTTCTTTTTGTGATCTTGTGAGCCATCCTCGTGTTTCCTTCTCACATTCCTTCTGGTGCTCTTTTTTCCTTGTGGTGAATGCTCTTCCTGTTTCTCCGATGTAGGTCTTGTTACATGATCTGCATGATATTTCATACATTATGTTGCATTTTTTGCCTTGTTCTATTTTGTTCTTCAGGTGTACTAATAACTGTCTTAATTTTTTGTGTGGTTTTACTGCTGTTTATTTTGTGTTTTTTCATGATCCTTTGAATTGGTTCTGTTATCCCTCGGATGTATGGTATGGTTATGATGATCTTGTTTTTGATTTCGGCTTTTCGTCTGTGTCTTTTTTCCTGTTTGTTTTCTTTGTTTTTGACTTGCTGTTTCCCTTTTTTTATGGCCCATATCGGATATTGGCAGCATATGAGTGCATGTCTGATGTGGTTTTCTTCCTCCTGTCTGTCTTCTTGGTTTGTGATGATGGTGGCCTGTCTGTATAGTTTCCTGACAACTGATAGTTTGTGTGCTGTGGGGTGTTCTGATGTCCATAGTAGGCACTGATCCATGTGCATTGGTTTCCTGTAGACTGAGATTTTTATACTGCCGTCATCATTGTGATAATCACAAAAAGAAAAGGCAGAACAAGCAATATTAAAATCAGCAATATCTGATCACTATTGGTTTTAACTTTATAAAATATTGCCATATGACAAGTATGTGTAACATGCTGCACTTACTGGTTTTTATGATAAACCACAAGTTCTAACTCACGCTAACTGCTTCTTTACAGGTAATTGGCCCTCTCAGAAAACCTTTACCCAGTCAGATTTGGAGCTCATTAACATTAATGTGCAGGCCAAAAATGAGCTATAAAACAACACCAATGGATTTTGGTCTTTAAAATGCCCTTGACAATACCAAAACTGAAAAATAATCTCTCGAAAATACACAATACTGGACAAGATTTGAAACAATCATGCAAACTCCTAAAAATTCACCCCACCCCCCCAACAAGCAGGAAATCAAACAACCCCACAAATGTCAAAAACCCAAACTCTTATCTTAAAAAGAAGCCATTAATCACATTTGTTGTTGTTTTCAGCAGAGTTTATCCCTTGACCTCCACACAAGTGACCAAACTGCATTAGCTTCAGGTCCAGCATGTATCTGCTTTATCTCCTGGCCGAGCCTGCAATATAATTTGTCTGGTGCAGTGACAAGTTTATAGACTATAATCTGATTCTTAGAAGGCTGTAAAACCAACTGGGCCAAATGCACAATAGCCCAGGGGAACCAAAGGCCTCAGGCTCACTATGATTTTGTCAATAAAATTCGATTAAGCATAAATTCTTTAGAAATTTACTCCATTGAAAGATAAAAACAGTTTCTATGTTGAGGCTCTGGTCTTGCAGAGAACCAGAATTGCATTATTTTAGCTGTATAGTTGTCTCCAGAAATAAAGCTGTAAGTCTTCCTGTGCTTAAGATTGCCTAAAGGAACGAAAGGTTGTTTCATCAGAAAGTAATATTAAGGCTGCAGCCAGTATATGTGAACTTTTTTGTTTTAACAATCATCTCATCGGTGTCTAAAACATAAACTCTAAATAAGGACTTGGAAAACATGGTGATAAAAATGTTTGAGAAAACAAATATTTAACCAATCAAGAGCCATTTCTGACTGTAGAGTGCCCAAATGTTACGCTGCCCCATGCCACTAGAGGCCCCCAAGCCAACCCTCAACAGTTTTGGGGACAGAATTAAAATTATCTTAAACTTTTTTTCTTGTAAATCTGCAACTTTTTTTTTGTAAATTTGTGACTTTTTTTCTAATAAATTTGCTGATTTTTTTCCCCTCATAAATTTACCACTTTGTAAATTTGCAACATTCACATACAGTATAGGGCGGCGCAGTGACGGAGTGCTTAGCACTGCGGCAGCACAGCAACTCACCCTTGGCCGGGGGATCCTGGGTTCGATCCCAGCCCCCGACCAACAGTGATCTGTGTGGAGTCTGCATGTTCTCCCCGTGTCTGCGTGGGTTTACTCCGGGATTTCCCCGGTTTCCTCCCACATGCCAAAAACATGCAAGTTAGGTTAATTGGCATCAAACTGGGGATTCTAAATTGTCCTTAGGTATGACTGTGAGAGTGAATGGTTGTCTGTCTCTCTGTGTTGGCCCTGCGATGGACTGGCGAGCTGTCCAGGGTGTACCCTGCCTCTTGCCCAAAGATGCTGGGATAGGCTCCAGCCCCCCCGCGACCTGAAAAGGATTAAGCGGAAGAAGCTGAATGAATGAATGAATATACAGTATATGCTGGTTATGGTTATGCTGGTATGGAGATGTTTAGGAGAGATGGCAATGGATTTTTTAACCAGATTGTTTAACAATCTTGGAGAGTGAGAGGGTGCCTGAGGAATGGAGAGGAAGTGTTTTGGCACCAATTTTCAAGAACAAAGGTGAAGTCCAGAGCTGTAGTAACTACAGAGGCATAAAGTTGATCAGCCACACTATGAAGATATGGGAAAGAGCTGCTGAAGCCAGATTAAGAGGAAAGGTGACAATCAGTGAGCAGCAGTACTGTTTCATGCCAAGAAAGAGTACTGCAGATGCAATGCTTGCTCTAACAATGCTGATGGAGAAGTATAGAGAAGGTCAGAAGGAGTTGCACTGTGTCTTTGTGGATCTAGAGAAAGCATATGATAGGGTGCCAAGAGAGGAAGTGTGGTGCTGTATGAGAAAGTCAGGAGTGGTGAAGAAGTATGTGAGGGTGGTGCAGGACATGTATGAGGATAGTGAGACGGTTGTGAGGTGTGCTCTAGGAGTGACAGATGGGTTAAAGGTGGGGGTGGGGTTACATCAGGGATCAGCTCTGAGCCCCTTCTTGTTTGCCATGGTGATGGACAGGCTGACAAATGAGGTCAGGCAGGAGTGTCCGTGGACCATGATGTTTGCAGATGACATTGTGATCTGTTGTGAGAGTACGGAGCAGGTGGAAGAGAACCTGGAGAGGTGGAGGTATGCTCTTTGGAGAAGAGAAATGAAAGTCAGTAGAAGCAAGACAGAATACATGAGTGTGAATGAGAGGGAGGCAGGAGTAACTAGCTGTAGGGCAGCTCGGTGGTGCAGTGGTTAGCACTGTGGTGGAGTGGTTAGTACTGTGGCAGCACAGTAAGAAGGTCACGGGATCAATTCCACCCCTGACCATCGTGGGTTCGATCCCACCTCCTGACCATTGGTAACTCTTCTGTGTGGAGTTTGCATGTTCTCCCCATGTCTGCGTGGGTTTTACCCTGGGTACTCCGGTTTCCTCCCACAGTCCAAAAACATGCAAGTTAGGCTAACTGGAGACTCTAAAGTGGCCCAGTTGGCACGAGGTGTGAATGGTGAAAGGATTGGCGCCGCACTTTGGCTACCCTATCCATCCAGGTGGATGCCCTGAATTTCCTTCTGGGATTAATAAAGTATACCAAAAAAAAAAAATATTAAAGCTGCAGGCAGCTGTAAGCGGACCCTTGCCCCCCGCACAACTGTGGACCCCGGCGCCCATCGTACCTAGCTGGCTCAGAATATTTCCCGTCATCATGGCAAGCGCTGCGTGAATAATAAAGTAAACCGTTTGGTGCAGTACTTCCTGTGAGCAGTCAGTGGCGCTATAACTTTTGTCAGTCATTTTTATGTAGGAGTGTGTGGGGTGGGACAAATAGCCATCGTAGAAAATTTGATGAAAATCAGACAAAGTTTGTCCAAGTTACAACTTTCCAATGTTCCATGGTGAGAAGTCAACCTTCGCCATATCGCTATGGCAACACTTTCCAGTTATGTGTTGCCCACCTATATAGAAGTACATATGACAGTCACCTCAACCTATGTTCCAGATTTCATGACTCCAGGTCGTTCCCAACCATCCCAACAAGATCACAGATTAAATGGCGAGGAGGGCATGTTCATGGTGACAGCAGTGACACCATGCTAAAAGTGATGTGCAGTTATGATCAACCAGGTGGTCTGATAAACCTAAGAAAATTGCACGTCCTTCTGGCAAGCGGCACATGGTTATGGCATGTGAGTTATGGCAACTTCCTGTCCATTTGGCGGCAGGGGGCGCTGTTGTTATGTGTCATTCTTTATTATAGAAATTATCAGCATTGGCTACCTACTCACCACACAAAATTTGGTTGAAATCAGTCAATATATGCCAGAGTAAAAGCCATTGGAAGGGTGATGGCGATACGGCAAACTTGACCACGCCTCTTCCGCCAAACCGTCAGGCATTTTGAAAAGTTTTCAACAGCTTTTGATGGCACATGGGTATAGATGATTGTCATCATAAATGGTACCAATCAGACTATTTATTTCAGAGATATTGAAGAAAACCTTTGGTGTAACCTTCATGTCTCCAAAAGAGGGGGCTATTGCTACTCATGAATATTCATAGCTGTAATTGTTCGGAGGGATATCCACATACATGACACCTATCTTGGTGCCAATCCGACATTCCACTCCCGAGGTATTAAAAAAACAGCATGATGCAAACTTTCTGATACAAATCTTTCTGCTGTGGAAATATGAAAATGACGAGGCAGAGTTTATCTCACGAGTCAGGTTTATTCTCATCTTCCAACATCAGCAAAGCAGAAAGAGGAAAAACACAGACATTCGTCCTTTATATATCCAGGACCTTCAAAACTCACAGTCACATTGCATTTAATCACAAGTAACAATGCATCTTCTCTTAAATCCTATAACATCCTCCTCATAGTCTCTGGCAGACCAGGAAATCCCCCAAGGCCGTCTCTTGCATACCAAAGACTAAATTTTCACATCCTCCTGTTATCTCCAAGGAGACCCAGTTCTTTGTTCTCTCTGAGATGTGAAGCTTAAAGTGATACACATGTGTCCCACATGACCCCCCCCCCCAAACATCTAAGATGGAACAACAGAATAACAGTCTGCATGTCATGATAAAATCTTTACACATTAACCCACGTGCTGCTTGGGCCTCAGTCTCCTCCCGTATCTGCTGTAAGCGGGCTTCGCCATTTCCGCGGCGCCATCCCGCTGGGGCGCTGCTGTCTTGGGGTGAGAACTGTTTGCCACTCCCTGTGGGTGTTCTGGGGAATGTCCCCGGGGGGGTCTGCCGCGCCGAGGAGCCCTGGCCACCAGCACATCCTCGTCCGCCACCACAAAGGCGGGTTTGAGCCTGTTTATGCCAATCTTTTCCTTCCTGCCCCCCAAATCTAGCAAAAAATGTTTGTCCCCTGTTTCCAGCACTCTAAATGGTCCATCATAAGGTGGTCGCAGCGGTGGGCGATGGGCATCGTGTCTGACAAAAACAAATTCCGCGTTTTTCAAAGCCTTAGGCACAAAAATGCGCGGAAAACTGTGGTGAACGGGGCCAGGCAGCGTGCCCGATTCCGTGCCACGCTGCAACCGCTGAGACGGGGAGCTATCTGGCGCAGGATTATCTGGGAGAAACTCCCCGGGCAGCCGAAGTGGTTGCGCAAAAACTAGCTCAGCCGGGGAGGCTTCTAAGTCCTCTTTAGGTGCAGAACACAACCCCAATAAAACCCACGGTATCCTGTCCACCCAATTTGCATCCGTCAGCGACGCTCTGAGAGCTGCTTTCAATGACCTATGAAAATGTTCGCATAACCCATTAGCCTGCGGACTGTACGCGGTTGTGCGGTGGATCGTTACCCCCAGGCTGCGGGCCATTGCTGACCAAAGTTCGGAAACAAATTGAGGACCTCTGTCGGACGTAATGTCCGACGGGACTCCAAAGCGCGCTACCCATGCTGTTAAAAACGCGCGCGCCACCTCCTCGGCTGTGGTTGATGCCAGTGGGACCACTTCCGGCCAGCGCGTGGTGCGGTCCACCATTGTCAGAAGGTGTGTGCACCCCTGTGACGGTGGGAGGGGGCCTACGAGGTCCACGTGAACATGATCGAACCTCTTAGCTGGGATGTGAAACGGCTCCAAAGGAGCTCTCGTGTGTTTGTGTACCTTGGCTCGTTGACAAGCCATGCAGGCTGCTGCCCACTCCTTAACTTGTTTGCGCAGGCTCGGCCATACAAATTTCTCTCCTACCATTTTGACCAACGCGCGCACTCCCGGGTGCGCCAGAGAATGAATCGAGTCAAAAACGTGGCGGTGCCACGTGGCCGGTACCACAGGACGCGGTCGCCCAGTGGAGACATCGCAGATTAGGGGGGGCATACCGTCTTGTAGCACCCTGTTCTCCAGTCTTAACCCTGTTGGTCCAGACTGGAGCGCGCGCATGTCCGCGTCGCTAACCTGATCCGCGGGCATGGCTGCATAATCTATCCCTACGCGGACTGGGGCCACCACGGTGCGCGAGAGACAGTCTGCCACTACATTCAGTTTACCCACCACATGCTGAATATCGGTAGTAAACTCTGAGATAGCGGCCAGCTGTCTTTGCTGCCGGCCTGACCACGGTTCTGAAACCTTGTCAGTGGCTTGTGGTCAACGAACGCGGTGAAACGGCGTCCCTCCAGCCAGAACTGGAAGTGGTGAATGGCCAAGTGGAGAGCTAACAACTCCCTGTCGAATGCGCTGTATTTTCGTTCACTATCTGACATAATGCACGGCTCAGGAGACACACACGCAGGCTCAGGATAGATTTAACAGCTTTATTAGCAACAAGGAAGTGTATGGCTGCGTGTCTGTGGAATAAGAATGTATTGGTGGTGGCGTCTGCGTCAGGCACGGGGGCAGGAGGCCGTACAGCCGGACAACCCTGTGGGAGAGAGCAGAGGGAGAAGGGTAACGGGCACCACACCAATACAGGGAATGATGATGATAGCTGGCTTACTTGGTTATGACAGGTGGCTGGCGTCGACAAGAGCGAGGCCCGGGAGACAGCGACCTGCAGTACCTGTGGCAGCAGCGTAGAGCCAACGGCGAGATGAGGAAGTCCGCCGCCGGGAATGCCCACCTGTGCATAGGGGAAGGCTAGAGGAGAGAGGTAAGGAGAGCTTACCCAAGTTATCTTCACTAGTCGGATTGAGATCCGTAGTAGCAAAGGGGCCGAAGTTGAGAGACGGCTTCAGGCCGAAGCCCAGGGCAGAGTGGATTAAATACCTCGCCGCTGACGAGGAGCAGGTGTGCGCGCGGCTGGCGCCACTGATGAGCAGCAAGTCATGACAGTACTCCCCCCTCTAGCAGCGCCTCCTGGCGATGGTCTTTCCGGGTGCGCTCGATGAAACTCAGAGATGAGTGACCGGTCCAACACCAGCGAGGAAGGCACCCACTGTCTCCACTCGGGTCCATAGCCCTCCCTATCCACCAAGTACTGCAATCCGCGACCCCGGCGTCAGGTGTCCAAGATCTCAGCGACGGTCCAGGCCGGATGGCCACCAATCATCCGGGGAGCGGGGTGCGTCGCAGGTGGGGGGCAGAGGGGGTCAGAGACCACCGGTTTAATTTTGGAGACGTGGAAGGTGGAATGGATGCGGAGGGAGGAGGGAATAGCCACACGCACAGCCACCGGGTTGATGATCCTGGTTATGGGATAAGGGCCGATGAACCGTTGGGCCAGCTTCTTCTCACCCTTTAGGTTAACGTCCTGTGTGGATACCCAAACTTGCTGTCCCACCTGGTAGGCAGGTGCAGGTCTCCTATGTCGGTCCGCCGTAGACTTATTGCGCTCCGCCGTGCGTAAAAGCGCATTATGCGCCGTGGACCAAAGGGAGCGACACCGCCTCAGGTGTGCCTGGACAGAGGGGACAGCCAACTCGCCCTCCTGCGCGGGGAATAGAGGTGGATCATAGCCCAAGGATGCTTTAAAGGGCGACATCCCGATGGCAGTGGAGCGAGAGGTGTTGTGGGCGTACTCCACCCAGGCGAGGTGAGAACTCCAGGACGTGGGTTTGGATGAAGTGACGCAGCGGAGCATAGCCTCCAGCTCCTGGTTAGTCCGCTCACACTGCCCGTTTGACTGGGGGTGATGGCCGGAGGAGAGGCTTACCTTGGCTCCCAGGGCATTGCAAAATGACCTCCAAACATCCGAAGAGAACTGGGGGCCGCGGTCGGAGACCACGTCGACCGGGATTCCATGCAGTCTGACCACGTGCTGGATGAGGAGGTCCGCCGTCTCCAAGGCTGAGGGAAGTCCACGTAGGGGCACAAAGTGGGCGGCCTTGGAAAAACGGTCAACAATGGTCAGAACTGTGTCAAAGTTGTTGGAGACAGGGAGCCCGGTGACGAAGTCTAGGGCGATGTGCGACCAAGGCCTGCCAGGGATGGGCAGGGGCTGGAGCAGACCCGCAGGGGGAGCGTTACCTGACTTATTGGTAGCACAGACGGGGCAGGCCCGGGCGTAACGGGCGGCATCCTTCCGCAGGCCTGGCCACCAAAAGGATCGCTGGAGGAGGTCAATCATCCGTGAAGCTCCAGGATGGCAGGTGAGCTTAGAGGTATGGAGCCAGTGTATAACGTTCCCCCGGACGGCAGATGGCACGAAGAGCCTCCCCTCCGGTCCGCCGCCAGGGTCCGGTTCCGACTCCTGCGCCCTCCGGATCTTGTCTTCTATGTCCCATGAAACGGCCCCCACGACGCACGACCTGGGCAAGATGGTGTGAGCAACGTCTTCTGCGGCCTCCGGGGCAAATTGCCTGGAGAGGGCGTCGGGCAGGCTGTTCTTGGAGCCAGGCCTATATGTGATGCTGAATTTAAACCTTGCAAAGAACAGGGACCAACGCGCCTGGCGGGCGTTCAGACGCTTGGCAGATCTCAGGTACTCCAGGTTCTTGTGGTCAGTGAGGACCACAAAAGGCAAGGCTGCCCCCTCCAGCCAGTGACGCCATTCTTGAAGGGCAAGCTTGATGGCAAGAAGCTCTCTGTCCCCCACGTCGTAGTTTCGCTCGGCCGGGGACAGGCATCGAGAGAAGAAGGCGCAGGGTCGCTTGACTCCGTTGGCTGGGGACCGCTGGGACAACACCGCCCCCACCCCCGTGTCTGAAGCGTCCACCTCCACAATGCACTGCAGCGCGGGGTCGACCTGGCTGAGGACCCGGGAGGAGGAGAACTCCGTCTTCAGCGCCTGGAAGGCCGTAGCGGCCTCTTCAGTCCACCGGAACGGGGTCTTAGGAGAGGTGAGGCGGGTCAGGGGCCCGACGATGGCTCCAAAGTTCGGGACAAAGCGGCGGTAAAAATTGGCGAACCCGATGAATTGCTGAACCTGTTTCCGAGAGGTAGGTGTGGGCCAATCCACCACCGCTTTGATCTTCGCTGGGTCCGGAAGCGCCTGGTCATGGGAGATGACGAACCCCAGGAAGGAAGTCGTTTTGGCGTAGAATTCACATTTTTCCGCCTTGACGTACAGACGGTTCTCCAGCAGCCTCTGCAGGACCCGCCTCACATGGACCCGGTGTTCATCCCTGGACCTGGAGAAGATGAGAATATCGTCCAGGTAGACGAATACAAACAGGCCGATGAAGTCCCGGAGGATGTCATTGATGAGACGCTGAAAGACGGCTGGAGCGTTGGTCAACCCAAACGGCATCACGAGGTATTCAAAATGACCGTTTGGGGTGCGGAAAGCGGTTTTCCACTCATCTCCCTCCCGGATCCGGACGAGGTGGTAAGTGCTGCTGAGATCCAGCTTAGTAAACCAGGTCGCCCCCTGGAGGGAGTGGAAGGCAGTATCCATAAGGGGCAGGGTATACCGGTTCTTCTCCGTGATATCGTTGAGTGCTCGATAATCGATACAAGGACGAAGAGATCCGTCCTTCTTTCCCACGAAGAAGAACCCTGCACCTACTGGAGAGGAGGATGGTCGGATGATCCCAGCACTGAGCGACTCCTTCAAATAGCTGTTCATTGCCTCCTTCTCTGGCGCTGACAGGCTATAGAGGCGTCCTGAAGGTAAGGGCGCCCCCTGGCGGATGTTAATGGCGCAGTCGTAGGGCCGGTGAGGAGGCAGAGACATCGCCTTGGACTTGCTGAAAACAGCACCCAGGTCGTGGAACTCTGAGGGCACAAGGGTGAGATCCGGGGGCGCGGTGTCCTGAGCTGTGGGAGGCGAGGACGGGGCGCAGGCAGCGGATTGGAGGCAGGTGCCCATGCAGAAAGTGCTCCACGCTGACACCTTCCCAGTCTTCCAGTCCAAGGCGGGGTTGTGGAGGCGGAGCCAGGGATATCCGAGGATGACAGGAGTTACTGAGGTGGGCAGGACGTAGAAGGAGATATCCTCCCGATGGTTTCCAGAGATGATCACCGGGACGGGGGATGTTCGGTGAGTTACTTTTCCCAGGGAAACTCGGGAGAGATTAACCAGGGCGAGAGGAGTGTCAAGGGGGTGACAATGGATGCCCAGTCAGGTTGCCAGGCTTTGTGAAATAAAGCTACCCTCCGCGCCTGAATCCACCAGTGCATGTGTGAGGTGCCCAGTGAGGTTGTGACAGAAGCGGATGGGCAGCGTCAAATGTGTGAGGGGATTTAACCGATTAGCGTCCGCGAGGCCCCCTACAGTGACTCGCGGACCACCTCATTTGGCTTCTCCGGACAATGCTCCACCGTGTGCTGGCTACCTCCGCAATACATGCAGAGGCCCAGGTCACGACGGCGCTGTTTCTCCGCCAGGGGGAGCTTTGTCCGGCCTGTCACCATTGGTTCCGACTCCTCGGAGACCTCCGGCGGCGGCAACGCCAGGTGGCGAGCTTGGGGCAGGCGTGCAGAGGCGCCCCGCGAGCGAGAAGACTGCTTCCGCTCGGAGGCGCGCTCGCGCAGCCTGTTATCCAAACTGATGGTGAGAGAAATCAGCTCCGCCAGCGTCTCCGGGGTATCCCGGCCGGCCAGCTCATCCCTCAGACCAGAATTTAGGCTGCGGAGGAAGATGCCGCAGAGCGCACGCTCTTCCCAGCCAACTTCCTCCGCGGTAACCCGGAAGTCGATCGCGTAGTCGGCCGCCGATCGGCTCCCCTGCTGGAGTCCGAGAAGGCGGTCGACCTGGACACTGTCCAAACGCGAATGATCGAACACTTCCAGAAACTGTCGCACGAACTGGCCATAGGTGAGGGTGGCGTAGCTGGGCTTCACCATAATGGCGTAAGCCCAGGTAAGCGCACGACCCTCAAGGAGATTACCTATATAGCCAATTCTGCTATGGTCTGAGGGAAAATCTCCGGGAACGCGAAGAAACACGGACTCACACTGCATAATAAAACCCCGAGCTCCACCCAGCTTACCGCTAAAGCGAGCAGGAGTGGGGATTGGTGTGAGCCGTGTTGGCGCACTCGGAGCGGGCTGGACGGCCACTGGAGCCGCAGGAGCCGCGCCACCCGGACGAGCCGAGGGGAACGGCTGCTGGGGGTCCAAGCGGTCTAATCGGTTAGTAATGACAATTAATTGATTTAATATCACCTGTTGCTGATGGGCTATTAAATCCACCCGAGCCTCGAGGGTGGAAAGACGGCGTGCGAGCCCGCTGTCTGCCGAGCCGCTCTGCTGAAGCCGTACTGACATAATGCACGGCTCAGGAGACACACACGCAGGCTCAGGATAGATTTAACAGCTTTATTAGCAACAAGGAAGTGTATGGCTGCGTGTCTGTGGAATAAGAATGTATTGGTGGTGGCGTCTGCGTCAGGCACGGGGGCAGGAGGCTGTACAGCCGGACAACCCTGTGGGAGAGAGCAGAGGGAGAAGGGTAACGGGCACCACACCAATACAGGGAATGATGATGATAGCTGGCTTACTTGGTTATGACAGGTGGCTGGCCTCGACAAGGGCGAGGCCCGGGAGACAGCGACCTGCAGTACCTGTGGCAGCAGCGTAGAGCCAACGGCGAGATGAGGAAGTCCGCCGCCGGGAATGTCCACCTGTGCACAGGGGAAGGCTAGAGGAGAGCGGTAAGGGGAGCTTACCCAAGTTATCTTCACTAGTCGGTTTGAGATCCGTAGTAGCAAAGGGGCCGAAGTTGAGAGACGGCTTCAGGCCGAAGCCCAGGGCAGAGTGGATTAAATACCTCGCCGCTGACGAGGAGCAGGTGTGCTCGCGGCTGGCGCCGCTGATGAGCGGCGAGTCATGACACTATCGCGCAAAGTCCTGCTGAAAAAGACGAGCGGCTGCCAAGCTCCAGCTACATGCTGCTCCACGACTGCCCCTATGGCCACATCTGACGCATCAGTAGTGAGCGCTATGCAGGCCGTTGGGTCTGGATGTGCTAACAACGCAGCGTTTGCCAGGGCTGTTTTGACCTCCGAGAATGCTCGCTCTCGCTCCAGAGACCATTCGATCTTATTTGTGGGTTTTTGTTTTTTGAGTGCGGCATACAATGGTTGCATGAGCTGCGCTGTGCTGGGGAGGAAACGGTTATAAAAATTCACCATTCCCAAAAACTCCTGTAACGCCTTGACCGTTTGTGGCTGGGGAAAATTTGCTACCGCGCGCACTTTCTCAGGCAGCGGAACCGTTCCTTCTGGAGAGACGCGATGCCCCAAAAAATCAATCTGCGTCACCCCGAACTGACACTTCGCTGGGTTGATTATTAAACCGTGCTCTCCCAACCTCCGGAAAACTGCCGTGAGGTGTTTTTCGTGTTCGTCTTCGGACGCGCTGGCTACTAAGATGTCGTCCAGGTAGACGAATACGAAGGGGAGATCGCGCAACACCGCGTCCATCATGCGTTGGAA
Source organism: Pholidichthys leucotaenia (assembly GCA_020510985.1). NCBI lineage: Eukaryota > Metazoa > Chordata > Actinopteri > Cichliformes > Pholidichthyidae > Pholidichthys > Pholidichthys leucotaenia. The sequence continues at coordinate 334,252,059 of CM035836.1, forward strand.
CGTCTGCGCAGCGTCTTTAAGCCCAAATGGCATGCGCAAAAACTCGAATAGACCAAACGGAGTTATTACCGCTGATCTGGGTATGTCCTCAGCGCGCACTGGGACTTGGTGGTAACCGCGGACCAAGTCTATCTTAGAAAAAATGCGCGCCCCCGCCAAATGAACGGAAAAATCTTGGATATGCGGGATTGGGTAGCAGTCGTGCGCTGTGCCATTGTTCAACCTGCGGAAATCTCCGCAAGGTCGCCACGAGCCGTCAGCTTTCGGGACCATGTGAAGCGGGGAAGCCCATGGGCTGTTCGAACGCCTGATGATGCCCAACCTTTCCAGGTTGGCGAACTCCTCGCGTGCTATGGTCAGTTTAGCTGAATCCAAGCGCCGAGCTTTTGCAAAAACGGGCGGACCGGTGATAGTAATAAAATGTTCCACCCCGTGTTTAGCGACGGCTGCTGAAAATGTGGGAACCGTGAGTTCTGGGAACTGAGTGAGCAGTGTGTGGAACTTACCGCTTGCAGCTGTGATGCTGGCTTGTGCTGTTGGCGGGGCCACTCGGGCTGTACAGGGAATACAATAAAAAGAAAGTGCATTAACCAGGCGCCTGTTAGCAAGATCAACCAACAAACCATGTGAGCACAGAAAATCAGCCCCCAACATATTGAAATTCACTGCAGCTATGACAAAAGTCCACTCAAATGTATGGCCGTGTAGGGACAGAAGCAGAGTCCTCTCACCAAAGGTCTTAATTTCCGAGCCGTTCGCTGCTGACACCCCGGGACCTCTGGAAACCGCCAGCCGGTCAGCGGAGGAAGGTGTGATGAAACTCAACTGGGAGCCTGTGTCCACGAGGAAATGCCTCCCCGAGCACGCATCCTTCAAGTAGAGCAGCTTGTTGTCCTCCCCGAGGGCCGCAGCCGCTACTGACCCCCGGTCTTGGCGTTTCCCGAGCACTTGAACTGGCACGGTGGTATACATTTGCGTGCCTTCTCTGCAAAGCGGCGATGGTAGAAACAGAGGATGTCTCCTCCGCGATCCTTGGCCCCCGCCGCTGCCGTCGTCGGTGGTTCTGCTACCGCCGTCCCTGGCCCCCCGCCATCTCCAGCTGTCGCGCCGAACAACGTCGCTGCCGCGGTGGCCGCGTGCTGTTTGCTGGCGTTGAGAATCCGGTGCACCTCCTGGGCCAGCGCACGGAAGTCCTGCTGGGCCAACAATGGCGAACTCGCCAGGGTCGCTCTCGTGGCTGACGGTAGGGTCCTGAGGAAAATGTGGGTGAAGATGAAGTCGTCGTTGTCTGAGCCCCTCAACCTCAGCATGTTCTCCATCAGGTCAATAGGCGTGCCATCTCCCAAGTCGTTCAGAGCCAGGAGCCTCTCCGCTCTCTCCTCGACTGAGAGAGTGAAACGCTGGATAAGCGCAGCCTTCAACCCGCCGTATTTGTCGTTGGCCGGTGGCCGCTCCAATAGGCTCTGCACATGCCGAGCCGTGCGGTTGTCGAGCTTTGCAATCACATGGTAGAACTTCGTGTCATCTACCGTTATCCCCCGGAGGGCGAACTGTGCTTCGACCAAGTGGAACCAGGAGCACGGGTTGTCTTGCCAAAAGTCCGGTAGCTGGATGGTAGCGGCATACGCTTGGCTGGGAGCTCCTGACTCGGCTGGCCCGGGGGAATTTCTTTCATCCATGATACACCTTAGGGTCACCAGTGTGGAAATGTGAAAATGATGAGGCAGAGTTTATCTCACGAGTCAGGTTTATTCACATCTTCCAACATCAGCAAAGCAGAAAGAGGAAAAACACAGACATTCGTCCTTTATATATCCAGGACCTTCAAAGCTCACAGTCACATTGCATTTAATCACAAGTAACAATGCATCTTCTCTTAACCACTTGCACTCCGTTGTTCCGCGGGCGGGCAAGTCTCTGCGTTCCAGGGCGCACGAGGGCGCACGCTCGTGCGCGCTTGGACGCATGACGCATGATGGTGGTGATGGTGATGTAGTGGCGTCCAAGCGCCACTAAAAAAAAAAACTGCAGAGACAGCCGCGAACAGATTAGTTCATCTGATAGACCTCTCATTCGACTAATAAGAGCCTTGAATTGGGTTTCTGAAACCTTGAAGAGCCAATGAATGAAAATCTAGGAAGGAGGACCCGCCTACTGTGAACGCAGGAGCCAATTGAAGCACAGAAATTCAGGCTGGGTGAAGAGAGATTTACTGTTGCAACAGATGAAAACAAAGGACGCTGGACGAATCTACTACAGACCCAGGCTCACCCAGCAGCATGGAGAAAACCCACAAGTGGGACCTGCACTCATTCCAGCAGGATAGACGGAGGCCGACGACAAAAGTCGTAAATCATTCGCCAAAACGGCAATAATGGAATTATGTTGATCGGGATCCACGAGCCGAGCAGCGTCGCGTTCGTCTGACAATGGGGGAAGAGATGTTCGCCACAACTCTGCTGCTTTGAAGAGGTAAGATGTTATAAGCTAAATTATTATTTATCCCTGAAAACTGTAATCCAAAAATGACCTTTGACCGATCGGTAAATTACAACTGTACTGCGCACGAAGTACGAAGTGCGTGCGCCGCGATAAACAGTTCATTTGCCGTGTTCGGACCGTGAAGGCCCCCCCCCCCCGCCGCTGCAGAAGAGGAGCGGGGGGGGGGCGTTCACGGTCCAAACGCCCCCCGGTCCGCGGGGGGAAGCATATGAGTCTATTCCATCATGTAGCGATGGCCCTCTTTGTAGCGAGGGAGGGGGGGCGTTCACGGTCCGTTCACGGTTCCCCCCCACACACACACACACAGTAGCGAGGGGGGGGGGGCCGCTGTGAAAACATGCAAGGAGTGTAATCCGTCATGTAGCGAGGGCCGAACTCGGTCCTTGATAGCGGGGGGGGGGGGGGAACGACCCCCCGCCCACACACACACACACAGACACAGCCCTGAGTGTGACCTTTCATTAGAGCCTAAAATGAAGATTCTACATTGAATTATTCAAAAGTTACAGACGTTTTTCCAAACTGTGCCATTTGGCACAATTTGGCACAGTTCCAAAACGCCTGGGAACAGCCTGAGAACAAAGCTGTGTAAAATATTCATTTTTTGTGGTATTGTTACCAAATTTGGATCTCAGCTGGATAACACTTGGTTCTACATTTCTGTTGCATTTTCCAGCCGGATCGGACAGCTGTGTGTTATTTACAAGCATTTGTATCCAAAAAAACACTGTGTCCAATTTTTTTTCTTCAAGTTCAGTATGTTTAGATGACTGTAACTCAGTGGCCGGAGCATGTAGAGAGATTATGTTTTTTTTGCCAAAAAATTCAAAGTGTTTTCTTTTAAATGAGACCAACCCCATGAAGATGCTGCAAAGGGTTGAATAACAGCTTTCGATTTACTTTGGGCATGTTATTTTTTGGCATTTTTAGGAAAATTGCCCGGAGTGCAAGTGGTTAAATCCTATAACATCCTCCTCATAGTTCCTCCTCCTGGCAGACCAGGAAATCCGCCAAGGCCATCTCTTGCATACCAAAGACTAAATTTTCACATCCTCCTGTTATCTCCAAGGAGACCCAGTTCTTTGTTCTCTCTGAGATGTGAAACTTAAAGTGATACACATGTGTCCCACACTGCTTCCTATACGTGGCACTGTAGATTTCTATGAATACTGTTTTAAAAAACTGTTTGGAATTGGACTGATATCCATAATATTTTTTTTTTTTATTTAAGTTTTTGTAAAGGGTATACACGTCATTACAGCATTGCATTGTTTACATTTTCATCGCGTTCCCTTTTTTTGTTTTTTGACAACACTGGAAGAATTATTATAACACCCCCTTTTTTTAAGTGAAAGAAAAAGTGAAATTAAAGAAAGAACAAAAAAAAAACAAAAACAAAACAAAAGAGCAAAAAACAAAAAACAAAAATAAAAAAGAAAGAAAAAAATAAAATAAAAATAAATGAATAAAAATAAAAGAGCATCTGAGTAGCGTCAGAACAAAGAGCGGTGCCATTATTGAAATGGTATTTGTCAAAGATTAGATCTAATGGAAGACACATATGCAATCCAGGGTTGCCAAAAGTTCAAGAACCCATCCATGTCCTGTCTCAGTGGGAATGTCAACTTTTCCATCGAGTAAATGTCTTGGATCACGTTAATCCAATCTTCAGGTGTAGGACAGTCCTTCAACATCCATTTTTTAGTTAGGGCTTTTTTACTTGCCAATATTAAAACAGTGAATAAATATTTTTCTCCTCGTCTTTCCAGTGAATCCGGTAGTAAACCCAAATACAAAGTTGCAAAAGAAAAGGGGACTGTTATTTTGAATATTTTCCCCAATATTGTCTGTACCTTGGTCCAATATTGGTGGATAACTGGGCATGACCAAAACACATGAAAATGATTTGCAGTCTCTTCACCACACAAGCGCCAACAATTCAACCCCTTACGAGTAAATTTGTTTTGTGCAGTTGTTCTGAAAAATCTTACCAAATTTTTCCATCCAAATTCTCTCCACAGCAGGGATGAGGTACTTTTCCATCGTTGTTTATTTAGCTTTTCCCATATTTCCAGTTGTAAAGTGAAATTCCCCTCTTTTTCCCATTTCTCTTTTATATATGATGTGTTGTCTCCTTTTAAGTCTTGAAGACCTTGGTATATTTTAGAGATGTATCTGATCCCTGGGATCCCTTTATATGCCATTAAGAAGACCTTCAGAACACCTGACTGGGCCCTTTCCAAATCCTCCTTTTTAAGTATATTGTTTATGTGGTGTCTAAGCTGAAAGAACCTGTAAAGGTCTTGATTTATTAGACCTTGTTTTTTCAAATCTTCAAAACTTCTTAAAATTTGCCCTTTAAAAAAATCGTAATTTTTTATCAGTCCGTTCTCTTTCCACTTTTTAAATCTAGTGTCTGTTTTATTAGGAGTAAAGTCTTGATCATAGGCAATCCATTGCAGAAATCGATAGGGTTCTTTAGTTTGATTCTCTCTGACTATCTTAAACCAAATTTTTAGCAGGGTCTCTATCCACGGATTAGTGTTATCCAAAAGTTTAGGTAAGGCATTATTCCCTATTATCGCCTGTAGGGGGATGTCACTTGTTATTTGGCATTCCATCTCCCTCCATTGTGCAGTGTAGACTGGGTTACATATCTCTACTAAAGTTTTAATTTGTGTGGCTTTAAAATAGTCCCTGATATTTGGCAGCGCGAGCCCACCTTTGTCTTTGTTTAGCTGTAGGGTTCTATATCTGATTCTAGGTCTCTTGCCCTGCCATATGAATCTTGAGATCCTTCTGTCCAGTTCTTGCCATGTTTTTTTGGGAGGTTCTACCGGTATTGTTTGGAAAAGGTATAGAAGACGTGGAAGTATATTCATTTTGACTGCTTCAATTCTTTGTGCGGTGTAGAAGAGCTTGAAAGAACGAGGCGGTGTGATATATAAACCAAAGTTTATTATCAGCTCCTCTAACAAGTCTCATCTAAGTGCAGCAGCAGAAGAAGGAAAGAGACCGAACACCTTCGGCTCTAAGAAATTATACTTGCACATAACAAAAGACATGCATATCCAAAGCTGACATCCCTCATTATCTTAATCCCCCCATTGTCTTCGTACTCCTCCTCCTGGCCCTGGGGGGTCAGGGCAACCCATCCGGTCTCCACCGCAGTGCCTGGGAAGCTCTTTAATCCTCACTGGCGGTTGAGACTCTTTGTCCTGTTCTGAGGTGTGAAGTCGCCTTACATATGTAATCACCAAACATTCTCACATGCTTCAACATATGTAGGTTATGGAATATATGATAAATATAGACCACAGCCCCCCCCCCAAACGACTAAGAAAAGGACAATAGAAAAATTCACAGTTTAAGATAATTAGTATGACATACTAACTGCTACACCTCTTGCCACAGAAGAAACTTTCCAGCAGCCATGCTCCTAAGAGAGTTCAGTGGTAATCATAACAGCATAGTAAAATCACAAGTCAGTCCTAAACTGTTACAGCACAATTAGTGAACAACTGTTGAGTAGTTTGCATCAGTCTCTGTGCCGTCTGGGTTTTAATCTTCTCCCGAAACTGCTGTGGGTCTGCTTGGGCGTCCTGCTGGGACCTTCCTGTAAGGAATCTGCAGCGTGGGAAGGAGAGTGATTATTTGTTCCCTGCAGGGGGGCTGAGTCTTTTCTCTTGGGGGGTCTACCCCGCCGAGGTGCTCTCGCCAACCGTGCAGGCTTGTCTTTCAACAAGAAGGCAGGTTTAAGTCTGTCAATGCTGACTGTTTCTTTTCTATCCCCAAAATCAAGCACAAAGTGTTTATCACCAGGTTCCAGCACTCTGAATGGCCCATCGTATGATGGGCGGAAAGTTGGTTTTAAAGCTTCATGCCTAACAAAAACAAATTCAGCGTTCTTTAAAGCTTGTGGGACAAAAACCCGTGGAAAAGAGTGATGTGCCGGACCGGGGAGAGAGTCCGGTCCGCTGCTGCCTAAAAACCTCGGGGCTGGAAGATGCTCTGGCTCTGGGTTCTCTGGTAAAAATTCACCTGGGAGCCTGAGAGGTTGTGCAAAAACTAATTCTGCTGGAGAGGCGTCTAGATCCTCTTTGGGTGCAGCACGCAACCCCAATAAAACCCAGGGAAGTTTATTTACCCAATTTGTATCCGTTAGTGAGGCTCTGAGGGCGGCCTTTAAAGATCTGTGAAAACGCTCGCATAACCCATTAGCCTGAGGGTGATAAGCGGTGGTGCGGTGAATTGTCGCCCCTAAGCTGCTGGCCATGGCTGACCAAAGCTCAGAGACAAATTGAGGCCCCCTATCGGACGTGATGTCCGATGGGACGCCGAAACGTGCCACCCAGTTTGTCAAAAAAACGCGAGCAACTTCCTTCGCTGTGGTTGACGCCAGAGGGACTGCCTCTGGCCAGCGCGTGGTGCGGTCTATCATTGTCAACAGGTATGTGAAACCTTGGGAGGAAGGTAGTGGCCCCACGAGGTTGACATGAACGTGGTCGAACCTTCTAGCAGGGATTGGAAAAGGCTCCAGAGGGGCTTTAGTGTGTTTGTGTATTTTGGCGCGCTGACAAGAAATGCAAGTTTTTGCCCATTCTTTTACGTTTTTGCGCAGGCCAGGCCACACAAACTTTTCGGCGACCATTTTAACCGAAGCGCGCACACCTGGGTGCGCGAGGGAGTGAATTGAGTCGAAAATACGGCGGCGCCATGTAGCTGGGACTAATGGGCGCGGTCGGCCGGTTGAGATATCGCATATTAGGGGGGGGCACGCCGTCGCGTAGACCCCTTTCCTCCAGCCTTAACCCTGTTGGTCCAGACAAGAGTGCACGCACGTCTGCGTCACTACTTTGCTCGTCTGCCATGGCTGCATAATCTATCCCTGCATGGATTGGTGCTGCGTATGTGTCCGTGTTGGTGAAGAGTTCTGCGGCTGAGGTAGTATAATCTGTCTCCTCGCGCTCTGACGATGTCACAGCGCGAGAGAGGCAGTCTGCTACCACGTTAAGTTTGCCTGCCACATGTCGAATGTCTGTGGTGAACTCTGAAATCGCAGCCAGCTGTCTTTGTTGCCTGCCTGACCACGGTTCGGAAATTTTAGCCATGGCAAAGGTGAGCGGTTTGTGGTCTACAAAAGCCGTGAAACTCCGCCCTTCTAACCAGAACTGGAAGTGGCGGATGGGTAAATGAAGCGCTAGCAGCTCCCTGTCAAAAGTGCTGTATTTACGCTCAGTTTGGTTTAGCGATTTGCTGAAGAATGCCAAAGGTTGCCAGATTCCGCTGACATGTTGTTCTACAACTGCCCCTATAGCTAGGTCCAAAGTGTCTGTGGTTAGCGCAATGCGGGCCGAGGGATAGGGGTGAACCAACAATGTGGCATTAGCTAGGGCGCTCTTTACTTCCGCGAAGGCGTGTTCGCGCTCCGGGGTCCATTCGACCGCGTTGGAAGCTTTTTGTTTTCTGAGCGCGTCATATAGGGGCTGCATGAGCTGAGCTGCGTGGGGGAGGAAACGGTTGTAAAAATTAACCATTCCTAAAAATTCTTGCAGCGATTTGACTGTTTGTGGCCGTGGGAAACTTTTTATCGCGTGAACTTTGTCTGGAAGTGGGACTGCCCCCTTCGGAGTAACTCTGTGTCCTAAAAAATCAATTTGTGACACACCGAATTTGCATTTGGCTGGATTGATTATTAACCCGTGCTCTTCTAGCCTCTGAAAAACCATAGTGAGATGCTGCTCGTGTTCTTCCTCAGACGGGCTGGCTACCAGTATATCGTCGAGGTAGACGAAAACAAAAGGGAGGTCGCGTAATACTGCGTCCATCATCCGCTGAAAGGTTTGAGCCGCACCTTTGAGGCCGAAAGGCATTCGCAAAAATTCAAAAAGGCCGAAAGGGGTTATTACAGCTGTTTTAGGAATGTCCTCTGCCCGAACAGGGACTTGATGATAACCGCGGACCAGGTCTATTTTTAAAAAAATGCACGCACCCGCCAGATGCAGTGAAAAATCTTGAATGTGAGGAATTGGGTAGCGGTCATGCGCTGTCGCATTGTTTAATCTGCGGTAATCGCCGCATGGTCTCCAAGAACCGTCAGATTTCGGAACCATGTGAAGTGGTGAGGCCCAGGGGCTTTTCGAGCTTCTGATAATGCCTAATTTTTCAAGGGTAGTAAACTCGTCCCGAGCTATGGCGAGCTTGGCCGCGTCTAAGCGCCGAGCTTTGGCAAATACGGGTGGGCCCGTTGTGGGAATAAAATGTTCAACCCTGTGCTTAGCCACTGTGGCTGAGAATTTGGGAATTGCGAGTGCTGGAAATTGGGTGAGGAGTTGATCAAACTTACCTCCTGCTGTGGTGACGCTGGCCTGCACGGGTGGTGGAGAAATACGAGCTGCGCAGGGAATAGAAGCAAAGGAGAGTACATTAACCAAGCGTCTGTTCGCTAGATCAACTAATAACCCATGTGCACACAAAAAGTCTGCGCCCAACAAGTTAAAACTCACCGCCGCTACAACAAATGTCCATCTGTAGTTGCGGCCGTGGATGCGGAGGTGCAGGCTCTTTTCGCCAAAAGTGTCAATGCTGGAGCCGTTGGCTGCCACCGCTCCATTGCCCCGGGTGCCCATGGCTCGATCTGCTTGGGAGGGCATGACAAAACTTAGTTGAGCTCCTGTGTCAATAAGGAACTGCTGGCCGGTGTGACCGTCCGTCACATATAACAGCTTACTTTTCTCGCCGAGAACCGCTGCCGTTAACGGCTCTCGGCTTTGGCGTTTCCCGAAATCGTAAATTTGCAGGGGGGAACGCATTTGTGAGCCTTCACGGCGAAGCGGTGGTGGTAATAACAAACGTCGCTTCGTCTGTTACGTTTTGGCCGTGTCGCTGTCACCGCGGGCTGGTTCTGCTCAGTGGTTTGCGGCTCCCCGTGGCTCTGGGCATCAGCGTTGAAGTCTGCGGATGCTGCTGTGGGTGTCTGCTCCTTGCAGGCGTTGACGAGCCGTTGAGCTTCGTTGGCCAGCACGCGGAAGTCTTGCTGGGTGCTGCATCGCATTTTGGTGAGTGTCCCTCTCATGTGTGGCGGCAGCGTACTGAGGAATATGAATTGGAAGAGGAAGTTGTCATTGTCCTCTTCTTTGAGCTGCAGCAAGTCCTCCATGAGGGCCTTAGGTCTGCATCCTCTGTGGCCGTAGACCGCCAGGATCCTCTCGGCTCTCTCTTCGGCTGAGGGGACGTAATTTGCCACGATGGTTGCTTTCAGTGCTTCCTATTTGTCTTGGGCCGGCGGCCGCCGGATAATGCTCCGCACACACCTCGAAGTGGCAGCGTCAAGTTTGGCGACGATGTGATAGAACTTCGTATCGTCGGCCGTGATGCCCGCCAGTGTAAACTGGGCTTCAGCTTGTTGAAACCACGAGGCAGGGTCTTCCTGCCAGAAGTCCGGCAGCTTGACAGCGACGGCGTTTGTGTATACCGTCACTGATGTGTCCGCTGGGTGAGAGTGCCTTGCTTCGGCTCTCTCAGCGGCGCTGGTGCTCGGTTGAGCCCTCTCTAACACTTCTGCCGGGGGGGAACGTCGTCCATCTGTTTCCCTGTCTGCGTGGGCGCCGGCGTCTGCCTGGGTCGCCACAGACGAGTCGATCGCGGGGAACGCCTCTGGTCCATACTCGCGTCAGGGTCACCAGTGTAGAAGAGCTTGAAAGAACGAGGTGGTGTGATATATAAACCAAAGTTTATTATCAGTGTAACGGATGCCAACTAGTGCTGTTCGGCATAGAACGTTAGTAAACCTCCCTCCCAAAGCCTCATACAGTATCGGTAGCGCTGAGCTATCGGTCGGACCTTTAGCTCAGCGCGATCGTGCTGTGTCTCCCATGCTCGAACTGTGTGTTAGTTGACTGAGAGGTCGCGGGTTCGTGTCCCGTGTGGGGCGAACTGCGCAGGATGATCTCTGTCACACTGGTGCCGTGAACCCGGCATGGGAGTGAGGTTTAAGGGGGAGAGTGTAACGGATGCCAACTAGTGCTGTTCGGCATAGAACGTTAGTAAACCTCCCTCCCAAAGCCTCATACAGTATCGGTAGCGCTGAGCTATCGGTCGGACCTTTAGCTCAGCGCGATCGTGCTGTGTCTCCCATGCTCGAACTGTGTGTTAGTTGACTGAGAGGTCGCGGGTTCGTGTCCCGTGTGGGGCGAACTGCGCAGGATGATCTCTGTCACATCAGCTCCTCTAACAAGTCTCATCTAAGTGCAGCAGCAGAAGAAGGAAAGAGACCGAACACCTTCGGCTCTAAGAAATTATACTTGCACATAACAAAAGGCATGCATATCCAAAGCTGACATCCCTCATTATCTTAATCCCCCCATTGTCTTCGTACTCCTCCTCCTGGCCCTGGGGGGTCAGGGCAACCCATCCGGTCTCCACCGCAGTGCCTGGGAAGCTCTTTAATCCTCACTGGCGGTTGAGACTCTTTGTCCTGTTCTGAGGTGTGAAGTCGCCTTACATATGTAATCACCAAACATTCTCACATGCTTCAACATATGTAGGTTATGGAATATATGATAAATATAGACCACATGCGGTACCCAAGAATGGTATCATATTCCATCTTGCTAGATCAGATTTTATTTTTGCCACCAGTGGATCATAGTTTAGTGTTATAATTTTGTTGAGTTGTTTCGGGATATTGACCCCCAGATATTTCATAGATTCCATCTCCCAGTTAGTTTTGAGTTTGCTTTGTAAATATTGATTTGGGTCATAGTTGAATGTTAAAACTTGGGTTTTATGCATGTTTAGTTCGTACCCCGATAAATCTCCATACTCTGAAAAAACTAAGATTAGTTCTGGAAAAGAGGTGTCTGGCTGCCCCAGGTATATTAAAATGTCATCAGCAAAGAGTGCTATTTTATGTTCCTTCTGACCAAGTGTAATACCTTGAATTTTTTGATTCTGTCTTATCCATTGGCTCAGAGGTTCTATGAAGTTTGCAAAGAGCAGTGGAGACAAGGGGCAGCCCTGACGACATCCTCTTTCCAGCTCAAAAGATGATGATAAATTACCGTTAATCCTTATTTTAGCTGTTGGTTTTTTATATAATGCCTGGATAGTTCTAATGAAGTTGTTATGAAAATTGAAACTGGATAAGATTCTATATAGGAAAGACCAGTCAACCGAATCAAATGCTTTTTCAGCATCTAATCCCAATATGGCTGCATTTAAGTTATATTTTTTTATATGATGAATTATGTGTAAAGTGCGTCTAATGTTGTCTTGTATCTGTCTTTGTCTTATAAAACCTGTTTGGTCTAAATGAATTAAGTCTGTCAGTATATTTTCTAACCTTTTGGCAAGGATAGTGGTAAAAAGCTTATAGTCCTGATTTAATACACTGAATGGTCTGTAGTTGGAGCAGTCTAGTTTATCCTTTTCAGGTTTAGGTATGACTGCAATGACCCCTTCTCTCCAGGAGGGGGGGATTTCCCTTGTGTGAAGGACATAGTTAAATGTTTTCAGGAGGAGAGGAGATAGTTGCTGTTTAAAGGTTTTGTACCACTCTGCTGTATAGCCATCTGCTCCTGGGGATTTGTTAGCTTTAAGTTTCATAATTGCTTTTTCTACTCCTTTAGGTTGTATTTCTGACAGTAGTGTTTTATTTTGAGACTCGGTAAGTTGGGGAAGGTTTAATGTGTTTAGGAATGCTTCGGATGCGTTTTTATGTTTTTTGAGGGAGTACAACTTCTTATAGTAGTTCTCGAAGCTTTTAAGAATATCCTGAATTCTGAATTTTATTTCCTTTGATACTGGGTCTTTGATTTTGTAGATTGCTCTCTCCGTTTGTTGTTTCCTCAATTTATAGGCTAGTAATTTTGCCGATTTGCTGCCTGCTTCATAGTATTTTTGTTTCAGAAATGTAAGTTTCTTCTGGATTTCTATTGTGTAGATCTCATTTATTTGTTTTTTAATTTCCTTAATTTTGAGCGAGTCATTAGAATGAGTGTTGTCTTTGTGCTCTTTTTTCTAGGTTCTTAAGTTCTGACTCTAATGTGGTTAGTTTTTCTTGTCTCAGTTTCTTTTGGATTGCCAGTTTTGCAATAACCTTTCCCCTTATTACAGCTTTGCATGCGTCCCACAGTATTAAAGGGGATACTTCTCCATTATCATTTTCTTCCAAATATCTGAGAATATCTGATTCCAATTCATCTTTCAGTGGTCCTTTCAGCACATTTGAATTTAACCTCCAAGAAAATGTATTATTTGTGTATTTTTGGATACTTAAGTCCATATAGATCGGACTGTGGTCAGAGAGATCCATCAGTCCTATTTTACATGTTTTTACTCTTCCAATGTCTCTATTAAACATAAAAAAATAGTCAATCCTTGAGTATGATGAATGTGGTGCTGAGTAAAATGTATAATCTTTTACACTGGGGTTCAATTCCCTCCACACATCACAGATTCCCATTTCTTTTAGTAGCATCCGAGTTTTCCTACTTTGAGTGTTATTTTGATGTGGAGAATTACCTGATGCATCCCAGTATGGATTCAGTCTTAGATTGAAGTCTCCACCACATATCACTAAACCTTGGGCTTTAGTTATCATTAGGTCAAATACATTTTTATAAAATTTCCAGTTAGCCCCTGGAGGTGCATATACATTCAGCAGGGTGATATCTTCTCCCTCTAGCCGCCCAAGTACCAAACTGTATCTTCCTTCTTTATCTTTGTGTTCTGATTTTTTTTCAAATATAATTTTGGTTGAGATCAATGTCGCTACTCCCCTCCTCCTCCCTGACTTATATGAAGATGAAGAGATCATTTTAAACCCTTGTCTATTGAGTCTAGTGTGCTCCATGTCTGTTAGGTGGGTTTCTTGTAAAAATATTATTCCTGCTTTGTCTTTTTTCATTTTGCCTAGAATCTTGGATCTTTTAACTGGATTCAGAATCCCTTTTACATTATATGAGATTATTTTGGTTACACCCGGTTTCTCCATTGTGTTGTCTTATTTAGTATAACAGTGTGGTGGCCCTCTTTTATGCTACTCAGAAACTGAAAGAACATTAAGAACATAAAAAAACATTAAGAACATGGTGTATAAAACTTTTAAAACAAAAAACTGACAAAAGATCTTTCTGAGCTGAGGTCTTTTTAGTGACCCTAGAAGAGCCTTTATGGTGTGTAGGCTCTGAGGGAAATTCCTCAGATTCCGTTACGTGCTGAGGGCCCTCTCTTACCCCTGTAAATTGTCCCATGTTTTTAACGTGAATTTCAGATCCCAATCCGAACTTGTAATGATTTTTTTTTTTTTTTATGCCTATACCCTATGAAATTGTGTGCACCCTCCCACCACCATCACAGCAAACATTCACGTTAATACAGTATTTGTTAGTGTGGAGAGAACATGTGGATCATTGTCACAATTCTATTTTAACAAGTTTTTTTTTTTTTAAAGACTTATTTGTTTCTAGTATTATGACTGTTTCATGAAATGTTTTACCACATGCTGATTCTGCATCTCCTTTAATGTTTGTTACCTTGTAGGAGGAGGGTTGGATGTGCAGATTGACTAAAAAAATCATTATTCCCTCCTGTAAACGGCCAGTTTTTCCTTGTAGCTCTGGCACTGGGTTTCCTGCTGTTGGCCCGAGGATTTTGAGGGTCTCTGTGTGGACCACGTTTGAGCCTTGATTCTTTCGATCGGGTCTGCTGCTGGTTTAAACACCGTTACTGGGAGCCATCTTCTCGCCATATCCGAGGTTGCGTCTTCCGCTGAGTTGTAGAGACACGTCTCGTTGCTGTAGAAAACCCGCAGCTTCACCGGAAATGGTGTCTGAAAGCACAGTTTTTTCTCTCGTAGTACCTTTTTAGCGTCGTTGTATTCCCAACGCTTTTTAAGGACCTCCGGGGCGTAATCGTGTTCCACGAAAATTTTTCTCTCTTGGTGCATAAATCCTTTTTTCTGCCAAGCCAGTCTTACAACCTCTTCTTTTATTTTGGAGTTGGAAAACCTCACCACCACCGATCGTGGAGGCGCTTCCGCCGCCGGCCTAGGGGCTAATGTACGGTGCGCCCTTTCTATCTTCAAGTCGGTGGATTGGGGAATATCCAACTTTTCTCTCAATAAGGATTCCACGCATGCCGCCATTGTGGTGAAACCATCCTCGACTCCTTCTTTCAGACCATGAATTCTTATGTTGTCTCTTCTTAGTCTGCCTTCTTGGTCGGTTAGCTTAGCCTCCAGTCTTGACTGTCTATTGTGTAGATCGAGCACGGTATCTTCCAGCCCTTTTATTCTTTCCTCTGCTTCCAAGATTCGGTCCTCGGCCTGGTCCACTCTGCTGTTCGTCCTTTTTATTTCTTCTTTGATTTCACGAAATTCAGTGCAACACTCTTGGCGAAATCGTCTTAATTCTTTAAATACCATTTTTAAGCTAACCTTTTTGCTAGCTTCATTCAGCTCCTCGTCTTCTGAATGGAAATCCTCCGGATCAGATTCTCCGGCCGATGCGTGTCCTGGCCTGGTAAATGTCAATTTCTTCTGTTTTCCTTTAGGCATGATGACTTTGTCTTTTGATTTTCACTCTTCCAAAAATCCGTTAAATCTGATTTTCAAGGTATTTTCCTGGATTGGGTCTGGGAGCTTCAGCGTTAAGCTGCTTTCACCATGGTGTCCGGACCGGAAGTTCGTCGATATCCATAATATTGAATTTGGTTGAAATCCGACAAAGCATACCAGAGTTATTGCTATCAGAATGGTCATAGAATGATCATGACGAGGCATCGAACTTTGCCACGCCCCTACGACCAAATTGTCAAGCTTTTAGAAAAGTTTTCAATAACTTTTAATGGCACATGGGTTTAGATGATTGTCACCACAAATGAGTTCAATCGGACTAAAACCCTAGGATGAGTTTGATCAAATGCGTGAGGATAAAATCAGGTCACTGCCACTTCGTGCCAAAATTGTCGACTTCCTGTTGGATGTAGACCACTACTTCTATGGAGTTTTTTGTATGTCTTGACATGATAAACATCTCACTCGATTTTCATCTTTCTACGCGAAAGTAAGCATGTGCTACTCCCCATTACTTCATGTTAGGTGGTGCTGTAGAGTCATTTTTGTGGGGTCATTCATATTTTCTCCAAAATATTCAATTTTTCACCAGTCTTAAGGTTCCTGCAAAAAATCGTGAGTTTTCATACATGTTCACTACCCCAAAAATGAGATGTTAGATGGAGAAAAAAAAAAAAATTCTAACAATTTAAGCTGCAAGCAGCTGTAAGCGGCCACTTGCCCCCAACGCACCCGTGGAACCTGGCGCCCGTCGGTCCCAGCCAGCATGAAAAATTTCCCGTTGTCACGGCATGTGCTGTGTGAATAATAAAGAAAACCATATGGCACAGTACTTGAGCAGCAGCTGGTGCTATAAGTTTTGTCAACCATTTTTAAGTAGTAGCGTGTGGGGTTGGACTACTATCCCAGCCAGATCACAGATTGAATGGTGAGGAGGGCATGTCCATGGTAACAGCAGTGACGCCATGCTAAAGCTGATGTGCAGTTATGATCAACCAGGTTGTCTGATAAACCTCAGAAAATTTCACATCATTCTGGCAAAGTGGCACGTGACTAATAAAGCAGTTTTCAGCAAGTCTTCCTTTAACCACTAGGTGGCACTATATCTTTTGTCAGGTATTTTTATGTAGACACATTCGGGGTGGGACTATTTTGCATCATGGAAACTTTGGTGGACATCAGACAAGTTTTGCTTGAGTTACAGCTATTTGATGTTGTAAGGGGAGGAGTCAAACTTTGCCATGATGTCGTGGCTACACCTTTTGAGATTGTGACTCACATTTTTTCATGAGGAGGCAAGATGGCGCCGTTGTGTGTGGCTGGACGTCTACCTGTGCTATGTCTTATGTGTTTAGTTGTCTTTTTATTGTTTCTAGCTCAAAATGTGTGATCTCTACTGGTTTATGATCGCCTGACTCTTCTAAATATTCGCAATTCTGTGGTCAAATTCTCGACCTATGAATTTAATGGTTAGCCTCCTCCACCTCTGTTGGCATCAATACCATCTTATCTGAGATGTGCACCCAGCGGGCTGTTTCGAAACGGCTGCCACAAAAGAAGCCGCAAAAGACAAGGTCGGAGAGGTGGAGTATCATGCAGACTGAGGGCTTACCTGGCTTCTTCTTCAACTTACAGCCCTCGTCAACTGCTGACTGAGCTCCCCAGAAAGTGTATCGGTTTTTACGTATGAGGATCCATGGATTATCGCTACTGATGGCTGTTGCCGAGTGTCCCAGAGGCTGGATACCCACCTCTGTGCTGCCGGCCCGTGTGGATTTGCAGAAGGGGCTGCACACCGGAGAATCTTCACCCGATCAGTCGTGCTTCCCAGCAGGCTGATCAATGTTTGATTTGCATGGCTCTGATTAACACCAGATCCATCGCAAATAAGACTTTTATTCTAAATGACTTTTTTACTTCACATTCCTTGGATGTTCTTCTGATGACAGAAACATGGGTTAAACCAGGTGAAACCGCCACCTTCTCTGAGCTCCTCCCAGCTGTTCTTTTTTCAGCTCCCCGCGAGCATCTGGTCAGGGTGGGGGTCTGGCTTCTGTTTTTAATGACAGTTTTAAATGTCGCCTTTTCTCCACAAATGCTTATTCCTGTTTTGAGCTGCAACTATTTGTGGTGGATCTCACAAGTCCTGTGTTATTTGCTGTTGTTTCCATCTCTTAATTCTTCTGGTTTTTCCAGCATCTTTGGTTATTCTTTCAATTTCTGTCTCGTTGTTGCACTTTGTAGTGTGTCCATTTCCGCCATTTTTTTCCCCATAGTCCTTCTTGCATTCTTTGTCGATATGTTAGTTTTTCCATCATACGTATGTCCTCAACAATGTCAGTCCATTGCTCTTGGTCAGGAAGAACTTCTGATCGCCATTTTTTTGTGATTGTTTTTTTACATGCAATCAACAAGATTTTAACTAGATATCTGTCCTCAGCCTGTATTACATTGTCTCTTTTAAGATCACATAAGTACATCAGGTTACAGTTCATTGGTATATTATATCCGAATATCCTCTGTGTTGTCACATGTATAGATTTCCAGAATGATGAGATTTTGCAGCATTTCCAAAACATATGTGAGTGGTCTGCATTTTGAGCCCCACACCCCCTCCAGCATAAAGATTGGGTATTTGTATATTTTCCTTGAATCTGTGGTGTAATGAAAAAGCGAATCAGGTTTTTCCATCCAAATTCCCTCCATGTCCTTGAATTTGTTGATGTGTGTTGTGTTTTCCATATTTCCTGCCAGCTTTCTTCTGTTATGTTTAAATTTAGCTCTTTCACCCATTTCTCCTTTATATAGTTACTTGAATGTTTGTTTGCCATAAGTTTCTGATATAGCTTTGAAATAATTCTTATTTTATTTCCTGTATATGAGCTTAAAATGAATTGTATAATCTCGCTCACATCTGTTTGGAGGTTATGCCTAATCTTCTTCATATAATAGTCTCTCATCTGCAGATATCTGAAGAATTCCGATCTTTCTAGTTTAAATTTTCTTCTGATGTTTACAAAGCTCCCGAGATCTTTTTTTCCGATATTGCCCCATGCTGTGATTCCCTTGTTCACCAGATTTTTGTATCCCCTATCTTGCTTTGCTGGTTCAAACTGACTGTCAAATGCTACCCATTTCAATAGTTTTATGTCTTCCTTTATATTATATTTTTGTACTATTTTATACCACAGTTCCAAAGTAAATTTAGTGATTGGGTCTATTTGTTTGATTTGCTTATATGCATCTTTATCTCCTATTATGCTTTGTACTAGGAGTCCCTCAATTTCCTTTTCCATTTTTTTCCATTTTGCCTCATATCCTTCGTCGCACCAACATATGATATATCTTATTTGTGCTGAGTAGTAATATTCCTTTAGACTCGGTAGGCCCATGCCTCCTTTCTCTTTTGGTAACTGGAGAGTTTTATATTTCACTCTTGGCTTTTTACCTCCCCAAACAAATCTCAATATCATCCTGTCCCACTTTGAGAACTGGGCACCTGGAATCTCTGTTGGTAGAGCCTGGAAGAGGTAAAGTAATCTAGGTTGTATGCTGATTTTGACTGTCTCAATTTTTGAATTCAGATCCATATTTAAGATTGACCATCTATCAATATCTTTTTTTATTTCTTGTTCCAACCTATCATAGTTTGCTTTATAGATTTTGCTTAGATCTTTAGGTATGTTCACTCCAAGGTATTTTATTTCTTTTTGTTTCCAGTTTAGTTTGATCTTATCAGTTATCTGGTTTAGAGGGTTATAGTGGAATGTCAGTATTTGTGTTTTTGTTATGTTTATCTTGTATCCTGATAATTTTCCAAAATTTTCTATCAAGTTCATCATTTCCATTATTGATTCATCTGGTTGTTCAAGGTAAACTATAATATCGTCTGCAAATAGCCCAATCTTGTGTTCCGCTCCCTTTATTGTTACACCTTTTAATTTCTTATTTTGTCGTATCACTTGAGCCAGTGGCTCTATGAACAGAGCAAACAAGGTGGGCGATAAGCAGCATCCCTGCCTAGTTGATCTTTGTATATTTACTTTGTCTGTTAAGCTACCGTTTATCTTGATTCTTGCCACAGGTTCTTGATACAGCGTCCTTATGCATTGTACTGATTTTTCGTTAAATCCAAAGCGTTCCAGCACACTATATAGGAATTTCCAGTTAACCCTGTCAAATGCTTTTTCTGCGTCTAAACTCATTATTACTGTGCTTTTCTTTTCTTTATGTATTTGATTAATTATATGTATTGTTCTCCTGATATTGTCATGTGTTTGGCGTCCCTCTATGAAACCAGTTTGATCATCTTCTATCAATTCTGTCAAGAATGTCTTTATTCGTTTACATATAATTGTTGTATATATTTTATAATCCACATTTAATAAAGAGATTGGTCTATAGTTTCCGCATTGTTCTCTATCTTTCCCTGGCTTTAAAATAACTGAAATAATGGCTTCGTTCCATGATGGAGGTATTTTGTTGTTGTTCAACGTCTAATTAAATGACTTTAGGAGCTGTAGTGTGAGTTCTTCTATAAACAGTTTATAAAACTCAGATGGGTATCCATCACTACCTGGTGATTTACCGTTTTTAAGTGACTTAATCACATCTCTAATCTCTTGTGTTGTTATTTCTGCTGTTAGCTTTTCATTTTGTTGATTTCCTATTGATGGCAAGTCCAATGTGCATAGAAATTTTTTAATATCTTTAGTATTTGTTTCTTCAGGTTGCGAGTATAGTTCTTGATAGAAATTATGGAATATTTCTTCGATGTTTTCTGGGTTAACTGTGGTTTTATTTGTGATGGGGTCTTTAATCTTATATACATTATTCATTGTTTGTTGTTTTCTTAACCGTTTTGCCAGCAGTTTTGTGGCTTTTGGTCCCGTTTCATAATATTTTTGCTTTAGATATCTATTTTTCCTTTCAATTTCATCTATTTGTGTTTCTTTTATCTTTATTTTTTATTCTTTAATTTCTTGATATATTTTTGGGTCATTTGTGCTTTGATGTTTACGTTCTAATTCCCTCAGTCTCTCACATCTTTGTTCATATGTTTCCAGTTTAGATTTATTTGCTTTTCCTGTTTCAACAATTAATTTACCTCTTAACACGGCTTTTAGTGCATCCCATAGTATTGTTGGGTCCACTTCTTCATTGTCATTCTCTTGGATATACTCGTTTATGTTTACTTTTATTCTTTCTTTCATTTTCTCATCATTTAACAGTCCTACATTAAGTTTCCATGTTGTTTGTCGTTTTCTATTGTTTAAATATATTTCCATGTATATAGGATTATGATCTGATATTTCTGCCCCTCCAATCCGACAATTTCTCACCCTGTGTCTGTCACCTTCATTCATAAGGAAGTAATCTATTCTGGAGTGTACTTTATGGACTGCTGAATAATGTGTATAGTCTTTTTCGAGTGGGTGCAGGTCCCTCCATATGTCTACCATACCCATTTCTGCCAGTGAGGTTCTTATGAACTTTGTTACATGTTTTTTTGTCTTCTTAACACTTGTTGTATCAACTTCATGATCCATGACAGCATTTAAGTCTCCTCCACAAATTAGGACTCCTTCACTGTGTGTTGCTATGAGATCAAACAGATGTTGAAAAAAACCCTTGTCACTTTCTGGTGGGGCATAGATGTTCACTAATGTGATCTGCATACCATCTATTCTTCCCTTTATTATTACATACCTGCCTTCTTTATCCTGGATTTCTTGTTCATATTCAAATTGTATTTTATTTGAAATTAGTATCATAACCCCCCTTTTAGTTCCTCCCTTAAATGAACTGTAGTAGGAGTTCTTATAGCCAAATCTCTTTAGTTTCACATGTTCTGTCTTGCTCAAATGTGTCTCTTGCATAAATATAATTTTGGCTTTTTCCTTCTTGAATTTTCTTATTATTCTTTCCCTTTTAACAGGTGAGTTCAGACCATTCACGTTTAGTGTCATTATCTTAAGATTTTTACCCATATTCATGTTTTTCCATTTTTTTTAACTTGTGCTCCTAGCCCCTTTAACAACAAAAATAACACATATTTATATAAAAACACATTAAAAAATCTCGACCTCCGTACTTTGGGCCTTTCTTCTGCCCAATGGTCCCTGTTGGAGGGTGGAGGGAATGTCCTCACCAAGTGAGGGGCCCTCCCTAGACCTGTATTTACTATCCAAGTAATAGTCATTAGTCTAGAAATGTCCAACAAAAATCACTTAAACCTCTCCTAGCCTTTTGTTTCTCTTTTACCTTGTCTTCTTGGCCTTCATTTCTTCTGTGCCTTTCTTAATCTTTGTTATAATCTAGGCTTTCAGTTGAAAGCCTTGCGGTTTTTCCTGGGCCCGCTGCTCCACGTCTCCTCCCGTCTTCTGCTGCTCACTCGCCTCCACTCCGGCTGTCGTGATGCGTTCAGTGCCGCCGGTGCTCCAGCCGCTTCCTCCGGCACGCTCACTACAAAGCCCCGCTCCATCATGTCCCGCGCTGCCTCTCTGGCTGTGTTGTATGTCTTCACGCCGTCCTCCCAATGAATCCTCATCTTTGTTAGCGGCGTTTGGAATCTAATTTTTTTCTCTTTCAGCGTTTTTTTAATGTTGGCATATTTCTTTCGCTGCTGCACAATTTCTGTCGGGTAGTCATGATCAAAGAATATCTGCTTGTCGCCGATTCGTATCTTTTTTTTCCACGCTTGTGTCAGGATTCTTTCCTTTACATCATATTTCAGAAAGTTTACCACAACTGACCTGGGTGGAGAGTTTGGTTTCGGGTTCTGTGCCGAGGCTCTGTGCGCTCGTTGAATCTGCAGGTCCGCTTCACCGGGCAGCTCCAGCTCTTTTTTTAAGAACTGATCCATGAATTTCGTCATCAAGTTGCCTTCAATGCCCTCCGGGATCCCGAAGATGTGTATATTGCTCCGTCTGGACCTGCTCTCCAGGTCGGTTATTTTCTCCTGCATCCTCTGCGTTTGCGCCGTCAGGGTCTGCAGCTGTTCGTTTGCCTCGCTCTTCCAGTCTTCCAGCTGCGATATTCGGGCCTGTGCTTCTGTCATACACGCCCGTTGAGAGCGCAGCTCCTCCATGTTTTCTGCTAGCTTGCGCTCCATTTCTCTTCGGAGGCCCATAATTTCCTCCTTAATCCCTTTTTTCAGCTCCTCCTTAAGAGCCGCTAAATCCTGTTGTAGTTGCCGCTTGAAGTCTTTCAACTCTTTACCCAAACTGGCGAAGCCAGTGTTCATGGTATCGAGCCTGGCGTCCTCCATTTTCTCTGCTGCAGTCACCTCGTTTTTTTGGGCCTCGGGTTCAGCGATTTCTCCTGCGTTGTTGAAGAGGAATTCTTTAATTTTACCCTGCTTTTGTCCTTGTGCCTGGCTCCTTCGTGTTCCCTTGGTTTATTGATCCGCTTATGTCAAGTTGGCCATTTACCGATGATTTTTAATCCGGCTAGGGAGAGCTCTCTGTTTAAGCGTTATGTCTCTCCGCCATCATCCCGGAAGTCCATTAATAACAGTTTTAATGGGAGATTGTCTGTTGTCCCAGGTTACTCTACTGTGTTTGAACCGTTTGAGCTGGTCTCTTTATCATCACTTACTGATATAGTGAAGTCTCTGAAGCCGATGAATTGCTCACTGGATGTTGTTCCTGCTGGAATACTGAAAAGGGTTTTTAATACTGTAGGGCCTGGTCTTTTGGTTTTTATTAATTCCTGCCGTAGTTCAGGATTTGTCCCTCCTGCTTTTAAACATGCTGTGATTAGGCCCCTTCTTAAAAAACCTCACCTTGACCCTTCAGTTTTTATCTAATTTTAGACCCATTTCTCATTTGCCCTTTTTATCTAAGGTTTTAGAAAAAGCTGTTTTTATACAGTTGCAATCTTTATTAGAAGACAACTCTATTTTTGAGAAGGTTCAGTCTGGGTCTCGTCACAGCACTGAGTCTGCCCTGCTAAAGGTGCACAATGATATTATGATGTCTGCTGATGCCAAATGCCCCGTGGTCTTAGTGCTGCTAGATCTTACAGCAGCATTTGACACTGTGGACCATACTATCCTTTTGTCACGCCTGAATCACCATGTTGGCATCCATGGCACTGCACTTAAGTGGTCTGAATCCTACCTAACAGAACTTTTTCTGTAATGATTGGTGACATATCTTCTTCTAGTGCCTCTCTCTCCTGTGGGGTCCCACAGGGCTCTATCCTTGGCACTATTCTGTTTTCATTATATATGCTGCCACTCGGGTCAATAATAGCCAGGCACAACATGTCTTTCACTGTTATGTGGACAATTTGAAGCTTTATTTACCTTTGAACCCAGAACAAACAAACTCACAAAGTGTTCTATTGGACTGCATCACTGACATTAAGTTGTGGTTAAGCCAAAATTTTCTCCACTTAAATGAAGAAAAAACAGATTGTATTATGTTTGGGGATACTGTAACGGCTGGCTTTGGTACCCTCTCTTTAAGGCTTAGTTCAGCTGTCAGAAATTTGGGGGTGATTTTTGACAGCCATTTAAAATTTGATAAACAGATTGACAATGTAGTCAAGATGAGTTTTGATCAATTACGTCTGTTATCCAAAGCCAAACCTTTCCTGAGCCGTCATGATCTTGAGATAGCCATCCATGCTTTAATCATTTCTCGACTTGATTACTGCAATGCACTTTATGTTGGCATCTCTCAGCTTTCTCTCGGCCACCTTCAACTTGTGTAAAATGCAGCGGCCCGTCTTTTGACCAACACAACTAGGTGGCAGCAGATTACTCTGATCCTTTTTTCACTTCACTAACTTCCAGTCCATTTTAGAATTAATTTTAAACTTTTGCGTTTTGTTTTTTTTTTGTAACTTTGATTTTTATTCATTTTTCATCATACATATTACATTCAGATCACAGTCTCTATATTTAAAAAAAGGAGCTAGAAGAAGAAGAAAAAAAAAGAAAAGGGTGGGGACAAATGTTGGAGCATCAAGTTTTTAGTTTCCATCTCTTAATTCTTCTGGTTTTTCCAGTGTCTTTGGTTATTCTTTCATTTTCTGTCTTGTTGTTGCACTTTGTAGTGTGTCCATTTCCACCATTTTGTTTTCATATTGTCCTTCTTGCATTCCTTGTCGATATGTTAGTTTTTCCATTAAACGTATTGTGGGACACATTGTCACCATGGGTTGAGATGCCGTCTCGGTGCTCAGCCCATGTTTCCCTTCATCCCTGCTTCTCATTGAGCAGCGTCTCAGCAGGCTCCCAGCTGGCAGCATTACGGACGGCTGGGGCCAATTAATCCTCATCAGCTGGGGCGCTGCCAATGAGAATAAATAGGAGCAGCCTCGATGACTCGGGGCTGCGACATAAGCACTGCTAGGCTGAAGCCCCTTCATCTGGTGTCAGCCTCTACTCCCCTTACAGCATTCCTGTGATTGTTACCCGCTGAGAGTATGTATGCCTTGTTACCCCTACGTCCGGTACGAGCTCCCTGCTCCTGCGCTGTGCAACTTGTGAGTGTACCTCTGTACGAGTATCTGTGCTTTCCTCATCCCTCACCCCTTACCTTTAATAAAATATCACGACTCACAGGCTCGCCCTTGGCTCTTATTGCGTGGCTCCCTAGAGCCCCGCGTGACAGTATGTCGCAGCCAGACGAGTTGCCGGCGGCCGTGAGTCGCTGTGGAATTGTACCTTTCTGTCCAGGTGTCAGCGCTGCTAGCATGCCGTTTCCCAGGAGTCACTCCCGACGCCAGGGCAACGAGCTGAGGTCCATCTCGGGGGCTGTCGACAGGACGCTCTTCACCCTGCACGACGACTCCAACTCGAGACGCTGGCATCCAGGCCGTGCTGAGGATCTCCTGGACTGTCACCCTCATTCTTTGTTCCATCTCGAGGACAGTGCCAGGATAGACGCCACAGGTACACAGCGAGAGAAGCTCCGCGGGTTGGATGGAAACCCCGGCAGGAAGCCGAAGTGGATGACGTTGCCCCCCGCTTCGGGATCCCGTTCCTGCTGCTATTCCAGCCCGGGAGTTCACGCCAGCCAGAGGGCTTTCCCCGACCTGCACCATGTCACTCGGGATTCCCTCCAAAGAGCCGCAGCTGACAGCAGTAACGTCTGGGGCCGAGCGGCTGTCACGAGCTCCACTGTGCATCCTGTCACCATCTGCAGGCGTATGGCGGCGGCAGTGAGATTGGTGGAGAGGACTCCAGTGCAACGAAGCTGTCCCAAGCTCAATGCCCTCCTCGCCTCGGTCTCTGATCAGGAGCGGCGATTCCTGGGTTCCCCCCTCATTTCGTTCCCTGGGAGAAGTCGTCGTCACATCGCCAAGTCTCCTCTGCACGACCCCCTTCCGGATCCAGTTCTGGGCTGCCGCCAGAGCCGTTTCCCCCACGCAGCTGTCACCTCTTCATCTCGTCAGCGTGGAGTTTTCACAGCCTCGTTCCCTGAGCCTCGTTTCCCCGCTGTCACTCCAGGACATTCGGGCTGGCTCATCCCGGCTGTTTCCCCCTCCTCCTCGACGCGCTTCTCGACGGCTGTGTGTGCTTGGAATCTCGGCCTGGTGAGCTCTCTGCTGGAGACTACGCGAGCGATCCTCAGACGGTTTCCCAGGGGGTCCTCCGTTATCGCCGGGCGGGGAGAGGAAGAAGCAGTATCCACCACAGCAGGCGATATCCAACCTCCAGGAGGCAGGCAAGTCATAGTTTATTCACATCTGCTTAATGATTTGCTCTGTCACATTCCTGGAGGAGGAGTTCAGGGTTCGCAGCTCCCTGAACTCCCCCCACCTGCTGTAACCTGTGTTCCTAATCCTGCATCCTCTGTGTCTCTCTCCGCTGAGTGATCCCCGGCTCCGGGTCAACGTGGTGGGATAAGGAGAGGGCCTGTGGTTCCGCAGCTACGTTGCGGACGGAGGAGGGGGACTGACTGCTACGTGGAGTCTGCGCCGACGACTAAGTGTCCCCGGGTCTCCACGGAGGAGCGGTTCGGTCCAGCGGGACAAGATTCTTCTGGCTTCACGCCGAGTGGATCGTCGGCGGGGTTACCGGAGCTGGAGGAACCTCAAGCTGCGCTGACCATCGTGCTGGCTGCGGGGCCCGACGCGGCTGGATGGGAGCCTGACAACGACGTCCTGACGACGGATCCTGGATCTTCGCAGTCCTGGATGGCGTCAGAACCCGAGATCAGGCGAGTGCTCTCTTTTCTTTTCTCCCTTTATATCTTTGAGCACTTTAGCCTGTATCTAGGGGAGATGAGCCGGGTGCAGCCGCCCACTGCGTCTGAGCTCATCTCGCCGGGTTCTGGCGCTGCCGGTGATCCTGATCCCGGTTCTGTTTTCTCTTCTGAGCCTTCTTCCAGGGTCACCGGCGAGGAGTTGCCGTTCCTCGTGGTGCTGGAGGGTCCAGGTTCAACGTTGGAGGTCGGTTCTGGTGCAGTGTCCAACGCGGGTGCGCCTGAGACCCAGTCGGGGTCCGACGTGGGTGCTGCTCCAGCGGCGTCCAACGTGGGTTCGCCCGAGACCCAATTGGGGTCCCACGTGGGTGCTGCTCCAGCTGTGTCCGATGTGGGTTCGCCTAAGGCCCAATCGGGGTCCGACGTGGGTGCTGCCCCAGTGTTGTCCAGGTCCGGTGAGGAGGTGGCCGCTTCCCTGCGGCCTGACGCTCGTCGCCCTCGTCGTCGGCTCTCCCCTGAGCCTCTTCCGCTGGGACCCGCTTTGACCCTTCGTCCGTCTCAACGGTCCTGGTGGTTGAGTGATGCGGGTCGACGACCCGACCCGCAAGATTTTCGGTTCGGTGTTCTGGTCCAACCCCCCGGTGATCTGTGTTTGCTTCTGGGTGGCCTGGTTCGGCTGCCGGTGGACTGGGGTCCTGGGATCTGGGTCCGGAGTTCGCCGTCCGAACATTTCCCTTTCCCCGGTTCACCAACTGGACAATGGGCGGGGAGACCTCCGGAGCCACCTCGGCCATTTTGGACTCTGCCTGCCATATTCCTCGGGTGTCGCTTTTCTTTTGTTATTATTAAGGTCACTCGGGTGTAATATTTTGTCCTGTTGGTGAATATATATTCATAGTGCTGTGTGTTGTTTTCCATTTTCCGTACTCAGCATTTTCCTTTTTGTGCCTTGTTTTTAGCTTTGTCTGTGCATTATAGGGTTATGTGTTTTGTTTCCCATCAAACCATACTCTGTAATTGTCCGTTTGTCCCAGTCACGTTCTCTCCTTTAGGTGACTGTGTGTGTAGATATATACGTATATACGGTGCTGTGTATTGTGTTTTTTTTTTCTTCCCCCTTTTCATTATCCGTACTCAGCATTTTCCTTCTTAGTGCCTTGTTCTTAGCCTTGTCGTTATAGAGTTATGTGTTTTGTTCCCGTCCAACCATACCCTGTAATTGTCCGTTTGTCCCAGTCACCTTCACTCCTCTGGGTGACTGTGTGTATATATATTTGGTGCTGTGTATTGGGTTTTCCCCTTTTTAACCATACTCAGCTTTTTACCTTATTGTTGTCCTGTTACCCTATCACCGTTTTTCTCCTAGGTGTCCTTCCTTGCATTTGGCGCCGTGTGTTTTGTTATCTTTTTACTTACCGGTGCACGTCATTCCCATTATTCTTGTCCTGTTCTTAGCCCGCTGTTGTTTCATGAAGTAATGTGTTTTGGGTTCTTTTTCAACCATGCTCTGTGATCACCTCTTGTTCTATTTAGCGTTGTGTATTGTTTTTGCTATTTATCACTTGTACTCAGCGTCTTCCTTTTTTTTATCACCCTTGTCCTGCTCTTAGTTTTGTCTGTGCATTATGGAGTAGTGGTTGTTCTGTTATCCATACTCTGTAATTGCGTTATCCGTTTTTGTCATTCTTTTGGTGTTGCCCTTCCCTTTGCTTCTTCCTCTCCGGTCCTGCCTCCCTTCCACCCACCCTAGGTGTGTGGGGGGGGGGCGGGGGCTGGGATGTTCCTGGTCGTTCAGGAGCCCGACCTTGAGGGGGAGGCTCTGTCACCATGGGTTGAGATGCCGTCTCGGTGCTCAGCCCATGTTTCCCTTCATCCCTGCTTCTCATTGAGCAGCGTCTCAGCAGGCTCCCAGCTGGCAGCATTACAGATGGCTGGGGCCAATTAATCCTCATCAGCTGGGGCGCTGCCAATGAGAATAAATAGGAGCAGCCTCGATGACTCGGGGCTGCGACATAAGCACTGCTAGGCTGAAGCCCCTTCGTCTGGTGTCAGCCTCTACTCCCCTTACAGCATTCCTGTGATTGTTACCCGCTGAGAGTATGTATGCCTTGTTACCCCTACGTCCGGTACGAGCTCCCTGCTCCTGCGCTGTGCAACTTGTGAGTGTACCTCTGTACGAGTATCTGTGCTTTCCTCATCCCTCACCCCTTACCTTTAATAAAATATCACGACTCACTGGCTCGCCCTTGGCTCTTATTGCGTGGCTCCCTAGAGCCCCGCGTGACACACATAAGGGGTTTCATAGACTTCATATGTATATTACTGTTGCTTCACGTCTCAGAATGAACAATAGGACGGAGTCTCCGGGAGATAACAGGAGGACACGAAATGTGACCTTTGTTATGCAAAGAAAGGGCCTTGAGGGATTTCCTGACCACCAGTGACTTTAGGTGGGGGGGAGAAGACCTGGAAGAAGAAGTATTGTGTCTTGGGATTAAAAGACAATGTGACTCTGTGCTTTGATGTCCTAGGTATAAGAGGGACAGACATGGGGGGATGCTTTCTCGTTTTCTGTTTGGAGGA
Organism: Pholidichthys leucotaenia; assembly: GCA_020510985.1. Taxonomy (NCBI): domain Eukaryota; kingdom Metazoa; phylum Chordata; class Actinopteri; order Cichliformes; family Pholidichthyidae; genus Pholidichthys; species Pholidichthys leucotaenia. The sequence goes on from CM035836.1 coordinate 334,280,883, forward strand.
TGTTGGAGACAAGTGAATAAATCTGATTTGAGAAATAAACTCAGCCTCATCTTTTCACGCTCTCCACACTGGTGACCTTAAGACGTATCACGAGCGGAAGAAATTCCCCCGAGCCGGACTCGCTAGGAACCAGCCAGGCGATCGCAGTCTCAGTCAAGCAACCAGATTTCTACCAGGTTCTACCATGTGGTCGCAGCGCTCGACGTCCGCACAGTTCAACAGGTAGTGAGCCTGCTCGATCAGCCACCAGCCAGTAACAGATATGAGGCGCTCAAGGCTGCGCTCATCCAGCGCTACACGCTCTCGGACTGTGAGAGAGCGGAGAGGCTCCTGACGCGGACCGAGCTAGGAGATGGTTCGGCCGTAGACCTGATGGAGAAGATGCTGGCATTAAGGGGCACGGACGACGAGCACAGAACAGACTGACTAGTCACATTAAACATCCTTCTCACTACATCAAGTTACACTTCACAAGATTCAAGGCACTTCCTCATAACAGCAGGACATCTACACCACACTTCATTCAACCCCCACTCCCACTGTTCTCCCATGTGTATTCATTGTCTCTGTCTAAGGTGTGAAATAACCTGAGGCCCACACTGCCCACCCCCCAGCAACTTAGACAGAGCAATAGAACATCAGTCCACACGCTGTTTCGGCTTCAGCCTCCTCCCAAATCTGCTGCAACTGGGTTTTGTCACCTCCGTGGCGCTGCTGTGCCAGTGGGAGGCTGCTGGAAGTGTGTCTTTTGACTCTCTCCCCTGTATAGCTCGAGCGACCCAGCCAACAGCACAAGCCAACGTCACAGCTACAGGCGGTAAGTTCCACACACTGCTCACTCAGTTCCCAGCACTCAAGATCGCTAAACACGGGGTGGAGCACTTTATCACCACCACCGGGCCGCCCGTTTTTGCAAGACCTCGGCGCTTGGACGCAGCTAAACTGGCCATAGCGCGCGAGGAGTTTGCCAACCTGGAAAGGTTGGGCATCATCAGGCACTCGAACTGCCCATGGGCATCCCCGCTACACATGGTCCCTAAGGCTGAGGGATCGTGGCGACCGTGCGGTGATTTCCGCAGGTTGAACAACGCCACGGCGCACGACCGCTACCTGATTCCCCACATACAGGATTTTTCCATTCACTTCGCCGGGGCACGCATTTTTTCCAAAATAGACCTGGTCCGCGGTTACCACCAAGTCCCAGTGCGCGCTAAGGACGTACCCAAAACAGCGGTAATAACTACGTTCGGTCTATTCGAGTTCCTGCGCATGCCATTCGGGTTAAAAGGAGCGGCACAGACGTTCCAGCGCATAATGGATGCAGTGCTGCGCGATCTCCCGTTCGTGTTCGTCTACCTGGACGATATCCTGGTAGCCAGCGCGTCCGAAGACGAACACGAAACCCACGTCACGAAGGTTTTCCGGAGGTTGGAGGAGCACGGGTTAATAATCAACCCGGCGAAATGCCAGTTCGGCGTAACGGAGATTGATTTTTTGGGGCACCGCGTCTCTCCAGAAGGAGCGATCCCGCTGCCCGACAAAGTGCGCGCCGTGGTGGATTTTCCCCGGCCTCAAACGGTCAGGGCACTGCAAGAATTTTTGGGAATGGTGAACTTTTATAACCGTTTCCTTCCCCGCACGGCGCAGCTCATGCAACCATTGTACGCCGCGCTCAAGAAACAGAAACCCGCGGATAGGGTCGGATGGACCCCGGAGCGAGAGCGGGCGTTCTCGGAAGTTAAAGCAGCCCTGGCAAATGCCGCACTGCTGGCACATCCAGACCCGACGGCCCGCATAGCGCTCACCACCGACGCTTCAGACGTGGCCATAGGGGCTGTCGTGGAGCAGCGTGTCACCGGGGCTTGGCAGCCGCTCGCCTTTTTCAGCAGAACTTTGCGCAACAGCGAACGTAAATACAGCGCGTTCGACAGAGAGTTGCTGGCTCTCCACCTGGCCATTCGCCACTTCCAGTTCTGGCTGGAAGGGCGCAGCTTCACCGCATTCGTGGACCACAAGCCGCTAACATTCGCGATGGCCAAGGTTTCAGAACTGTGGTCGGTCCGGCAGCAGAGACAGCTGGCCGCGATCTCAGAGTTTACTACCGATATTCAGCATGTGTCGGGTAAACTGAATGTAGTGGCGGACTGCCACTCGCACGCCGTGGTGGCCCTGGTCTGCGTGGGGATAGATTACGCAGCCATGGCCGCGGAGCAGATTAGCGATGCAGACGTGCGCGCGCTCCAGTCTGGACCAACAGGGTTAAGGCTGGAGAGCAGGGTGCTGCAAGACGGTATGCCCCCCCTAATCTGTGATGTCTCCACGGGGCGACTGCGTCCCGTGGTACCGGCCGCGTGGCGCCGCCGCGTGTTTGAGTCGGTTCACACTCTGGCGCACCCAGGAGTGCGCGCGTTGGTCAAAATGGTGGGAGAGAAGTTTGTGTGGCCGAGCCTACGCAAACAAGTGAAAGAGTGGGCTGCAGCCTGCGTGGCGTGCCAACGAGCCAAGGTACACAGACACACGAAGGCTCCCTTGGAGCCGTTTCGTATTCCGGCTAAGAGGTTCAACCATGTTCACGTGGACCTCGTGGGACCCCTCCCGCCATCACAGGGGTGCACGCACCTCCTGACAATGGTGGACCGCACCACGCGCTGGCCAGAAGCGGTTCCGCTGGCGGCAACCACTTCCACAGACGTAGCGAGCGCTTTTTTAACAGCATGGGTGGCACGCTTTGGAGTCCCGTCGGACATTACGTCCGACAGGGGCCCCCAATTTGTTTCCGAACTCTGGTCTGCGATGGCCCGCAGCCCGGGTGTTACAATTCACCGCACAACTGCGTACAACCCACAGGCCAATGGGGTATGCGAGCGTTTTCATAGATCACTGAAAGCAGCACTCAGGGCCTCATTGACGGATGCAAACTGGGTAGACAGGCTGCCGTGGGTTTTACTGGGGTTGCGCTCCGCGCCGAAAGAGGATCTAAAAGCTTCCCCGGCAGAGCTCGTTTTTACGCAGCCACTACGGCTGCCCGGGGAATTTCTACCAGATAATCCCGCTCCGGGCAGCTCCTCGTCTCAGCTTTTGCAGCGTAGCGCAAACACAGGCACGCTGCTGGGCCCTGCCCACCACTGTTTTCCGTGTGTTTTTGTGCCTAAAACTTTGAAGAGCGCGGAGTTCGTGTTTGTCAGACACGATGCCCACCGCCCTCCATTGCGCCCACCCTATGATGGACCGTTCAGAGTGCTGGAAACAAGGGATAAGCATTTTTTGCTAGACTTGGGGGGTAGGAGGGAAAAAATTGGCATAGACAGACTCAAACCCGCTTTCGTTGTGGCGGATGAGCAAGTGCTGTTGGCTAGGGCCCCTCGGCGTGAAAGACCCCCACGGAGAGCTCCCCAGGGAAACGATTCATCAGAGCAGCCACACGGGCAGAGTGAACCCCCCCTCCCCTCTCCACGGCTCACCCGCAGTCAGACACACTTCCAGCAGCCTCCTACCGGCACAGCAGCGCCACGGAGGTGACAAAACCCAGTTGCAGCAGATTTGGGAGGAGGCTGAAGCCGAAACAGCGTGTGGACTGATGTTCTATTGTTCTATCGAAGTTGCTGGGGGGGGGGCAGTGTGGGCCTCAGGTTATTTCACACCTTAGACAGAGACAATGAATACACATGGGAGAACAGTGGGAGTGGGGGTTGAATGAAGTGTGGTGTAGATGTCCTGCTGTTATGAGGAAGTGCCTTGAATCTTGTGAAGTGTAACTTGATGTAGTGAGAAGGATGTTTAATGTGACTAGTCAGTCTGTTCTGTGCTTGTGATGTGACGAGTCATTCTGTTCTGTGCTCGTGAGATGTGAGTGTGCAATACCGTACCAGTAAATATACAGGGAACAGACATCGAGATGGTGACATCCTATAAGTACCTGGGTATTCATCTGAACAATAAACTAGACTGGTCACACAATACTGATGCACTCTACAAGAAGGGACAGCGCAGGTTGTTCCTGCTGAGGAGACTCAGGTCTTTTGGTGTACAAGGGGCGCTGCTGAAGTCATTCTATGACACGGTGGTGGCATCAGCCATCACTTTTGGAGTGGTCTGCTGGGGCAGTGGCATTACTGCAGCCGATAGGAAGAGACTGAACAAACTGATTAAGAAAGCTAGCTCTGTCCTGGGGCAGCGCCTTGATCCGATGGAGGAGATAGGAGAGAGAAGGACGGTGGCTAAACTGTCATCTCTGCTGGAGTCCGAGTTCCACCCTATGCAGGACATACTGAATGCACCGAGGAGCTCATTTAGCAGCAGACTACATCATCCCAGGTGCACAACCGAGAGGTTTCGTAGGTCCTTCCTACCAACGGCTGTCAGACTGTACAACCTAAGCAGGGCTGCTCGCAGAGATAGCAAAAAGACGTAACAAACTAATAGTTTTTTGAATGCAAAAGATGCAATAGACTTACACAATGGTCCCCTCCGGCATACAACTAGGAACTTACCGGTCGCTATGGAGGGTGAGAATATGTATGGGCACATAATCATACCATGTAGGATAACTAAGTAGACGGTTATGCTGTTTCATTCCATCTAGCAACAATGCTCTGCACTGTGTGTGTTTATATATTTACATATTTATTCCATCTAGCTACAATGCTCAGCACTGGGTGTGTTTATATATTTATATATCTACATATTATTCCATCTAGCTACATTGCTCCGCACTGTGTGTGTTTATATACTTGCATATTTATTCCACCTAGCTGCAATGCTCCGTACTGTGGGTGTTTATATATTTACATATTTATTCCATCTAGCTACAATGCTCTGCACTGTGTGTTCATACATTCATATATTTATTCCATCCAGCTACAATGCTCTGCACTGTGTGTCTGTGTGTGTGTGTATATATATATATTTTATAGTAATACGTACATATGTATATTAGCTGCTCTTGCTTGCTTGTTTTTTTTTTTTTTTTTTTTTTTTTTCTTGCCTTCTGATTGTTGCTCTGAGTGTTGCTATCCCTGTGCTGTTGCAATCCTGGAATTTCCCCGTTGTGGGACTAATAAAGGCTTATCTTATCTTATCTTAATAAATCATTTGAAATGAATCTGCCTGTGATTTCACACACTCCACAATATCTCTGTTTTTTTGCTGTGAAGTTTCACTTAAATCCCGTCCCCTGTGTGGAAATACCTGGGTGAAGGATGAGGCTGGATGATAGTTGGCGAACACAGCTTTATTGAACTATTTACAAAAGCAGTCACACTGTGTGCACCAGCAGGAGGCATCCGGCTAAGAGGCCATAAGATGGACGTCTTCTGCTATTTATAGGGCAGTGCAGTGGCGGAACAGGAAGCGCTCGCCACTTCACCGCACTTCACAACTAGAAAAGCACTCGGAGAGCGCAGACCTCCGCCAAGCGCCACAGTTCCCCCCATACAGTGTTTGTGTGTACGTTTTCAGATTCCTTGACCATGAAAACATATGACTAGCAATTGGATTCACAATGATAGGATTAGTGGTTCAGTAGTTATTGACGAAAATGGCATTTTCCGTAATGGCGGTTTAGCGCCACAGTTCCCCCCATACAGTGTTTGTGTGTATGTTTTCCGATTCCTTGACCATGAAAACATATGACTAGCAATTGGATTCACAATGATAGGATTAGTGGTTCAGTAGTTATTGACGAAAATGGCATTTTCCGTAATGGCGGTTTAGCGCCACAGTTCCCCCCATACAGTGTTTGTGTGTACGTTTTCTGATTCCTTGACCATGAAAACATATGACAAGCAATTGGATTGACAATGATAGGATTAGTGGTTTAGTAGTTATTCACGAAATTGACATTTTGCGTAATGGCGGTTTTCTTGTGGACGGTGATCCGGATCACCACCAAAATCTAATCATCTATAGGATACCCCATTTCTGACAATCTGTGAAAATTTCATGAAAATCCGTCCATAACTTTTTGAGTTATCTTGCTAACAAACAAACAAACAAACAGACAAACAGACAGACAAACCAACGCCGATGATCACATAACCTCCCCCTTTGGCGGAGGTAATAAGGCGCCCAAACACCAACACCACACCCTGCAAAAAGGCTACTTGAGACAGAATGTTTTTGATGACGTTGAGGAGAGTGGAAATAACGGAGGCAGACTTATGCAGCAGATGACTTTATTCACTCTCACATCAATCATACACAGAAAGAGAAACTCTCCAATACACCAGGGGCTCTCCTTTTATATCAACCGCCCATCTCACATCTGCATGACATCTCGCATCACAATACATTCACCACTTCTCCCCCCTTGTCCCCCAACTACTTTTTCCTGCTACCTCACCATAATCTCTCTCATCTCAATACCTATTGCCCTTCTCTGTTTACCCTCTGCATCCAGTCTGAGATGATTAACCCAGCGTCTACACCCCCCCCCCCCCCATCCAGAATCTCAGACCGAGTTTCAGTCTTCACGTCCTTTTGGCTTCAGTCTCCTCCCGTATCTACTGTAACGGGGGTTTTCCGCCTCCGCGGCGCTGCTGTGCCGGTGGGGGGCTCCTGGGGGGGTGTCTGTCTGCAGGTGGGCAATGGCGAGGGGGGGCGGAACCTTCGACTTGCCCGTGTGGCTGCTCTGACGAATCGTTTACCTGGGGAGTTCTCCGTGGGGGTCATCCACACCGAGGGGCCTGAGCCAACATCACTTGCTCATCCGCCACCACAAAGGCGGGCTTAAGTCTGTCTATACATATTTTCTTCCGACGACCCCCCAAGTCTAACAAAAAATTTTTGTCCCCTGTTTCCAGCACTCTGAACGGGCCATCGTAGGGTGGGCGCAATGGGGGGCGGTGGGCATCGTGCCTGACAAACACGAACGCCGCGTTCTTCAAAGTTTTTGGTACAAAAGCGCATGGAAAACAGTGGTGGGCCGGGACCGGAAGTGTGCCTGTATCTGTGCTATGCTGCAAACGCTGAGACGGACAGTTGTCCGGCGCGGGATTATCTGGCAAAAATTCCCCGGGGAGCCGCAGTGGCTGAGAAAAAAACAGCTCTGCTGGGGAAGCCTCCAAATCTTCTTTTGGTGCAGAATCCAACCCCAATAAAACCCACGGCAACTGGTCTGCCCAATTTGCATCCGTCAGCAAAGCCCCGAGCGCTGCTTTCAGTGACCTATGGAAACGCTCGCATAACCCATTGGCCTGCGGGTTGTACGCGGTTGTGCGATGAATTGCAACACCCAGACTACGGGCCATCACGGACCAGAGGTCAGAAACGAACTGCGGGCGCCTATCAGACTTTATGTCCGACGGGATGCCAAAATGTGCCACCTATGTCGTCAAAAAAGCGTGTGCCACGTCCGCGGACGTGGTTGCCGCCAGCGGGACTGCTTCTGGCCAGCGTGTGGTGCGGTCCACCACTGTCAGAAGGTGCATGCACCACCTATAATGGCAGGAGGGGGCCCACGAGGTCCACACAAACATGGTTGAACCTCTTAGCCGGTATACGAAACGGCTCCAAAGGAGCCTTCGTGTGTCTGTGTACTTTGGCTCGTTGGCACGCTATGCAGGCTGCCGCCCACTCTTTCACTTGTTTGCGCAGGCCTGGCCATACAAACTTCGCTCCCACCATTTTGACTGACGCGCGCACTCCTGGGTGCACCAGAACGTGAACTGACTCAAACACTCTGCGGTGCCAAGCAACTGGGACCACTGGGCGTGGGCGTCCCGTGGAGACGTCGCAAATTGGGGGGGGGAGATGCCGTCTTGCAGTACTCTGCTCTCCAGCCTTAACCCTGGTGGTCCAGACTGGAGTGCGCACACGTCCGCATCGCCATGCTCTGCGGCCATGGCTGTATAATCTATCCCCACGCAGACCGGGGCCACTACTGCGCGCGAGAGGCAGTCCGCCACCACATTCAGTTTACCCGACACATGCTGAATATCGGTCGTAAACTCCGAGATCGCGGCCAGCTGTCTCTGCTGTCCGGCCCGACCATGGTTATGAAACCTTGGCCATTGCAAACGTTAGCGGCTTGTGGTCCATGAATGCGGTGAAGCTGCGCCCTTCCAGCCAGAACTGGAAGTGGTGTATGGCCAGGTGGAGAGCCAGCAACTCCCTGTCGAATGCACTGTATTTACGCTCACTGTTGCACAAAGCCCTGCTGAAAAAAGCGAGCGGCTGCCAAGAACCGGCGACGCGTTGCTCCACGACGGCCCCTATGGCCACGTCCGAGGCATCGGTAGTAAGCGCTATCCGGGCCGCCGGGTCCGGGTGCGCCAACAGTGCGGCGTTTGCCAGGGCTGTTTTAACCTCAGAGAACGCCTGCTCTCGCTCCGGAGTCCATTCGACTCTGTCTGCCGGTTTACGTTTCTTGAGCGCGGCTTACAATGACTGCATGATCTGAGCTGCGCGGGGGAGGAACCGGTTATAAGTTAACCATCCCCAAAAACTCTTGCAGCGCCCTGACCGTCTGAGGCCGGGGAAAATTCGCCACGGCGCGCACCTTGTTGGGCAAGGGTATCGCTCCCGCCAGTGAGACGCGGTGCCCCAAAAAATCAATCCCCGTCACACCGAACTGGCATTTCGCCGGGTTGATTATTAACCCGTGCTCCTCTAACCTCCGGAAAACCGTCCTGAGGTGGGCTACGTGTTCGTCCTCGGACCATATCATCCAAGCAGACAAACACAAACGGCAGATCGCGCAACACTGCATCCATCATGTGTTGGAATGTCTGTGCCGCGCCTTTTAATCCGAAGGGCATGCATAAAAACTCAAACAAGCCAAACGGAGTTATTACCGCTGTTTTGGTATGTCCTCCGCACGCACCCGGACCTGGTGGTAACCGCGGACCAGATCTATTTTAGAAAAAATGCGTGCCCCGGCGAGGTGAACGGAAAAATCCTGAATATGGGGAATCGGGTAGCAGTCATGCGCTGTGGCGTTATTCAATCTGCGGAAATCTCCGCACGGTCGCCACGATCCCTCGGCCTTAGGAACTATATGTAGCGGGGATGCCCATGGGCTGTTTGAGCGCCTGATGATGCCCAACCTTTCCAAGTTGGCAAACTCCTCGTGCTCTATGGCCAGTTTAGCTGCGTCCAGGCGCCGAGGTTGTGCGAAAATGGGCGGCCCAGTGGTAGTGATAAAGTGTTCCACCCCGTGTTTAGTGATGGCCGCCGAAAACGTCGGGACCGTGAGTGCTGGGAACTGAGTGACCAGTGTGTGGAACTTACCACCTGGAGCTGTGATGTTGGCTAGTGTTGTTGGCCCGGCCCCTCGAGCTGTACAGGAGAGAGAATCAAAAGACATTGCATTAACCAGGCACCTGTTAGCAACATCGACTAGCAACCTGTGTGCACACAGAAAATCAGCTCACAAGATCGGGAAACTGCATGCCGCTATGACGAATGTCCACTCGTACATACGGCCGTGTAGGGATACAGTCAGTGTCCTCTCACCAAAAGTCCTAATGTCCGAGCCGTTTGCGGCTATCAGCTCGGGACCGCTAGCTACCGCTAGCCGGTCGGTATAGGACGGCAGGATGAGGCTCTTTTGGGAGCCGGTGTCTATGAGGAACCGTCTCCCCGAGCGCGAGTCCGTCACGTAGTGCAGCTTGTTTTCTTCACCGGCGGTCGCAGCTGCTACTGACTGCCGGCCTTGGCGTTTCCCGAACGCTTGAATTGGCACGGTGGCACACATCTGCGTGCGTTCTCTCCAAAGCGGTGGTGGTAGAAGCAGAGCGTGTCTCTCTGGCGCCTTCTGGCCCCTGCTGCCGCTACCGTTGCCGGCTCCTCGTCTCCGCTGGTCGTCTCGCTGGGTTCCGACGCCACCGTGTTCACTGTGAGGGCTCTGGTGGTGAGTGGTTAGCCCACGGTAGTCGCGCGCGGCCAGCAACGGCGAGTTGGCCAGCACCGCTCTTGCCTCTGTTGGGAGGTTCCGGAGGAAAAGGCGGGCAAACAGAAAATGCCCGTCGTCCGTGTCCATCAATGCCAACATCTTCTCCATCAGTTCGACTGCCGACCCATCTCCTAACTTGGAGTGCCTCAGGAGCCTCTCTGCTCTCTCACAGTCCGAGAGTGTGTAGCGCCGGGTCAGCACGGCTTTGAGAGCCCCGTATTTATCGTGGGCTGGAGGCTGTTGGAGCAGGCTCGCTACTTGCTGAGACGTGCGAGCGTCCAGCGCTGCGACCACATAGTAATATCTGGTGTCATCTACCGTTATTCCCCGGAGAGTGAACTGAGCCTCGGTGTGGTGGAACCAAGACCATGGGTCGTGCAGCCAAAAGTCCGGTAGTTTGACCGAAACAGCGCACGCGTTGCTGCGACTTCCCATCCGGGCTGACTCCGGGGTTCTTGCCTCGTGTTCCATAATTCGTCAAGGGTCACCAGTGTAGAGAGTGCAAATAAGAAACCAGACTTCCACGACAGACAACTTTATTTCTCTCTCTCACTGCATTCATACACAGAAAAAGACCTCCCACAGTACACCAGGGTCTCTCCTTTTATATCACTCCATTCCTTCCCCCTGTTGCCTGAACTCTTGCATCACAATACATTTACATATTTCAATACACACTGTCCCCCATTTAATCCCCCACGCTCTTCCAGTCTGCTTCCAGTCTGAGATGAATATCGCAGCATTAGTTCCCTACAGTGCAACTTTTTCACAGCCCATGGACGACTTCCTAAACATGGCGGGCCATAGCAGACAGCTGAGCCAAGGGAAAAAACCCTTTCAAAGAAAATTTTGTGCTTAAACTATGCAGCAATTTCAACATGAAAACATTAATAACTTCGACATAAGGCTTGATTTTCAAAATAAACACAAATTTAACTCACTATTGCTGTGTAATAAAGCCGTGAAAAAGAGGTATTGTAATAACTATGCTGGCCCACTATAGGCGACAGTGCAACTTTTTTACAGCACTTGGACGACTTCCTAAACATGCCGGACCACAGCGAACAGCTGAGCGACGGAAAAAGCCCTTTCAAACTAAGTTTTGTGTTTAAATTATGCATCAATTTCAATATTAAACACTAATAAATCCTACCACTGCAACATTTGATTTTTAAAGCTTATGATACGTCACATTATTTTTCTTCCAATGAACTATTGTTCTTCCGTACTGGGGGTTACTTGGTTACATTAATTATGCCTCAGTGCAAAGCAACATAGGTATACCATAATCACTACATGCATCTGTGTGTGTATTTGTCTGTCTGTGTGTTACCAGCTTTCCAGCTCGCCTGGTCAAAATCAAGTGGAACTAAAGGCTTGTATCATTGTATCGCCATATTTTATCAAATTATTATTTGGCACAATTTCCACATATGGCTTTGTTATCAAAATGAACAAAAATTTATCTCACCTTTATTGTCGCTGGAGCTGGGAAAAAGGTATTGTAATAGCTACGCTGGACCAGTACAGGTGGCAATGCGCCTTTTTTACAGCCCTCCCCCACATGCCTCCCTGCCACAGGCACCGAGGCATCGGCGCCTTGGTGCTTTCATTACAATAACTTTTCCCCTGCTCTGTTGACCATAAACATGAACTATTTTTCTGTCTTTTTCTAAAACTAACTAACTAACTAACCTGCACTTATATAGCGCTTTTCTAGTCACAAAGACCACTCAAAGCGCTTTCATTAATACTAACCCTCTATTCTAAGGGCCTATAGGAAACAGATATCTAGGGACAATTTAGAACAGCCAATTAACCTAACATGCATGTCTTTGGCATGTGGGAGGAAACCGGAGAAATCCCGGAGTAAACCCACGCAACACGGGGAGAACATGCAGACTCCATACAGATCACTGTTGGTCGGGGGCTGGGATCGAACCCACGATCCCACGATCCCCACAATCCCCCGGCCAAGGGTAAACTGTGCTGCCGCAGTGCTAACCACTGCGCCACCGTGCAGCCCAAAGAAAGCGTTATCTCGAAATTCTAGCAAATTAAAAATCGAGAAAATATCGTGATAGAATGATACAAGCCTTTAGTTCCGCTTCATTTTGACTGAGTGAGCTGAAAAGCTGGTAACAGACAGACAGACAGACAGACAGACAGACAGATGCATCTACAGGTTACCATATGCCTACGTTGCTTTGCACCGAAGCATAATAAGCCGACCAACCATGCCACAGTTGAGCTAGTGTTGTAGCGGGTTTGATTCAACCCCCCCACAACACACAGAGACAGTCAGCTTGTTACTCCTGGGTTTTTTCCGCTGCATGCTGAGTTTACAGCTGTGAGGTTAAAGTGTCATCCATGCATTGTGTTCATGCATCCTGTCTGTACCTCTGATATGCAAATGCCCAGATCGACTGCTGTGAAGGTCTTTGATGTATTGTCTGAGTTGGGTATATATGCTGCACTGTCCTGTAAATCTGCCTCTCATTCACTCACTAATCAACTGCTGCAGACACGCACTTTGTGTCTCCTCTCTGACAGCCTGAGGATATCACCTCAGCCCGCAGCACGAGGGCCGGGGAGGTGTTCCGATGAAGGCGGTATGATTCAATAAACCAACTTAAAACTCTCAGTTCGCTGCCTTTATTTTATCATGCCGCTTTACTGGTGACCCCAAGAACGCACACGTTTTGTGCAAACGCAACCTTCTGGTCTGGACTGCCACGCTGGCGACCCGACGCTGAAGAAAACGAGCTGCCGGCGAACGCAGCACCCGGCAGTGATGCTCCGCCAACGAGTGAACGCAGCAGCCTGACTGATCTGCCCTCCCTGCGGCTTCAGGGAGGCCTCAACGCAGAGCTCACGGCAGGCAAGCTACTCTCCGGATATCGCACAAGACCGGGTAAACGGCAGTAAACGTCATGGTGTGACCCTCGCCGAGATCGGGGCGTCCATGCGGGACAGCCTGAGGGACAAAGATCGTCTATCTCCCCTCAACGCTCCAACGCACCATGACTAATCTGCAGCCACGGCTCATCATAGATGTTTTTCGGCGCCGACTGCGCCGATCTCCACCAAGTTTCCGACCCTGGTTTCCTTTCCAGCGGGCCCACCCACGCAAGGAGCCCCGGCACACGCACCGGGGGTGACGAGGACGGCGCAACACGCACGGAACAAGAATGGCTCCAGAGACCACCATCGTCCTGCGCAGCTGCACGCAGAACCTTCAGGGCTGCACGCTCACCTGAAGCAAGCACGCGCGCAGCGCGCCCACAGAATTCACTGATGGTTTCAGCCACGGCGCACAAAGGATTCAGCCGTCTGCTTTTCCCGAGGACTTTAGGGCTGCGCACGCTCCTAAAGTCAACACACCAAGTTCCTCTGCTTTTGTTTACGCAACCTCGCCGCTCCTGTTTTTCTTCATGGCCACGAGAGGAGTCAGAGACTAATTTTTCTTGTGGTGATCTCCGCAAGTTCAACGGGACAGCCCCTCGACATCGCGGAGCAGCAAACAATTTTTGGCGCGGCCCGAACGATTTCACCGCACTTACTACCCCCCTTTCCCCCTCCCCCTCCACCTGCACAGAGCTTTTCCCTGCTCGTTGCCCAAACTGCAACATCGAGGTCTCGGCCCCCTGCCGTGCCCTCTGGGGGGAGCGGTGTAGCGGGTTTGATTCAACCCCCCCACAACACACAGAGACAGTTAGCTCGTTACTCCTGGGTTTTTTCCGCTGCATGCTGAGTTTACAGCTGTGAGGTTAAAGAGTCATCCATGCATTGTGTTCATGCATCCTGTCTGTACCTCTGATATGCAAATGCCCAGATCGACTGCTGTGAAGGTCTTTGATGTATTGTCTGAGTTGGGTATATATGCTGCACTGTCCTGTAAATCTGCCTCTCATTCACTCACTCTTCAACTGCTGCAGACACGCACTTTGTGTCTCCTCTCTGAGAGCCTGAGGATATCACCTCAGCCCGCAGCACGAGGGCTGGGGAGGTGTTCCGATGAAGGCGGTATGATTCAATAAACCAACTTAAAATTCTCAGTTCGCTGCCTTTATTTTATCATGCCGCTTTAGTGTGCTGCTAACTACACCGAAGGGACAGAACAGAGGTATCTGGTTAAGCTGGATTTATGCACCTGCGTTGACGCAGCAGCGACGTGCATTCCTATTGCATCACCCAATGCGCACCTCTCCTTCGGCGATACAGGCCATAAGAGCTGTGATTGGTCTGCTTCGTCTTCTTCACATTTCCTGGTTTTTGTTGCTGCTCCGCTCTGCGGAGGCACAACTTCCAAAGCGAGTCAATTAAACAATGGTCCAAATTCAAAAGAATAATGAGGAAGTAAGCACATACAGAACATTTTGTGGCTCGCCATGACCCCAGTAATTATACAGATTGTCAAATTATGACAGCGGCAGTGGTCGCACACACCGTTTTCTCCGACTAATTCTCCTTTTCTATATGCAATGTATGAAACGTATGAAAAGTCAATTTTCTTAATATTTATTAGCTCCAACTCTATCATAATCTGCTCTTGTCCATCAACATTTCATAAACAAAAACACATGATGAACTCAAATCACTACACATTGGCTGAAACCTGTTTTGACAATGGAACAACGCATATCACCAAACATACAAGAAAAAATTGCCGATCACTGTGTCGGCGACGGACGTTAGTTATGGTGTTGACATGATACAGGTGCACAAATCCTGCTTAAGAGCTGTGGAAGCAGAATTTGCATATACAGTGGGGTAAAAAAGTAATTAGTCAGCCACCAATTGTGCAAGTTCTCCCGCTGTAAAAGATGAGAGAGGTCTCCAGTTTTCATCATAGGTATACCTCAACTATGAGAGAGAAAATAAGAAAAAAAAAAAAAAATCCAGAAAATCACAATGAAGGATTTTTAATGAATTAATTGGTAAATTCCTCGGTAAAATAAGTATTTAGTCAATAACAAAAGTTCATCTCAGTACTTTGTTATATACCCTTTGTTGGCAATGACAGAGGTAAAATGTTTTCTGTAAGTTTTCACAAGGTTTTCACACGCTGTTGCTGGTATTTTGTCCCATTCCTCCATGCAGATCTCCTCTAGAGCAGTGATGTTTTGGGGCTGTCGCTGGGCAACACGGACTTTCAACTCCCTCCAAAGATTTTCTATGGGGTTGAGATCTGGAGACTGGCTAGGCCACTCCAGGACCTTGAAATGCTTCTTACAAAGCCACTCCTTCGTTGCCCGGGCGGTGTGTTTGGGATCATTGTCATGCTGAAAGACCCAGGCCACGTTTCATCTTCAATGCTCTTGCTGGTGGAAGGAGGTTTTCACTCAAAATCTCACAATACATGGCCCCATTCATTCTTTCCTTTACACAGATCAGTCGTCCTGGTCCCTTTGCAGAAAAACAGCCCCAAAGTATGACGTTTCCACCCCCATGCTTCACAGTAGGTATGGTGTTCTTTCTCCTCCAAACACGACAAGTTGAGTTTTTACCAAAAAGTTCTATTTTGGTTTCATCTGACCATATGACATTCTCCCAGTCCTCTTCTGGATCATCCAAATGCTCTCTAGCAAACTTCAGACGGGCCTGGACATGTACTGGCTTAAGCAGGGGGACACGTCTGGCACTGCAGGATTTGAGTCCCTGGCGGCGTAGTGTGTTTCTGATGTAGCCTTTGTTACTTTGGTCCCAGCTCTCTGCAGGTCATTCACTAGGTCCCCCCATGTGGTTCTGGGATTTTTGCTCACTGTTCTCGTGATAATTTTGACCCCACGGGGTGAGATCTTGTGTGGATCCCCAGATCAAGAAAGATTATCGGTGGTCTTGTATGTCTTCCATTTTCTTTTTTTCTTTTTTTTTAATTTAAGTTTTTGTAAAGGGTATACAGGTCATTACAGCATTGCATTGTTTACATTTTCATCACATGTTCCCTTATTTTTTGCTATTTGACAACATTGGTAAGATAATTATTACAACACCCCTTTTTTTTTTAAAGTGAAAGAAAAAGTGAAATTAAAGAGAATAAAATAAAAAAACGAACAAACAAACAAACAGAACAGCAAAAAACAAACAAACAGAAAATTTAGTAATTAAAAGTAAAAGAGCATCTGAGTAGCGTTGGAACAAAGAGCGGGACCATTATTGAAATGGTATTTGTCAAAAATTAGATCTAATGGAAGACACATATGCGTTCCAGGGTTGCCAAAAGTTCATGAACCCATCCATGTCCTGTCTCAGTGCGAATGTCAACTTTTCCATCGAGTAAATGTCTTGAATCACGTTAATCCAATCTTCAGGTGTAGGACAGTCCTTCAGCATCCATTTTTTAGTTAGGGCTTTTTTACTTGCCAATATTAAAACATTGAATAAGTATTTATCTCCTCGTCTTTCCAGTGAGTCCGGTAGTAAACCCAAATACAAAGTTACAAAAGAAAAGGGAACTGTTATTTTGAATATTTTCCCCAATATTGTCTGTACATTGGTCCAATATTGGTGGATAACTGGGCATGACCAAAACACATGAAAATGATTTGCAGTCTTTTCACCACACAAGCGCCAACAGTTCAACCCCTTATGGGTAAATTTGTTTTGTGCAGGTGTTCTGAAAAATCTTACCAAATTTTTCCATCCAAATTCTCTCCACTGCAGGGATGAGGTACTTTTCCATTGCTGTTTATTTAGCTTTTCCCATATTTACAATTGTAAAGTGAAATTCCCCTCTTTTTCTCATCTCTCTTTTATATATGATGTGTTGTCTCCTTTTAAGTCTTGAAGACCTTGGTATATTTTAGAAATGTATCTGATCCCTGGGATCCCTTTATATGCCATTAAGAAGACCTTCAGAACACCTGACTGGGCCCTTTCCAAATCCTCCTTTTTAAGTATATTGTTTATGTGGTGTCTAAGCTGAAAGAACCTGTAAAGATCTTGATTTATTAGACCTTGTTTTTTCAAATCTTCAAAACTTCTTAAAGTTTGCCCCTTAAAAAAATCGTAATATTTTATCAGCCCTTTCTCTTTCCACTCTTTAAATCTAGTGTCTGTTTTATTGGGGGTAAAGTCTTGATCATAGGCAATCCATTGCAGAAGTCGATAGGGCTCTTTAGCTTGATTCTCTCTGACTATCTTAAACCAAATTTTTAGCGGGGTCTCTATCCACGGGTTAGTGTTATTCAAGAGTTTAGGTAAGGCATTGTTCCCTATTATCGCCTGTAGGGGGATGTCACTTGTTATTTGGCATTCGATCTCTTTCCATTGTGCAGTGTAGACTGGGTTACATATCTCTATTAAAGTTTTAATTTGTGCGGCTTTAAAATAGTCCCTGATATTTGGCAGCGTAAGCCCACCTTTGTCTTTGTTTAGCTGTAAGGTTCTATATCTGATTCTAGGTCTCTTGCCCTGCCATATGAATCTTGAGATCCTTCTGTCCAGCTCCTGCCATGTTTTTTTGGGAGGTTCTACCGGTATTGTTTGGAAAAGGTATAGAAGACGTGGAAGTATATTCATTTTGACTGCTTCAATTCTTTGTGCAGTACCTAAGAATGGTATCATATTCCATCTTGCTAGGTCAGATTTTATTTTTGTCACCAGTGGATCATAGTTTAGTGTTATAATTTTGTTGAGTTGTTTCGGGATATTGACCCCCAGATATTTCATAGATTCCAACTCCCAGTTAGTTTTGAGTTCACTTAGTGAATAATGATTTGGGTCATAGTTGAATGTTAAAACTTGGGTTTTATGCATGTTTAATTTGTACCCTGATAAATCTCCATAGTCTGAAAAAACTGAGATTAGTTCTGGTAAAGAAGTGTCTGGCTGCCCTAGGTATCTTAAAATGTCATCAGCAAAGAGTGCTATTTTATGTTCCTTCTGACCAAGTGTAATACCTTGAATTTCTTGATTTTGTCTTATCCATTGGCTCAGAGGTTCTATGAAGATTGCAAAGAGCAGTGGAGACAGGGGGCAGCCTTGACGACATCCTCTTTCCAGCTCAAAAGATGATGATAAATTACTGTTAATCCTTATTTTAGCTGTTGGTTTTTTATATAATGCCTGTATAGTTCTAATGAAGTTGTTATGAAAATTGAAACTGGATAACATTCTATATAGGAAAGACCAGTCAACCAAATCGAATGCTTTTTCAGCGTCTAGTCCCAATATGACTGCATTTAAGTTATATTTTTTTATATGATGAATTATGTGTAAAGTGCGTCGAATGTTGTCTTGTGTCTGTCTTTGTCTTATAAAACCTGTTTGGTCTAAGTGAATTAAGTCTGTCAGTATGTTTTCTAACCTTTTGGCAAGGATAATGGTAAAAAGCTTATAGTCCTGATTTAATACACTGATTGGTCTGTAGTTGGAGCATTCTAGTTTATCCTTTTCAGGTTTAGGTATAACTGCAATGACCCCTTCTCTCCAGGAGGGGGGGATTTCCCCTGTGTGGAGGACATACTGTAGTTAAATGTTTTCAGGAGGAGAGGAGATAGTTGCTGTTTAAAGGTTTTGTACCATTCTGCTGTATAGCCATCTGCTCCTGGGGATTTGTTAGCTTTAAGTTTCATAATTGCTTTTTCCAGTTCTTTAGGTTGTATTTCTGACAGTAGTGTTTTATTTTGTGATTCCGTAAGTTGGGGAAGGTTTAATGTGTTTAGGAATGTCTCAGATGTGTTTTTATGTTTTTTGTGGGAGTATAAGTTCTTATAGTAATTCTCGAAGCTTTTAAGAATATCCTGAATTCTGAATTTTATTTCCTTTGATACTGGGTCTCTGATTTTGTAGATTGCTCTTTCTGTTTGTTGTTTCCTCAATTTATAGGCTAGTAATTTTGCCGATTTACTGCCTGCTTCATAGTGTTTTTGTTTCAGAAATGTAAGTTTCTTCTGGATTTCTATTGTGTAGATCTCATTTATTTGATTTTTAATTTCTTTAATCTTGAGTGAGCCATTAGAATGAGTGTTGTCTTTGTGTTCTTTTTCTAGGTTCTTGAGTTCTGACTCTAGTGTGATTAGTTTTTCTTGTCTCAGTTTCTTTTGGGTTGCCAGTTTTGCAATAATTTTTCCCCTTATTACAGCTTTGCATGCATCCCACAGTATTAAAGGGGATACTTCTCCATTATCGTTTTCTTCCAAATATCTGAGAATATCAGATTCCAACTCATCTTTCAGTGGTCCTTTCAGGACATTTGAATTCAACCTCCAGGAAAATGTATTATTTGTGTATTTTTGGATGTTTAAGTCCATATAGATCGGACTGTGGTCAGAGAGATCCGTCAGTCCTATTTTACATGTTTTTACTCTTCCAATGTCTCTATTAAACATAAAAAAGTAATCAATCCTTGAGTAAGATGAATGTGGCGTTGAATAAAAAGTATAATCTTTTACATTGGGGTTGAATTCCCTCCATACGTCACAGATTCCCATTTCTTTTAATAGCATCCGAGTTTTCCTATTTTGAGTGTTATTTTGATGTGAAGAATTACCTGTTGCACCCCAGTATGGATTCAGTCTTAGATTGAAGTCTCCACCACATATCACTAAACCTTGGGCTTTACTTATCATTAGGTCGAATACATTTTTATAAAATTTCCATTTAGCCCCTGGTGGTGCAGATACATTCAGCAGGGTGATATCTTCTCCCTCTAGCCGCCCAATTACCAAACTGTACCTCCCTTCTTTATCTTTGTGTTCTGATTTTTTTTCAAATGTAATTTTGGTTGATATCAATATCACTACTCCCCTCCTCCTCCCTGACTTATATGAAGATGAAGAGATCATTTTAAACCCTTGTCAATTGAGTTTAGTGTGTTCCACGTCTGTTAGGTGGGTTTCTTGTAAAAATATTATTCCTGCTTTGTCTTTTTTCATTTTGCGTAGAATCTTGGATCTTTTAACTGGGTTCAGGATCCCTTTTACATTATATGAGGCTATTTTGGTTACACCCTGTTTCTCCATTGTATTTTCTTATTTAGTATAACAGTGTGGTGGCCCTCTTTTTTGCTACTCAGAAACTGAAAGAACATTAAGAACATAAAAAACATTAAGAACATAGTGTACGAAACTTTAAAACAAAAAACTGTCAAAAAAACTTCCTGAGCTGGGGTGTCTTTAAAGACCCTGTAAGAGCCCTGATGGAGTGTAGGCTCTGAGGGAAATTCCTCAAACTCTGTTACGTGTTGAGGGCCCTCTCTTACCCCTGTAAGTTGTCCCATGTTTTTAACGTGAATTTCAGATCCCAATCCGAATTTGTAATGATTTTTTTTTTTTTTTATGCCTATACCCTATGAGATTGTGTGCACCCTCCCACCCCCATCACAGCAAACATTCACTCTAATACAGTATTTGCTAGTGTAGGGAGAACATGTGGGTCATTGTTGCATTTCTATTTTAACAAGATTTTTTTTTTTCCTTTAAATTAAGAAGACATTTGTTTCTAATGCTATAACTGCTCCATGAAAGGTTTTACCACATGCTGATTCTGCATCTCCTTTAATGTTTGTTACCTTGTAGGAGGGGGGATGGAAGTGCAGAATGACTGAAAAGAAAAAAAAAACAAAAAGGTCGCTATTCCTTCCTGGAACTGGAAAGCTTATCTTTGTAGCTCTGGGGCTGGGTTTCCCGCTGCTGGCCCGTGGATTTTGAAGGTCTCTGAGTGGACCACGTTTGAGCCCTGATCCTCTCGCTCAGATCCGTTGCGGGTTTAAACACCGATACCGGGAGCCCTCTTCTCGCCATGTCAATTGTTGCTTCTTCCGCTGAATTATAGAGACATGACTCTTCACCGTAAAACACCCTTAACTTCGCAGGAAATGGCGTCTGAAAGCGTAGATTCTGTTCCTGTAGAACCTTTTTGGCGTTGTTATATTCCCGTCGCTTTTTAAGAACCTCCGGGGCGTAATCATGCTCCACGAAGACTTTTCTCTCTTGATGCATAAATCCTTTTTTCTGCCAAGCCCGTCTTACAACCTCTTGTTTTATTTTGAAATCGGAGAATCTTACCACCACCGAACGTGGGGGCGCTTCTGCCGCTGGCTTTGCGGCTAATGTACGATGGGCCTTTTCTATCTTCAAATCAGTGGTTTGTGGAATATCCAACTTCTCTCTCAATAAGGATTCCACGCATTCCGCCATTGTGTTGAAACTATCTTCAGCTCCTTCTTTCAGACCGTGAATTCTGATGTTGTCCCGTCTCTGTCTTCCTTCTTGGTCGGTTAGCTTAGCCTCCAGCCTTGACTGTTTTTTGTGTAAATCCAGCATAGAATCTTCAAGCACTTTTATTCTTTCTTCGGCTTCCAAGATTCGGTTTTTGGCCTGGTCCATTCTGCTGTTCGTCCTTTTTAATTCCTCTCTGAATTCATGAAATTCGGACCGAAATCGTCGTAATTCATCAAATAGCGATTTCAAGCTAACCTTCTTGTTAGCTAGGTCCAGCTCCTCGTCTTCTGAACGGAGGTCCTCCGGTTCAGATTCTGCGGCCGCTGCGCGTGCTGACCTGGGGAATGTCAGTTTCTTCTGTTTTTGGTTAGGCATGGTGTTTTTGTCTTTTGATTTTTATTCTTCCAAAAATCCGTTAAGTCTGATTTTGAAGATGTTTTCCTTGGATTGGGTCTGGGAGCTTCAGCGTTAAGTTGCTATCACCATGGCGTCCAGACCGGAAGCGTCTTCCATTTTCTAATAATTGCTCCCACAGTTGATTTTTTTCACACCAAGCTGCTTACCTATTGCAGATTCAGTCTTCCTAGCCTGGTGCAGGTCTACAATTTTGTTTCTGGTGTCCTTTGACAGCTCTTTGGTCTTGGCCATAGTGGAGTTTGGAGTCTGACTGTTTGAGGTTGTGGACAGGTGTCTTTTATACTGATAACGAGTTCAAACAGGTGCCATTAATACAGGTAACGAGTGGAAGACAGAGGAGCCTGTTAAAGAAGAAGTTACAGGTCTGTGAGAGCCAGAAATCTTGCTTGTTTGTAGGTGACCAAATACTTATTTTACTGAGGAATTTACCAATTAATTCATTAAAAATCCTTCAATGTGATTTTCTGTATTTTTTTTCTCATTTTGTCTCTCATAGTTGAGGTATACCTATGATGAAAATTGGAGACCTCTCTCATCCCTTAAGTGGGAGAACTTACACAATTGGTGGCTGACTAAATAATTTTTTGCCCCACTGTATGTAAATAAGGGCTCGCTTACAAACTCTGTGGTCATTGACATGTGCTGTACTGCTCAGACCTGGAGCTGCTGGCAGTCAAATGTAGAACTTTCTGTCAGCCAAAGGAGTTTTCTGTTGCCGTGGTAACAGTGGTTCAAGATGCTAATGCTAATTTAGCATTCAACTATATGCTAGCAGCCACTGACAAACAGCAGGCCCAGTTCTGACCAACATATTAAGTGTGCAACATGAGGAGATAGCACACCGGACTGTGTATATTCTAACATTATCTGTTGGTAATGTTGTTCTACCTGTGCTCTGTGCTGTTGTTGTCTGTATGAATAGAATGCCTCTTCTTTCTTTCTTCCTCTCTTCCCTCATCCCCCAACCAGTCGTGGCAGACGACTGCTCCTCCCTGAGCCTGGTTCTGCTGGAGGTTTCTTCCTATAAGTGTCACAAGCTGGGTCCGATATTCTGCCAGACTCAGCCTCGTGGCTCTTTTGTTGTATTTTGATTTATGTATCCGCTGTATTTTTGGTACCCTATTTGAGTTGTCACTGCCTTCTATGTGTCTATTTATGTTTCATTTTGCGTTGCCAGTGTTTGCTTCATTTGTAATTATATTCTACATTTTGGGTTGTTTATATTCATGCTGTGGGTGGACAGCTGCCAGGCAGTGCTTCTGGGTTTGTGTTGGTACTGCCTATCAAGATGTCAGCCGCTCCTCCCTCATCCCTCATTATTACTTTCAGCTGAGTCCAATTATTAGTTGTTGTTCCCTTCTCCTGCTCAGGTGAACCCTCACCTGTCATCACTCATGTTATCATGTCACCCACTACTTGACCCACTAGTCAACCTGTTCACTTACTCTTCGCTACAACGTTGAATGTCATTCTCTTGTTCTCCTGTTTATTCTACTGAAGTGTTGATTTCCCCTCCAGAGCTTTTCCCCGCTCTGAGGCACTACATGTAAGTTTTTCCTTGTTTGGTATTTTTTTGTATTTAGCACATTTTGAACTGTTTGCTCTTTTTGTTGAGTAAATACACGGCACCATTCAGCGTTTGGGTTCATCTCTCTCTGCCTTGTAGAGACGAACATGACAATAAGGGATTTTTTTCTTTCCCGCTGTCGCCTAGAGCTTGCTCATAGGGGATCATTTAGTCGTTGGGGTTTTTCTCTGAATTACTTATGATTTGTGCTCATGTCTCTAGCATATTGAAATGACTTTTGCTGTGATTAGGTGCTATAGAAATAAAGTTGAATTGAATTGGTATCAGCCTTGGCAATTAACAATAACAAAAACTAGTTTAAAACTATCCGCACAACAGCTATATGCAAAAATTAAATTCTACTATCATGCACCCTTAGTTTGAAGTCTTCCCCATTACAAAAATGCCCCCCCCCAACACAATCTAGCACAGGGCCAAAAGCTAGAAATGGCCCTGCATGTGTGTCGATGGGATGATACAAAGCATAATTGATTCAATAAACACTTTTATCAAATGATCTATGAGAAAGGTTAATCCAGCTATTGATTCTAGCATTATGTTGTAGAAAAGCTCAGTAGCTCATTAAGACTCAATATAAATCATATTCTGGAAACATCAACATTGATATAAAAAAACAAACATATTTTAGTCTGCTACCTCTATATTTGCTGCACTGATATGGCAGCACATAAGGACTGTCAGAGAGGAAGGAGTATACATAGGATCACCCTTCTTTCTGACAGTTGACAGGTGACCTTTGACCCGACACGCCCCCTGATCCACCCTTGACCTGACCTATGTAATTCTCAGGGGATTATCTCTAATGACATGGGGATTAGTGTAGGTATCCAATATCGACTATAATGGACCTGTGGGATTAGTGTGGGGTATAGAATGCCAATTATAAGTGCTTTAAAAAAGATCGTTGACCTGTGAGATTAGTGTGGGGATTAGTGCGGGTATAGAATGTCAATTATACATGCTTTTAAAAAAGATCTTTGAAATGTAAGATTAGTGCGATTAGTGTGGTATAGAATGTCAATTATATGTGCTTTTAAAAATAATCTTTGGCCATATGGGGTTAGTGTGAGAATGGAATGTTAATTATGGGGAAAACAGCTTTCAAGGATAATCGATGATATGTTTTTAGCACGTTCATTTTGTCAGAGTGACTAAATAAGCACCAGAATTTCTCTCTCTCTCTCTCTCTCTCTCTCTCTCTCTCTCTCTCTCTCTCTGTCACACACACACACACACACACACACACACTCCAAGGAGTACATTTACCTCTTCCTTAAATGCTTTAAAAGCACAGCCTCCATGGCAGACATCAACCACCATTGGCAAAACTCTGGATTATCACCCCAGCAAACGACACCGCAAAATAAAGATATCGTTTTACTCTGCCTAAACCTCTGAGTTCCCTCGGGTTTAACCAACACACACACACACACACACACACACACACACAGAGGGATACACTGCTGAAGTTCAGGCAGACGTTTGCACCGTTCCTTTACAAAGAAATTGGAGGAGCTGCACCTCTTGTTGTGATTGTGATGACAGATTTGGGGGGAAACAGCTTGCACCCCTCACCCTCTTCACACACACACACACACACACACACACACACACACACACACTGCCCTCCTCCTTTGCATCATGACTCTTCTGGCTTCCCACTCCTCTTCTCCTCCACTTAACCACGCTGGTGACATGTGCAACATCCTCAGCGGAGTGGCTCAGCTGACTGAGCCTCATCTCCAAACTGTCTGGGGGAAACTGATATCCCGAACCCGCGGCACCTGCTTTCAAAGACGGGACCGAGCAGATCGAAGGCAACACAGATGGGGAAGGAATTTGAGATTCGAGTGGGAATGCCCCATTGTCTTGTTGTTATGGATTTTCTCTGGTGCCTTTTCTCTGCCGGCTTGCCGGCTTGTACTTGCGGGGGCACACAAACCTGCTTCATTAGTTTGAAAAGTCTATTCAATATCTGTATACCGGAATTACCATAAAACCTCATTGATGTCAAAATCTACGTCAAAATCTTGCCTAAATCCGGATAAAACTGTTTACTTTTTTTTTTTTTTTTAAAAAAGGTTGATTTAATTTGTGGTGACATTCCCCCCTCATATATAACCATTTTATATCTTCCACAGAATATTCTGTGTTATACTTACACAGCTGTACAAACCAATAAATAAACAATTTTTTTGTATGTTATTATTTTTTTGATTTTGTCTGTATTGTGAGGTGAATAAACAAATAAAATGGAATGATAAACAAAGCAAAACTTGCAACTTAACACAAATATCTATCACAGCTAAGGCCCGAGGTTGACCGATGACGTGCAATGGAATCTCTGACAACACCACCACCGCCACATTTCGCAAAGGACAAAGCTTCGCAATTTAGATTCCTTTTTGATTTTGTCTGTATTATGAGGAGCATGAACAAATAAAATGGAATAACATTAAATTCTCAAGTGTGAAACAAAGCAAAACTTGCAACTTAACACAAATATCTATCACAGCACGCAGTTCAATTAAGTTGTCTGCACAGACAACGTGATTTTTTGGTCAGCCACCAAGCTTCAGAGTTGTTTTTGGTTAATATTTTGAAACAACCCTCATTCTCACAAAAAAACCAAAACAAAAAAAAAAACCCCAAAACACCTGAACAATTTTTGATACAAAACAACAATCTCACAGTATTTTACTGATCGGCATATGCAATCAAAACCTCAAGTGTACAGGAAAAAAAAAACTCTTCTGCATAAACCTTAAGTAGATTGTTTTTAAAAAGAAAACAACAAGATGCGGTAAACTTAGCTTTTAGATCGGGCATTGTGTTCATAGTTTGGTGGTGGTTTTTTTCCTACAGAAATAAATATTGCATGACCAACTTTGGTCGAACCGTGTGGAGGGTCAGCTCTGTATTCTTCAGCATCCACAGAACGGATCCGCTCTGTTGCAGAAGGAAGGGTGGGTGAAGACGGTTGAGGAGGACCCTCGGTATCCAGGGAGCGTGTTTGTGAAGGTGGGTAGTCATCCTCGCTCAATATTTTCAGTGACAATAATTTTTCCCAAGGGTCTTGTTCAAAACACCCTTGGAGAGTCACAGACGTGTTTGCCTCCATTTTGGTTCGGGGTTAGATGGGTGGTCGGTGGTCTTCTTTAAAATCGTTAGGAGGGGCGGGATTAGGTGCGGGAAGTCATGGGAGTGGCGTCATCTGGAAAAGCTAGGGTTTTTTTCACCATGACCACATCTCTCGCGGTACAGCTGAAAATGAAGAGGGCCTTGAGCTTTTCCCTTTTTTCATCAACCATTTTGACCCACACCACTGTAGGTAAGCGTAACACTGTCTGGAACACACTGCATTCAGAATTGAAATACTGCAAGATAAATTCGTCCTCGGATGGGGCGTCACCCGTTGATAGCTGACAAGTAGCTTGGAAGTACCACCTCCCAGACGGGGACGCCTTCGTTTCCCAAACACTACTAGCCAACACTTTTCCGGTAATGAATACCGGTAGTTGCTCTTCTTTCACACGCACAGGCTTCTGGGTCTGTTGGTCTTTTCCAGCAGGCTCGTCTTCCACCCCCATCTGTTGGCAATGTACATCGCTTGTTTTCAGATGGGGGTAAATCACGTTTTGCAGTACGTTTCAGTCCACGGCCGATAGTGTGGCTTTTCTGGAGAGCGGGCCAAAGGTTTCTCCTTCATCCAACTGGTAAAAACACAGTTCGTAACTTGTGTAGTTGAACCCATAACCCCATCTACCTCTGGATTCTAAGTGCTATTCCTTCTGAAGACTGATTGTTGCGGGGGTCTGGATGCGCCACAGATACAACATTCTCTTTTTCGGTGCTAATCCCGGAGCGCTCTGTAGCAAGGTGGAGACAGGTGTCTCTCTGATCAGATGAAGATAGCTCGGCCTCTTAGTCATGTTTTTTTTTTTTTTCTGTCTTTAACCGAAGATGGTTTAATTTTTCTGATTCCGGGCTACTTATTTATCCGATTTTCACACGCTCCACCCTGTAGTTTCATTGGTTGACGGTAGGGGCCTCCCTGTAGACTGTTACAGGGGAGGACTCTCCCTCTCCGTTCATTGGATAGAATGACCCTGCGTTCGTTGTGTAGATGGGTGGGTTCTTATACACATTTTTCTAATGTAGACGGTAAAATGGTATGATCTAATGCATCAAATGCTTTAGCTCTCTACCTACCCACGAGTAATGCGGACTTAGAAACTCTGAAAAGAAGGTAAAAGCCATCACCTTATTTTTTTAAAGATAAACTTTTTTAAATTAGAATTTGTCGTGGTAAATGCATTTACAAATGATAAAGTTTTGATATAAATTGAATAAAATAATTTACCCATTGGTAAATATTGTGTGCAATGTTTTACCCTCCGGATGCCTCCCCTTTTTTTAAAAAATATTTTTTATGTACTATGAAACCAAATCGAGAATCGTGAATATTTGTCTCCATCTTACTTTAGTCTGATTTATTGATCAATTGCTTTTACATTTACCGACTGTAGCGAGAAAAATATTGTTTGGATCATTGGGAAAAACTGAATGGAATGTTAAAAAATGTCTGTGTTATCAGAAAAAAAACAACAACTTTTAAATAACACAAAGCTGTTTGAATGACTGGCCAATGCTGAAAAATGCAAGCGGCCTTCTGACCCCTGAAGACACAGTTTCAATGCTGCTGAGGGAAGGGAGGGAGGGAAGGGGTTGTTAGTGGTGTGAGATTTGAAAATTATTAAACAGCATACATAGAATCAGTATATTTTAAGTCAATAAATACATAGACAGAAGTACTTTTAGGAAGAGCCAAGATGTTGATCCATTAACCTTTTAATTGTCCCAGTCGCTGTACAGTTAAGGGATAAACATAACCCCTAGTGGTCAAAAGTGTTAAATATTTTTTGTCACTAAAATAGTTCAGATTTCCAAGGCTATAACTTGAAAGTTGCAAGAGATAATGGCTTACTGTCACTTAGAAAGATGTTGAATATGATCCAAAGTTTCAGATAGGAATAAATTTATGCATCTAATTTGCATAATGTTGCGGCAGCTATATAAATACATAAGTCAGTCAAAAGTGGACTTCGGACTTCTGTAAGGATCCAGATGATCGTGGTGGCGGCCATCTTGGTCTTGTGAGCTCAAGGCAGAAAACGGAAGAATAATAATGAGGAGTTCTTCATCTCTGCTGTATTCCATGTCAGCTATGATTCCTCCAACGCGTGCCTGCCACCTTTCTGAACTGTTAGATCAGTACAGCTCTGTACAAATCCTCAGTAGAGCTGGGGACGTCAGAGTACAGCCAGAGAGTTGACAGGTGCAGTTGCTGCACTGTGTTACTGGGGGCTCACAACCCGTCCATGAAATGTGGACAATAAAAGGTTAAAGTGTTCATTTTTAGTTGTTCAAAGCTTATACTAGTTAAACCGATATTTTCAGAATTTAGTTTGTGTTTTTCTCAGAGCCAAAATGTGTCAGTAACATAATTCTTCAACCAGAAGAATCCTTAACAGCTTTATAGACAACTTCAGGCTTTAGGTCGCCAGTCTGAGAAATTGTTGAGCCCAAAGTAGAGACAAAGTTGGTCATGCAATATTTATTTCTGTAGGAAAAAAAAACAAAACAACAAACTATAAACACGATGCCCAATCTAAAAGCTAAATTTACCCCATGTTGTTGTTTTCTTTTTAAAACAAACTACTTAAAGTTCAGAAGCATTTTTCTTTCTGTACACTTGAGGGTTTGATTGCATATGCCGATCAGTAAAATACTGTGAGACTGTTGTTTTGTATCAAAAATTGTTTGGGTGTTTTATTTGTTTTTTTTTTTTTTGTGAGAATGAAGGTTGTTTCAAAATATTAACCAGAAACTACTCTGGAGCTTGGTGGCTGACCAAAAATTCACGCTGTCTGTGCGGACAACTTAATTGAACTGCCTGCTGTGATAGATATTTGTGTTAAGTTGCAAGTTTTGCTTTGTTTCACACTTGAGAATTTAATATCATTGCATTTTATTTGTTCATGCTCCTCATAATACAGACAAAATCAAAAAGAAATCTAAATTGCAAAGCTTTGTCCTTTGTGAAATGTGGCAGTGGTGGTGTTGTCAGAGAGGCCAGCGCATGTCATCGGTCAACCTCGGGCCTTAGCCATGATAGATATTTGTGTTAAGTTGCAAGTTTTGCTTTGTTTCACACCTGAGAATTTAATATCATTCCATTTTATTTGTTCATGCAGTTCATAATACAGACAAAATCAAAAAAATAACATACAAAAAAATGTTTATTGGTTTGTACAGCTGTGTAGGTATAACACAGAAAAATGGTTATATATGAGAGGGCAATGTCACCACAAATTAAACCGACCTTTTTCAAAAAAAGTAATAAATGGTTGAAGCAATCATGCTGAAGCAGGTTTGTGTACATATAACTACTGGTTTCAAAGTCAGAGTTTGTATCAACACCGTGCAAACATATAATTTGTTAATACAGCGATAAAAAAAAATACTGTTGTCCAGAGAAGTTCTTTTGACTTTTTTCTCACATATATATTAATATTGAATTGTCATAGTGACCATGACTGTGGCGAGCTTACTCTTGTGTCCTGGCTGACTTCACAAATCTCTGAGGGAAGTTTATTAAATTTGATGCTTTAGAGTGAATAAACAAATAAATGAAACCTTGCTGCACCGAACTTTTATTATCACTTCCACTGTATCCCCCCCTGCAAGTACAAGCCAGAACACCGGCAGAGAGAAGGCACCAGAGAAAATCCATAATAACTAGACAATGGGGCATTCCCACTCGAATCTCAAATTCCTTCCCCATCTGTGCCTCCGATCTGCTTGGTCCCTTCTCTGAAAGCAGGTGCCACGGGTTTGGGATATCAGTTTCCCCATGACAGTTCAGAGGTGAGGCTCAGTCAGCTAAGCCGCTCCGCTGAGGTTGTTGCACATGTCATCAGTGTGGTCAAGTGGAGAAGAAGACGAGAGGGGAGCCAGAAGAATCATGATGGAAAGGGGGGAGGGCAGTGTGTGTGTGTGTGTGTGTGTGTGTGTGTGTGTGTGTGTGTGTGTGTGTGTGTGTGTGTGTGTGTGTGTTGGTTAAGCCCGATGGAACTCAGAGGTTTAGGCA
This sequence comes from Pholidichthys leucotaenia, assembly GCA_020510985.1. Lineage (NCBI taxonomy): Eukaryota > Metazoa > Chordata > Actinopteri > Cichliformes > Pholidichthyidae > Pholidichthys > Pholidichthys leucotaenia. The sequence goes on from CM035836.1 coordinate 334,311,101, forward strand.
GACTAAAATGATATCGTTGTTTCTCTTCGGATTGCTCAAGGTGATACTCCAGAGTTTTGCCAATGGTGGTTGATGTCTGCCACGGAGGCTGTGCTTTTAAAGCATTTAGGGAGGAGGTAAATGTACTCCTCTGAGTGTGTGTGTTTGTGTGTGTGTGTGTGTGTGTGCATGTGTGTGTGTAAGAGAGAGAATTCTGGTGCTTATTTGGTCACTCTGACAAAATGAACGCAAAGGATATGGCAAAGTGTGGACTGCTTGTTGCGGTCTTATGTCCCACTTGGGGTCATGAGGATAAGTAAGTAAAAGTATAAAATGAACGCACTAAAAAGATGTCATCGATTATCCTTGAAAGCTGTTTCCCCCCATAATTAACATTCCATTCTCACGCTAACCCCATTTGGTCAAAGATCATTTTTAAAAGTACTTATAATTGACAGTCTATACCCCACATTAATCTCACAGGTCAAATATAATTTTTAAACGCATATATAGTTGACATTCCATTCTCACCCTAATCTCACAGGTAAGAGATCATTTTTAAAAGCACTTATAATTGACATTCTATAGCCCGCACTAATCCCACAGGTCCATTATTATCGACATCCGATACCCACACTAATCCCCATGTCATTAGAGATAATCCCCTGAGAATTACATAGGTCAGGTCAGGGGTGGTTCGGGGGCGTGTCGGGTCAAAGGTCATCTGTCAACTGTCGTTGGGTAGATGTTGATCCTTAGTAACCCCCTTCCTCTCTACTGTCAATAATATTTGTCAGGAGAAATGTCAGACTTAACACTCAGGTCCACAACCGTGGCTGCTTCTAGCTTTTTGGGGGGCCAAGGAAAGATGGTGTTGGGGGGAAAGGGGGGGGCAGCATCCAATTTACAAAAAAAAAAAAAAAAAAATCACAAATTTATGAACAACAGTTGCAAATTTCTAAGAAAAATGTCTGAAATTTATTAGAAAAAAAAGTTGGAAAGTAACAAGGAAAAAAAGTCACAAATTTACAAGAAAAAAGTTTTAAAGCAAATTTATGAGAAAAGGGTTTTGAGGAACTTTTGAGGAATTACATTTGTGCCAAAAACATTTTCAAGACAGAAATGGAGACTATTCCTATTTACATAATTATACAAGTAATTTGTTTGCCAGATTGTTGTTTCTGTTTGATATTCATGAAGTTTTATTTAAATGTTTCCAGCACAAATCTAATCAGACGAACAAAGAGCAACACAGTGGCATAAAAAGCAGCTCATGTATAAATCCATTTCTGAAATTACTGTACATGTTCTTCCTCAATCAGATTATGAGAGGACGGATGGAAAACATGAAATAATTCACTTCCTTTGATATAACATAATCTCACTCTTACATAATCCAGAATATGTTGTTCTGGTGATTTAATGTTAGATCAAATGGAGATGCATAAGTACCCAGAAATTGTACTCAAGTAAAAGCAATGTTTCTTTTTAAAAACAATTACTGAAATATAAGCAAGAGTAGTGACCAAAATAGTTACTTGAGCTCATCCCCCCACCCAGGGAGGACAATCCTGTCATGTTTGGCCAGAGGTCTGAAAAATTTCAACCCACAGGCAGCAGGCATGATTAAGCAAACTTGGAGACCAACTTTGGCAAAGAAAAACATGCACAGGGGACCGGGGCCATTTCTAGCTTTTTGGCGGCCCTGTGTGTAATGTCTATAGATACTTATCAGACAGGACATAAAAGATAAATAGACACTCAATAACCTGGGGGCGCAATTTCTTCAGTAGCCTGCATGTTATGGTTTGTGCCCCGGTGGGGCAGAGAACAGGACTCAGATGCGTAGCGAGCATTGGACATTATTTATTAACAGCTCGGAAGCTGAAACAAAAAGCTAAATATAAACTGGGCAGAAAAAACTAACAAACAGGTCAGATCAGGCTAAACTAGCAAAACAGGTCAGATCAGGCAAAACTCACGAGACAGATCAGATCAGGCAGGTGCGTGAATGAACGGCAGGAATGATGAAGACGCAGCACCAGTGAAACGAGCTGCACCCCTTAAATAAGAATGGACTGATTAACAGAATACAAAACAGCTGTGAATAATCAAGAACTCAAACCAGGCAAGACTACGGTGAAAATAAACATACATAAATACAAACAAGATAGAACATGAATATAGAAATCAAAATGACAGGCAGGACCAAGATAATAATAATAATGAATACAAATACCCAGAAAAAGGATGTGGGTTGGAGAACACATCTTGGTGACAAGAAATAAATTAAAACACAAGGCAAAGATGTGGCTCCAACCCACACCCTGACAGTTTCCCCCTCTCAAGGGGCGGCTTCCAGACGACCCAAGGTAACATCAACAAAGAAAACAGAAAAGCACCCCTCAGGGTGGGTGGTGGAGGTCCAAGGCCAGGTGGGCCAAAACAAACTCCTACCCCCCCCACCCCATAGAATCCAAAATCAAACATCCCTCCAATAAGTCCAAGATCCCAAAATCCAACCCAAACCGGGTCAGGCGGTCTACTCCTGTTCATGGACACCCGGACCAAAAGGCAAGGTGGATCTGGGGGCCTTCCAGCACCCCTGAACCACCAAATCACCGGACAAAATAGGTCAGGGGTTCTACCTCAGTCCATGAGCCACCTGAGGGATGAACATAATATGTCGGGTGGCCTACCAAAGTCCCAGGGCCACCAGACGGGAGCAACCACACGAACCTTTAGCTCGGAAAATAACACAGGATCTTCTCATACTGAGGGTAACAACGATTTCAATACAGAATTTTCACATACACAAGAAATCAACACAGGATTTTCATGATCAAAAGAAAACATGGAAACCTCAAACTCAAGAGGTGACAACAAAGAAACCACAAACCCAGGAGATGGTAGCATAGACATATCAAGCTCAGGAGATGGCAACATAGACATATCAACCTCAAGAGATGGCAACATAGACATATCAACCTCTGGAGGTGACAACATGGACATATCAACTTCTGGAGGTAACAACATGAAAACCTCAAGCTCAGGAGACGTCATAGACTCGCTAATCTCTGAAGGAAACACAGGAGCTTTAGGCTTTGAAAACAGCACAGGAGCTTCTTGCTCAGAAACTGACACAGGGGTTCCTTGCTCAAACGCTAACACAGAGGCATCATACTCCTGAAAAACTTCAACCTCAGGAGGTGACAACCTAGACATTTTAACCTCTGGAGGTGACAGCCTAAACATTGTAACCTCTGGAGATGACAATATAAATATTTTAACCTCTCGAGATGACAACCTAGACATCTTAACCTCAGGAGAAGACAGCATAGATGTCTTAACCTCCAGAGATGACAACACAGAAACCCCAAACTCAGGAGATGTCATAGACGCTCTACCTTCAGAGGGAAACACAGGAGTTATAGGCAGGGCCACCTTAACTTGCCATAAGTCCCTGGGGCTGAGACATTTTGTAGCTCCCCCTTCTGCTCCTCCTCCCAACAAAATCTCAGTTTAAAAATGACACAATGCAAGAAAACACAACTATAGTGCAAAAAACTCAAGGTAGTGGCTATGGATACAGAAGCTGTATCCTTATACAAAAATTTCTGTTGGTAGGGAAGAGTTGACAAGCTGACAAAACCCTTTCAGATCAACTCCAAGCCAGCTGCTGCTGTGGCTTTGGTAGGTATTACATCGGGCCTGTGATCAGAAGGTTATTGTTTCCTGTCCTGCTCTTGGCACCTTGTTCAAACCATTTTACTTGAAATGAAATTTACACTTAAAATTAAGAGGTTAGCCTTAGGATTTGGGAGTGGGTAAGGTTGAAAAGGTAGTAAAAAGATATCAATTAAAATTTTGAAACAAATAAATGCCTCAGATTTCCATACCTGTAGCCTGCTGCTTTCAAGACACGCATTAATAGAACGTGCTGGCCAATCAGATTTGAGCTGTCTGTAACAAGAATTCTATGGGTATGGGTCTGTATCCATAGCCAATGGCAAAACTCAAATTGTAAGACAAAATATCTTAAATTAAGGCTGTATATGTTCGTTTTTTGTCTAAGAAGATATTCTTGCTGTTCGATTTTTGTGTAAGAAAATTTTACATGCTTTCAGAGAGTTTTTAACCTTTTAACTGTCCACATTTCATGGATGGGTCGTGTGCCCTTAGTGGCACAGCGCAGCAACTGCACCTGTCAACTCTCTGGCTGTATTCTGACGTCCCCAGCTCTCCTGAGGATTTGTACTGAGCTGTACTGATCTGACAGTTCAGAAGGTGGCAGGCACACGTTGGAGGAATCATGGCTGACATGGAATATAGCAAAGAAGAAGAAATCCTCATTCTTCTTCTTTTTTCTGCCATGAGCTCACAAGACCAAGATGGCCGCTACCACGATTGTCTGGATCCTCACAGAAACTGCATTATACAGGAAAAATAGACGCATAATACAAACGAAATTCATGTGGGATAATCATAAGAGTTTGTAGATGTGGTAGATAGCGTAAATGACCGACCAAACGCAAAACAACGACCACGACTGGCGAAAACGGACCAACCACACGAGCGAGCCCCCCCCCGCCACCAGTAAGTGATGTATTTATGTGTTGTTGTTTTTTTTTTTTTTTTACATTTTATTGATTTTCTGGTTCATATACCTTGAAGATAAGATAAAAACATACTGCTGTACACAAAGCAGTGTCAAAAAAATTGAACCATTCTTTGTGTAAATATGTCCGAAGTCCACTTTTGACTGAGTTATGTAATTTATATAGCTGCCGTGACATTATGCAAATTTGATGAGTAAATTTATTAATATCTGAAACTTTGGGTCATATTCTACATCTTTCTAATTGACAGCAAGCCATTATCTCTTGCAACTTTCAAGTTATAGCCTTGGAAATCTGAACTATTCTATTAACAAAAAATATTTACCACTTTTGACCACTGGGGGTTATGTTTACCCTTTAACCGTCACAGTCACCATACGGAGACTGAGACAGTTTTAACTTGTTTTAAGCAATTTGATAAACCAAATTTTCTTGTTCTGTTGGCAGATAATTTTACTTAACATAACCAAACATTTTCTGGCAATAGATAATTTTATTTAAAATTGGAGAAAAAATTATGCCAAAAAAGTAAGATTAAATTGCTTAAAACCGTGGTGGACACAATACACATAGCACTCCACCCAGGACAGAGGGGTTGGTGGGGGAGAAAATAGAGATGCTAATGGAGAAAGGTGAGAGGAGTCAAACAAACAAAGATGTGCCTTTCACCCCCCCGCCACACTAGGTTCAAACCTGAGGACGCAGGGGTGCGAATGTATTGTAGCAAGACCTGCTCTGTGACGTGTGTGTCAATGTTATGTTAATGTGTGTGCATGTCTTTCAGTCTGTACATTAATGTGTTTACTCTGTGTGCCGGAGGTGGGAATAAAAGTGAATAAAGGAGTTCGCTCAGGCACTCAAGATTAGTTTTCTGTGTTTTTATGTTGGAAGGTGAATAAAGTTCACATGTCATTCAGCTCGCTGTCTCGTCTGCTTTCATCTTCCACATTGGTGACCCTAAGACATGCAATGGAGAATGAGCCGAGCACCGCTCCGGACACAACCCAGAGGGAGAACACCAGCATGGCATGTGCTATCACAGTCAAGCTCCCGGTCTTCTGGCTCCACAATCCGACCGCTTGGTTTCTACATGTAGAAGCCCAATTCGCACTCTGCGGGATCTCCACGGACAACACCAACTATTATGTGGTCGCTGTGCTGAATGTGCGCGCCACACAGCAAGTAACGAGCCTGCTCCAGGAGCCGCCAGCCCAGGAGAAATATGACGCGCTCAAGCACATGCTGCTTCAACGTTATACCCTGTCGAACAGTGAGAGAGCAGAAAAACTCCTCATGCGCTCACAATTGGATGACAGGTCAGCTGTGGAGCTGATGGAGAGCATGTTAGCACTGAGGGTGAAGGATGACAAACCCTTCCTGTTTGCCCACCTCTTCCTCAGGAACCTACCAGCTACAGCAAGGGCGATCCTGGCTAACTCACCGCTGCTGGTGGCCAAGAACTACTGTGCCCTGGCACAAGAAGCAGACTGCATCATCCTAGGGAACAAAGCTCTCAGCATGCACTCAATGACACCAGCAGCCATGAAGGACTCCAGCGAGGTCAAGGAGCCGTTGGGGGTGGCTGGGACAGATGTCAAGAGACGCAGGAATGAGATGCTTTGTTCTATCACCGCCGGTTTGGCTTGAATGCCCAACGCTGTCTGCCACCGTGCCAATTCAAGAAGCCAGGGAAATGGCACGGCCAGCAGTCAGTAGCAGCTGTGACCCCTGGCGATAGGAACAATCTGCTTTTCATCACAGACACACATTTGGGGAGATGTTTTTTGGTGGACTCCGGATTCCAGAAGAGCCTTATTCTGCCGGTCAGCATGGACAGGTCGGCAGAATGCTGTGGCCCCGAGCTTACAGCCGCCAACGGATCCAACATCAGGACGTTTGGCAAGTGAATGTTGACAGTATGTTTACACAGATGCAATTACCAGTGGGACTTTGTGGTAGCTGCATGTTCTGTCCCCATTTTAGGAACTGATTTTTTTATGTGCTTATGGATTGATAGTCGATGTTGCCAACAGACATTAAGTGGATGCTGTTTCTTTTTCCTCTTGCCCTGCACAGCTCGGGGAGTTGGGCCAACAACACATGCTAACATTATAGCTCCAGGGGGTAAGTGCCAGCATTTGGTTTCACAGTGCCCAGCACTCATGGTTCCGACTTTTTCCGCTACAGTAACCAAACACGGGGTCGAGCATTTCATAATAACAAAAGGTCCACCGGTGTTCGCGCGCCCTCGGTGCCTGGACGCAGTTAAGCTGGCCAGCACGTGCGAGGAGTTCTCTAACTTAGAGCAACTGGGCATCGCTTGGCGCTCCAACAGCCCGTGGGCATCTCCGCTACACATGGTGCCCAAGGCCAATAGGTCGTGGTGACCGTGCGGTGATTTCCGGCACTTTAACAATGCCACGGAACACCACTGGTATCCCATCCCACACATCCAGGACTTTTCCATGCGTCTGGCCAGGACGCAGGTTTTTTCAAAGGTGGACCTGGTCCGCGGTTACCACCAGGTCCCGGTGCACACGGAGGACGTTCCCAAAACAGTGGTAATAACTCCTTTTGGCCTTTTTGAGTTTTTACGCATGCCCTTCGGGTTAAAGGGCTTGGCGCAAACCTTCCAAAGAATGATGACATGGTGCTCCATGACCTGCCTTTTGTTTTTGTCTACTTAGACAACATTTTGGTGGGTAGCGCGTCCGAGGAGGAGCACCTCAAGCATCTCAAACTAGTTTTCCAGAGGTTGGAGGTGCAGGGGCTTATTGTTTACCCAGCGAAGTGCCAGTTCTGTGTGCCAGTGATTGATTTTTTGGGTCACCGTATCTTGCCGGAGGGCGCAATTCCACTGCCTGCTAAAGTGCACGCCGTGTTGGATTTTCCACATGCGCAGACTGTGAGGACCCTACAGGAAGTTTGGGGCATGGTCAACTTTTACAACAGTTTCCTCCCCAGAGCAGCCCAGCTGCTGCAACCATTATATGCCGTGCTCAAAAAAAAAAAAGAAGCCCATGGAAAACATCGACTGGACCCCCAAGCGAGTCCAGGCTTTCGCAAACGCCAAAACAGCGCTCGCTAACGCCACTTTGCTAGCCCACCCTGCCCCGTCAGCGCAGATAGAACTCACCACTGACGCATCTGACGTTGCCATAGGGGCAGTGATGGAGCAGTACATCTCTGGTTCGTGGCAGCCGCTCGCATTTTTCAGCCATAGTTTGCGCGACAATGAACGCAAATACAGCACATTTGACAGAGAGTTGTTGGCCCTCCACCTGGTGATGCGCCACTTCCAGTTTTGACTGGAAGGGTGTGAGTTCACTGCATTTGTTCATCATAAGCCGCTAATGTATGCAATGTCCAAAGTCTTGGAATCATGGTCGGCTCAGCAGCAATGACATTTGGCCACGATTGCGGAGACCAACATTCAACACGTAGCTGGTAAGCTTAATGCCGTGGCCGACTGCCTGTCACACGCATTAGTCTCCCTGGTCTAATTGGGAACAGATTTCCCCGGCCACAGAGCAAATTGGGGATGCCAACATTTGCATGCTCCAATCCACGCCTACTGGGTTAAAACTGGAGAGCATGGTGGTGCAAGAAGGGGGTCCCCCCTTGCTCTGTGACATCTCCACCGGTCCCCCACGCCCGGTGGTTCTGAGCTCTTGGTGCCGCTGCATTTTTGAGTGAGTCCACTCCCTTTCACATCCCGGCATGCGCACCTCAGTTAAACTGGTGGGGGCGAAGTTTTTCTGGCCTCACTTACGCAAGGACATTAAAGAGTGGGCTGCAGCACGCGCTGCAGTGCTGCCAGTGGGCCAAACTGCACAAGCACGCCAAAGCCCCCCTCGAGCCATTTCAAATTCCAGCCAGGAGGTTCGACCATGTCCACGTGGATTTGGTGGGCCCCCTCCTGCCGTTGCAAGGTTTCATGCACATTTTGACAATCGTGGACTGCACAACGCATTGGCCTGAAGTGGTCCCACTAACTTCCACCACGTCCGTGGGAGTGGTATGCGCTTTTTTGTCCGCTTGGGTTGCATGGTTAGGATCCCTGTTGGACATCACTTCCAATAGGGGTCCGCAATTTATTTCGGAATGCTGGTTTGTGATGGCCCAGAGCCTGAGGATCAGAATTTACCACACCACCGCGTACAACGCTAAAGGTTTATGCAAATGTTTTCATAGGTCGCTTATAGCAGCGCTCAGAGCTTCACTCACGGATGCAAATTGGGTCAACTGCCTGCCCTGGGTCCTATTAGGGTTGTGCTCCATGCCTAAGGAGGATCTGGCAGCCTCCCCGGCAGAACTTGTTTTTTTCTCAGCCGCTGTGGATCCCCGGGGAATTTTTACCGGAAAACCCCACACCCGGGACCGACCCACCCATGCAATGTTTTTACAGTACAGGGGCTGCTAATGTGCCGGGCCCGGCCCACCACTGTTTTCCCCACACCTTCGTCCCAAAGAGCTTACAGAGCACCAAGTTTGTTTTTGTTAGGCACGATGCACACAGAACCCAGCTGCATCCACCGTACAATGGCCTGTTCTGTAGTGATCCTGAGCACGGGGCAGACCCACGCTCGAGTCACTGGTTATTTTTCCTTTTTCTGTCTGTTATTTAGTCTTGTTTATTATGGGAATTACTTTGTGCTTTTATTTTGACAGCACCGCGGCAGCACTTCTGCCTGTCAGGCTGCTTGCAGGCTGTCACAGCTGCGGGCACTTAATTCCTCATTATCTGTCTCACCTGTTTGTGGTTTGTTTTTGCACTATTTAAGATCACAGTGGAGAGTCATTCCTGCCTGCGATCTCACACTCACTTAGGCTGGAGTCCCCACGCCCGACTACAGTCTCTTTCCAGCGTTTTGCCCTTACATGTAAGTGACTTTTTGATTCTCTGTATTTGTTCTGTTATTTTGACACATCAAGGTCGTGTGTTATAGTATATGTGTTTTGCCCTTCATGGCACATTATTTTGTACTTTTTGTAATAAAATAATAAAACTCACTGCTGGCTTCTGGTGCCTCATCTTTGTCCTGGAAAGGGCAATCATAACACGTTCAGAGTGTTGGAGACAAGGGCAACACACTTTGTGGTAGACTTTTTTTTGGTGGGGGGCATCTGCATTGACAACTTTAAGCCTGCCTCTGTGTTGGCAGATGAACAGATGGTGTTGGCTCAAGCTCCCCGGCACAGACACCCACCTACAGTGGCTCCGCAAGTTGGTGTTCCTCCTGCAGAGAACTGTTGGCAGCAGACTAGGTCTTTCCCCTCCCCACCCTTTCCCCCTCCACAGGACTGTGCACTGGAGACCGAGTTTGTCTCCTGCCCACCTCAACAGCAAGACACTTTGGCTGGTCCAGCGACCTCACGTTACAGCCCTTACAGGCGCCGGCTCAAGCCCAAGGTGCCAGAGGGTTAGGGCCCCTTCTGGGTGTTTGGGGGGGGGGTCTGTGTGGTGGACACAATACACATGGCACTCCACCCAGGACAAGGGGGTTGGTGGGGGAGAAGATAGTTAGAAATGCTAATGGAGAAAGGTGAGAGGAGCTAAACAAACAAAGATGTGGCTTTCGCCCCCCCCCCCCCCCGCCACGCCAGGATCACACCTGAGGACGCAGGGGCGCGAATGTATTGTAGCAAGACCTGCTCTGTGACATGTGTGTCAATGTTATGTTAATGTGTGGGCATGTCTTTCAGTCTGTATGTTAATGTGCATATCCTGTGTGCCGGAGGCGGGAATAAAAGTGTATAAAGGAGTTTGCTCAGGCCCTCAAGTGTAGCATCATCTTGCTTTGGCTCATCAATAAAATAGACTTTGCATCTTAAATACATTGTTCCACCCAGGAAAAGGCCAGTCAGGAACTGCTTTTTCATTCCAGGACCACAGCTGAACCAACATTCCTTTGTTAAGCAAACCTAAGGAATGCTTTCACTGGGTTAACTCATATCATAAATAAACTGGGAACTTCCCCAACTAAGACAGGTTTATATTCAACAGGCATCCTATAAACTTTAAAGGCATTTCTTAAGGCCCTAAGATTATCCACAGCTCGACACTAGTGGATGTCTCTGGAGCAGAGAAAGCTTTTGACTGTACAAGTTTTGAACTGAAATTAATTCTTTCTTCAAGTTTCATTTCTCAGGACAATTCTCAGGATACTATTTGTTGAAGATCACTGCCTCTGTGGGTCTTTGATATTCTGTGGACAATCAATAATGGGTTTGAAAGAATATATTGGTCCTTGATTTTAACCCCTTGCACTCTGGTCAATTTCCCTAAAAACGCCTAAAAATAATGTACCCAAAGTAAATCAAAAGCTGTTCTTCAACCCTTTGCAGCATTTTCATGGGGTTGGTCTCATTTAAAAGAAAACACTTTGAATTTTTTGGCAAAACAGTCATAATCTCTCTAAGTTCTCCTGCCACTAAGTAACAGTCATCTAAACATACTGAACTTGAAGAAAATAAATTTCGCCTGGGTGTTTTTTTTTGGGATACAAATGCTTGCAAATAACACACAGCTGTCAGATCCGGGCTGGAAAATGCAACAGAAATGTAGAACCAAGTGTTATCCAGCTGAGGTAAAAATTTTGTAACAATACCACAAAAAAATGAATATATTACACAGCTTTTTTCTTAGGTTGTTCCCAGGCATTTTTGAACTGTGCCAAATGGCACATTTTGGAAAAACGTCTGTAACTTTTGAATGATTCAATATAGAAGCTTGAGCTTGGGCTCTAATGAAAGGTGACACTCAGGGCTGTGTGTGTGTGTGTGGGGGGGGGTTGTTTATTCATTCATGAATGAATGAATGGACAAACAAGCCCCCACACACAAAGAAGCATGCCACGTAAAAAATGCGTGGCTTTTTTTTACAAGAAAAAATAACCTACAGTGCACTAAAAATTATACTAAAATATCTGTAATGTAGAAGATAACAACTCCCCCCGCCCCCCCCGCTACAGAGGACGGACATCGCCCATCGCTACATGATGGACCGCGGTGATGGTGCGCCGCGGTCTACTACGGACAGTTGTACTAAAATATCTGCAATATATTTGCAATATATCTGCAATCCACTACAGAAGAGTAGCGGGGGGGGGGGGGGGGGTTGGCATTCACGGTCCGGACACGGCGCACGGGTTGTAATTTACCGATTGGTCAAAAGTCATTTTGATTACAATTTTCAGGGATAAAGAGTAATTTAGCTTATAACATTTACCTGTCCACAACAGCAGTGTCGCTGGCAAACATCTCTTCCTCATTGTCAGACGAACATGACGCTGGTCCGCTTGTTACGACTCGTGGTTCTGGTCACGCGACCCGGTCAAACCATGATTCCATTATTGCGGTTTTGCGCTTCCGTGATTGCGGTTTTGGCAAATGATTTTTCAAAACAAATAAGAACAGTAGTAATAAAAAGACTGGCAAACGCTACCGTTACACACAGCGGCTTACACAAAACATATTTTACGCACGGGACGCACGCTTTCAATCGTCGAACTTCTCTGCTTCAATTGGCTCGTTGTATTCGCAGCCGTTGGTAGGCGGGTCCTTCTTGCTAGGTTTTCAGTCATTGGTTCTTCAAGGTTTCAGAAACCCAATTCAAGGCTCTTATTAGTCGAATGAGAGGTCAATCAAATCTAAACCAATCAAAGCACTGCTTTGGCTTTCTGTTCGCGGCTGTGTCTGTAGTGGAAGAAATGCAGCTTTTTTTTTCAGTGCGCACTAGGACGCAGAGACGTGACCGCTGCGGTATTCTGGAGTGCAAGAGGTTAAAAGCCATCCTAAACAAAAATGTTTTAAGTTCTGATTTAAAAAGGGCCAGGTCCGAGATAGCACGTAGGTCAGGGAGGCGATTATTCCAGAGCCTGGGGGCGACAACAGAAAAGGCTTGGTCACCCCAGTATTTATACTTTGATCTGGGCACATCCAGCAAAAGCTGATTGGATGACCTCAAAGTCCTGCCTTGGTCACGGACAGTCAAAATCTCAGACAGATAAACTGGAGCAAGGCCATTAACCCCTTGCACTCTGGTCAATTTCCCTAAAAACGCCAAAAAATAACGTACCCAAAGTAAATCAAAAGCTGTTCTTCAACCCTTTGCAGCATCTTCATGGGGTTGGTCTCATTTAAAAGAAAACACTTTGAATTTTTTGGCAAAATAGTCATAATCTCTCTAAGTGCTCCTGCCACTGAGTAACAGTCATCTAAACATTCTGAACTTGAAGAAAATAAATTTCGCCTGGGTGTTTTTTTTGATACAAATGCTTGCAAATAACACACAGCTGTCAGATCCGGGCTGGAAAATGCAACAGAAATGTAGAACCAAGTGTTATCCAGCTGAGGTCAAAATTTTGTAACAATACCACAAAAAATGAATATATTACACAGCTTTTTTCTTAGGTTGTTCCCAGGCGTTTTTGAACTGTGCCAAATTGCGGCAAATGGCACAGTTTGGAAAAACGTCTGTAACTTTTGAATGATTCAATATAGAAGCTTCATCTTGGGCTCTAATGAAAGGTGAAGGGCTGTGAGTGTGTGTGTGTGTGTGTGTGTGTGTGGGGAGGTTGTTTATTCATTCATTCATGAATGAATGAACAAACAAGCCCCCACACACAAAGAAGCATGCCACGTAAAAAATGTGTGGCTTTTTTTTACAAGAAAAAATAACCTACAGTGCACTAAAAATTATACTAAAATATCTGTAATGTAGAAGATAACAACTCCCACCCGTCCCCACTACAGAGGACGGACATCGCCCATCGTTACATGACGGACTGCGGGGACTGTGCGCCGCGGTCTACTACACACAGTTGTACTAAAATATCTGCAATAATATCTGCAATCCGCTACAGAAGAGTAGCGGGGGGGGGGGGCGTTCACAGTCCGGACGTGGCGCACGAACCGTGTCCAGTCCTTGCGCTGCGGTACACGGTCCATGCGCCGCGGTCTACTACGCACAGTTGTACTAAAATATCTGCAATAATATCTGCAATCCGCTACAGAAGGGTAGCGGGGGGGGGGCCGTTCACGGTCCGGACGTGGCACACGAACCGTGTCCGTGCGCCGCGGTACACGGTCCGTGCGCCGCGGTCTACTACGCACAGTTCTACTAAAATATCTGCAATAATATCTGCAATCCACTACAGAAGAGTAGCGGTGCGCCGCGGTCTACTACGCACAGTTGTACTAAAATATCTGCAATAATATCTGCAATCTGCTACAGAAGAGTAGCGGGGGGGGGGGCGTTCACGGTCCGGACACGGCGCATGAACCGTGTCCAGTCCATGTGCCGCAGTACACGCTCCGTGCGCCGTGGTCTACTACGCACAGTTGTACTAAAATATCTGCAATAATATCTGCAATCCGCTACAGAAGAGTAGCAGGGGGCGGGGGGGGTGTTCACGGTCCGGACGCGGCACACGAACCGTGTCCAGTCCGTGCGCCGCGGTACACGGTCCGTGCGCCGCGGTCTACTACGCACAGTTGTAATTTACCGATCGGTCAAAAGTCATTTTGATTACAATTTTCAGGGATAAAGAATAATTTAGCTTATAACACTTATCTGTCCACAACAGCAGTGTCGCTGGTGAACTTCTCTTCTTCATTGTCAGATGAACATGACGCTGGTCTGCTTGTTACGGACTCGTGGTTCTGGTCATGCGACCCGGTCAAACCATAATTCCATTATTGCGGTTTTGCGCTTCCATGATTGCGGTTTTGGCAAACGATTTTTCAAAACAAATAAGAACAGTAGTAAGAAAAAAAGACTGGCGAACGCGTGTGTGTCACCCAGCGGCTTACACAAAACAGATTTTGCAAGGGAGGCACGCTTTCGAGCCACTGTGCTTCAATTGGCTCGCTGTATTCGCAGCCGTTGGTACGCGGGTCCTTCTTGCTAGGTTTTCAGTCATTGGTTCTTCAAGGTTTCAGAAACCCAATTCAAGGCTCTTATTAGTCGAATGAGAGGTCAATCACATCTAAACCAATCAAAGCACTCCTTTGGCTTTCTATTCGCGGCTGTGTCTGTAGTGGAAGAATGGAAATGCAGGGGTTTTTTTTACGCCCTCGTATGCCCTAGGACGAGAGACGTGACCGCCCGCGGTACACCGGAGTGCAAGAGGTTAAGAGCTTTAAAAACAAAAAGTAAAAGTTTAAAATTAATTCTAAAATGGACTGGAAGCCAATGAAATGAAAAAAGGATCGGAGTGTTAAGTGTGAACAAACAACTAATCTTCCATGTGATTTTTCTTTTTTAAATTAGACAAGAGTCTACATTCAATTCATTAAACATCTTTGTTTTTCTACAGATGTAATTCCTGATGCCTGAATGATATCATCATTTCAAGACTTCTGAGGACAGTAAGTTTCAGGTAGGATTTCAATAAGGCCCGAAAAGAAAGTGTAGAACAAAGAAAAAGTAGGGCCCCTTTTCTGTCTTTGCCTTGGGCCCCAAATGGACTAAGTCTGCCTCTGCTGTTTAGCCCAGCTAATGCTAACAGTTTATCTACCAAGGTGGAAACTGGAATTTTAAGAAAATAATAAAAACTGCACTTGGTGACTAACAGTGTAGTAGCACTGTTGGCTCTGAAGCTAACACCTTGAACTCAGAAACTCTGGGAGGGGACTAGATAGATATCATAAGCAACAACATAGTGCTAGGTTAACTAAAGACCAGATTATGTGTTAGGGTGCATTCACATGGCCACTGTTTGGTCCGGACTAAAGGACCAAAGTGTGTATTCCATGGATAGTTGGATTCATTTGGTGCCGTCTGAATGCACCTGGATCTCTGGTGCAGCACCAAACAAGCAAACTCTGGCCCCCTCTAAAGGGGGGGGGGGGGGGTTTCTCGGTTCGCTTGCAAATGCAGTCTGGTGTGCTTCGCTTGCCGTGTGAATGCAAACGGAGTATCCAGCGGACCAAAGGGCGGATGTGCCCCCCGTTTGTGGTTTGTGTAGCCACAGCAACACACTGTGAGAAAAGAAAGTGGCGTTTACTGCAAAGGTGCCTGTAGGATAGGAATATCATGTAATATATTAGTATGGCAGTACCCTAGGCTGGGAGGGGTGAGGCTCCACCTGTACTATAAAAGCCTGAGGCAGGAGACCTCTGGTCTCCTTGCCACACTCCCGTACTCGCGGTAGGGTCTCCCTATATGTGTTATAGTTCTTGTCTAATAAACATTATAAACGTCACTTTGCCTCCTCATTATTTGGGACATAACATTGGCGACGAGGATAATTGGAGATGGAAAGAGCTGCAGCCACCCTTCGACCTTTTTTGGAGGCTTCGGGAGAGCTGTTGGTCCCGTGGACCAGGTGGTTTGCGGCCTTCCAAAATTATCTACTCGCGATGGACCTCGGCGACCTGACAAAAAGGACGTGCGAGGGCTTTCCTTGTCCATAACCTGGGCATGGAGGGCCAGAAGATCCTCAGCACTCTTGGAGGAGGTGACATTTTTGACGATGTGGTGAGGCTCATGGCTGGCTACTTTTGAGCGCCAAACAACATCATCATGCGGCGCATCCAGTTCCGGCAATGGCGCCAGCGGCCTGGCGAATCGATCCAGCAATTTGTGGCAGACGTCCGGCATTTGGCGGGTGGGTGCAGTTTTGGACCCTTGGAGGAGGAGATGGTTTGTGACCAACTGGCTGAGCACATGGCCTACTCCTCGGCGAAGGTTCGCCTGCTAACACACACTGGTGAGGTAACCCTGTTAGCGGCCATTGAGCTAGCACAGCAACACGAGGCAGCAGAGCTGCTAACGAAACACATTAGCCGCGAGGAAGCCCCTCAGAAGAGCGGAGCACATGGGACAACCCTGGCTTTGGATTCGGACAAGGGCAGCGACGATGAGTATGTGGCCATTGTCAAAATAAGGTCCACCCCGGGGACGCCACAATGCTACGGCTGCGAATCCACTAAGCACCGGTATCGAGCCAGGGAATGCACGGTGAGGGGCAAGCATTATGGATCGTGTGGCCTGCTCCATCACTTCACCAGTTTGCCGCAACTTCGCCAATGAGGAATGGGACCTGGCTAAGGTAACACCGAAAAAGAAGGCCCCAACGGTGGTTCACACAGTCTTGCCTGACACTGATGGACGTATAGTTTGTGACATCGTGATGGACGGGACAACGGTGTTGCTGTTGGTGAACACGAGGTCAGCGATCTCCATCCTGAACTTGGCAACGGTAAGACGGTGTTTTCCCCACTATAGAGTTAGCAGTACCAGCATCACCTGTTCTGGTTATGGTAGCCACCCGCTGGATATTGTGGGCTCGGTTTGGCTGTCGGTGAGGTACGGAGGAACCTCTATCTACGCCAACAAGTTCCTGGTGTCGCGGGAAGGAAATAACCTAATGGATTGTGACGTCTTCTACGGGCTCGGGTTCGCCATTACCTGCGGAGAGTTGGAGGAGTGGGCAGGTGGTGGTTTGTGGGACCAGCCCTTATATGTGGGATGTGATGATGAAGTATGGGACTTAGGGTGGCCCATTCCGGGTGAAGAGGGACACCGCCAACACCATAGTACGCCGACTAGGCGGGGAACCCGTGCCAGTGTTTGTGGTCCAGCGGAGGACGGACCCGGACGGTATGGTTTGATCTCTGTGGAGGCGGAAAAGTCCAGAGAGCGAGAGTTGCTGGGTTCTGGTGGTCAATGGGATACCACTATTAGTTACCAGCAGTAACTGATGCCGCTCCAACGCACCATCATCTGGCATCCAGGACAACATGAGACGGTGCAGACCCCAACCGTGCCATTAACCAAGGTGAGGGACATGGACGGAGTCATAAAAGGGCCAGAACGCGGCACAGTCAATGGAGGGAGCCAGTGGGTGCTCCTCTAAGGGAGGGCGATAAAGTGTGCCCTAGGGTTGAGCCTCGGCTTGGTCGGGTGCGCATTTCCAGAATCAGGACAGTGGGACAGGATGATCTGCAGGTGGTCCAGTCTAGCGGCGACAGCAACTTAAAATTGACTGATGGGTCAGACACCCATCCCAACGAGCTGCGACATCGGAGTGCAGTGGGACGTCGACGCAGTCCGTCTCCAATAGCAACAAAGCGGAGACGCTCTGGAAATGGGCCGCTTGACGGACACTCCGGGGGGGGGGGGGCTTTGAAAGACCCAGGTTGAATGCATTGGGCTAACAGTGGGTCTATTATGCAATCTATAATGTTCTGGTTTGTAGTTAATTGTTCTGTTAAAAAAAAAAAGAATAGAAGAAATACAACTGTTTTGAGGTGTATGCTTACTGTGGGGTGACCTGTGAGGACGTGTTACTGTTTGGTCAGGGGATGTAGGTACAGTGATCACCATCTTGTAAAGTGTTGTATTTTGATTTTATTTCCAGCACATGTTGCTGAGGTGATTCCCCTTTCGCAGGCTGGTCTTTATGGCCATGGGTGGTCTCATTAGGGACGTAATTACCTTTGTGTTAGGGTGAGTCATTTGCTAGGCAGGAGACCACTGTGAGTGAGTGTATGACTGTTGAGCGTGTAAGGTGCTGTAATGCCTGAGTGTGAATGGAATGGTTATTGCCCATTGTGTGAAACTGGTTTTTTTTTGTGTGTCTTTATTTTGGGGAGTTCCCTGTTTACATGTTTATGAATATTCTGTGGGTTTATGGAACGGGTACCGCCATTTTCTGTGTTTAGTTTCTATGTGTTTAGCTTAGGAGGGACTATTTTAGTTTGGTGAGATGGCTCATTTTTCTTTCAGAGACTCTTATGTTTAAATAGCGGCGGGTTCCGCTGAGCCAGTGTTGTGTGAATGGATAGGCCTGTTCCCCTGTATTAGAGTGTGATTCGGGTATAAATATATTGGTTGGGTAATTAGTGTGGTTGCAGTTTTTCAAGGTGGAGGAGGAATGTAGGATAGGAATATCATATAATATATTAGTATGGCGGTGCCCTAGGCTGGGAGGGGTGAAGCCCCGCCTATAGGAGGTGACGCCATCTGTGCTATAAAAGCCTGAGGCTGCCACACTCCCGTACTCGCGGTAGGGTCTCCCTATATGTGTTATAGTTCTTGTCTAATAAACATTATAAGTGTCACCTCGCCGCCTCATTATTTGGGACATAACAGTGCCTTCACATCAAACGTGAACAAGTGAATTTTTCGCTCAGCACGATTACATTATAAATCAATGTAAATGCATGAAAAGACATTAATTCACCATCCGGGTGAGACACAGACAGATGAAGTTCCCACTCACCTGAAAAAGTTGTCCCTTTTGAAAACTTCATGTGTTTCCTGGCAGCACGTCCGTGGTGGGAATCTGTGGCTAAATAAATCCAACATCCCGATTCAGCTGATGAGCTCCTGGTTCTTCAGCCTCCATTTTGGGTAGAAAATAACAGTCAACCATGCGGATCCAAGAAATACTTTTACCGGAGAAAGCCGAGGAGAAAAGTTAAAAAAAAAAAAAATGTCTCTTGGACTTGGAGTAGTGAGGAGTGAGATGCAGGCTTTGATAGATATTTGGTCTGAGAACCAGATTTCTCAGCTGCTTGTGGCTACACACAAGAATACCGATGTTTTTAAAACGTTTAGTAACATGACGGTACGGGGGGGTTATACAGACAACAGAGCTTTTTATTTTTATTAGTTTGTGGCACATAAACACCTTACTGAAGGGAACGGTGTTATGTTGAGAATTGCTCGCTTGCCGAGAACTGCATCCCATTGTTGAAAAACATAATTTAAAGATAATTTACAAGAGGTAATAACAATTTTTACTTCTAAAAATGCAAAAATGGTAACAAGCCTGGCTGTAGCGTTATATTGGTCTCTGGCGAGCAAAATGAGTGAACTACGGCTTTGGATCACCAACAATAAGAGACTTATGAACTGCAATATCATGATTTTTACGGAAACATGGCTTCACAGTGGAATACCCGACAATGCTATCGAGCTAGCCGGCCTACACACGCTCCGGGCAGACAGAGCAGCAGTTGACTCCGGTAAGACAAGAGGGGGGGGAGTGTGCATTTATATTAACAAGGCTTGGTAAACGAACTCTGTCACTGTTGAGAGACACTGCTCAGCTAACCTGGAGTTTCTCATGGTTAAATGTAGACCTTTCTATCTGCCACGCGAGTTCACTTGTACCATCATAACAGCCGCTTACATTTCTCCGGATGCTAATGCTAAGCTTGCTATGAAAGAACTGCATGCAGCTATTAGCAAACAACAAACTGCACACCCAGAGGCAGCATTTATTGTGGCGGGTGATTTTAACCACTCTAACCTCAAGACAGTGCTTCCTAAATTCTACCAGCATGTCTCCTGTCACACAAGAGGGGACAAAACATTGGACCATGTTTACACCAATATTGTGGGAGCCTACACAGCAACTCCCCTCCCCCACCTAGGTCAGTCTGATCATTTATCCTTGTTCCTTACCCCCAAGTATGTACCGCTCATCAACCGGTTGAAGCCATCAGTGAGGATCATCAAAGTGTGGCCAGAGGGGGTTGACTCTGTACTCCAGGAGACGTTTAGGAACACAGACTGGAGTATGTTCACCTCTCAGGCTACCTGTGGCTCCCACATAAACATCAACTCTTACACCCACTCAGTCCTGGACCATATCAACACCACTATTGACAGTGTCACCACGGAAAGACAGATCACCACGTACCCAAATCAGAAGCCGTGGATGAACAGAGAAGTGCGGCTTCTGCTAAAAGCACGTAACAATGCTTTTAGATCTGGTGATGCACAGGCCTACAGTTCATCCAGGGCAAATCTGAAGAGGGGCATCAAGAAGGCCAAGCACAGCTACAAGCTGAAGGTGGAGGAACATTTTGGGGACTCTGACCCCCGACGTATGTGGCAGGGCATTCAAGCTATCTCTGATTATAAGCCCAGCAACTCCATACCTATAGCCATGACTGTGCCCTTTCTCAATGAGCTAAATGACTTCTATGCTCGTTTTGACAAGGACAACAACGAAAAGAACATCAATTTCCCACCCTCTGATGACCTCCACCACCTCACACTCACCCACACCGACGTCCGTAACGCACTGAGTCATGTCAACGTACGCAAGGCTGCTGGCCCTGATGGCATTCCTGGGCGTGTGCTGAGGGCATGCGCTGAGCAGCTGGCAGGGGTCTTCACAGACATCTTCAATCTGTCCCTGGCCCAGGCCGTGGTACCAGCGTGCTTCAAGACCACTTCAATAGTACCAGTGCCGAAACATTCAACACCATCGTGCCTAAATGACTATCGCCCTGTGGCACTGACGCCCATAGTCATGAAGTGCTTTGAGCGACTGGTCTTGGCACTGCTCAAAAAAGGCCTGCCCCCTACACTGGACCCTCATCAGTTCGCCTACCGGAGCAACAGGAGTACAGAGGATGCGGTTTCTACAGCGCTGCACTATGTACTCTCACACCTGGATGACAAGAACACCTACGCAAGAATGCTGTTTATTGACTTCAGCTCAGCATTCAACACAGTTATCCCCTCCAAGTTGCTCACTAAACTTGGGGACTTGGGAATCAGTACCTCCACCTGCAACTGGATCATGGATTTTCTGACCAACAGACCCCAGCATGTTAGGTCAGGCCCCAACCGTTCTTCCGTCATCACACTCAACACTGGTGTACCACAGGGCTGTGTGCTCAGCCCATTCCTCTACTCCCTCTACACCCATGACTGCAGGCCTATGTATGGATCCAATTCCATCATAAAGTTCGCAGATGACACCATGGTGATTGGACTCATCAGGGACAACAACGAGTCAGATTACAGGGCAGAGGTTGAGCACTTGGCTACTTGGTACGCTGACAATAACCTGCTCCTTAACACCAGCAAAACCAAGGAGCTCATAGTGGACTACAGGAAGGAGAGGGAAGAGACACATGACCCCATCCATATCAATGGGATAGCTGTTGAACGTGTCCCCAGCTTCAAATTCCTGGGGACCCACATCTCGGAGGACCTGTCCTGGTCAGTTAACACCACCAGCCTGATCAAGAAGGCCCATCAGCGCCTCTTCTTCTTGAGGACATTGAAGAAGAACCATCTGTCAACTGACATCCTGGGCAACTTCTACCGCTGCGTGATAGAGAGCACCCTGACCAACTGTATCACAATCTGGTATGGGAGCTGCTCTGTAGCTGACCGCAAGGCGCTGCAGCGGGTGGTGAAAACTGCCCAACGCATCACAGGGACTCCACTTCCAGCTATAGAGGACGTCTACAGGAAAAGATGTCTGCGCCGGGCACGCAGCATTCTTCAGCATTCTTAGGGACTCCAACCATCCTGCTCATGGACTGTTCCAGCTTCTCCCCTCCAGAAGACGTTTCAGAAGCCTTCGGACTAGAACCAGCAGGTTTAGGAACAGTTTCTTTCCAACAGCTGTCACGTTATTGAACTTAGTTCCCCGCTGACTCTCTTACCATCATCTTTTACCATCCTCACCTGTGCATAACTGCATAACTACATCTAACTTATTGCACATTATTTGCACATAACAGTACTCTTAACTTTCTGCACTGCTGCATATATTTGCATATATTTGCTTAAATTGCACATACTGTTACTTACCGTATATACTGCACTGCTGTCCTTTGCACTTCTGATTGGATGCTAAACTGTGTTTCGTTACCTTGTATTCATACATGTGTAATGACAATAAAGTTGAATCTAATCTAATCTAATATTGTATAGTTTTGGTGCATGGGATGAAATTCTTAGCAATTCTCGGCATAACACTGGTTCTGGCCAATCAGTGAGCCGGATTTCTCTTCTTCGCCAAGATTTTTTCTTCCTGGTCAGTGGTGGTTTCGGCTACAGCACCACAAACGAGCAGCTGTTGTAACTGCGTGACGTTGTCTAAGCAGTTTGGTCCGCTTGAGTGAAGTGCTGTGTGAATGCAAACCGAACCAAACGAAGGTGTGAAGATTCTCATTCTCATTCCCGCCGAGTTGAATCGAGACTGCTGGACTATTCTGGTGTGAATGCAGCCTTAGTGACATAGGGAAATGGAGCCCAAAAGAGCTGTAATGGTTTCTGGCCGTTCTGCTCAAATGTTAAAATATCAATATTTCCAAGTGAAGAGAAATTTTTGATTTTTTACTGTAATCATATGAACCAAGAAAGCAGTTTAGAGGGTAAAACCAGCAAACTCATGTTTCAGTGAATGGGACTTTTAAATGTGTTAGTCTGAAGAACTAACACATTTTTCACATTTCACATTTTCACATTTTTCACATTTTTTTTTTCCAAGATGGCGCCCACAGCGGCCGCCATGGTGCCTCGCTGCTCTTTAATTTTTATAATTTGTCTGTTTTTGTTCATTGATTGTGCGCCTGCCGGTTCATACACCCGTGAAGAACTATTAAATATCAGGACTCTCACTCCCATGGACCTTCTTCCAGTTTTTTTAGCTCCTGCCGCCGATCTGATCCATTGTCTGGCCAAAAAAGCAAGACGGCGGAAAAGAGGGAAGAGAGGGGGGATTCTCGCTCGGCTCCGGAAAAGAGGCACGCGAACAGCCTTGCCTGGCATATTTCTATCCAATGCCAATTCTCTCTCGAACAAGGTAGAAGAATTAAGACTGCTGATGCGATTCAAGGACCTTGTTTCCTCGTCTGTCATCTGCTTCTCTGAGACCTGGCTTAAAGAGAACATTCCAGATTGCGCAATCAGCCTCGAGGGATTTCAGCTGTATCGTGCAGATCGCGTCACAGAGCTCTCCGGTAAGTCTATTGGAGGAGGAGTGTGCTTCTATATTAACAACAGCTGGTGCTCTGATGTAACGGTGATTTCCAAACACTGTTCTCCCGCCCTGGAATTTCTTTTTATTAACTGCAAGCCATTTTATTCCCCGCGCGAGTTTGCCTCATTCATCCTCGCCGCTGTGTATGTCCCTCCCGACACGGACACGCGCGAAGCTCAGCGCGTGCTCGCAGATCACATCCAACTTACGGAGCGGAACTTTCTAGACTCCCTGGTTATTGTGTTGGGCGATTTTAACCAGAGCAATCTGAGTCACGAGCTCCCCCGCTACAGTTTATTAAATGTCCAACCAGAGGAAATAACACGCTGGATCACTGTTACACCACAGTGAAAGACGCATATCGCGCTGTTCCCCGCGCTGCACTGGGTCTATCTGATCACGTGATGGTCCACCTCATCCCCACATACAGACAAAGACTGAAACTCACTAAACCTGTTGTGACCACTACAAAGAAACTGACCAGTGAAGCTGGAGAGAAACTGAACACATGCATGGAAATAACTGACTGGGGCATGTTTAAAAGAGCCACACATGATCTTAATGAGTACACAGACACTGTGAACTCATATATCAACTTCTGCGAGGAGGACATTCTCCCATCGCGCACCAGGGTGAGATATTCTAATGACAAGCCCTGGTTCACAGCTAAGCTCAGACGGATCAGGAAAGAGAAGGAAGCAGCGTTGAAAAGTGGAGACAGGGACTGCTACAGAGAGGTCAAATATCGGTTTAACAGAGAGCTGAGGAGAGCTAAATCTGTGTATTCTGAGAAACTCCAGCAGCAGTTCACTGCTAATGACTTGGCTTCTGTGTGGAGAGGACTGAGGCAAATCACCAACTATCGGCCTCAGGCTTCTAAAGGTCAGGATGACAAAGCCCTGTGTCAAAAACTGTCCCAACATTACGCCCGTTTTGACACCTCGTCAGCTGTGTCCAACTCACCCACTCCACCCAGCTCCACTGCCTCCTCAGCCCCTAATTCACCTAATTCACCGCGTTTTGACACCTTGTCAGCTGTGTCCAACTCACCCACTCCACCCAGCTCCACTGCCTCCTCAGCCCCTAATTCATCAAAAGCGGTCCCCCCCTCCTCCTCCTCCTCCTCCCCCCTCCCCTTGTCATCAGTGAGCAGGACGTGCACAGACAGTTCTCCAGACTGAACCCGCGCAAGGCCCCCGGGCCGGACGGTGTGTCTCCCTCCACCCTGAGACACTGTGCGAAAGAGCTGGCTCCTGTCTTCACAGACATTTTTAACACCTCCCTTAAGCAATGTCACGTGCCGACCTGCCTCAAATCCTCCACCATCATCCCTGTCCCCAAGAAGCCACGGATTGCTGGACTTAACGACTTCAGACCTGTAGCGCTCACCTCTGTAGTCATGAAGTCCTTTGAGCGCCTGGTCTTGTCTCACCTCAAGTCCATCACCATACCCCTCCTAGACCCGCTGCAGTTTGCCTACCGTGCTAACAGGTCTGTGGATGACGCAGTCAACCTGGCCCTCCACTCCATCCTGCAGCACCTGGACTCCCCGGGAACCTACGCCAGGATTCTGTTTGTGGACTTCAGCTCCGCATTCAACACCATCCGCCCCGATCTGCTCCAGGACAAGCTGTCCCTGCTCAACGTGCCTGACTTCCTCTGCAGGTGGATCACCGACTTCCTGACGGACCGGAGACAGCATGTGCGGCTGGGGAAGTCTGTCTCAGACTCTGTTAGCATCAGCATTGGATCACCCCAGGGCTGTGTACTTTCCCCCCTACTCTTCTCCCTTTATACCAACTCCTGCACCTCCTCCCACCAGTCTGTTAAGCTGATTAAGTTTGCGGACGACACCACCCTCATCGGGCTTATCTCCAACGGCGACGAGTCCGCCTACAGGGAAGAGGTGGCCCAGCTGGTGTCCTGGTGCAGCCACAACAACCTGCAGCTGAATGCTCTGAAGACAGCGGAGATGATTGTGGACTTCAGGAAAGTCACAACCCCCCTGCCCCCCCTCACCATCACAGGCTTTCCCATCACCATTGCAGATTCCTTCCGCTTCTTGGGCACCACCATCACCCGAGACCTCAAATGGGAGCCAACCATCAGCTCCCTCATCAAAAAGGCCCAGCAGAGGATGTTCTTTCTGCGGCAGCTGAGGAAGCTCAAGCTACCCACCAAGATGTTAGTGCAGTTCTACACGGCCATCATCGAGTCCATCCTCACCTCCTCCATAACTGTGTGGTATGCAGGAGCCACTGCCAGGGACAGACTAAGGCTGCAGCGCGTCGTGCGCACTGCTGAGAAGGTGATAGGCTGCGAGCTCCCATCTCTCCAGGACCTGTACATCTCCAGGACCCGGAGGCGTGCTGGCCGGATCATAGCCGATCCTTCACATCCTGGTCACGTACTGTTTGCTCCCCTCCCCTCAGGTAGAAGACTTCGGTCCATTCGGACTAAAACCTCCCGGCACATGAACAGCTTTTTCCCCTCTGCCATCAGACTGCTGAACATTAAATGACTTTTTGACTCTCGTGCACTATGTACAGCAGCTCAACCAGACTCACGTCATCCATCACTGTTTTCTGTTGCATTATCGACTGCACTATGTGGTACTTCACATTATCTGCTACTTGCTAATTTTTTAAAACTGCCTTGACTAGTACTACTCATTATTACTAGTATTGTTATTATTATTATTATCATTATTACTTATTATTACTTATTTTTCTACACTTATTGCATGTTTTCAGTCCTTTAGTTTTTTAGTTTATCTCTTTTTCTCATCATGTTTTTAATGTTGCAGCATGGCATCGAGACAAATTCCTAGTTTGTGTACTACATGAGCAATGGCAATAAATCTGATTCTGATTCTGATTCTGATTCTGATTCCTGTGCAAGATTCATTTTCAGGCCGGGGGGGGGGGGGCTGAGGTTTCCTTGGCCTCAATGCCACCACTCGCTTTCTATCATCTTTATTTGAACTAATTACTTCAGACAACACAGGTGGCTGCTGTTATCACTTCATCAGCCTGTGGCTGAAGTAAAATGAACCTTAATCAGGGGGTCCACAGGGGTTCTTTGTTAGGGAGACTCAAACATGCTGGCTGTAAATCTCAATTCAGAAAACGGGAGGACTCGTCTCCTCAAACATGCCTCTCTGCTAATAAGACTGTAGTCTGTTTGCTGTGGTGAGAACAAGTGTTTGTTATAAGGGGGAAATGTTATCAGTTTTCCCAGATGTCCCCATGTTGGACTGTGAGAGTCTAAAGCCCTTTTTCCACTAGGACCTATATAGCCCTACTCACTTCGACACGGCTTTACTCACTTCACTTCGCTTTTGTTTCCATTACAGCTGAGTAACGCCTGGGGTGGGTAGGATTTTTTTACAGCAAGGTGGCGCCACACTCCCGTGACATAAAACACGCAACACAAGCAAAACACAAGATGGGGGATTATGAAGCGACTTCTCGGTCTCTGGCTTTTTGTCAGAGTAAAGGCAAAAAAGGAGAGCCAGAGAAGGCTACAGGCAGCGAGACGAAACACTCTGGAAAAGTACTGGAGCGTTTAGGAAGCCATAGAGCCATTAATAAGCTGAAGACGTGAGGATACGAACTAGATCACATATGAAGGTATGCTAATGATTGCTAATACTAGTTTACTTTAAGTCCGCCGTACTACATTGGAATGTTGGCAAGTTATCGCTATTGGGTACTAAAATATGTATGCTGTGTGTGTGTGTGCGTTTCAGATGGCTCTCTTGTGGCAAAATTACCACTTCAAACCATGGGTCTGGGCGTTCAACACAGCCTCTCACTGATGTCACCTCAGCTTCACAAACGCTCAGTGGTTACAGAACTTCAGAATGTCTGTAGAAACATTTAGCTTCCTGTGCAACAAATTGCTCTGATCTGTGTGAAAATCACAGAGAGCCTGTTGCGACATCATGGGATGTACCTGCTCCAGCAGCACTGAATCTGTGGTGGTGTCGTGACAAAAAGTGATCAGCTGCCAAAAGTTGATCGCCAGGTGCCATATTGTAGTTATGGGGTTATATTAGCCGTAAAATATATATTTCAACAGGTAAACATTGAGTTAGGTATAATAAGATATATTTAATAATTATGATGCATTTTTAAGCCAAACTTAATCTAGGATTAAAAGCAATTGAAATAATACAGTCACAAGGTTACATGGAAAATACTTGGATTTACTGGATATGTACATGTAGATACTGTATAAAAACAGTGCATCCGGAAAGTATTCACTGTGCTTCCCTTTTTCCACATTTTGTTACGTTACAGCCTTATTCCAAAATGGATTAACTTCATTTTTTCTCAAAATTTTCCACACAATACCCCATAATGATGACAAGAAATTTTTTTTGAGATTTTTGCAAATTTATTAAAAATAAAAATCTAAGAAATTCACATGTACATAAGTATTCACAGCCTTTGCGCAATACTTTGTTGATGCACCTTTGGCAGCAATTACAGCCTCAAATCTTTTTGAATGTGATGCCACAAGCTTGGCACACCTATCTTTAGGCAGTTTTGTCCTTTCCTCTTTGCAGCACCTCTCAAACTCCATCAGGTTGCATAGGAAGTGTTGGTGAACAGTGATTTTCAGCTCTCTCCAGAGTTGTTCAATTGGATTCAAGCCTGGGCTCTGGCTGGGCCACTCAAGGACATTCACAGAGTTGTCCTGAAGCAACTTCATTGATATCTTTTTTTTTTTTTTTTGTTACTTATTTGTACCCGTAGGTAGATTTTGGTTTTGCAGTCTGGTGACAAGCCACTGGCTGCTGGTCGCTGCGTGCGCGAGCGCCCTAAACCTACATGTTTTTGGTATGCGGGAGGAAACCGGAGAAATCCCGGAGTAAACCCGCGCAACACGGGGAGAACATGCAAACTCCACACAGCTCACTGTTGGTCGGGGGCTGGGATCGAACCCACGATCTCATGATCCCCGCGGTCCCCCGGCCGAGGGTAAAACTGTGCTGCCACAGTGCTAAACCACTGCGCCACCGTGCAGCCCCAAACCCCCATCTTGGCTGTGCGCTTAGGGGCGTTGTCCTGCTGAAACATGAACAATCACCCCAGTCTGAGGTCAAGAACGCTTTGGAGCAGGTTTTCATCCAGGATGTCTCTCTACATTGCTGTATTCATTGTTCCCTCTATTCTGACTAGTCTCCCAGTTCCTGCCGCTGAGAAACATCCCC
The DNA here is from genome assembly GCA_020510985.1 of Pholidichthys leucotaenia. Taxonomy (NCBI): domain Eukaryota; kingdom Metazoa; phylum Chordata; class Actinopteri; order Cichliformes; family Pholidichthyidae; genus Pholidichthys; species Pholidichthys leucotaenia. The sequence goes on from CM035836.1 coordinate 334,339,672, forward strand.
ACAGCATGATGCTGCCACCACCATGCTTCACTGTAGGGATGGTATTGGCCTGGTGATGAGCGGTGCCTTGCTTTCTCCAAACATGATGTCTGACATTCATGCCAAAGAATTCAATCTTTGTCTCAGACCAGAGAATTTTGTTTCTCATGGTCTAAGAGTCCTTCAGGTGCCTTTTGGCAAACTCCAGGTGGGCTGACATGTGCCTTTTACTAAGGAGTGGCTTCCGTCTGGCCACTCTACCATACAGGCCTAATTGGTGGATTGCTGCAGAGATGGTTGTCCTTCTGGAAGGTTCTCCTCTCTCCACAGAGGAACGCTGGAGCTCTGTCAGAGTGACCAACGGCTTCTTGGTCACCTCCCTGACTAAGCCCCTTCTGCCCGATTGCCCAGTTTAGACGGATGGCCTGCTCTAGGAATTGTCCTGGTGGTTTGGAAGTTCTTCCATTTAGGTGTGATGGAGGCCACTGTGCTCATTGGGACATACTTTTTGCAGATGTATCTCCACTTTTGTTTTATGTGTGAAGGTTACCACCAAGCGACATAAATTAAATACTAAAAGATTGGAAAAGCTGTCTAAGAACAATCCAGCAGTTTGAGAAATCACTTTTGGTTTGGTGTAAGTCTGTCAACAGAATTATGAACCATAAAGCAGTTTGTTAAAATGTTAAACCCCATTAAACCCTAACCCAGGGGTGCCTTCTACCCAGTCGCTTCAGCAGGTGTTTTCACTGATCAACAATCAGTGGGAAGAAATTCAGTGGAATCTGCTGATGAAGACACTGGTTGGAGGTAAAGCCTGCAGGGTCTTGGCCCTCCATGGCACATGATTAGACACCCCTGCCCTAACCCATTATTAGAAAGTACAGATGCTAATATGGCCCATAATTCCTCCATATACTGGTACTATCACTAAAATCTGTAGTGTCTGTCATGGCGGCCTCTGGGCCGTCATTGGCATCATTAACTCCAGCTGCGCACAGATCCACAGATGTTAATCAGCAGCTGTTAAAAGCCAGCGTTGCTGACAGCCCGGCACGGAGTCGTCTGTCCTCTTCGTCAGAGAAAGAACCAGAACTCCGCTCTCTGGCCTCGTCAAGGTATTCTCTTGTCTCGTCAGAAACTGCCTCGTCAAGAACTGTCTTGTCAAAAACTGTCTCGTCAGAACTTGTCTCGTCAGAAACTGTCTCGTCAGGAACTGCTTCGTCAGGAACTGTCTCGTCAGGATCTTCTCTGGTCTCGTCAAGAACTTCTCTTGCCTCGTCTAGGACTTCTGTTCAAAGTCAAGCTCGTAAGAGAACCGTTTGCTACTCTACTCCTAACCTCTACCCCTGTGCACAGGTGGACTCCCTTGGCAGCGGACCTGCGTCCCCAGCTGACGGGGTTACGCCAACACGCACACGTAGCGGTTCGCTACCACCACGACTACCGGTACGTCTTGCTCCACAAATTCCTGAATTGTTACTGTATCAGTTACAGGAGTACTGGCCACCATTACCGGTGGAGTTTGTGTCTTCGTCATCTGTCGTGTCATCGTCACCACGTTCTGTGGAATCACTCGCCTTGTCATCATCTGGATTATCATCGTCACCACGCTTTGTGGAATCACTCGCCTTGTCATCATCTGGATTATCATCGTCACCGCGTTCTGTGGAATCACTGGTCTTGTCATCAGCTGGTTTGTCATCGTCCCGGTCTGTGGAGTCACAGCCGGAGTCTCTGGAAGATCTGACCTCGCCACAGTCACAGGTGGAAGCCTCAGCACATTCACGGACGCCTTCACCTCCATGGTGCACGGCCGCTGGTTCTCAGCAGGACGTAACCTGTGCTTCTCCCAAGTAAGCCTCACTACTGATAACTTGTCACTAGCGTGGGACAAAAGTAATTGTCTGTGCTTATACTGTATGTTCCAGGGTTGCCGGGTCTCCGTCCAGGGTGCTCAGCTCCAGTGACCAGGATACTATCCACGCTCTTACACTTGCACTACACACCCTTTCACTCTAATAAAGATTATTGTTCACTAATTTGCCCGTGTCAGTGTCTGTCTCCTGGGTCCCGAAACATGTCAGTGTCTTCTGCACTGGCACATCTAACAATACAGTCTTCAGTAAATAAAATAATTGTTTTTGGTTACTTTTTCTTAAGAATGAGCCATTATTTTCAACGTCACTGATAAAGGGCTTGTACTATTGACTCTTTTCACACTGGTGTCTTAACAGACAAAATAGAAAGTCATGATGCAAACACATAAGTCACTAAATTGTTTATTACAGTCAGCAGCAAAATCTAGATTATTTAGTATGTGCAAAATTCAAACTCTAAACTGTAAAAAAAAAACAAAACAAAAACATTTAGAATGGGTCTCACATGCCGGCCACGCTGCCTCACTGAGAAGCAATTGGATGTGCCGCTGACGGTGGTCCCGGTTCAGCAGATCTTCAGCCTGCATCTCTGTAAATAGTGAAGCGAGGTCCGGTTTGGGGTGGATCATTTTCCTCTTGCTTAGGTGAAAGACAGAAATGGGTGGTGGTTAATCAAAGCAAGTTTAAAACATACTTGGGAAATACACTTGTTGCTAAAAGCCAGTGGTGGAATGTGACAAAAAAGTACTGTGTTGTTGTATTTAACCTCAATTTTCATGTAGCTGCACTTCAGTAAAGTAGATTTTACAAGGGCTGTGTTTTGTTTAAAATCGTGTTTTTACTGTGGCCTCAGCAATTAGAATGAGTTGAAACCTTCAGTTGAATGGAATCTAGTACTTTTAACTGTGTCATGACGCCGAGCACGGATCTGTAGCTCGCTCGGGTCTTTGTTCATTATTCTTTTTTTGTGTATATATGTAGTTCTGTTCCTCTGTTGTTTGGGTTGTGCTTTTATTTTGACAGCGCCATGACAGGACTTCCGCCTATTAGTCTGTTGGCACCGGTCACAGCTGTCAGTGTTTTACTAATTGCTTTCACTTGACATCTGTTGGTCCTTTGTGTTTAGTGGCATTATTTAAGCTGGCAAGTGAGGCCCATTCCTCACTGCGTCCACACCTAACTCAGGCTGGAGTCCCCTACCCTGACTCCAGTCCATTTTTAGCATAAGGTTTCGTCCTCGCCAGTATATGTAAGTTGTTATATTGACTCTTACTCTTTGTGTACTTGTTATCACCCCACTGGGGTTCATCCTTAGTTTTTGTATATCCGCCCCTCGAGGCGAGTGGTTGTATTTACTGTTATTTCTTATTAAATCACCAAACTCACTGCAGGCGAGTGGTGCCTCATTAATGCTCTGAATGGGCCAAGCATAACAAATTGAGGGTGTGCAGCCCCGAGTATGGAGTTGCTCAGTCAAAAAATGTAATTTTTATCAATAAAAGTTTAGCCACTGCTCTGTCACCGCTGTGTCTCTTCTTGCCCTGGCTTCAAGTGTGGGTGGCATTTTGTACTTGTATTGCTAAAATATAAAAGGATGCACTACAGTGGGTCTCAAATATTTATAATGTGTCTTATTACTGCATGAGTTAATTGATGATAGACTATAAACTACACATATAAACTAAATTATAATGGTGACTGAACAACTCCTATTCCCCAAAGTGCAAGATGCACTATTATGAATATAACTCACAAAGGATCACACAAGTGATCTGACAAAAAATAAATAAATAATAATAATAAATAAATAAATAAACAAGACGTTCTTAAACAGTGTCTAATATTGGATGTCCTATTCATTTTCAATTATTCTGTAATTAATATTCAGACAATCAAATAAATCTCAGTTCAGTCCCTTTCATATTAAGTGTAAATTGTGCTGCTTTAGTTTTGGCACTTTATCTATACTTTAACTTAAAAAGCAAAGGATTTGAGTACTTTTTTGGCCACCACTACTAAAAAACAATGGGGTATGCAACTAACCAGTCATAACACATTGCTGTGTTGTGCTACATTGCGGAGTCAAAGCAGATGCTGGTCGGCCTCTAAAACAAAAATACACACAACTTAAGTACGTGCACAGTACAAAACTGCAACATGTAGAAAACCACCTTTTTAACCAGGATTTAGCCGGAGTTTTTTTAACTGGAATTAGCATTGATGGCTAGCTAACTAGCTAGCTCATTGTCTGCATACAGGAGACAATGGTGTTGTTTGTTCAAAGTGAGCTTTCACACCACTGGGATAAATGATGTAAAAGATGCATAATATCATATCATATCACATCACTCACCATCCTCTACTGTATATCTTGATATCACGGCTTTCAACTGCTGTGGTCAGGTGCTTCTATTATTTGCTGGCCGGAGGCCGTAAATGCATTTCAGGTGGCTCTGTCTAGTTCCCTCTGGATTCTCTCATCAGCCAAAGGCACAGAAAAGTCTGCTGGACCACGGTGTTGATTTCTGTGAAGCCATTCTATCATTGTTTATACTGACGCTTGCTTGCTGGCTCACTTATAAATCTTTGCAAATGGTGGCTGGAGATTCTGTTGAAGACGTTGCTCGCATGACGTTACGCCCTGACCAATCAGTGGCCTGCAGTCTGCTGACATCACATTTTCAGCTCCACTCAGCTTGCTTGGAACCTGAATCAGATGGGTACAAAAAAGTACCTGGAAGCTGGTACCAGGTGCTAATGAAAAAGCCTACAAAGCGTGCTGAGTCGAAGTGAGTAGAGCCAAATAGGTACTAGTGGAAAAGGGCCATAATAGTGGTCTGATCTTATTTTACTGAATTATGGAACAATGAAACGTAGGTTATGAAGCAGTAAGGAGAGGAGAAAAAGATGTTCTAAGCTACAAAATGGCTTTTCTATTTTATAGGGTAATATGAAGGACCATTCTAAATAATGTATTCTGTTCCTTGATTTATGTTAATTTAGTGTTAATTTAGATGATCAAGGGGGATGGAGGGGTAAAAAGTGCTCCAGCATCTTATAAAACGTAGAAGTGAGTTATAACTGAAAGAAATCTGTAATTTCAAAAAACAATTATGTATTATAGCTGGATGGATCAATAACAACATGAATGAAGATCAACGTCCAGCTGCCTTAAGTGGTCCTCAAAAAAGAAATAAACCTCTGGATTATTTTAGTCACAAAGACTGAAATGTCTCCAAAATATTCTATTTCAGGTCCCAAAGGACACAACAATCCCTTTGGTAACCCAGTCAGAGATATTTTAACATCTGCTCCTTGGACAAGTCTGCACAGATGTGCTTAATAGTGCATCTGACTGTTGGGTGCATTCATTCACAGCAGGAGAATCTGTGTCATGTGTGCTCCATTACTGCAGCTCCCTCACGCAAAACCAAACAGAACCATCCCAGGAGTGCAAAGGTGTCTGAGATGAGATAACCTCTTTCTTGTTTTGGAGAAAATGACTCTACATAGTTGACTGTTTAAGTTTAATGTTTATTTGAAAGGGACATTACATACTAATGAACATTAATACAAATGTAAGTATGGCAGATTTAGCAATACTGCTAATTTGCTTCTGTAGTCCCCTGGCAGGTCACAAAAACACACAATCGTACACGAGAACAACATCTGCAATAAAACTGTACAAAGTGGATATGCAAAAGTGCAAGAGTTAAGGTGCTACAAATCAAAGCATTCAAATGTCACACAAGTGAAGTGCTGTGTATGCATACACACACACATGCACCCAAGCACCTCACAGCAACAAACAACAGCAACAAACAAGAGTTGTAAAATTGTATTTCTTGTAAATGTGACAACAATGATATGTGGGATCTTTCTTATCAAAGATGGCTTTTTTGTAGAAGGATTCAATGGGTTTGATTATTGGTACATCAGTGAGTGACCAGTTGGTAAAACAGTAATCAATGTGTGAGAAGATCATTGCATGCAGAAACATTTTAGCCACACTGTCAGCAATGGTGTAATTTGTTTAAAATTTCTCAGATTGAATTTGATTATGTTTGAATTTTTTAATGGTTTTTAAAGGTTAATGAGGAATCTAAAATCACGCCAAGGTACTTAAATTCCTCGACTAATTGCAGCTCCTCCCCTTTAAAGTAAATGTTTGAGTTTGTAATATTTGATGGTTGTTTGGTAAACATCGTGCAAACAGTTTCTTTAGTGTTTATTAGGAGACATGAATTATTAAGCCAGTTGTGGGCTATATTAATCATATATTCCATAACCTACATATGTTGAAGCATGTGGAAATGTTTGGTAATTACATATGTAAAGCAACTTCACACCTCTGAAAGGACAAAGGCTCTCAACCGCCAAGTGAAGAACAAAGACGTTCCCAGACACTGCGGTGGAGACCGGAGGAGCTACCCTCACCCCCCTAGGGCGAAGAGAGGAAGTACCAAGACAATGGGGGGATTAAGATAATAAGGGATGTCAGCCTTTGTTATGCATGTCTTTTGTTACGTGCAAGTATAAAGTCAGTGAGCCGGAGATATTCGGTCTCTTTTTCCTTCTGCTACCTCTGCACTAGATGAGACTTGTTAGGAGAGCCGATAAATAAACTTTGGTTTATATATCAAATCGCCTCATCATTTCAAGCTCTTCTACACTGGTGACCCCTGACGCGAGTATGGACCTGAGGCGTTCCCCCGCAATCGACTCATCCGTGGCGACCCAGGCAGACGCCAGCGACCACGCAGTCGGGGGAACAGATGGACGACTTTCCCCCCCGGCAGAAGGGATTGAGAGGGCTCAACCGAGCACCAGCACCGCTGTGAGAGCCGAAGCAAGGCACTCTCACCCTGCGGACACAGCAGTGATGGTATACACGAATGCCGTCGCTGTCAAGCTGCCAGACTTCTGGCAAGAAGACCCCGCCTCGTGGTTTCAGCAAGCTGAAGCCCAGTTTACACTGGCGGGCATCACGGCTGACGATACCAAATTCTACCATATCGTCTCCAAACTCGACGCCGCCACTTCGAGGTGTGTGCGGAGCATGATCCGGCGGCCGCCTGCCCAAGACAAATATGAAACGCTGAAAGCAACCATCGTGGCAAATTACGTCCTCTCAGCTGAAGAGAGAGCCGAGAAGATCCTGGCGGTCTACGGCCACAGAGGGTGCAAACCTAAAGCCCTCATGGAGGATTTGCTACAGCTTAAAGAAGGGGACAATGACAACTTCCTCTTCCAATTCATATTCCTCAGCACGCTGCCGCCACACATGAGAGGGACGCTCGCCAACATGAGATGCAGCAACCACCAAGACTTCCACGTGCTCGCCAATGAAGCTCAACGGCTCGTCAACGCCTGCAAGGAGCTGACACCCACAGCAGCATCCGCAGACCTCAACGCTGATGCCCGGAACCACGAAGAGCCACAACCCACTGAGCAGATCCAGCCTGCGGTGACAGCGACACGGCCAAAACGTAACAGACAGAGCGACGTCTGTTATTATCACCACCGCTTCGCCGAGAAGGCCCGCAAATGCGTTCCCCCCTGCAAATTTACGATTTCGGGAAACGCCAAAGCCGAGAGCCGTTAACGGCAGCGGTTCTTGGTGAGAAGAGTAAGCTGTTATATGTGACGGATGGACACACCGGCAAGCAGTTCCTCATCGACACAGGAGCTCAGCTGAGTTTCGTCACGCCCTCCCAAGCAGATCGAGCCATGGGCACCTGGGGCAACGGAGCGGTGGCAGCCAACGGCTCTAACATCGACACTTTCGGCGAAAAGAGCCTGCACCTCCACATCCACGGCCGCAACTACAGATGGACATTTGTTGTAGCGGCGGTGAGGTTTAACTTGTTAGGCGCAGATTTTTTGTGTGCACATGGGTTATTAGTGGATCTAGCAAATAGGCGCTTGGTTAATGCACTGTCCTTTGCTTCTATTCCATGCTCAGCTCGAGTTTCTCCACCACCTGTGCAGGCTAGCGTCACCACGGCAGGAGGTAAGTTTGATCAACTCCTCACCCAATTTCCAGCACTCACAATTCCCAAATTCTCAGCCACTGTGGCTAAACACGGGATTGAACACTTTATTCCCACAACGGGCCCACCCGTTTTTGCCAAAGCTCGCTGCTTAGACGCGGCCAAGCTCAACATAGCTCGGGACGAGTTTACTACCCTTGAAAAATTAGGCATTGTTAGACGCTCGAAGAGCCCTTGGGCCTCACCACTTCACATGGTTCCGAAATCCGACGGTTCTTGGAGACCGTGCGGAGATTACCGCAGATTAAACAATGCGACAGCGCATGACCGCTACCCAATTCCTCACATTCAAGATTTTTCACTACATCTGGCGGGTGCGCGCATTTTTTCAAAAATAGACCTAGTCCGCGGTTATCATCAAGTCCCAGTTCGAGCGGAGGACATTCCTAAAACAGCTGTAATAACCCCTTTCGGCCTTTTTGAATTTCTGCGAATGCCTTTTGGCCTCAAAGGTGCTGCTCAAACTTTTCAACGAATGATGGACGCAGTATTACGCGACCTTCCTTTTGTCTTCGTCTACCTCGACGACATGCTGGTAGCCAGCTTGTCTGAGGAAGAACACGAGCAGCACCTCACTACGGTTTTTCAGAGACTAGAGGAGCACGGACTAATAATCAATCCAGCCAAATGCAAATTCGGCGTGTCACAAATTGATTTTTTAGGACACAAAGTCTCTCCGAAAGGGGCAGTCCCACTTCCAGACAAAGTTCACACGATAAAACGTTTCCCACGGCCACAGACGGTCAAATCGCTACAAGAATTTTTAGGAATGGTTAATTTTTACAACCGTTTCCTCCCCCACGCAGCTCAGCTCATGCAGCCCCTATATGACGCGCTCAGAAAAAAGAAAGCTTCCAACACGGTCGAATGGACCCCGGAGCGCGAACACGCCTTCGTGGAAGTAAAGAGCGCTCTAGCTAACGCCATATTGTTAGTTCACCCCGATCCCTCAGCCCGCATCGCGCTAACCACAGACGCTTCGGACCTGGCTATAGGGGCAGTTGTAGAACAACATGTCAGCGGGATCTGGCAACCTTTAGCATTCTTTAGCAAATCGCTAAACCAAACTGAGCGTAAGTACAGCACTTTTGACAGGGAGCTGCTAGCGCTTCATTTATCCATCCGCCACTTCCAGTTCTGGTTAGAAGGGCGGAGTTTCACGGCTTTTGTAGACCACAAACCGCTCACCTTTGCTATGGCTAAAATTTCAGAACCATGGTCAGGCAGGCAACAAAGACAGCTGGCTGCGATTTCAGAGTTCACCACAGACATTCGACACGGGGCAGGCAAACTTAACCTGGTGGCAGACTGCCTCTCTCGTGCTGTGACATCACCAGAGCGCGAGGAGACAGATTATACTGCCTCAGCCGCAGAACTCTTCACTAACGCAGACACATACGCAGCACCTATCCATGCAGGGATAGATTATGCAGCCATGGCAGAGGAACAAAGCAGTGACGCGGACGTGCACGCACTCCTGTCTGGACCAACAGGGTTAAGGCTGGAGAAAAAGGGTTTACGCGACGGCGTGCCCCCCCTAATATGCGATGTTTCAACCGGCCGACCTCGCCCGTTAGTACCAGCCACATGGCGCCGCCGTATTTTCGACTCAATTCGCTCCCTCGCGCTCCCAGGTGTGCGCGCCTCGGTTAAAATGGTCGCCGAAAAGTTTGTGTGGCCAGGCCTGCGCAAAAACGTAAAAGAATGGGCAAAAACTTGTATTTCTTGTCAGCGCGCCAAAATACACAAACACACAAAAGCCCCTCTGGAGCCTTTTCCGATCCCGGCTAGAAGGTTCGACCACGTTCATGTCGACCTCGTGGGGCCACTACCTTCCTCCCAAGGTTTCACACACCTGTTAACAATGATTGACTGCACCACGCTCTGGCCAGAGGCAGTCCCTCTAGCGTCAACTACAGCAGAGGAAGTCGCTCGCGTTTTTTTGACAAACTGGGTGGCACGTTTCGCCGTCCCATCGGACATCACGTCCGATAGAGGACCTCAATTTGTCTCGGAGCTTTGGTCAGCCATGTCCAGCAGCTTAGGGGCAACAATTCACCGCACCACCGCTTATCACCCTTAGGCTAATGGGTTATGCGAGCGTTTTCACAGGTCTTTAAAAACTGCCCTCAGAGCCTCACTCACGGATACAAATTGGGTAAATAAACTTCCCTGGGTTTTATTGGGGTTGCGTGCTGCGCCTAAAGAGGATCTAGACGCCTCTCCGGCAGAATTAGTTTTTGCACAACCTCTCAGGCTCCCAGGTGAATTTTTACCAGAGAACCCAGAGCCAGGGCATCTCCCAGTCCCAAGGTTTTTAGGCAACAACGGACCAGACTCTATCCCCGGTCCAGCTCATCACTCCTTTCCACGGGTTTTTGTCCCTCAAGCTTTAAAGAACGCTGAATTCGTCTTTGTCAGACATGAAGCTTTAAAACCAACTTTACGCCCAGCATACGATGGGCCATTCAGAGTGCTGGAACATGGTGATAAACACTTTGTGCTTGATTTTGGGGATAGAAAAGAAACAGTCAGCATTGACAGACTTAAACCTGCCTTCTTGTTGAAAGACGAGCCTGCACAATTGGCGAGAGCACCTCGGCGGGGTAGACCCCCCAAGAGAAAAGACTCAGCCCCCCTGCAGGGAACAATTAACCACTCTCCTTCCCACGCTACAGATTCCTCACAAGAAGGTCCCAGCAGGACGCCTAAACCAACCCACAGCAGTTTTGGGAGAAGATTAAAACCCAGACAGCACAGGGACTGATGAAAACTACTCCACAATTGTTCACTAATTGTGCTGCAACAGTTTAGGACTGACTTATGATTTTACTATGCTGTTATGATTATCACTGAACTCTCTTAGGGGCATGGCTGCTGGAAAGTTTCTTCTGTGGCAAGAGATGTAACACTTAGTATGTCATAGTAATTATCTTAGACTGTGAATTTTTCTATTGTCTTTTCTTAGTCGTTTGGGGGGGGCTGTGGGCTATATTAACCATATATTCCATAACCTACATATGTTGAAGCATGTGGAAATGTTTGGTAATTATATATGTAAAGCAACTTCACACCTCTGAAAGGACAAAGGCTCTCAACCACCAAGTGAAGAACAAAGACGTTCCCAGACACTGCGGTGGAGACCAGAGGAGCTACCCTCACCCCCCTAGGGCGAAGAGAGGAAGTACCAAGACAATGGGGGGATTAAGATAATGAGGGATGTCAGCCTTTGTTATGCATGTCTTTTGTTATGTGCAAGTATAAAGTCAGTGAGCCGGAGATATTCGGTCTCTTTTTCCTTCTGCTACCTCTGCACTAGATGAGACTTGTTAGGAGAGCCGATAAATAAACTTTGGTTTATATATCAAATCGCCTCATCATTTCAAGCTCAACCAGTCATGGATTTGAGTCATTGCTGTTGTGAAAATACAGGTGGCTTCTTGTGTGTTTTTTGCAGGTGTGAATATTACTGTCATTTGCAAACATTTGTATATGAATGTTTCTGCATGCATTTGGTACATCATTTATGTATATATGGAGAATAATATTGGTCCAAGTATAGAGCCTTGTGGGACTCCCATTTGACATTTCAAATATGGTGATTTGACACTGTTGATCATTATGGGTTGCTGTTTGTTGGTTAAATAGGATTTCATCCATTTGATAGCGTGTTCTGGAAAATTAAACTGAGTAAGTCTGGTTGAAAGGATGTTGTGGTCAACAGTGTCAAATGCCTTTTTCAGATCTAAAAACACCGCACCTACACAATTGCACTTACGGTATCTAAAAAAGATTTAATTTTCTCTAAAAACAAGCTTGTTGCAGACTCTGCTGAATGGTGGGCACGGAACTCAAACTGTGCATGATGCGGGGGAGTGTTCCCATTATTCAGATGTTTACATAATAGTGTAGCCACACATTTTTCAATTTTTTTGGGAGATAACTGGTAAAATTCTGATTGGTCTGTAATTGTTATGCCTCAATGAAATAGAGAGGCATATGGTAATCACTCAAGGTGTCTGTGTGTGCGTGTGTGTCTGTCTTTCTGTTACCAGCTTTTCAGCTTGCCCGGTTAAAATTAAGTGGAACTAAAGGCTTGTATCATTGTATTGTCATATTTTTTCGACTTTTTCAGAATTTTGAGATAATGCTTTGTTTTCAAAATAAACATAAAAATAGCTCACTTTTACTGTCAGTGCAGCTGAAATGTCACTGTAATACCTATGCCGGCCAAGTAAAGGTGGCAGTGCGCGTTTATTACAGCCCCACTGAGCAGTTCTTGTCAACATTCAATCTCGTGCTGCACTTTTAAAACAGTTCTTTCTGCAAACTAAACACATATTCAGGAACTACACCATTTATTCAATACACTGTTTCTTTTCAGACTTATTTTGCTGTTTACTTTTGAAGATAAAGGATAATGATTCATGATTCATGGGATGTTACCAGAATCATTATTGTCTGTTGTGTTGGTACCAGTCATTAAAGATAAAGCTGGCAAGCTGTGTAGCCTGGATAATTACAGACCCATAGCTTTAGCCAATATAATATCTAAAGTACTGGAAAAAATCATGTTTGAAAAATTAAATGTATTCATCAAATCTACTGATCATCAATTTGGATTCAAACCCCATCATGGAACAGATCTGTGCATATATGCCTTAAAAGAAATTATAAATAAATACAGAAATCAAAATTCTTCAGTTTTTCTGTGCTTTATTGACGCCTCCAAGGCGTTTGATCGTGTTAATCACAGGATACTGTTTAGGAAAATGATTGACAGGGGGGTGCCCAAGTACTTAGTACGTATCCTGATTTACTGGTACGCACAACAGAAGATGCTGGTGAAATGGGGGAAGAGTCATTCATCACCATTTGGTGTGAGCAGTGGTGTCAGACAGGGCAGTATATTGTCCCCTATTCTATTTAATCTTTACATGGAAGAGTTGTCAAAGCAACTGAATGCCTGTAAAACTGGGTGTTTAATAGGGAATAAGTTAGTGAATCATTTTATGTATGCTGATGATCTAGTTATTCTCAGTCCAAGTAGTGCTGGTCTTCAGGAGTTATTAAGAGTGTGTAGTGCTTATGGAGAGGAAAATGACATAAAATATAATACAAATAAGAGTTGTGTGCTGATCTGCCGCACTAAAGAAGATTTGTTAATGAAATTCCCTGTCTTTGAATTGGCAGGCAGGGAATTAATTGTCAGGGATAAAATTAAATATCTGGGACATGTTATTAATGATAGAATGACTGATGATGATGATATTTTCAGACAACGCTGCAAAATCTACATGCAAGCAAATATTCTTGCACGCAGATTTGGTTTTTGTTCAGATGAGGTGAAACTGGTTCTTTTTAAAACCTATTGTACACCTTTATACACTGCTCATTTATGGATAAATTATAGGAAACTAAGTATGCAGAAATTACAGGTTGCCTACAATGATGCATTAAGAATTTTACTTAAAAAGCCTCGATGGTGCAGTGCTTCCGAGTTATTTGTCTCATCACGTGTAAATACTCTGCATGCAGTAATAAGGAATTTTATGTATAAATTCATCTGTCGGCTTGATGTATCTAGAAATGAAATCATTCAAGTCATGTCTAGCATTAAGCTCAGTTCTATTCGCTGTCAGTCACAGTTTAGAAGGCACTGGTACAGTAGTCTTTTTAAGTCTTTTTAAAGTCTGTACTGTCTTTGTACTTCTTTAAGCAGTTATGTCTTAGTGTTTCTTGTAACTTTTTGATTGTTTCAACTGTCTTGTTTTTTTTTGTTTTTTGTTTTTTTTGTTTTTTTTTCCACAATATCTTTATTGAACCTTTTTTTTTTTTAACAAACATGATACAAACAATCAAACACTAACACTAAAGTACTACAAAAAAAAAATGCACTAAAAACACCAACAACCACCAACAAAATCAAGTCTTCAACAATGCTCCTCTGTTTAGTCTAGACAATCCAATACATAAGTATACATATTATGTTCACCAGTTTGGAATTTACAAGGTCCACACACATCATTCACCTTCTTCTTCAAGAGTTATGTTTAAATTTTTTACATAATCAATAAAAGGTCTCCATATATTCTCAAACACAATTTCCTTTGATTTCAGTATATATGTTATTCTTTCTAATGGAAGGTTTGTTAACATCTGTCTTAACCACTGAGTCACATCTGGTCTATGAGTCTTTTTCCATAATAGTGCAATACATTTTTTGGCATTAAGCAAACTGAGGTCTATGAATGTTCTTTCACTTTTATTAAAATTATGCTTTTCTGGGTACAGACCCAACAAAAACAGTTTAGGATTCAGTATGATTTGTTTTGAGATTATTTTTTCAATTGTTACCCTCACCTCTTCCCAAAACATTCTTATTAATCTACATTCCCATAAACAATGAAATAGGGTTCCTTTACTTTCCATGCATTTTGTGCATGTATCTGGTATATTTTTGTTATATCTATTTAACTCCTCCGGTGTAACATACATCCGCATTAACCATTTGAAATGTATCAATTTAAGGCGTGCATTTATTGATTTGGTTTGAGCTTCTGTACAAGCCAATTCCCATTGTTCCTCTGAAATTTCAATTTGCAGATCTTCTTTCCTGTAGTTTAATCTTTTCAGTGAATTTTCACTTGAAGATAGTGTCAATGAGTTATAAAACTCTGAAATAATACCCTTTCTTTTACTATCTTTCATCATCATTTTTTCCAAGGATGAATAAATAGGTCGAGTGAGAGCTTTATTTTGATTTGATCGAATAAAGTTTCTAAGTTGAAGATATTTAAAAAATGTGTTCTATTGAGATTAAATTTGATCCTCAGCTCTTCAAAAGACATTATGTTGTCTGCACATGGCAAATATAAATCCTGAATCTTTTGTATCCCTTTTAAATTCCATACTTTAAATACAGCGTCCGCTCTCCCTGGTTTAAAATATTGATTACCCCATATTGGACTAAATTGTGACAATAACTGTGGTTCTTTTAAATAGTTTTTAGCTTCACACCATATTTTGATCATATGCTTTACAAATGGATTTTTAACTTGTTTTTGTAATTTTTTTGCCGAATCTGAGTATATGAATATGGGAAGAGGTAAAGGTAAATTGTATGATTCCATTTCAGTCCAGTGAGGGAGATCATTTGATGAAAAATAATATGTCATAGACCTCAGTTGTGCCGACCAATAATACAACATAAAATTTGGACATTTCAGACCTCCACGATCAAATGGTAAATATAATAAAGACAAACGTAATCTAGCCCTCCTGTTGTTCCATATAAATTCCACTAACTTTTTTTTTATTCTTGAGAATAGATCTAAAGGTGGTGATAAGGGAATGTATTGAAATAAATAAAGTATTTTAGGTAAAATATTACTTTTAAGTATATTGATTCTCCCGATCATCGACATTGGTAGTGACATCCATCTCTGAGTTAACTCATTGATATCTGACATTAAGGCTTCATAGTTGACGCTGGCGACTGATTCTAGCTTAGGCATAATTTGGATTCCTAAATATTTAAACTGATTTACAACATTGAATTGATTTACCTCAGGGGCTGGGTAATTTCTCTGGGTCTCATTTAGCATTAATATTGAAGATTTAGTTTTATTTATTTTATATCCTGATATTTCCCCAAAATTCTTTATTAAATTCAACAAGGTTGGAATTGATTTTTTTAGATTCGACATAAACAAAATTATATCATCGGCGTACAGGGAGATTTTATGTTCTGTTGGTCCAACTTTAATTCCATATATTTGTGAATGTAAACGTATCGCTATCGCTAAAGGTTCAATTGCCATAGTAAACAGTAAAGGTGAAAGTGGACAGCCTTGTTGACATCCTCTATTGATTTTTATTGGTTTTGAAATATTGTTATTTGTTAGGATTTCTGCTGTAGCATTATTGTATATTATTTGAACCCATTTTATGAAATTATTTCCAAGTCCAAACCTTTGTAGGACTTCAAAAAGAAAGGGCCATTCAACTCTATCAAAGGCCTTTTCGGCGTCCAATGATAGGAGAGCTGTATCCGGTGCTTCTTTATTAAAATAAATAATATTAAATAGTCTTCTTACATTATGGAAGCCTTGTCTAGCCTTTATAAAGCCATTCTGATCTCGATTAATAATATTTGGTAAAATTTCTTGTATTCGTCTTGCTAAAATTTTACAGATTATCTTAAGGTCGGCGTTTAATAGGCTTATTGGTCTCATATTTTCACATTTATTAGAGGGCTTACCTGGTTTTGGCAGCAGTATAATTAAGGCATTATTTATGTATGATGGTAAATTATTATTTTGAAATGCTTCTAAAACCATTTCCAAAAAAGGTTTTATTAATTTATTCTTAAATTTTTTATAAAGGTCAACTGGAAGACCATCTGGTCCTGCACTTTTTCCTGATTTCATATTATCAATGGCTAGCCCAACTTCTTCTTGACTAATTTTAGACTCCAATATCTCCCTGTTTTCATTTGGAATACACGGTATAGATAGTTCGTTCAAAAACCCATTTAGTTTTGTTAAATCAGGTTCATTTTTGGTATCATATAATTTTTCATAGTAATCTCTAAAGGCTCTATTAATTTCTAAAGGATCTATAACTACCTGTCCATTACTTATAATACTGGTAATTGGTGTTTTAATTTCCAATTGTTTAATCTGCCATGCTAATAATTTTCCTGATTTTTCACCTTGTTCATAAAAAGATTGTTTCAATCTTAGAAGACTCGAGGCAGCTCTATTCGCTGATTTTTTGTCGTATTCAGCTCTCAAAATCAGTAATTCATTCTCCAACCTTGGGTCACTTCCTGCATACACTTTTTCCTGAAGACTTTTTATTTTATGTTCCAATTTAGCTCTCTCCTCTCGAGTCTTCTTAGATTTTGATCCTGTATAACTAATAATATGTCCCCTAATAAAAGCTTTGAAAGCCTCCCACTTTACACATGCTGATGTTTGTGTAGTATTGATGTCAAAGAACTCGTCTATCTGTTTTTCTATATACTTGACAAATTCCTCATCCTGAAGCCATTTATGCTGAAATTGCCATCTACCTGATTCCTTTGTCAATTTTTTATCTACATATATTAGACAACAGGGTGCATGATCAGAGATCACGATGTTATCATAAAAGCAGTTTTGAATCTTGGACCTTAATTCTGTGGAAATCAAAAAATAATCAATACGTGAGAATGTCTTGTAGGTACTGGAATAACAAGAATAGGCTTTAACTTGTGGTTTCATTTCTCTCCATATATCTAACAATCTCAATTCTTTCATAAAATGATTAATAGTCATCCTACATCCAATGTGCGTACAATCCAGTCCTGTTGATCTATCCACACCTGGATTCAATGTACAATTAAAATCCCCTGCTATTATATGTTGCCCTGTAAGTGATGATAAGATGAGAAATAAATTAGCAAAGAACTTCTGATCATCTATATTGGGACCATATAAGTTCACAAGATTTATATTTTCTAATAGCAAAGAACCTTGAATGATTACATATCTTCCAAATTTGTCTCCAATTACATTTTTCACTTGAAAAGGAACTGATTTATGTATGAGAGTCATAACTCCCCTGGCTCGGGATGAAAATGAAGAGGTGAATACACTTCCCTGCCATCTACTCCTAATTCTTTTAACATCCTCCTCTATCAGATGAGTTTCTTGTAAAAACACAATTCTTGAACCCATGTCCTTTATTTTATTCATAACTTGTTTAAGTTTTTTTAAATTTTGTAGACCTCTGCAATTCCATGAAGTTAAATTAAGATTAACACTTTGGTCCATGATCAATAGAGAGTTTGGGATTACCTTGCAGTGTAAACATGCTCATACAGAGAAGCAAAAACATGAGTGGTTGAACATTCATCCTACAAACTACACACAAACAAATTTCCCCTTCCCACACTTGTGGCAAACCCCCCAAAATCAAAAGAAAAATTCTGTCTCCCGATATAGCCATCGACCGTTCCACACCCACGGGGAACAGCCTAAGCCACTCCTTCTTCATCCTCCCAATCACCCTAACTCTACTGCTTTAAATGACGTAACATTAACTCTCCTCTGTAGTTTTCCAACTTAACTCCAAAATTTTTAACAACTTTGTACATCATAGTTTTTTTTTTGTTTGTTTTGTTTTTGTTTTGTTTTTTTAATATATAATACAATCTATATTTTGTAAACTTACTATTTACTTCAAGTCAGTCAGATGCCTGTGCAAATGCTTAATTATTCTACCTTATATTTTGTTCATGCTTAGCTCCCACCAGTCTCTTCTTCTTCTTTGATCTTCTTGATGAACTCCTGCGCCTCCTCTGGGGTCTTGAAGATGTGGGTTCTGCCCTCATACGTGGTCAGCAGTCTCGCAGGATAGATTACCATGACGAATCCCAAGGTTGCGCAGCTCCTTACGTACGGGATCAAACTGCTTCCTCAATTGCTGGATTCCTGTGGCCAAATCTGGGTAGAACCGCACCTGCTGGTCCTGGTGTTTAATCTCTCCTTTTTTAGCTCGTGCAGCGTTGAAGATCTTCATCCTGTCTCTGTTGCTAAGAAACTTCATAATTAAGGTCCTCGGCGGTCCCTTATCTCTCCGTGGGCCAATACGATGTGCTTTTTCCAGAATCACTGCTGATTGCAACTCCTCGCTGCCCAGCACCTCCGGAATCCACTTTTCCAGAAAGGAACATACGTCCCGACCTTCTGATTCCTCTGGAAGACCCACCAGCCTCAAATTATTCTGTCTCGACCGAGATTCCAAATCCAAAATATTATCTTCCAGAGATTTATTTTTTTTTTCCAAAGTGCGTACCTTTAATTGAAGACGGGTGACGTCATCTTCAGCACTAGCGAGACGGAGCTCCATCTGCGCCGTTCGTTCTACACAGTCACCCAATTCCTTTCTTATTCCTTCCAACGCTGTCATAATCCCATCAAATCTAGAGGAAAAGTCCGCTCTCATTGAACTCATGGCAGCCATCAGCGCATCTGCGCCATTCCCCGCAAATATCGCACCGTTGCCAGCCTCCTCCGCCATATATGGAGTTTTGTTTGCTGCGTCACAGACCTGAAAGTCCGTTAATTTGGACTGTTTCGGCGGCTCGCTTTTTCCTTTTCCTGGTTTTCCAGCCTTAGGCTTCGCCGACATATCCTCGCCCAAATGCTGGGATACGTTCTGTCCCAAATGAGAGAGTTATTTGCCGATTTTTTTTTTTTCCAGGAGCAGAGCAGAGCGAGACACGTCCGTCCTACGTGGCAGCCATAACCGGAAGTGGTTTTTTTTGTTTTTTACTTTACTTGTTTATTTTTCTCTTGATGGACCTTGAGTCTGGAATAAAGTCTTTGATTGATTGATTGATAATATATAGTCTTCCTGTAGTTTACAGCTCATCGATTAAAGGGCCTATATCAAGCAAAATCGACTTTTTTGAGCTTTTAAGCATGTTATAATGTTAATTCCTCACCAAAAAAAAACCCAAAGTGGTATTTTGCTCCATTCATACATCTCAGAATCAGAATCAGAATCAGAATCAGGTTTATTGCCATTGTTCATGTGATACACAAACTAGGAATTTGTCTTGGTGCCATGCTGCAACATTAAAAACATAATGAGAAAAAGGGATAAACTAAAAAACTAAAGGACTAGAAACGTGCAATAAGTGTAGAAAAATAAGTAGTAATAAGTAATAATAATAATAATACTAGTAATAATGAGTAGTACTAGTCAAGGCAGTTTAAAAAATTAGCATGTAGCAGATAATGTGAAGTACCACATAGTGCAGTCAATAATGCAACAGAAAAACAGTGATGAATGACATGAGTCTGGTTGAGCTGCTGTACATAGTGCACGAGAGTCAAAAGTCACTTAGTGTTCAGCAGTCTGATGGCAGAGGGGAAAAAGCTGTTCATGTGCCGAGAGGTTTTAGTCCGAATGGACCGAAGCCTTCTACCTGAGGGGAGGGGGGCAAACAGCACGTGACCAGGATGTGAAGGATCGGCTATGATCTGGCCAGCACGCCTCCGGGTCCTGGAGATGTACAGGTCCTGGAGAGATGGGAGCTTGCAGCCTATCACCTTCTCAGCAGTGCGCACGACGCGCTGCAGCCTTAGTCTGTCCCTGGCAGTGGCTCCTGCGTACCACACAGTTATGGAGGAGGTGAGGATGGACTCGATGATGGCCGTGTAGAACTGCACTAACATCTTGGTGGGTAGCTTGAGCTTCCTCAGCTGCCGCAGAAAGAACATCCTCTGCTGGGCCTTTTTGATGAGGGAGCTGATGGTTGGCTCCCATTTGAGGTCTCGGGTGATGGTGGTGCCCAAGAAGCGGAAGGAATCTGCAAAGGTGATGGGAGAGCCTGTGATGGTGAGGGGGGGGCAGGGGGGATGTGACTTTCCTGAAGTCCACAATCATCTCCGCTGTCTTCAGAGCATTCAGCTGCAGGTTGTTGTGGCTGCACCAGGACACCAGCTGGGCCACCTCTTCCCTGTAGGCGGACTCGTCACCGTTGGAGATAAGCCCGATGAGGGTGGTGTCGTCCGCAAACTTAATCAGCTTAACAGACTGGTGGGAGGAGGTGCAGGAGTTGGTATAAAGGGAGAAGAGTAGGGGGGAAAGTACACAGCCCTGGGGTGATCCAATGCTGATGCTAACAGAGTCTGAGACAGACTTCCCCAGCCGCACATGCTGTCTCCGGTCCGTCAGGAAGTCGGTGATCCACCTGCAGAGGGAGTCAGGCACGAGTATTCCTCTGAGTATTCCTCCTCAACCCTGCTCTCTGAGCTGCTGCTCAGCCCTGTCCCTGATAATGACTGGGTCCCCACGTTCATACATATGAACGTGGGTGAGCCACCCACTCCAGGAAGTGCCTGTGCTGCCAGCACCGCCCCCAGGCTAACACACACACTCACTTTCTCCGTGCAGCAAACGGAGCGGTGATCGGCAAAACTCTTTCACTTTAGCATTGACGCTGTGAAGAAGTAGTTCCTCTCGCACCTAATGTGCTCAGTGACAACAACTGTTTGCTTTTTTACGTAAGACAATGTCTTCTAAGTGGCGTAAATGTGTCTTTGGCTGTGAGAGATTTAGGAGTTTGTTCAGCCTTCCCAAAGAAGAGCCTATTCGTCAGAAGTGGTCAAAATAGACCAGAATGCAGAGGCTAAAATCATAATATTAAACGTGATTAACCATAATATTATAGGCTAAAATAATAACAGGAGACTAAAGAGTTCAAAATGCTCATCCATCTTTTCTAAAGTTTACTGTAGATGTTGTTTTCGTGGGCAGAAACCAGCGACACGCTGCAGCAGCCGGCTCAGGGGTTACGTCATGAAATGGGCGGCAGCCACAAGAAGGAGAGGCAGAGCCTCAGAGATTGAGGCATCTTTCTTCCGGGCTCGCGAAAATAACTCATATTTCATAAGAAATTCATTCTCCAGTGTACCAAAGGTAATATACTATCACATACATGCATATAGTTTACTCTGAAAGGCTTAAAATAGCATGATATAGGCCCTTTAAAAACTACAATTCCCATACTGCTCAAGTGCAACACGCCAGTCACAGCAGATCTTCCTCTGAAGTCAAAGAAACTGGCAAACAACATCAGAACAGAAAAGCAGGAGAAAAATAAAGTTTTACAAGTGAATTTTGCCCTTAAGTTATGCAGGGGTTTCATATTATTTTTTCTGATGTGCTCCACTACTGCTGGCTCCTTGGTTACATGATTCATATCTACATACCTGTCAAGGCATACCTCATGCCTCCCTTATTGGGGGGGCTTTCACACCTGTACTGAGTACTTAAAATCCGTATTTATCGGCAGATGAAAGAAAACTGAAGCAAAAAAAACCAAACAAACAAAAACCAAACAAACAAAAACAATTGCAACATGAACTATTTCAAACATATTTATTCAAATGTACACTTATATGGACACAATTTTGAGCCATAACTTTTTGGTAATGTGAAAATAATAAGCCAAGCAGCACAAAAAAATAAATAAAAAAAAATATAAATAATTAATTAATTTAAAAAAATGATAATATTAATAATAAATAAATAAAAATAATAAAAAAAACAATATTTTTCAAATTTACATTAGCACAAGGTAGATTGCTTAATTTGAAAGTCACTGAAGTGATCTGCCACCGATGGGGGTAGATTGTGCTCTGCCACAAAATGACAAAACATCACTTCTGCTAGTGATGCATTGGATTTGGAAGGCATCAGTTCTCTCACTGGCTGAAAATGTTCATCCATTGATCGATACGTTTTCGATTTGGCTACACAGTTTTTGTGGCCCTGTGTAACGAAGTGCGTCTTCAGGTCGAAAATCCCCGATGCAGTCACTTTTATGCTCTTCCTACATGAAACACAGAAGGAGTGTGTAGGGCCCTCTGGAGAAGCCTTTATCCATCCAGCGTATTTTCCCTTCTCGAAGCTCAGACTCTCCCATTCTTTTCGGTGATGTCCAGTCCCTCGATTTCCCTTTTCTTCAAGCTTTGTTTTCTTCGCCGGCGGCGTACTGCATGAAGCCATTTTGAAAATCACAAAAAGACTGCTTAGGTGCGCTCAATTTCGCCAGGCATCGAATTACTGTTCAGTTGATTTTAGGTTCTCTCAATAATTTTTTTTTTTGCTGTATATTTTTCTTTTTGGCGTACAGAAATGGCAATACGCCCGTATTTGCTAAAATTGCATTTTCCCCGTATTAAAATATGGCAAAACCGTATCACTTGACGGGTATGTATCTAACTGTCCCAGGCACCGTTTGGCGACATAACCCCTAGTGGTCAAGAGTGGTAAAGAATTTTTTATCAAAAAAAATGTTCAGGTTTCCAAGGCTATAACTTGAAAGTTGCAAGAGATAATAGCTTACTGTCAATTACAAAGATGTAGAATATGATCCAAAGTTTCAGATAGGAATAAATTTACGCATCTAATTCGCATAAGGATACGGAAACTGTATCGAATTACATAACTCAGTCAAACATGGACTTTGGACATATTTACACAAAGAATGGTTCTGTTTTTTGACACTGTTTTTTCTGCCGGGGTATGTTGTTATCTTATCTTCAAAGTATATGAACAAGAAAATCAGTACAATGTAAAGAAAGAAATTCGTCACTTACCGCTGGCGAAGGGGGGGGGGGCTCGCCCGTTGGCGTGGTCGGTCCGTTTTCGTCCATCATGGTTGTTATTTTGCTTTCTGTCGGTCATTTACGCTCTCTCTCACATCTACAAACTATGTATTATGATTATCCCATATCAATTTCGTTTGTATTCCACGGCTATTTTTCGTGTATGATGCAGTTTTATCTGACGATGCATGGTGGCCATATTGGTCTTGTGAGCTCAAAGCAGGAAAAAGGCGAAGAAGAATAAGGATTTCTTCTTTGGTGTATTCCATGTCAGCCATGATTCCTCCAACGCGTCTGCCACCTTCTGAACTTGCAGATCAGTACAAATCCTCAGTACAGCTGAGGACAGCTGGGATGACAGATTCAGTTTGCAGGCGCAGTTGCTGCGCTGTGCCACTAGGGGCACGTGAAATCTGACAGTTAAAAGGTTAATAACTTGTTAATGAACAGTAATATAAATGAGTCAGTAATATAAATACACCACTGTGTGACATTGTTGAATCATTTCCTTTAAAACAACTTTTACAGTCCTGTCATTTCATTATTGATTTAACCCACTTGGGGTTATTTTTACAGAAAACCAAACAATTTCTTATGCTGAGTAGGAACATGACATCTGTAATAGAATTTATTTGATGATGCTGACTTTAAAAGTGTTCTATCCCATCCGTAATAATAATCACATTTTTATTATATTATTTTTTTTCCTTCTCATTTCTCTCTCCGAGGTCCACGGTGGTGAACCTGAGGGTGAGCAGTCAATGCAGCTGTGATGAGAACGAGCTGGAAGCTACTTAACAATATTGCATGTTCTCTTTATAGAAAAATTGCATTTCAATAATTTTTTTGCAAGATAATTAGTAGTAGTAGTAGATTAGTTTATTTGACAGGGACAGTGCAATAAACATAGACAATTAATCAAAGACAATCAATCTGATGTGTTGCACATAGAGTGTATAGCTATTAGCTAATTTGCAACTCTTGTCCCTGGATGGGCTTTAGAATTCAAGAACCTCTCTCAATACTCATTACACACTGTCATGCGATGGCCCTCACGAGCCATCAATGAGATGCCGAGAGCTCGCCGATGAGTTTGCGTAATTTATTAACACAAGGGAACAGTACAAAATAATAAGCCACGTGGGGCAACGACATGAACATACACTTGAATGACAAATAACAGGTTACAAGGGAAAAGTGCACTATGAAACGGACTAAGAAGGAAAACACTTACAGAGGGGAGAAAACTCTTGAATTCAAGAACAGGATGAAACCGTGGAATGTCCGACGAGGTTGCAGCCCGGAGTAACCTGAGCTGCTCCCTTAAATAACACTTCAAAAGACTCAGCTGATGAGAATGACAGCTGATTGATAATCAGTCATCTCAGCGGAGCACAGCTCTGACAGCCGGATGCCCCGCTGAGACGCTGTCACAATAAGAGCCCGAGGGCCCAGTAGTGGGAACCCAGAGTAGAGAACGGAGAACTACCGGACCACCCGAGCGCGGACAGAGCCAGCACTCGGATCGTAACAGTAGTCCCCCGTTCGCAAGGCGAATTCCAGGCGCCATGTAACATCAAAGCCCCGCCACCCAGAGGGTCAACCAGACCACTCCAGGGAGGGAGGCGGGGGAAGGCCAGGCGGGCAAGAAGCAAGACACAAAATCAAGGAGAGAGAGAAAAAACAAACTCCAACCAGAATACGGCAACCAGAACAGAAGAAAAACATGTACACAGAAAACGGCCCTCGAACAAACCACATAAATGGGGCCATTCTGAGGTACAAAGTAATCATCTGCAGTGCAGAACAAATGACATCTTTATACTGTGTGCCGAACTTGATATAACCAGACATATATGTATATAAAAAAAACCCATTCACCTCCAATAGAAGACCATTGAAACAATGCAATAACATTGATATATTGCTTGCAAAATACAATATGTATACACAAGGCTGAGAGAAAAAAAGGTATAAACGAGAGCTATGGAGCTGATTCATACATTTTCCTCTCAGATACGATGTAGAACTGGGTGATGGAGACACTAATATAAATTCCTCTTGAAAAGTGTTGTGTAACGTAGAATCAGTAACATTTACATCAATAATTAGCTCAAATTGGCTTCTTTATATTCAATTTCTGGTGAGAGAGAGGAGGGGGAGAGGGATGACAGCAGGCAGAGCGCAATAGAGAAAAAACCCACAAGTTCAGGTGGTCTGCCTGCGTCTAGCATCCAGATCGCTAACGGGGGGAAGAGGATCAGTTCGGGCGGCCTACCCAGAACGCCAAACGGGCGAAGCAATGTCCCAGGCAGCCGACTCATGTCATTCCGCCACCAGAACCGCAGGAGAGCACTCGGAGACGGCCTCCCTATGGAGAGGGAAAGCGAGGGAGGGCCGAACCAATAACGGGAAGTCCCAGCGGCCCCCGATGGGCGGAAACGAGGAATGGAGGAAAAACAAGGAGACAGTCCAGCTATGATCGGCGGACGATCTGCAGCTCCACCTCCGAACAGTCCTCCCGTCGGACCCCACGTGAGCCTGAGCTGCACCCACGATGGACCCAGATTGGATCGCGGCTGCTCCCACGATGGACCCCCGACTGGGTCGGAACCGCACAAAGAACGACCTTCAACCCCGAACCCAGATCCTCCAGAGCAGAGACTAGGACCGACTCATCACTGGCGACCCTGGGAGAAGGCTCAGGAGAGAGAAAAGGACCAGAATCAGGATCGCCGGCAGCAACAGACCCCGGCGAGACAAGTTCGGATGCAGCAGACGGCTGCACCCGGCTCGTCTCCCCGAGAGACAGGCAAAAATGCTCCAGAGTGGAAAGAAGGAAGATAAGGTAGAGCGCTTGCCTGATCTCGGGTTCTGTCACCGTCCAGGACTTCAGCGATCCGGGCTCAGGATGAAGAAGGACGTCCTCTGGCTCCCACTCGGCGACGGCGGGCCCCATAGCCGGCATGATGGTCTCCACAGCCTGAGGATCCTCCAACGCTGACGACCATGTCGACGACCTGCACGGCATGGGGGCAGAAGATCCTTGATCTGCTGGGTCGGACCGCTCCTCCGTGGAGACCCGGGGACGCTTCATCGTCGGTGCAGGCTCCAAACAGCAGTCCGCCCTCCTCCTCTGCCCGTGACGCGGCTGCGGGGCTGGAACCAGGCTCTCCAGGCCCGCAGGCTCCCTCCTTGTCCGGTGGCATTGGCCTGGCACCGCAGGACGCTCAGGGGAAGGAGACACAAAGGTGGCAGGTTCGTCATTAATTTTTGCAGCAGGTGGAGGAAGCTCGGGGAGCTGTGAACCCCAGGAATCAAACTAGGCAATCCACCCAATACAGGGAGAGAATAAATAGACACTTGCCTGATTCCCGGGGGGCTGATGGAACCCGCCGCAGTGGACTTGAGCCTTCCCTTCCCCCGCTGGATGGAGACGGAGGGCCCCCCAGGAAGACGAGGAGGAGCCGCTCGCGATGGATCGAGGACGGGCCTCGCCGAAGCAGGACTCTTGGCACACACAGCAGCCGGGGAAGACGTCGAGGAGGGGATGACAGCCAAGGCGGTCTGGGCACGAAGGGCTGACGGGACAGCAGAAACAGGTGACCCGGGGGGAGAGGCTGCGGGAATTCCCTCCTGACGTGACACAGAAGGAGCGGCTGGCTGGGAGGCAGAGTTCCTCCGATGACCTGGAACTGGATCCAGACGGGGTTCTTACTGAGGCTTGTTTGGAGCGTGGCGACGACGTTCACTGGCTGATGGTGAGGTGAAGGTGAGGTTCGGAAAACGCCGCTCCTGTGCGGAAACGGAGGCGAACAGGTCAGCGTATTCCGGATAATCACTCAGCTCGGGATTCCTCTCAACCAGCCTGACCGCCGTCGTCACGTGCTTCATGATTTGGGTGGGGTGGCCGGCAGAGCGAGCTGCAGCCACTCGGTCCTAGATGGAGATTGCTGTCAGCTGCAACCTCTCTGGGGGAATCCCCACTGACGTCATGCTCATTCGGGGATGACCCCTGGGTGGTGTGAACTCCTGGACCGGATTGGGGACAGGAATGGGATCGCGAAGCGAGGAGCGAGGGTGCCTTCCCTTCAACTTCCTGCCGGAGTTTTCCTCCAGCCCACGGAGTCTCTCACGGTGTGCAGCGATGTCTGCCTTCCTCGCCGTGACCTCCAGGTGGTTGGAGTAGCGGGGAAGGCACTGAATAATGTCCTCAGCGAGGTCCAGGTGCCGGCGTACATCGCTGGGAGTGTCATTGAGGCCTGCGGTGAAAAGCGTTCCATCTATGTAGTCGAGGGCCTCCACCAGCTCGTATCCCAGGCTCTGAGCGTGGTCCCTGAGCGGCGACATATCTCCCAGCACAGTTACCCAGACCGGGAAAACAGTAAGTCCCATTTAGGCAAAACTCACGGTCACCGGCGTCTCAGTCTGGCTGCGACCTACTGTCATGCAATGGCCCTCATGAGCCATCAATGAGACGCCAAGAGCTCGCCGATGAGTTTGCGTAATTTATTAACACAAGGGAACAGTACAAAATAATAAACCACGTGGGGCAACAACACGAACAAACACTTGAGTGACAAATAACAGGTTACAAGGGAAAAGTGCACTATGAAACGGACTAAGAGGGAAAACACTTAGAGGGGAGAAAACTCTTGAATTCAAGAACGGGATGAAACCGTGGAATGTCCGACGAGGTCGCAGCCCGGAGTGACCTGAGCTGCTCCCTTAAATAGCGTTTCAAAAGACTCAGCTGATGAGAATGACAGCTGATTGATAATCAGCCTTCTCAGCGGAGCGCAGCTCTGACAGCCGGAAGCCCCGCCGAGACGCTGTCACAATAAGAACCCGAAGGCCCAATGGTAACCCAGAGTAGAGAACGGAGAACTACCGGACCACCCGAGCGCGGACAGAGTCAGCACTCAGATTGTAACACACACAGAGTAAAACATTTCAACCCATTATGATTTAATGTTGAAAATTATGATGATAGGTTTTGAAGTTTTTGTCAGGTTTGCCCACACACGACTTAAGGACAGACTCAACCGCGGGGCATAGTTTAGGCATAGTATTTATTCAGAAAGAAAACACTGCACATGGGCAGAAACAGAAAATAAAGCTGTAACGGCAGGGTACAACACAGATAAACATGGTAGACAATAATACGTTCTAGGTATATGGAGAGAATTGACAAAGACACCCCACTGAGAGTAGGGCGTGAAGTGTATAAGTATTGCTGGCAATGATTAACAGAATTTTATTTTTTTTAATTTATTTATTTGGATAAGAATAACCTTGAATATAGAATACAAACAAAGATGTTGTGGTTCAAGCGCTGATCTCGTCCGCGCTCGGGCCATGCGGTATTTTCCTCCCATCTGGCGTGTGTGTGTTCCTTATGGCTCTCCGAGCTTTTATTGTGACAGCGCTCGGAGGGGCTTACAGCTGTCAGAGCTGAGGCTTTGACAGCTGAGCTGCATTTCGCCTCATCAGCTGTCCCACCTTGAGCCCTATTTAAGAGGGCAGCTAAGGGCGAAACGTGCGGCAGTCTTGTCAGACAACCCCTCGTCTGACATCGTCGAGCACTCCTCTCCAAGCTACCCTGGTCAGATGTTATCTTCCCTTCATCAATTGTTGTAAGTGTATTTCATTGTGATCTGTTTCCTCCTTGTCATAGCCTGTTAGTTATAGTGTGTTTTAGCCCCCCGTGGCTCATTACTTTATCATTTATCCTTTCCTTTAATAAACTGTGCAAACTCACTGGCGGAAATGTGGCATCTTATTGATGGCTCATGAGGGCCATCGCATGACAGTAGACTGCCCCCAGACTGAGACGCCTGTCGCCGTGAGTTTTGCCTGAGTTGGACTTGTTTTTCCCTGTCTGAGTACCTGTGTGCTGGGAGGTCATGTCGTCATTCAGGGGCCGTGGTCGGAGCCTGGGCTATGAGCTGGCGGAGGCCCTGGACTACGTTGATGGAACTCTTTTCACTGCTGGCCTCTATGACACTCCCAGCGATGTACGCCAGCACCTGGACCTTGCTGAGGACATCATTAATCGCCTTCCTCGCTACTCCAACCACCCTGAAGTCATTGCGAGGAAGGCAGACATCTCTGCACACCGGGAGAGACTCCGTGGGCTGGAGGGAACCTCTGGCAGGAAGCCGAAGAGTAGGCACCCTCACTCCTCGCTTCGGGATCCCGTTCCAGTCCCCGTTCCAGTCCAGGAGTTTGCACCGCCCAGGGGTGATTCCCCAAGGAGTGTGACGTCAGTCGGGATTCCCCCGGAGAAGTTACAGTGTCAGCTGCTTTCATCTGGGACCGAGTGGCTGCTGCTCGCTCTGCTGTCCACCACACGCAGATTATTAAGCATGTGACGGCGGCAGTCAGGCTGGTGGAGGGGAATCCTGAGCTAAGCGATTATCCAGAGTACGCCGACCTGCTCGCCTCTGTTTCCGCGCAGGAGAGGCGTTTCCCAAACCTCTCCTTCGCCTTGCCCTCTGCCGGTAACTGTCGTCACACTACGAACACTAAGACTCAGCGAGAACCCCGTCCGGATCCTGTTCAGGGTCATCGGAGGAACTCTGCCTCCCAGTCAGCTGCCTCTTCGGCGTCTCATCAGGAGGGACTTCCCGCAGCCTCTCCCCCCGGGTCATCTTTCCCTGCTGTCCCGTCAGCTCCTCGTGCCCAGATCACCTTGGCTGTTGTCCCCTCCTCCTCAACGTCTTCCCCGGCTGCTGTGAGTGCCATGAGTCCTGCCCTGGCGAAGCCCGTTATCGGACCATTGCGAGCGGCTCCTCCTCGTACTCCCAGGGGGCCCTCCGTCACCATCCAGCGGGGAAAGGGAGGTACAAAGTCCACTGCAGCGGGTTCTATCGGGCCCCTACGGATCAGGCAAGTTTCTTTTCATTCTGTTCCCTCATTGAGTGATTTGCCTTGTCTGACTCCTGGGGGTGGAGTTCGGGGTTCGCAGCTTCTCGAGCTCCCACCACCTGCTGTAGCCTCTGACATTGAACCTGCTGCCTCTGTGTCTCCCTCCGCTGAGCGGTCCACGACGCCAGGCCTACGTTGCCGGACGAGGAGGGGGCCTGCGGTCCTGGAGAGCCTGGTTCCAGCCCTGCAACCACGTCATGGGCAGAGGAGGAGAGCGGACTGCAGTGTGGAGCTTGTGCTGACAACGAAACGTCCCCGGGTCTCCATCGGTGAGCGGTTTGATCCAGCAGGTCGAGAATCCCCTGCCACCATGCTGTGCAGGTCGTCGGCGTGGACATCAGCGTTGGAGGGTCTTCAGGCAGCGGAAAACATCATGCCGGCTGCGGAGCCCGCCGTAGCCGAATGGGAGCCAGAAGACATCCTTCTTCGTCCTGAGCCCAGATCGTTGAAGTCCTGGACGGCAACAGAACTCGAGTGCAGGCAAGTGCTCTGTTTTTCCTTCCTACTATCTATTCTAGAGCATTTTTGCCTGTCTCTCAGGGAGACGAGCCAGGGGCAGCCATCCGCTGCATCCGAGCTCGCCTCACTGGCCTCTGTCACTACCGGTGATCCTGATCCCGGTTCTTTTTCCTCTCCTGAGCCTTCTCCCAGGGTCACCGGTGTGGTGTCAACCCCGGTCGCTGTGCTGGAGGTTCTGGGTTCGAGGTTGGAGGCCATCTATGGAGCTGTTCCGACCCAGTCGGGGTCCAACGGGGGTACAGCCGAGACCTAGTCGGGGTCTGACGTGGGTGCAGCCGCGACCCAATCGGGGTCCATCGTATGTGCAGCCGCGATCCAATCGGGGTCCATTGTGGGTGCAGCGTGGGCTCACCCTGGGTCCAACAGGAAGACCGATTCTGGTAACGTTCGGAGATGGAGCTGCAGATCCTCCGCCGAGCGACGCCGGGCTGGCCCCTCATCTTTCCTCCAAACCTTCTCCACCGGGTGCTGTTGGGGCTCCTCATATTCGGCCTGGCTTTCCCTCACTATCCCCCTCTACAGGGAAGCCATTGCTGTTCTCTCCCCTGCGGTCCTGGTGGCTGAGCGATGCGGGCTGGCCACCTGAAGGACTGCCTCGCCCGTTTGGCGTTCTGGGTCGGCCGCCCGACTAACTGGACTGTTTGCTTGGCGACCTGGTCCGGCCGCCAGAGATCCTGTTTTCCTCGGGGCCCCCGAACACTCCCTTTTCCCCTTATTGACTATTTGGACTGTGGACGCAGGGAGACCACCAGAACTGTTCCTGTCTCTTTGGACTCTGTCTGCCGTCATCTCCGTGTGTTCCTTATTTCCATTAAATATTAAGGTCACTCGGGTTTATTGTCATTTGCTCTAGGTTGATCTGTGTATTCACCGCTGTTTAGCATGCTTTTTTTTCCCTCCCCTCTCCTGTCTGAGGGATGATTTGTATCTACCACATTATGTCTTATAGGCCTGTGTGTTTTAGTTAAGGCCTCCTTCTGTTATTTTGCATTTTTTGTCCTGTCTATGTATCATCCTTGCTTTATGGAGTATAATGTTTTTTTCCCCTACCATACTCTGTAATTGCTTCGTTTGTTCCCTGTGTTTTCCCGTGTCATCGTCTTGGTGTTTTGTCTTTTCTGGTTCTCACCCTACGGGCCTTTCCCCCATCCTCCCGCCCTGGGTGGGGTGGGGTGGGGCTTGGGTGTCATACGGCACCCGGAGTTCACCACCTCGGGGGGAGGTACTGTCGTGGTTCAAGCGCCGATCTCGTCCACGCTTCTGGCCATGCAGTATTTTCCTCCCATCTGGCGTGTGTGTGTTCCTTATGGCTCTCCGAGCTTTTATTGTGACAGCGCTTGGAGGGGCTTCCGGCTGTCAGAGCTGAGTGTGGGGGCTGTCAGCTCCCCACACCTGTACCTCATTTGATTCACTTGGATTCATATGATGGAACTATATTAAAACTACATACTTTGCTGTACATACTTGAGGCTTGACACAAAGGCACATCACAATGTTCCACTGTAGAACTCATGTTTTTTTTTTTATTTTGAACTTCTTTTTCTGTGACATGCCAGCAACTTGGCAGCTCGGTGGAGCAGTGGTTAGCACTGTGGCAGCACAGTAAGAAGGTCATGGGTTCAATCCCGCCCTTGACCATCAGTGACCCTTCTTTGTGGAGTGTGCATGTTCTTCCCGTGTCTGTGTGGGTTTTCTCCAGGTACTCCGGTTTCCTCCCACAGGCTAAAGACATGCAGGTTAGGTTAATTGGCATCAATTGGGGATTCTAAATTGTCCTTGGGTATGAATGTGAGAGTGAATGGTTGTGTGTCTCTCTGTGTTGGCCCAGCAATGGACTGGTGATCTGTCCAGGGTGTACCCTGTCTCTCGCTCAAAGATGCTGGGATAGGGTCCAGAACCCCCGCGACCCAAAAAGGATTAAGGAGTAGAAGATGGATGGAT
The DNA here is from genome assembly GCA_020510985.1 of Pholidichthys leucotaenia. Taxonomy (NCBI): domain Eukaryota; kingdom Metazoa; phylum Chordata; class Actinopteri; order Cichliformes; family Pholidichthyidae; genus Pholidichthys; species Pholidichthys leucotaenia. The sequence continues at coordinate 334,372,147 of CM035836.1, forward strand.
GTCACCAACTTAACAAAACAACAGCAGAGATGTAAAGCAGTAGTGACCTCGCTGGCTCATGTTTTACAGGAAGTACTTCACCAAAGCTCTGTGCATGTAGTGAATTGATTACCGTCACACAGCTTCCTTATCACTGCAGTTTAGTTTTCTTTAAATTTTACGTAAAATTTTAAACTGCTTCACTTAAATATATGAGGAGCTTAGCTAACGCAAATGGAGAGCGCTAATTTGAATTCTCTCAAAAATGTGACCCGTGCTGGCAAAATGAGTCACTTTGAGGAAATTATCAAAACTTTTTCCATTTTCTGTATTGAAAGACCTTTAAAATGATATTTAATTTGTAGGAAGTCCACAAAACCAGATAGTGAAAAAGCCGATTTGTTTATATTTTGGCTAGGTTTAAAACTCGCATTTGATCGGTCGGGAGTTACATCTTCAGCCAAAACAAATGTATTTTTTAGAAAGTACAATTTTTAAGCTTTACAATGATACCAGGCACTCATGGGGGTTTTCTCAGGACTTGCCACTAGCAAACAAAGAAAGAGTCATGATTTATGACTTCTCGTGCCTGCAGTTCGTAATGACGCGGTGCACATCCCACCTAATTTTGCCAGCACGGGTCACAAATATTGTAGCCTTCTGGATGAATGCACCTGCAAGGGCTGATGGGTAATTTGTTAAATGTTAGAAAATAAGCATATACTCCTTAGACTGTCACTTTACTGTGTGTTACTGCTGTGCATATCCCAAAGCTGTTTCTTTTGGGACATATGTAGCTTTTTCTTTTCCCATTAGCATTTGTGTACATTTCCCTATGGAGGAAATGGCTAAGATTGTGAATGTCAAGTTTTATAAAGTTTCTATCATTACATCAGAGGATACATCAGAAAATAGAGGCCAAAGAACAACTGTACAAATTCACTGGCTTGTTAAAAAAAAATGACATTTTTTTGATAATTTAAACAACTTTTCATTATCAAAATCTGTAGAAGATTCATGCATAATTTCAAGCAGTTTGGATGAATGACCTTTGAGGAGTTCATTTTAGTTGCACTAGCGAGGATGGAATCAGACATGACACGAGCTGACGACACAACTTTATTCACCTCCAACACACAGAACAGACTAAATCTGGGTGCCAAAGCAAACTCCTTTATACCACTTTATTCCCGCCTTTGACACCCAGGGTGAACACATTGACACATGCGTCAGAGAGCTTGTACTCACATCCATATACACATCACAGAGCATAGCTTAATGCAATACTTTCACGCCCCAGAGTCCTCAAGTGTGAAAAGCGTCCTACCTCTTCACGATACATCCCACACCTGGCACACTGGGGGCGAAGGCACATCTTTATTCAGTTTAATACCCCTAGCGCTCTGGCACCCATCTCACTCCCCCCCCCCCCCCCCCATTACCATCTCTCCTTTTCCTTCCCCCAATACCCCAAAGTCCTGGGTAGAGTGCCATCTCCTATTGTGTCACCACAGCACATGCATATTTTTGATAACATGCTGAAGACCAATGCAGAAAAGTTGCAGTAGATTTCAAACATTAGAATGAGGAAATAATTTTCAGTATAAGCCCAGCTGTTCTTGAGATTTTTTGCAAAAATATAAAACTGATTATTATAGTGACAAAAATGATTTTGAAAAATTGATTTTGAGTCTCTGAATAGTGGGGAGAATTTCTAACTTGACTATAAAATTTTGTGTTTCTACATATTACAGTTTTTGGTACCCATATACTTTTGTGAAGAAGAAAAGAAGGGTTCCCTCAGCTACACTGCTTGAAACCCTAACTATTAACAGTTGATGTTGACAAAAGTTCTAAATTTAAAAAAAATCAAGCAATTTCATGTTTTCACAATGTTTTACCTTACTGTACCAAAAATTAACCAACCCGTGAATTCTGTAACAAGGTACGTACCAAACAGAAATTCTCATTTTGGTTACACCTCTACTAAATCCACATTTTAGGTGGTTAAGGTTAGGTAAATGGTCAGGTTTAGGAAAATGTGAAGGTATACGTAATTTAAACACATCACAACTCCAGCCTTCCATGATGTTGCTTCATTTATGTATTAAAATGACCACAAGAGACCGCTTAATGCAAAAATGTACCTATTGGTCGAAATACCTTGTAAAAACAACCACAGAGCCTTTTCTGTTGGAGGACAGACTCAAAAAATTCAAAGATGAGCTGACTCCCCAAGCTGAAATGATCTCCCTTCACAGAAAAGACACTCGAGATCAGCATTAATGTGGACACAGAGTGACCACCCAGGAGTGTGTTCAGAGGAGCTGGTGAATAACTACATGCACAAAATTACATGTATGCATCCTGGAAGGAAGCCAGGAAGCCATCCTAGCAATTAAACAGCACAGCACCTTATATACTTTTGTTGTGTTTTTATTGCTTTCAAACCAGGATAGTTATAATTCTTTTTGGAACTTGTGCTTTATGTCAGTCAGGTTGCACTTCAGTTTAATTAAGGTAGCTAGTCAGGCAGATGGTTATATTAATCACGACTGACAATTGTTGCCCCCCTGCCCCCATAGTGACCACTATTGTTATATATCCTCACACATAAGACAAATAACCTTCTACTGACCAGCTACAAAAGCTTCTGGTTAGAGTGAGCCCGAGCAGTGGTCACTGTGAATAAAAGCAGTGGGATTGATTGAGACGCACTGATTCTGGTGTGAAAGGAGCTGCGGGCTGAAAGGCACCACTTGCAGATATGCATTACAAAGGAGGAGCAGCTGTAAATGATAAAGTACAGCACATGAAGGCACCATCTGGATAATTCAGTAAAAGGATGCTGAAGGGTAGAAATCTTCCATTTCGGAAGGTTGTGGGGATTTGATAAAAGTATTAGCTGATAGTGTTTATGCTTCAGGAATAAAAAGGTTTGTGATCGAAAGCAGAGAAAAAGGTTCTGAAACTGCTGCAGCGCTTGTCATATTAAGTTACAACAATGCATTGTCACGATCTGGTGCACGGGCGGGGGCCATGCTTAGTTGTCTGACTAATTTTGCCCTTTTCTGGCTGTTTATTTTTCTGTTCACCTGGTTTGCTGTATTTGGTTCCTGTTTTTGGTTAAGTTCATTATTGGTTTCAGTATTTCCTTTCTGGTTTATTGTGTTGATCATTGCTGGTGCTGACAGCTTGCATGTCACTTCCAGCTGTCAGATTCTGCTCACGGGCTGTCACGGCTGCCAGCAATAATCGCCACTCATGGTCCCACAGTTGCTTCCCTGGTGCAGTGGCATCAAAGCTTCCTAGTCAAGAATCCCCTGGACACCTTGTCTAAGCCAAATTATTATCTTTCTGTTTTGCTCACGTCCTTGTTTTTTATTTTGCATTTTTGCTCCAGCTTTAGGGCCCTGTTTTCCATTGGTTTGTGTTTTGTGTCTTGAGTTATTTTTAGTTAATAAAATTGCAAATTCTCACAGTCTGCGTGTGGCTTCCTGTTTGCCCTCGGGGAGGTTCCATTCATGACAGGATGCCGCTGCCCGTCGGATGCCAGTGGACTGTAAGTTTCGTTTTTCGTTTTTTGCTTCCCTCCCATAATTATTCTTTTGAGTTTGTTTTTCCCACTGGCATGGCAGCGTTTCTAGACTTGAGGAGGTTTGGGCTAGATGAGAAGGAGTGTTGGGCGGCTGATTCGTTGCAGAACATTATATCGGACGTTCGCCAAATACACACTCCCGAAGAGGAGCTCCAGGTTTGGGACTATGCGGCACAGGTGATTGAGCTGTTTCCCCGCCTCTGGAGCATCCCAGGACTCACAGACCTCATCACCTCTGTGTATCGCGCACAACACCGGCTTTGCGGGCTAGGGAGAGCCCCGCCACCACCTGAACCTGTGCCGCAGAGGAAACGCTCCCGGGGACGGAAGTGCCGAACTCGGGACCGCAATCCAGCTGCAGTCCCGCCTCCCTCCATCGGACTGAGTCCCACAGCCAGTTGTGTTGGGTACGCTGTGCTTGATGGGCTGAGTGCGGAGGAGCTGGAGGAGTGCCAGTGGGTGATTGCAGCTGAGAGAGAGCTAATCTTGGACTACAAGCCCTGGCTCCTCCCCAAACTTCTGCTGGAGGGAGCATCACCAGCCCAAAAGGGGGTCTGAGCCAACAGCAGAGCGTCCCCAGACTCTGGTGCTCCACCAATCACATCTGATGATGTCCGCAGCTCCCGGGAGAACGACATCCAGCCCCACTGCAGCCACCACCAAGTCCCGGGAATTAAGGCAAGTACCCTTTCATTTTATTACAGCTAATAATGAAATGCCTTGCCAAATTCCCGGTGGTGAAGCTTGGCAGCAGCAGCCCGCCGCGGCCAAACTTTCACCATTTGCTACCATTTTTCCCACTCCTCTTCCTGTATTCCCCAAGGGTCCATCGTTTGCGGAGGAACCTACACTCAACACTACACCCACACTGACTCAATAAACTGATGAAAAGATTCACTCACTGCTCCCTTTGTGTCCTTGTGTACATTCTTGTCTGCTAATTGTGCATTGAGGGCTTTTTTTCTTGTAATCATAATATTGATCATATATGACCGGTATTCTGACAATCAATGGTTTTTTGCTCTTCCTATTGTGTTATCCTTTTCTTCCCTATGCATCCTGTACCCATCTGATGACAGGCGCGTTTCGACACTGCCGCGTCACCGGAAATGCAGGCCGTTTTCTGTGTCAAGTCAAATCCCTCGTATGTTATCAGTTGTTTACTGTTAATGTACTTGGCAATAAATCCTTTCTGAGTTCTGAGGAAAATCCTGTCCCAGTCCTGCAGCCGTGCCCAGGGTGGGAGGAGTGCTCCACCTATGCTCTGGAGTATGAGCTGGTAGTGGAGTATCCCTTGGCCCCAGCAGCATGGGAGGAGGTGTCAGTGATTGGAGGGTCTCCTGCAGCAGCCAGCATATCCAGAGGTGCACCAGCGCCAGCTGCTCCATCGGTGGTCCCACCAATCTTCCAGCCAGAGTCTAGGGTCATTGCAGCATTGTCGGAGCCCTGGACGGCAGTGGAGCTTGAGCTCAGGCAAGGTTCCTTGATTAACCTAGAAAAATCTTGCCTGGCTCTTGGCTGGGGAAATCAGGTGCTGCCGTCAGCCACACTTGAGCTTCCCCCGCCGGGCTCCACTGCTGCCAGTGACTCAGATCCGGTATGTATCTATGCTTTTCCTGTCCCTTCTCCTGAGGTCTCCGGGGGTCCCGCCTACCTGCCAGAGGCCACTGTGGGTGCTGTGATGCCTCCGTCTGAGGCCCCCGCCGGTGCTATGCCCCAGCCCAAGGCCTCCGTGGGTCCTGCTCCCCCTCCGGTCGAGGCCTCCATGGGTGCTGCTCCCCCTCCGGTTGAGGCCTCTGTGGGTGTTGCTCCACCTCCGATCAAGGTCCCCGTGGGTGCTGCTCTCCCTCCGGTTGAGGTCTCCGTGGGTGGTGCGCCCCAGCCCAGGGCCATCGTGGGTGCTGCGTCCCAGCCCGAGGGCCACTGCTGGTGCGACGCCTCCGTCTGAGGCCACTGTGGGTGTGACACCCCCGTCTGAGGCTGCTGTGGGTGTGACACCTCAACCCAAGGCCACTGTGGGTGTGATGCTTCCGTCTGAGGCCACTGCGGATGCTGCTTTCCTGCCGTTTGTGGTCTCCGAGGGTGCTGCTGCCCCGCCATCTGTGGGTTCTAAGGATGCTGCTGCCCCGCCTTCCCTGGTCTCCGAGGGTGTTGCTATGCCCCAGGCTGGGGCCACTGTGGGTACTGCTACACCCCAGGCTGGGGCCGCCATGGGTGATGCTACGCCTGAGATCGTCGTGAGTCCCTCGCCTTCACCGGGGCTTGTTGAGGTCCATCGGGCACCACTGGAGGTTCCTGCTGGTCGGCCACTTGTTGCAGAGGGACATCACCTCCTGGCTCCCATGGTCCGTGTGGGGTGCTGGATCCGGCTGCCACCCCTAGGGGGGGCATGCTAGCGGCCCACAGGCCCAGGGATGCTGGGATGCCACTGGACAGATGGGGTCCTCCGTTCAGATGGCTCAGGAACTGCGGGTGGCCACCTGACAGACCAGGCCATCCACGGAGGTGGCTCAGGAACCCTGGGTGGCCACCGGATGCTTTTGATCGTACGCTCCAGTGGTCCTGGCGACTCTGGCAGGCCACCCGAGCTGCCTTGGTTTCTCCCCGGGGGCCCTTGAATCATCATCGCCTGTTGTCCTGTGTTGGGGATCATGAGTGTTGTTGGTTTTTTTTGTTTGTTTGTTTTGTCTCAGTCCCTCTGTGCCTGGGTCTCAAACCCCCCCCCCCCCAGGGGGTGGGTTGTTTTTCTTGTTGGGGGGGTCTTTTGTGTGTGTGTGGGGGGTGTCTCTTTTTTGTTTTTCTGTGATGTTACCCTGGGATGTCTGGGTTCCACCCCTTGAGGAGGGGGCTCTGTCATGATCCGATGCACGGGCGGGGACCGTGCTTAGTTGTCTGATTAATTTTGCCCTTTTCTGGTTGTTTTTCTGTTCACCTGGTTTGCTGTATTTGGTTCCTGTTTTTGGTTAAGTTCATTATTGGTTTCAGTATTTCTTTTTTGGTTTATTGTGTTGATCATTGCTTGCACTGTGACAGCTGGCACGTCACTTCCAACTGTCAGATTCTGCTCGCGGGCTGTCACGGTTGCCAGCAATGATCACCACTCATGGTCCTGCAGGTGTTTAGAATCCGGGGGGTTGCCTATTTAAGCCATGGACACCACTTCCCTGGTGCAGTGGCCTTAAACCTTCCCAGTCAAGAATCCCCTGGACACCTTGTCTAAGCTATTATCTTTCTGTTTTGCTCATGTCCTTGTTTTTTCTGGCATTTTTGCTCCAGCTTTAGAGCCCTGTTTTCCGTTGATTTGTGTTTTGTGTCTTGAGTTATTTTTAGTTAATAAAATTGCAAAAACTCACAGTCTGCGTGTGGCGTCCTGTTTGCCCTTGGGGAGGGCCATTCATAACATACATAAAATAAAGCAGATCAGGGCCATTAAAAAATTTAGATCCCTAAAGCTGTTTGTTGTTATTTGATGGTAGGTCATACTATTTTGAAGCCATCAGGAGAAAAATCCACACAAGGTAAAGGAGACATGTTCATTTTCCAAACGTTGACACAGTTCTCAGAGGTCTTAATGAAATGTCTGTGACGTGCTTTGATCAAAACACCTCAGCATATAAATGTTGCAGTACCATTTTAGATTCATGATTCAAAGATTTTATTTGTCAGTACTACTATACTTACAGGACATACAGGAGAATTGAAATGGCATTTCTCTCTCTCTTCAGTGGTATGCACAATACAAAAAATGAAAAAGGAATAAGACTGGAAAAACAACAACAGCAATTTATGTACAGTAATGCTACTCGAAGAGCAAAAGGCGACAAAAGGTAGACCCAGACCTCCCATAGTGCAAATAAAGATAAGCGATAAATGATGAGACCCAGCAATCTTATATACAGAAAAGTAGAGCAGTAGTACTCGTAGTACCAAGTTCAGTGCAGTAGTGTAGGTGCAGACAGTGACAGATAGGACTGCACATGATCAGTATTGCAATGACAGACAGACAACAACAGATATGGCATTTGTGCAAATGTTTGCAGTAAAGTGCAGAGATATACAGCAGCAAATGTATTACTGTTGGTATGTCAGTCTTTCTGTGCCAACAGCTGAGGTAGTTACTGTGCAGGTGAATGCGTTAAGGTCTAGGTGGGGGGGGGGGGGGGTTGGACAGAGTTCGATGTGTGTCTATTTATATATATTATATATATATTTCCATCCATCCATCCATCCATCTTCTACCGCTTTTCCGGAGGTCCGGGTCGCGGAGGCAGCAGTTCAAGCAGAGAAGCCCAGACTTCCCTCTCCCCAGCCACCTGCTCCAGCTCTTCAGAGGGGATACCAAGGCGTTCCCAGACCAGCTGGGAGACATAGTCTCTCCACCGAGTCCTGGGTCTGCCCCGGGGTCTCCTCCCAGTGGGACGTGCCTGAAACACCTCAAGTGGGAGGCGTCCAGGAGGCATCCTAATCAGATGCCCATACCACCTCAACTGACTCCTTTCAATGTGGAGGAGCAGCGGTTCTACTCTGAGCCTCTCCTGGATGACAGCTCCTCACCCTATCTCTGAGGGTGAGTCCAGCAATCCTACGGAGAAAGCTCATTTCAGCCGCTTGTATCCGTGATCTCGTTCTTTCGGTCATTACCCAAAGCTCGTGACCATAGGTGAGAGTAGGAACGTAGATTGACTGGTAAATCGACAGCTTTGCCTTACAACTAAGCTCCCTCTTCACCACAACAGACCGGTACAATGTCCGCATCACTGCAGATGCTGCAGTGATGCGGACTGCAGGATATATATTTCCTGCTGTTAAAAATTACTCGATACAGCTGACGGGAGGTAAACAATAGCATATCATGGCCCAGCTGATGAAAGGTGAGCAATTATGTAATGTTAGTGCCATATTTGCAGTGCAACTAATTCTGACAAAGTATGCTAAACCAATAGCTATATCTATCGGTTTGTGCATATGGGTATGGTATTTTGAGAAAGTATGGTAAAATGGCAGAACCCCGATACATCACATTTCCTTGTTGTTACATGATCACAATTAGTCCTTCTCAGTCTTTCTTGAGCTCTTTCGTTGTTTTATATAATTTTCACATGATCTTGTAATTCAAACCTTGTTCTGATCCATGCTAGATCAAAACACAAATGGAGTGGGTGAGGTTTGCCACAAGGCTCTGTCCACAACAGAACGCATCCAGAGTCAGTGGAAATCCAGGGTAACACATTTGCTTATATGTTTATGCAGTATGTGCACAAAACATAGCTGATCAAAATTTTCTTCCTTTTAAAAAATCCTGAACTTAAAATCATTCAGAAGTTTGACTCTCATAACATACTGTAAACCAACACTGAATGGATTTATTTAAAACAAAATAAAAAGTCATTATCATTTCTGGCACGCTGAAGTTGCAGTATATCAGATGTTAGTCAGAGCCCGGTCAGCTGTAATCACATTTGAGCACATCCTGTTACACACTGCCTGTCACTAATGGGTGATTTGCAGAAGGACTCAGGTGGTGGTCATCTAATTAACCATCCATGCAGCATTTTGATGTAAAACGAGGACGGGAAACTGTCAATAAAAATCTGCTAAATCAAGATTTAGTCTTTGACTTCTTTAAACCAGATGGGGCTCAATGCAGCACACCTAAAACTGATCTATTCTGCATTTATACTTTATTATCACCCCAAATCCCAGCGTCAGATTTATTTTTATATTAAAATTCAAAGAGAATGAAAGGGGGAAATAATGCAAAATGTTGTTTGGTGAATCAACTACAAGGAACAAGAAGTTCTGCAGGAACAGAACGCAACATTATTACTTGGCATTTTCAGTTTGGAAAAAAAAATCATCAAAGTACAGTTTATTATGTGAAAATCAAAATGAAAGAAAAATGCAATATATCCCAACACGATAACATGCATATCAAACCTGGTGGCTTACACTGTGTTTGTAGGCCAGGTTTTTTAAAGTAAATAAATCACAAAATCAAAAGGAAGGCTGTCCCTACTCCATAACTTGTGTGTTGCTCATTGCTCATTGTTGTTATCTTCTGTTTGTCCTCTATTTAAATTATTTTGGTTCAAGTAAAGTTTTACATTTTAATGACAGTATCACTTTAACTTGGCTTAAACAAAGGAGTTTTTTTTTCTTTTAACATGTATTTTGATTTATTTATGACACTTGGCTCCAAAAATGACTAAAGGTTAGAAATAATCAAAATACAATATGGTTTAAACTAAACTAGACTATTTTATGTTTTAAATTCTATCTCAATCTTAAAAAAGCCTCATTCACAAAAACATCTTTACTTTTAGTTCCTGTTCTTTTTTAAATGGACATTTCCTTTGTAATCTAAAACCTACAGTATATGTAAGAAAAAGTAAGTACTTTTTATCCAAGTAAATTTCAAATTTGATGTTATTTTTCTTCATTTGGTGTGGTTTCAGTAGTAAAGAGCTTTTTACGGGATGGGCTCACTAGCCGCCCAGCCCCCGACCAACAGTGATCTGAGTTTGCATGTTCTTCCCGTGTCTGCGTGGGTTTAATTCAATTCAATTCAATTCAATTCAGCTTTATTTATATTGCACCCTAATTACTCCGGGACTTCTCCGGTTTCCTCCCGCATGCCAAAAGCATGCAAGGTAGGCTAATTGGCGTTAAACTGGGGATTCTAAATTGTCCTTAGGTATGATTGTGAGAGTGAATGGTTGTCTGTCTCTCTGTGTTGGCCCTGGGATGGACTGGCGATCTGTCCAGGGTGTACCCTGCCCCTCGCCCAAAGATGCTGGGATAGGCTCCAGCCCCCCCGCGACCCGAAAAGGATTAAGTGGAAAATGATGGATGGATGGATGGATGGGGTCACTAGCCGCATGCCCAACTAGCATGATGGGCTTGGAGATGAGCTGGGTATACCCCATCGTGCGCTACACCATATTTCGGACTACAAAGTAGTCCGCCCTATGTCAGACTACTGGCCTTATGTCGTTTCAGCCATGGGAGGAACTAAGGTCTAAGGTCATTTGTAATGGTTTGACCCCTTTCTAGATATTGCACTGTAAATGGTTCTGTTATGAGCAACCTAAAACATCCTTTATGAAACAACAGGAAATATTCTTCCTGATATCAAAAGCAATTCTCCAGAATACAGGATGGATTTGTAAGCATGAGCCTATAATGTATTCATTTTCTTGTGAAATTTTGGGACTCCATCCATTAAACCCTCTGTCTCTTCTTAAATTCCAGCTGTGGTGTTGCTAAGCAAAGACTCTTTACTAAAATATAGCTGAAGACATTTTCTGGCTCTAAACTTTTTTTTTTGCAAATTTTTTATTTTTTCTCATAAATTTTCAGCAGTTTTCTTATAAAGTTTCAATTTTTTACTGTAAATTTGCATTTTTTCGTAACATTTTTCTTGTAAATTTGTGACATTTTTCTTATAAATTTGTTACTGTCATCTTGTAAATTCACTACTTCTTTCATCATACATGTACAATTATTTTTCAACATTTTCTTGTAAATTTTAAATTTTTTCTGGTAAATTTGCATCATTTGTGGATGCTGGTTTATAAAAATTATTCTATGTAATTTGTTTCTTTTGTTGTTCATCTTTATCTTTATATATATATACAGTATACTGTATATATATATGTGTGTGTGTGTGTGTGTGTGTGTGTGTGTGTGTGTGTGTGTGTGTGTGTATACACTCACACACACAGTGGTGTGAAAAAGTGTTTGCCCCTTCCTAATTTCTCATTTTTTTGTATGTCACACTTAAATGTTTCAGATCATCAAATAAATTTAAATATTAAAGATAACACAAGTAAACACAAAATGCAGTTTTTAAATGAAGGTGTTTATTATTTAGAGAAATACAGCCCAAACCTCCATGGCCTGTGTGGAAAAAGTGATTGCCCACTAAACCTAATAACTGGTTGGGCCACCCTTAGCAGCAACAACTGCAATCAAGTGTTTGCGATAACTGGCAATGAGTCTTTTACAGCGCTGTGGAGGAATTTTGGCCCACTCATCTTTGCGGAATTGTTGTAATTCAGCCACATTGGAGGATTTTCGAGCATGAACCACCTTTTTAAGGTAATGCCACATCATCCCAATCGTATTCAGGTCAGGACTTTGACTAGGCCACTCCAAAGTCTTCATTTTGTTTTTCTTAAGCCATTCAGAGGTGGACTTGCTGGTGTGTTTTGGATCATTGCCCTGCTGCAGAACCCAAGTGTGCTTCAGCTTGAGGTCACAAACAGATGGCCGGACATTCTCCTTCAGGATTTTTTGGTAGACCACAGAATTCATGGTTCCATTTACCACAGCAAGTCTTCCATGTCCTGAAGCAGCAAAACAGCCCCAGACCATCACACTACCACCACCATATTTTACTGTTGGTATGATGTTCCTTTTCTGAAATGCTGTGTTACTTTTACACCAGATGTAATGGGACACACACCTTCCACAAAGTTCAGCTTTTGTCTCGTCAGTTCACAGAGTATTTTCCCAAAAGTCTTGGGGATCATCAAGATGTTTTTTTGGCAAAACTGAGACAAGCCTTTATGTTCTTTTTACTCAGCATTGTTTTTCATCTTGGAACTCTGCCATGCAGGCCATTTTTTGCCCCGTCTTTTTCTTATGGTGGAGTCTTGAACACTGACCTTAACTGAGGCAAGTGAGGCCTGCAGTTCTTTGGATGTTGTTGTGGGGTCTTTTGTGACCTCTTGGATGAGTCGTTGCTGCGCTCTTGGGGTAATTTTGGTCGACAGGTCCCTCGTGGGAAGGTTCAAACTGTTCCATGTTTTCGCCATTTGTGGATAATGGCTCCCACTGTGGTTTGCTGGAGTCCCAAAGCTTTAGAAATGGCTTTATAACCTGTTGATAGAGCTCAGTTACTTTGTTTCTCTTTTGATCCTGAATTTCTTTGGATCGCAGCATGATGTCTAGCTTTTGAGGATTTTTTGGTCTACTTCACTTTGTCAGGCAGGTCCTATTTAAGTGATTTCTTGATTGAGAACAGGTGTGGCAGTAATCAGGCCTGGGTGTGGCAAGAGAAATTGAACTCAGCTTTCCAAAGATTTGATAAACCACAGTTAATTTATGTTTTAACGGGAAGGGGGGGGGTCACTTTTTCACACAGGGCCGTGTAGGTTTGGATTTTTTTTTTCACCATTAATAATCAACACCTTCATTTAAAAACTGCATTTGTGCTTACTTGTGCTATCTTTGTCTAATATTTAAATTTGTTTGATGATCTGAAACATTTAAGTGTGAAACATACAAAAAAATGAGAAATCAGGGAGGTGGCAAACACTTTTTCACACCACTGTGTGTGTGCACTGTGTATATATATATACAGTGGGGAAAAAAAATATTTAGTCAGCCACCAATTGTGCAAGTTCTCCCACTTAAAAGATGAGAGAGGTTTCCAATTTTCATCATAGGTATACCTCAACTATGAGAGACAAAATGAGAAAAAAAAAGAAATCCAGAAAATCACATTGAAGGATTTTTAATGAATTAATTGGTAAATTCCTCGGTAAAATAAGTATTTGGTCAATAACAAAAGTTCATCTCAATACGATGTTATTTACCCTTTGTTGGCAATGACAGAGGTCAAACGTTTTCTGTAAATCTTCACAAGGTTTTGACACACTGTTGCTGGTATTTTGGCCCATTCCTCCATGCAGATCTCCTCTAGAGCAGTGATGTTTTGGGGCTGTCGCTGGGCAACACGGACTTTCAACTCCCTCCAAAGATTTTCTATGGGGTCGAGATCTGGAGACTGGCTAGGCCACTCCAGGACCTTGAAATGCTTCTTACGAAGCCACTCCTTCATTGCCCGGGTGGTGTGTTTGGGATCATTGTCATGCTGAAAGACCCAGCCATGTTTATCTTCAATGCCCTTGCTGATGGAAGGAGGTTTTCACTCAAAATCTCACGATACATGGCCCCATTCATTCTTTCCTTTACACGGATCAGTCGTCCCGGTCTCTTTGCAGAAAAACAGCCCCAAAGCATGATGTTTCCACCCCCATGCTTCACAGTAGGTATGGTGTTCTTTCTCCTCCAAACACGACAAGTTGAGTTTTTACAATAAAGTTCTATTTTGGTTTCATCTGACCATATGACATTCTCCCAATCCTCTTCTGGATCATCCAAATGCTCTCTAGCAAACTTCAGACGGGCCTGGACATGTACTGGCTTAAGCAGGGGGACACGTTTGACACTGCAGGATTTGAGTCCATGGCGGCGTAGTGTGTTACTGATGGTAGCCTTTGTTACTTTGGTCCCAGCTCTCTGCAGGTCATTCACTAGGTCCCCCCGTGTGGTTCTGGGATTTTTGTTCACCGTTCTCGTGATCATTTTGACCCCACGGGGTGAGACCTTGCGTGGAGCCCCAGATCGAGGGAGATTATCAGTGGTCTTGTATGTCTTCCATTTTCTAAAAATTGCTCCCACAGTTGATTTGACCTGTGGGACCTGTGACCTGGATCGTCACTTCCTTGTGGTAACGTATCGTCACTTCCTGTTTTGCTGTCTGCCTGTGTGGTTTGCTTTGTGGTTTGCTCTCTAGCCATTAGCTATGGCTACTAGCTCTCCTTCCTCTCCTCCTCTGGTGTGCTCTCTCTGTCAGATGTTTAGCTACACCTCTGCCTCTTTTAACGATAACGGTAAATGTAATAAATGTTGTCTTTTTGAGGCGCTCGAGGCGAGGTTGTCTGATTTGGAATCCCGGCTCCGCTGCATTGAAACACCGTCTGCGCCAGTTAATCTTGACGGACGCCCATTAGCTGCAGCGGAGCTAGCTAGCTTAGGCCCCCCTGTCAGCAGTCCCTCGGCTCTCCTCAGCAGCGAGGAGACTGGGTGGGTGACGGTGAGAAGGAAGCCTAGTCGCAAAGCCCCGGTACACCTTCAACCTGTTCACGTTTCTAATCGTTTTTCCCCGCTCAGCGACACACCCGCTGAGGAAAAAACTCTGATCATTGGCGACTCTGTAGTCAGAAACGTGAACCTAGAGACTCCAGCGGCCATAGTCAAATGTATTCCTGGGGCCAGAGCAGGCGACATCGAATCAAATTTGAAAATGCTGGCTAAAAGTAACTGTAAATATTCCACAATTGTTATTCACACCGGCATTAATGACATCCGTCTCCGGCAGTCGGAAGTCACGAAACTTAATATAGAATCGGTGTGTGACTTTGCAAAAACGATGTCAGCCACTGTAGTATTCTCTGGGCCCCTCCCCAATCTGGCCAGTGATGACATGTTTAGCCGCTCGTCATCCTTGAACCGCTGGCTGTCTGTGTGGTGTCCTAAAAATGACGTGGGCTACATTGGCAATTGGAGCTCTTTTTGGGGAAAACCTGGTCTTATGAGACGAGACAGCATTCATCCCACTTTGGATGGTGCTTCTCATTTATCTAACAATCTGGCATCTTTTTTATCCAAATTTCCAAAACCATGACTACTCAGAGTTGGGACCAGGAAGCAGAGTCGCAGTCTTACACGCCTCTCTGCAGCTCCTCTTCATCCGCCACCCCTCAGCTTAGCCCCTGTCTTCCCCATCAGAGAATCGTTGTCTGCTCCCTCCAAAGTGAATAAAAATATAATGTATAAGCATCCCAAAGTGATAAAGCAAAATATTGGTAAAACTCAAATTAAACATAAAGCCTCTAAATTGAATGATTTGGCCTCTGTTCCTCCTCATAATTTAAAAATTAAATGTGGTTTATTAAATATTAGGTCTCTAACTCCCAAGTCTCTGTTAGTCCATGATTTGTTAATTGATCATCAGATTGATTTAATTTCCCTTACAGAGACTTGGTTAGGACAAGAGGATTATGTTGGTTTAAATGAATCATCTCCCTCTGGTTATTTAAACTGTCAAAATCCCAGAAGTTCTGGTCGTGGAGGAGGAGTAGCAACAATTTACCATTCCAAATTACTAGTTAATGTAAAGCAAAAAACATGTTATAATTCCTTTGAGGGCCTGGTCCTCAGTATTGGGCACTTTAGCAATTTTAGGTTAAACCCAATTTTATTTGCCATAGTTTATCGTCCCCCATCAACCTACTCAGAATTTTTATCCGAATTTGCTGATTTCTTAGCTGATTTAGTGCTGAAATCTGATAGAATAATTATAGTAGGGGACTTTAATATACATGTGGATGTAGATAGTGATTGCCTTAATGTGGCATTCAATTCAATATTAGATTCGATTGGGTTTTCTCAGAAAGTAGGAAATTCTACTCATTACCTCCACCATACATTGGACCTTGTTTTGACATATGGCATAGAAATAGAAAATCTTGTAGTGTCTCCTCATAACCCTGTACTGTCAGACCATTGTCTGTTAACCTTTGATTTTACTATTTCTGACTATTTGGCTCCTAAAGAAAAATATTATTACAGTAGATGCCTCTCAGATGATGCTGTTTCCAAATTTATGCAGATTGTTTCCTCTATGCCATGTGTCAACACAACGGAAATAAGCTATAGACAGCTTGCTCCTTCTGTAATTGATAACATGGTGGATAGTGTTTCAGCTTCTCTGCATCAGACTCTAGACTTGGTGGCCCCCTTAAAAAAGAAAAAGTCTAATCAGAGATTTCTAACTCCTTGGTTCAACACAGAAACTCGTAGCTTAAAACAGAAGACTCGTCAATTAGAAAGAAAATGGCGCTCTACTAATTTAGATGAAATCTATTTAGCTTGGAGAAATCATCTTTTAATTTATAAAAAATCTCTTAGAAAAGCTAGAACGAGTTATTACTCTGCATTAATAGAAGAGAACAAGAATAATCCCAGGTTTCTTTTCAGTACTGTAGCCAGGTTGACAAAGAGTCAGGACTCTGTCAATCCTAGCATTCCCTTAGAGCTTACTAGTCAGGACTTTATGAACTTTTTCAATAATAAAATTTCATCCATCAGAGATAAAATCAATCAGATTCTTCCCACAGTTAACTTAAATACTGTAACTACTACAACTCCTTCTATTGATGTCTGTCTTGATGAGTTTACTCCAATCGACCTTTGTGAGTTAGACAAAATAGTTTCCTCATCCAAACCTTCAACTTGTCTTTTAGACCCTATTCCTACCAGGTTATTTAAAGAAGTCTTCCCACTTATTGGTAGCTTTATTCTTCATATAATCAATTCTTCATTAACTTTAGGCCATGTACCACAGGCTTTTAAAACGGCTGTAATTAAACCCTTACTCAAAAAGCCAACGCTAGATCCAGGAGCTTTAGCTAACTATAGGCCAATCTCTAATCTCCCTTTCATTTCAAAAATCTTAGAAAGAGTTGTTGCTGCGCAATTATTTGACCACCTGCAGGGAAATGGTTTACTTGAAGAGTTTCAATCTGGGTTTAGAATCCATCATAGTACTGAAACAGCCTTAGCGAAGGTCACTAACGACCTCCTCATTGCATCTGATAATGGACTAGTTTCTGTACTTATCCTTTTAGACCTTAGTGCAGCTTTTGATACTATCGATCATAATATTCTACTTGATAGATTAGAACACTATGTTGGACTTAATGGAACTTCGTTGCAATGGTTTAGATCTTATTTATCTGATAGGTTCCAGTTTGTTCATGTAAATAATGAGTTTTCTTTCAACTCAAAGCTTAGTCATGGAGTTCCACAGGGATCTGTGCTAGGCCCTACTCTTTTTAGTTTATATATGCTTCCGTTAGGCAACATTATTAGAAAGCACTGTATACATTTTCATTGTTATGCAGATGACACACAATTATACCTGTCAATGAAGCCAGATGATAGTAATCAATTAGCCAAGTTAGAAGCCTGTCTTAAGGAAATCAAAGCTTGGATGACTTGTAATTTCCTGCTATTAAATTCAGATAAGACTGAAGTCATTCTTGTTGGTCCAAAAAACCTTAGAGATTCCTTTCCAAATCAAACTTTCAGTTTGGATGTGGTTACTCTTTCTCTTAATAGCTCTGTGAGGAACCTTGGAGTTATTTTTGATCAGGATTTGTCCTTCAATTCACATATTAAATTTGTTTCTAAGACTGCCTTCTATCATTTGCGTAATATTGCCAAGATTAGGAGCATCTTGTCTCAGAGTGATGCTGAGAAACTGATCCACGCTTTTGTTAGCTCGAGATTAGATTATTGTAATTCTTTATTATCAGGCTGTCCTAAAACATCTTTAAAAAGTCTTCAGCTGATCCAAAATGCTGCAGCAAGAGTTTTAACAGGTACTAGAAAGAGAGATCATATCGCTCCGGTTCTGGCCTCCCTTCATTGGCTTCCCATAGAGTTTAGAATTAAGTTTAAAATCCTTCTTCTTACTTACAAAGCTCTAAACAATCAGGCTCCTTTTTATTTAAAAGATCTGATAATCAAATCAAATCAAATCAAATCAAACTTTATTGTCATATTGCTGTACATACAACTGTAGTGCAGGCAAGATGAAATTGCGTTTCTCTCGGCATCCATATAAGAAGCAGCATGATTAAGACACACTCCCACATAGCTCCCACCCCCCCATCCATTCACACATCCCTGAGACATACTTGGGGAAAAAAGAATAACTAACTATAATATACAAAATGTCCATAGGTGCAGTAGTGTGTATGTGAGATTCCGGGTCAGCTGTTCAGCATCCTGACAGCTTGTGGGAGGAAGCTGTTGATCAGTCTGGTGGTTCTGCCTCTGATGCTCCGGAATCGTTTACCAGATGGAAGAAGTTCAAAGTGTTTATGCAGAGGGTGAGAACGGTCCTTGACAATGTTCAGTGCCCTGCTCCTACAACGGTTCTGAAAAAGTTCTTGGACAGAGGGGAGGGAGACTCCAATTACCCTCTCCGCCCCCTTGACTATCCTCTGCAGGGCTTTTTTGTCTGACATACTGCAGCTGGAGTACCATGTAGCAATGCAGTACGTCAGAACACTCTCCACCACACCTCTGTAGAAGGTCCTGAGGATGCAGATGGGGAGAGAGGCCTGTTTGAGTTTCCTCAAGAAGTGTAGTCTCTGCTGAGCTCGCTTCCTGATCTCCAAGGAATTCTTGCTCCAGGTCAGGTCCTGCGAGATCTGCACTCCGAGGAACTTGATGTTCTCTACTCTCTCCACTAAACGGCCGCCGATGCTGAGGGGGACGTGCTCAGGCTGTGACCGCCGGAAGTCGATAATCATCTCCTTTGTTTTGTCCACGTTGAACACCAGATTGTTCTCCCTGCACCAGCCCTCCAGGTCTCTCACTTCTTCCCTGTACATTGATTCCTCATCCCTCTGAATAAGTCCCACCACCGTGGTGTCATCTGCAAACTTAATAATCTGGTTCCCCTCGTGTTTGGATACACAGTCATGTGTTAGAAGTGTAAACAACAGTGGACTGAGTACACAGCCTTGAGGGGTTCCGGTACTCAGCGTGACAGAGTTGGAGATGTTGTTTCCAACCCGGACAGACTGAGGTCTCTCAGTCAGGAAATCCAGGATCCAGAGACATGTGGCGGTGTTCAGACCGAGAAGGTGATACTACCGGTGATACTAGGTGATACTACCGTATTATCCTAACAGAGCACTACGCTCCCAAAATGCAGGATTACTTGTAATACCTAGAATCTCCAAAAGTACAATGGGAGGCAGAGCCTTCAGCTATCAAGCTCCTCTCCTGTGGAATCAGCTGCCAATCTGGATTCGGGAGTCAGACTCGATCTCTGTTTTTAAGAATAGGGCTAAAACCTACCTTTTTGATATAGCCTACAATTAGGGAGGGATCATGTGTTTCTGAACCCTCCCTTAGCTATGCTGCTAATAGGTTTAGTCAGCCGGGGGACCTCCAGTAATGCACTGGGCCTCACTCCTTTCCTCACTCTCTATGAAATATTTTTTTTTTTTTTTTTTTTGCTGGTCATTAACATCTGTTTGTTCTCTCCCATAGATTGAGTCCCCATCGTGCTGTTTGCTCTCTACATGTCTGTTCTTTTCTTCTTCTCTATCCCCTCACCCCCCAGCCAGTCGCAGCAGATGACTGCCCCTCCCTGAGCCTGGTTCTGCTGGAGGTTTCTTCCTGTTAAAAGGGAGTTTTTCCTCTCCACCGTCACCAAGTGCTTGCTCACAGGGGATCGCCTGATTGCTGGGGTCTTTCTGCAACTGTGGGGGTTCCCCCCTACAGTTGATAGTGCTATGAGATGACTGTTGTTGTGAAATGGCGCTATATAAATAAAGTTGAATTGAATTGAATTGAATTTCTTCACACCAAGCTGCTTACCTATTGCAGATTCAGTCTTCTCAGCCTGGTGCAGGTTTACAGTTTTGTTTCTGGTGTCCTTTGACAACTCTTTGGTCTTGGCCATAATGGAGTTTGGAGTCTGACTGTTTGAAGTTGTGGACAGGTGTCTTTTATACTGATAACGAGTTCAAACAGGTGCCATTAATACAGGTAACGAGTGGAGGACAGAGGAGCCTCTTAAAGAAGAAGTTACAGGTCTGTGAGAGCCAGAAATCTTGCTTGTTTGTAGGTGACCAAATACTTATTTTACCAAGGAATTTACCAATTAATTCATTAAAAATCATTCAGTGTGATTTTCTGGATTTTTTTTTTCTCATTTTGTCACTCATAGTTGAGGTATACCTATGATGAAAATTGGAGACCTCTCTCATCTTTTAAGTGGGAGAACTTGCACAATTGGTGGCTGACTAAATACTTTTTTGCCCCACTGTATATATATATATATATATATATATATATATATAGTAGTATAGTATATATATATATATATATATATATATATATATTATACTGTTATACATAGAGACACTTACACAGGTGTATGCACTTTGGAGATGGTGCTATTGTTGCCATGGCATTCCATTGCATCTGCTTACATCGCCATGGAAACACCAAAGTGATGACTGGCATGGGGCTTTAAGTGAACTGGGTCAAGAGCATCTGAGTCAAGTCAAAACAGCTCAGCAGGACATAAAAACTGGAATTTATGAGCCAGCAGCAGCAGCCCTCACATGTAACAAAGACTGCAAGAACAAGTGTAGGAAAGAAAAAAATTGCTTTTGCACATTTATAAAAAAAAATAAAAAGCTTGTGGAGTGAAATCCAGTGCTCAACCATATATCAAACCTTTAAAAAACTTACCCCTATACAGCTAAGGCTTTAAATGTAGTGATTCATACATGAAATGCTGTAGAAAGCCTATCCCAGCATCTTTGGGCAAGAGGCAGGGTACACCCTGGACAGATCGCCA
Organism: Pholidichthys leucotaenia; assembly: GCA_020510985.1. Lineage (NCBI taxonomy): Eukaryota > Metazoa > Chordata > Actinopteri > Cichliformes > Pholidichthyidae > Pholidichthys > Pholidichthys leucotaenia. Next base: position 334,392,969 of record CM035836.1, read on the forward strand.
GTCCATTGCAGCGCCAACACAGAGAGACAGACAACCATTCACTCTCACAGTCATACCTAAGGACAATTTAGAATCCCCAGTTTGATGCCAGTTAACCTAACTTGCATGTTTTTTGGCATGTGGGAGGAAATCGGACAAATCCCAGAGTAAACCCACGCAGACACGGGAAGAACATGCAAATCATCGTTCTCATCATCGGTGAATCCAAACTGAACAATTCCTGATTTGGAAGACATAATTGACTCGTCAACGTACATCTTTTTTTCTTGATAAGAAGCAGCGTTGCAATAACTCGTGCAAGAGAGGTCAAAATCAGACGTGTACTGCACAACATGGTACTACTTGCAGAGGTCATGTATGCATGTGCTAAGCGCAGCCGGCGAAGCAGCAAAGTAGTGCATCATGTTTTCACATTATGCACCGCGTACTGTACTGCAAGTGTGTTTGCATAGTGTGTAGTATTACCAAAACTTGCTAGTCTGTACATGTTAGAGGTGTAATGGTAGGCCTAAATTCACGATTCGGTACGTACCTTGGTTTTAAGGTCACAGTTCGGTTCATTTTCGGTACAGTAAGGAAACAAAATGCAAAACAAAACTGCTTATCTTTTGTATAAACGGTAACACCTTTGACAAAAAAACCCCTGCAAACTGCCAGCAGTAAATTCTCCAATAAATAAAATGTATCCACCTTATTCCTATCCCCCATGATGCCTTGCGTGAATTATGGGCGCAACTTCAGGTACTAGTTTAGAACGTGTGGTTGTCACTGAAACGGGACACTTTTCCTTGTTAAAAAACAATGACTTTGGCATCAAAAATGTGGGAGCACGGCCTTTTGCACCTCAGAAACAGTAATATTGTGGTGGACACAATACACATGGCATTCCACCCAGAACAAGAGGGTCGGTGGTGGAGAAGACAGTTAGAGATGCTAATGGAGAAAGCTGAGAGGAGCCAGCCAAATAAAGATGTGCCTTTCGCCCCTTGCCGTGCCAGGTTGACACCTGAGGATGCAGGGTTGCGAATGTATTGTAGCAAGACCTGCTCTGTGACATGTGTCTCATTGTCATGTTAATGTGTGTACATGTCTTTCATGTCTGTATGTTAATGTGTTTACCCTGTGTGCCGGAGGCAGGAATTAAAGTGTATAAAGGAGTTCGCTCATGCACTCAGGATTTGAGCATTTATTTGTTATGTTGGTAGAGGAATAAAGTCCGTGTGCCGAGTAGCTCGCTGCCTCGTTTGCTTTCATCTTCCACATTGGTGACCCTAAGACATGCAATGGAGAACGAGCTGAGCACTGCCCCAGAGACAATCCAGAAGGAGAACACCAGCGCAGCATGCGCTGTCACACTCAAGCTCCCAGACTTCTGGCTTCACAATCCGACCGCTTGCTTTCTACATGTGGAAGCCCAATTCGCACTCCGCGGGATCACAACAGACGACACCAAATATTATCATGTGGTCGCTGCGCTGGATGTGCGCCCCATGCAGCAAGTGACGAGCCTGCTCCAGGAACCGCCGGCCCAGGGGAACTACGACATGCTCAAGCAGATGCTGATTCAGCGGTATACCCTGTTAGATAGAGAGAGAGCAGAGAGATTCCTAACGCACTCAGAGTAAGGTGACACATCAGCTGTGGAGCTGATGGAGAACATGTTAGCATTGATGGGGAGGAGCGATGAATCCTTCCTGTTCGCCCACCTCTTCCTCAGGAACCTACCTGTTACAGCAAGGGTGATCCTGGCCAACTTGCCGCTGCTGGTAACTGCATCATCCTAGCAACCAGAACTCTCAAATTGCACGCAACAACACCGGCATCTGGGAAGGACTCCAGCGAGGTCGAGGAGCCGTTGGTGGTTGGTGGGACGGACGCCAGAGATGCAGGAACGGGACGCTCTGTGTCTATCATCGTCGCTTTGGCTCGAATGCTCAATGCTGTCTGCCACCATGCCAATTCAAGAAGCCAGGGAAATGGCAGGGCCAGCAGTCGGTAGCAGCTGCGACTGCTGACAACAGGAACAAGCTGCTGTTCATCACAGACACACGTTCGGGGAGATGATTCTTAGTGGACTCCGGCTCCCAGAAAAGCCTCATTCTGCCCGTCAGCGCAGACGGATCAGCAGGAGGCAGCAGTCCTGAGCTCTCAGCCGCCAACGGAGCCAACATCAGGACGTTTGGCGAACAGACGTTGACAATGTGCTTACATGGACACAATTACCAATGGGACTTTGTGGTGGCGGCATGTTCTGTCCCCATTTTAGGTGCAGATTTTTTATGTGCTTATGGGTTGTTAGTCAGTGTTGCAAGCAGATGTTTAGTGGATGCTGTCTTTTTTCTCCTTGCCCTGCACAGCTTGGGGACTTGGGCCAACAACACAGGCTAACGTTATAGCTCCAGAGGGTAAGTACCAGCATTTATTTTCACAGTTCCCAGCACTTACGGTTCTGAGGTTTTCTGCTACAGTAACCAAACACGGGGTCAAACATTTCATAACCACAAAAGGCTCGCCGGTGCTTGTGCGACCTTGGTGCCTGGATGCGGTTAAACTAGCGACCGCGCACAAGGAGTTTACCAACTTAGAGCAGCTGGGCATCGTTAGGCACTCCAACAGCCCATGGGCATCTCCACTACACATAGTGCCTAAGGCCGATGGGTTATGGTGACCGTGTGACGATTTCCAGCGCTTGAACAATGCCATGGAACACGATCGATATCCCATCCCACACATCCAGGATTTTTCCGTGCACCTGGCCGGGATGCGTGTTTTTTCGAAAGTGGATCTGGTCCGTGGGTTCCACCAGATCCCGGTGCATGCAGAGGACGTTCCCAAAACAGCGGTAATAACTTCTTTTGGCCTTTTCGAGTTTTTACGCATGCCCTTCGGGTTAAAGGGCGTGGCACAAACCTTCCAAAGAATGATGGACGTGGTGCTCCGTGACCTGCCTTTCATTTTTGTCTACTTTGACGACATTCTGGTGGCTAGCGCATCCGAGGAGAAGCACCTCACCCATCTCAAGCTAGTTTTCCAGAGGTTGGAAGCGCACGGGCTTATCGTGAACCCTGCAAAGTGCCAGTTCGGTGTGCCAGTGATTGATTTTTTGGGTCACCACATTTCGCCGGAGGGCGTGATTCCGCTGCCTGTTAAGTCAAAGTCAAAGTCAAAGTGCCTTTATTCTCATTCAATTGCTAATAAACGATGCAATGAAACTGAGATACTGCTCCCTAAAACAAACTATCACACTCACAGTTCACTCATGCATTTAACATTCTCATAATTACAACAATAAATAATGCTTAAAACAATAATACCTAAAAATTGAATACAATATGTACATAGCAATAATAAAAACATACTGAGCGATAAATAAATAAGACCAGCTTATACACACAGGGTTATTGCCACAAAATAACCTAACATAACATAAAATATTATCAGCAGTCTGTACGTGTTACATAAATCCGTTCAAAATACGTACTGCTGCTGGGAAAAAACTATGATTAAACCTGGTAGTCCGGGTTTTTATGGGATCTGTACCGCTTTCCTGAGGGGAGCAAGTGAAAGAAATCATGGCCTGGATGAGTGCAGTCTTTAATAATGGCAGTAGCTCTGTTGAGGTACCGAGACCTGGAAATCTCTTCTAGAGAAGGGAGAGAACAGCCAGTGATTTTTTGCGCAGTCTCGATCACTCTCTGGAAGGCTTTGCGGTCTACGGCTGAACAGTCCTCATACCAAACCGTGATGCCATATGACAAAATGCTCTCAATAGCAGAACGATAAAATAAAACCAGCAACTGTGCATTCAGGCCATTCCTCTTGAGGAGCCTCAGAAAGTGTAGACATTGTTGAGCCTTCTTTATCGTAGCTATGGTGTTAACTGCCCAGGTAAGGTTGTGAGAAATATGAACACCCAGAAACTTAAAAGCCTCCACCTTCTCCGCACACTCCTTGCCTATATATAGAGGAGGCGGCTCACTGCTATCCTTCCTAAAATCAATAATGAGTTCTTTTGTTTTTTTTGTATTCAATAGCAGATTATTATCTGAGCACCATCTCACCAGTTTCTGGACCTCATCTCTGTATGCAGACTCATCTGCTCCTGATAAGAGTCCCACTACTGTTGTGTTATCTGCAAACTTCACTACTTCTTCTTCTTCTTCGTCGATCGCTAGATGGTCACACCAGCTGCCCTGACGAATGCTGCCGTCCTGCGGAGGTCCCCGAGGTCCCCGTGCAGCTTTTGGTTCAGCGATGTGGGGTCAGGCCACGTAGCTCATCTGAGTGCAGCGTGGTCTGGGCAGTCTTGGAGGAGGTGTTGGCTGGTCATTTGGGCAGTACCACATGGGCATCTGTCCGGCTGTCCAACTTTAAGTTTCTGGTGCATGTGAGCATGCATTCTGTTATGTCCAGTTCGGAGTCTGAACAGAACGACTTGGTCAGCCCTGCTCAGACTGTAGTAGTTGTCATCCTTGCAGAAGTTTGGGTGTTGCTGCTGCCACTTCTTGTGAGACAGGGCCTTAATAATGGTTTTCTCCTCACTGTAAGAGACCTGCCTGTCTTCCTGGTCTTGCTGCCCACCCTCCTTAGCAAGTCTGTCAGCCGTCTCATTTCCGTATATTCCACAGTGGGCAGGAATCCACTGGAGTGATACGTTCGCCTGTGTTGCTAGTTGAGACAGAGTGAGGGCGAGTTCATTCAGTTCTTTGCGTCGGGGGTCCTGAAGTGCATCCAAGACAGAGAGGGCATCAGTGAAGATGACGACCCGCTTGTGTGCCTTGTCTTGATGTTCCCTGACGTGGGCCGCTGCTGTTCTCAGGGCCTCTGCCTCAGCCCTGAAATTGGTGGAGTACTTTCCAGTTGCAATGGGAATGTGGGTCTCCTCGTCAGCGTACCTGATGTACATGCCACCTCCTCCATTCCTGGTTGCTTCCATGGCAGAGCCATCTGTGTAGACGTGAGTCCACTGCTCTTTAGGGTAGGCAGACTGAATGAATTCCAGGGCCAGCGACTTCCTCTCTTGGTCTGACTGTGTTCCTTTCTTCCCAATGCCCGATATGTCTGTGTGTATGGCTGGGAAGTTCTGTCGGTTCCAGGAGGGAACAGATGCTATGGGTGGTAGTGGTGTGGGTATGTGGCCCATCCGTTCTGGGTCTCTCCTTTCAAGTGTCCTGCTCTGGTGGATGAAGCTCGATCTCTTAAGTCTCCCTTTTGTTGGCTTGTTCAGTCTGTCCTTCATGGGATGGTTTTCCAGTCTTTTGAATTTGGCGGCCTGGGTCAGTACTTTGATGTTTCTTCTGTCTTCCAGTGGTGCAAGGCCTGTTGTTGTCTCCAGCACTTTGATAGGGGTACTGCGCATGGCTCCTGTCATCATTCGCATGGCTTGGTTTTGGAGTCTGTCCAGCTTCTCAGTGTTGCTTTTGGTAGCTGTTGAGGTTGCTGCCATGCCATACTCCAGAACAGGCCGAATCCTCTCCACATAGAGCTTCTTCAGGACACCCTGGTCTGCACCCCAGTCTGTTCCTGACAGTTTCTTCATTAGGGCCATCCTGATCTTTGCTCTTGCCTGGTTCTTGTGCAGCTGGTTCTTCCAAGTCAGTCTGCGATCCATGGTGATCCCGAGGTATGTGGGTGCATATTCAGCCTGGAGCTCATGGGAGTTGATCTGCAGTTTCACCTTCTGGGGTTGGGTGGACAGGGTGAAGACGGTGTATGTAGTCTTCCTCTCATTTAAGCTTACAAGCCATGACTTGGTCCATGCCTCTATCAGCCGGAGAACTTGCTGCAGTCTGTAGTTTGCAGTCACGATGCTTTCCTCACTGCACCAGAGGGCTAGGTCATCGGCATAGATGGCACCTTGTATGTTCCTTGGCAAACTCTGGATGATGTCCTTAATGAATACAAGGAAGAGTGTTGGGGAGAGCACTCCTTCTTGTGGGACTCCTTCCATCAACACCTTCTTCTTGCTGGAGTACTGTCTGACCTTCACTATAATGTTTGTGGGTTGAACAGGTATGCAGTCATATGTGTACAATGAATACAAAGTGGGGCTCAACACACAGCCCTGTGGTGAGCCTGTGTTAAGCATGACTGTAGAGGAGGAATGGGGTCCGAGTCTAACAGTTTGTGTTCGGTTTGTTAGGAAGTCCTTAATCCAGCTGCAAGTGTGAGTAGGCAGACCAAGCTGAAGCAATTTGATAATGAGAATGTTGGGAATAATTGTATTAAATGCCGAGCTATAGTCCACAAACAACATTCTTACATAGCTCCCCTTGTCTTCTAAATGGCTGAATGCAGAGTGGAGAGCTATAGCAATAGCATCTTCAGTGGATCTGCTCTGCCTGTAGGCAAACTGGTACCGATCAAAGTCTGGGGGGAGACTAGGCAAAAGATGTTTCAATACCATTTTCTCAAAGCACTTCATAATAATGGGTGTTAATGCTACTGGTCGATAGTCATTCAGACTGCTGATAATATGTTTTTTAGGCACAGGAATAATGACTGCAGATTTTAAACACTGTGGAACAACGGCTGCCTTCAGAGACAAATTAAAAATGTCAGTCAAAACAGAGCATAGCCGATCTACACATGCTCTGAGCACCTTTCCTGGCACTCCATCGGGACCAGTAGCCTTTCTCGGGTAAACTGCTCTCAGTGTCTGTCTCACTTCATGATCCTGCAGGATAAGCACATCAGAGCTGGCATTCAATAACGTCAGTGAGTCCGGGCGAGGTGTTTTTGCCTCAAACTGTGCGAAAAAGCAGTTCAATTCTTCTGCCAGTGAGGCGCTAATGTCACTGGAAATGATGCTGCTGCCCTTATAGTTTGTGATATGGTGAAAGCCTTGCCATACTCATCTAGAATCATTATCAGAAAAATGGTCCTCAACTTTCCTCTTACAGGCCTGTTTAGCCTCCTTAATGCCTTTCTTCAGATTAGTCCGGGTGGTGCTATACCGATCTGTATCCCCTGACCTGAAGGCTGTATCACGGGCTCTGAGGCATGCCTGGACTTCTTTTGTCATCCAAGGCTTCTGGTTAGGAAAAACCCTAATGCGTTTTTCCACAGTCACCTAGTTGATACAGTAGGTGATGTAGCATAATACAGTCTGTGTGTACATTTCCAGATCCTCATTCTTGAATAAATCCCATAAAGTGTTTGAAAAACAGTCCTGCAGCTGAGAAAGAGCTCCCTCAGGCCATGTTGTGATGTTCTTTATAGTAGGTCTAGTAGTTCTCCTGAGGGGGGTGTATGCTGGGATGAGGAGCAATGATAGATGGTCTGACAGGCCAAGATGTGGACACATCTTGGTGCATGCCATCGGATTTTCCGTGTCTGCAGACCGTGAAGGCCCTGCATGAATTTTTGGGCATAGTCAACTTTTACAATCGTTTCCTCCCCCGAGCAGCCCAGCCGCTGCAGCCGTTATACGCTGCGCTCAAGAGAAAGAAGCCCATGGAAAACATTGACTGGACCCCCAAGCAAGTCCAGGCTTTCTCAAATGCCAAAACAGCGCTCGCTAACGCCGCTTTGCTAGCCCACCCTGCCCCGTCAGCACAAACAGCACTCACCACTGGCGCGTCTGACGTTGCCATAGGGGCAGTGGTGGAGCAGTACATTTCTGGTGCGTGGCAGCCACTCACATTTTTCAGCCATACTTTGCACGACAATGAACGCAAATACAGTATGTTTGACACAGAGTTGTTGGCCTTCCACCTGGCAATGTGCCATTTCTAGTTTTGGCTGGAAAGACACGAGTTCACCATGTTCGTTGATCATAAGCCGCTAACGTACGCAATGTCCAAAGTCTCGGAACCGTGGTTGGCCCAGCAGCAATGACATTTGGCCGTGATCTTGGAGTTCACGACTGACATTAAACACGTAGCCGGTAAGCTTAATATCATGGCCAACTGCCTGTCATGGGCGCTAATCTCCCCAGTCTACATGGGAATAGATTTCTCCGCCATGGCTGCAGAGCAAACCGGGGATGAAGACATTTGTACATTCCAGTCTGCGCCTACTGGGTTAAAACTGGAGAGCAGGGTGGTGCAAGAAGGGTGCCCCTCTTGCTCTGCGATGTCTCTACCGGTCGCCCATGCCCGGTGGTTCCAAGCTCTTGGCGCTGCCGCATTTTTGAGTCAGTCCACTCCCTTTCACATCCAACGTGCGCACCTCGGTTAAACTGGCAGGGGAGAAATTTTTCTGGCCTCACTTGCACAGGGACATGAAAGAGTGGGCTGCAGCGTGCGTTGTGTGCCAGCGGGCCAAAGTGCACAAGCACACCAAAGCCCCCCTCGAGCCATTTCAAATTCCGGCCAGGAGGTTCGACCACGTCCACGTGGATTTGGTGGGCCCCGACCTGCCGTCGCAAGGGCTCACGCACCTTTTGATAATCGTGGACCGCACCACACATTGGCCTGAAGTGGTCCCGCTGGCTTCCACTACGCCCGTGGAAGTGGCTCGCGCTTTTTTGTTGGCTTGGGTTACACTGTTCGGATCCCCATCGAACATCACTTCCGACAAGGGTCCGCAATTCATTTCGGTACTCTGCTCCGCGATGGCCCACAGCCTGGGGGTCAAAATCCACCGCACCACCACGTACAACACCCAGGCTAACGCGTTATGCGAACGCTTTCATAGGTCGCTTAAAGCAGCACTCAAAGCCTCACTCACGGATACAAATTGGGTTGACCACTTGCCCTAGGTCCTACTGGGGTTGTGCTCTGTGCCAAAGGAGGATCTGGCAGCATCCCCGGTAGAACTGATATTTTCTTAGCCGCTATGGATCCCCGGGGAAATTTTACCGGAAAACCCTGCACCCAGGACCGACCCACCCATGCAATTATTTTACAGTACAGGGGCCACTTATGTGCCGGGCCCGGTGCACCATTGTTTTCCCCACACCTTTGTTCCAAAGAGCTTACAGAGTGCCAAGTTTGTTTTTGTTAGGCATGACGCACACAGAACCCTGCTGCGCCCACCGTATGACAGACCATTCAGAGTGCTGGAAACCAGGGCAAAGCATTTTGTGTTAGACTTGGGGGGGTGTAAGGAAACCATTTGCATTGGCAGGCTTAAGCCCGCTTATGTGTTGGCAGACAAACAGGTGATGTTGGCTCAAGCTCCCCGGCATGGATGCCCACCTACAGTGGCTCCGCAAGTTGGTGTAACCCCCGGCCGCTCCAGGATGACACCTGAGGACACAGGGGTGCGACTGTGTTGTAGCAAGACCTGCTCTGTGATGTGTGGGTCAGTGTTATGGCAATGTGTGTACATGTCTAGCAGTCTAAATGTTAATGTGTTTACCCTGTGTGCCGGAGGCAGGAATTAAAGTGTATAAAGGAGTTCGCTCAGGCACTCAGGATTTGAGAGTTTCTGTATTTTATGTTGGAAGAGGAATAAAGTTTGTGTGTCGTCAAGCTTTCTGCCTCGTCTGCTTTCATCTTCAACAATATAATCATACCACTTCCCACGACTATCGAGGGATGGGAAGGTGATCTTAAAAAGTGGCCTCGTAGACAGTAGCTCCATTAGTTAGCTCTGCTGCTAAGATGCTAACGCTGTAAACAAATAAAAGCTCTGAGATATATCAATGTCTCCACTGCAATAAAGTCGGATGCATTTTGTTAAAAGTTGTTGGACATAATCACATTTACCTTAGAGCAGACATAGAATCTAGTCAGAGCCACAAAGAACCACAACACCGTGCTTGGCTGTCATGGTAAATACAGACAGCAGCAGTTTGTTTTACTCCGACATTAAAATGCTTATGCTGCTCTCATGCCATGAATGCTTGTTATTTAACTCAACATGTGCAGACCTTCTCTGACAATTGTTCAAAATTTTATTGCTCTATATTTTGTAATCATTTAAAAATTAATGCATGCTGAAGCTGCCAATATCAAGCCCATATGGTTCTAAGGCAGTGCAACAAATGCAAACCCCCCCAAAAAACTATTTGATATCTTTCTTAAATTGTTAAGCCTTAGGAAGCAAACTGTTACTATTTTTTATTATTTTACTTCATGCAGCCTTGCATCTGGTGACATTATATGACGCATAAACCTCAGATCTGTGACATTCATACAAGTGGAAGCATACCTGGTGCTCTTGCGTCTGTACTACCATTCACATGAACAGTCCTTGTTAGTTTTCAGTGCATGATCTATGCATTACCGGTGAGAAGCCTCCATTTATACAGTCTATGGCACAACCATGAACACCAGCAACAAGTACCAGAACAACGCCAAAACATTAAAAAAAATACAAAAAATACAAAAACTACAAGTGCTGAAATTAGGTGCCACTTGAGTGCAAAACACTTATGTGGACAACACATTAAAATGAATTTGATAAACTTTTAAAAACACTATTTTAAATGCCCCACTACTCCACTTTTGCTGACGGATTTAACACTACTTCAGCCGAAACCGGAAGTTCCGCCCATAATCGTTCCTGCAGTGACACCCCCAGGAATAAGGTGGATACAATAAAATAAATAAATTCCCTTATTTGCAAATGAACGATGCAGACAAGTGCAACAATAGAAGTTTGAATAGTCTGAATTATTCTTTTATTTTTTAGGAAATTAAAGCTCCTTATTGCCTGAAGCAATACTTTTAATCAGGGTGCCCTGGTATGTTCAGGTTTCTGTGGGAAATTAATTATCTAATTTCACTTGTTAATTGGTCAAAAAAATTGCAAATAATTTGTCATTTTTGTGTATAGGTTCTGAAGGCACTCATGCACAACGACAGCAAATTATTTGCAATTTTTTTGACAATTCTTCATCATCATCATCATCATAGGAGTCTGTCAGGGGTGACAATGACTGTTTCATTTAGGTCCGATCAGATTCCTCCACGCAGCTCCGTCCTTCACCCTCCGCTGCCAGGAACTCCTGACCCTGTTAACCCGGGCGACATCCGAGCTGGTATGAGTTGCCTTCTGACTGACCATTTCATGAAACTGCTTGCAAAGTATTTGAGTACCGCTAGCTTTTGCTGGACTAGCGGCACATTCTTGGCAGATAGAGGTATTATCAGTGGCAAGGACAGACCAAGACAAACTGACTCCAGTATCTGTTGCAGTGACTGACCAGATGATGGGTTTGTTTGTCTCTGCTCTTTGTGTAGTGCATGTCACAATGCACTGACTGGCAAAAGTCAAGAAGTTAAATTAAATAATGCTCAACAAAAATCTAAACATACCAGGGCACCCTTGAAAAACACAGGCCTAAAGTGCAGCATTATCAGATTTAGCTTTTCCTTAAAAGGATGGTATTATTTTCTGGCTGAAGTGGGCACAACAAGGAACTTCGGACCAGGGCTCTTACCTTCAGCATGTGTTTAAACCCAGTGTTCTTAACAACTGAATATGGCCTTTGATTTGCTGCTAAAAAAAACCCAATGGCATTTGTTATTGCGTTGGCTCGATCTGAAAATCCCTGGAGAGGCTGTTTAAATGCTGCTGGACACTGTGCTTGTACTGCGCTCGTTTTTTTTTTTCTTCGTGCATTTGTGTAGTGCCGTTTCAAATGAGTTAACAAGTTCAACATACTGCCAAAAGCATATCCGATGCTGTTTTCATCTTATTCACTTGCCTTTGTCCATTCACATATTTCACCGGAAAGCCAAAGTGTTCCCAGTCAGGAGACACATGAAGAGGGTCTTCAAGCTCTGGCTTCTCTGTACAATCAGCCATGATGTTTGCTCATCAGAGGCTGCGTTGCACTGTTTGTGTCATAAATGCCCCTCACGGCAGGAGCGAAGACCCAAATGCTGGAGCTGTGAGTTTGCAAGGTTTAATAAAAAATACAAAAATACAACAGGGTAGGAACTTAAAGGCAGGATGATGAAACCAGGCAGAATAACACAAAGGCTAAGGCATACGGAAACACTGGAGAAAACATGGAACACATGTCAGGAGATAAAGTGAAACGTGGGACACATGCTAGGATTCAGGGTGAAGGACACTGTGCCAAACTGCGGTGCAGCGACCGTTCCATAGTATCAGGAAGAATTAACAAATGATAACAGGTGTAGGTAACAGAAGCAAGAATGATTGACCTAAATACTAACAGCTGAGACAGACCGTGACCTTGAACCAAAAAGGAAGTAAACAAAGGCGACTGTCAAAATAAAAGGACAGACCAGGATGAGTAGTGGCAAAGTATAACTAACAAGGAAATAAGCAATGTTACAAAACAAGAAGCAAACTGGATAGTACAAAAAGGAGAAAATGACCCATCAAGGTGAGGACAAGATAAACATAAACCCAAGAGATGCAAATAATACAATACTAATATCAGCATTACAAAAAGAGGACTGAAGGTAAAGGTGAGGGTGGGCTCATGTCAAAACAGGCCAATAATATTTATAAGATGGCCATGGATGCATAATATAAATGACAAAATAATAGTAACTAAACTAAGAACAGAAACTTTCATCAACAGAAACACATGGCAAACTCAAAAATACCAATACATCCAAAATCAAGCACAAAGTCAATAATAAAACTGAGATGAGGAAATACAGAAAATAATCAGGAACAATTGAAAGTGTGAGCACGGTACTCCCACTGTGCTCCGCATCATGTCAGAGCCCCCCGTCCAAGGGATGGATTCCAAACACCCCAAGGTAACATCAAAAAGAAAGGAAAACACGCACACACACACACACACAAAAAAAAAACCCTGATGGGAAAATTCTATTTTACACTGGGTTATATGAATTTTTCTATAAAGCTTAATGTGTGATAATGATTCTGTACCTACTCAGGAAATCCTGTAACCATATAAGGAGTTGTTTGAGCATTGAAAAAATACAGATAGAGGGGTGCTTGTGTGACTGTTTAGTCTTAGAACTAGTTTTAACCGGGTTTCCTGTCGGGACTCAGCAGATACAGTCATCATAATCAGGCATGGATGAACCAATCAAGAAGCGACAACACCCTAACAGTCCCTGGGTGGAAGAAGAAGATATATTAGACAGACATACTATGTTCAGATAAGAAAATTGCACAGACTGTAAGAACTGTGCTCTGTATTGTTTTCTGCTGATCAGCGCTGTCATTAAATTTGCTGAAACCCTGATCCTGCCTGATCGTTGACTAAGTACCATATATCCTAAGGAGGGTTTTTTCCAACATCCCCCAACAGGAACAGAACAATAACCCAACCAGGGAGGGCGGTGGGGGAAACCGGACCAGGAGGGACAAAACAAAAAACTCGCTCAAGACCCACAATACAGGACAGATCAGGTGGTTTACAGAAATCCTAGGACCACCGGGCAAAAAAGTAAGGCAGTTCAGGTGGCCTACAGGAGTCCCAGGACCACCCAAGCAGATGGCGTAGTCCGCCGTGTGGTCTCCCAGTATCTCTGAGCCAACAGGCTGCGGGGGCACGACGAGCCCCTTCCTGAAGGCGGCAGCTGGAAACTGTGCCTTTCGTGGACTGCAGGGGCTGAGGCGTGGAAACCAGACGATGAAGATGACTGACCAGTGAGGAAACCAGACGAAGAAGATGACTGATCACCCGGGAGACCAGACAAAGAGGATGGCTGACCAACAAGGAAACCAGATGAAGAAGATGGCTGATCGGCGGGGAAACAAGACGAAGAGGATGGCTGACCAGTTAGGAAACCAAGCGAAGAAGATGACTGATCAGCGAGGAAACCAGGTGGCGAAGACGGCTAATCAGCGAGGAAACCAGGCAGCAACGATGGATGACCATCAGCGACCTCAGACAAAGGCTGATGACCCTCGGTGACATTAGGCAAAGACTGATGACCATTGGTAACCTCAGATGAAGACTGATGACCATCTGTGACCTCAGGTGATGACCAATGACCCTCAGTGACCTCAGGCAAGGACGAATGACCATCGGCAACCTCAGGCGAAGACTGATGTCCATCGGCGACCTCAGACGAAGATTGACGACCATTGGTGACCTCAGGCAAAGATTGATAACCATCGGTGACCTCAGGCGAAGGTTGATGACCATCAGTGGAACCAGACGAGGACTCAGACAGGGAAGAAGAAACAAACACCAGGTCACAATCACCGGCAGCAATAGAGCCCAATGAGGAAAGCTCAGGAGCAGATGGCAGCTGCAACTGGTTCTCCCTACCAAGAGCAAAGCAAGACCTCTATAATACTGACATGTGAAGACAAAAAAGAGGACTTGCCTTAACTCGAGCTCTACCGCCGTCCAGGACTCCGGCGACTCTGGCTGGGGCATCTCAAGTCCATCCACCTAGAAATCCATCCCCAATATGGCCACCTCAGACAGGGAGGAAGAGAATAACACCAGATCACTGTTAGTGGCAGCAGTGGAGCCTGGCGAGGAAAACTCAGAAGCAGATGGCAGCTGCAACTGGTTCTCCCCGCAATGAGCAAGACAAGATGTCTCTAAAACTAATAATGGAGTGACAGAAAAGAGTACTTGCCTTGACTCAAGCTCCACCGCCGTCCAGGACTCCGGCAACTCTGCTGTGGTGGCCCAAGCAGCAGGCATGATGGCGAGTGAAGCTAGCAGAACCCCAGATGTGGTGGCTGACACTGGTGGAACTCCAGACGTGTCGGCAAATGCTGGCTGAACCCCAAATGAGGCGACTGATGATGGTGGAACTCCAGACATCGTGGCTGACGTTGGCGGACCCCAGATGTGGTAGCTGACACTGGCAGACCCCCAGACATGATGGCTGAAGTAGGTGGAACCCCAGATGGAGCGGCTGATGCTGGTGAACCTCCAGATGTGGCGGCTGAAGTTGGGGATTGTCTCACCAATGGCAACGGGTCCTGTGATGCTGAAACCAGGGGACACTCTCTTGTCAGCTCAGGCTTCAAGACACAGGGGGAACTTCTCTCCCATCCAGGAAGTGACTGTGGGACCAGAACAGGACTCTCCACAACCACATGCCCCTACATCATCCAGCAGCTCCCTCCCAGGACTGGCGGACACTCAGGAAAAACAGAGAGGGACATGGGAGAAGCAGGTGAGGATAGGGCTTTAGTTGCAGCAGCCGGTGGTGATGGCTCAGCTAAAGTGGAGAACTGCTGCTGAACCCCCTCTCCAGGAATAAGACAATTCATTTTGGGGTGTTAAAAAATGAAAGGATACTTGCCTTAGCTCCCGGGGACTGGTGGTTGCTGCTGCTGTAGGTCCAGACAAAGCCCTTCCTGAGACTGCGGAGGCCATCTGGCGAGGAGGGTGAAATGCCAGAGCCAGGGGATGCTCCATCATCAGCTCAGACTCCAATCCACCTGATGAACCTCCATCCAGCTGAGCTGCTAGCTCTGGAAGGAGCCATGGCTTATAATCCAGCAACAGTTCTGTCTCTGCTAACAAAACCCACCGGTGCTCCTCCAGCTCCTCAGCAGTGGCATTGTCAGGGGGTAAGGAAGCTGCGTGCGCAATCCAGCAAACTGTGGGCTCTTTCAGCGCCAGAGTGATGGTAAATGGTGAGTGCCACTGTTTGGGAGGAGAAGGCAGGGCTGCAGCTGGATGACAATGAGAGGCTGGAGACTTCCACACCCGGGGACGCTTCTTCACTGGCACAGGTACAGCTGGAGGAGAGGTTTTTCCCAGCCTGCAGAGTGTGGGTTGAGGATTAGTGGCTGAGGCAAGGAGAACCGCAAGTTCCGGATAGCTCCACAGGCTGGGGTATGCCTCTATGACCTGTGCCACGCTATCTAAACATTGCAGCGTCCCCTTGGGAGTGTGGGAAGCGCGAGCGTCCGAGATGATGTCTTCCAACAGCCCCGCAGCCCAACACTCCACCTTGTCCAGTCCAAAAACAAGACAGTCCGTGTGGGCTGACATCCCAGCAAAAACAGACTGCAACAAAAATAGAAGGAAGGAAAAAACAAAAGAGCAAATCCACAGTCCCCTGGGTCCACACTGGTAGTGCCCTTCTGTCATAAATGCCCCTAAAAGCAACAAAGACCCAAATCTCCCTACGGGTACAAATAAAGTAACCTGAACCTGAACCTGAAATGCTGGAGCTGTGAGTTTGCAAGGTCTAATAAAAACACAAAAATATAACAGGGTAGGAACTTACAGGCATGGTGATTAAAACAGGCAGAATAGCATGTAGGCTAAGGCGTATGGAAACGCTGGAGAAAACGTGGAACACACGTTAGGAGATAAAGTGAAGCGTGGGACAGATGCTAGGATTCAGGGCGAAGGACACTGCACCAAACTGTGGTGCAGCGGCCCTTAAATAGTACCAGGTGTGGGGAGCGTGAAATAACGAAGCTGAATTGGTTCATAATTCAGGTTTTATTCATGCACTTCATCCCCAGCCTTCTCTCAAGAACACAAGAGAGTGAGCTGCATCAGACCTTCACATTTATACATTTCACACAAAGGGAGAATCACATATCCCTGTCAAAACCCCCTATTGACATTAACTCCCCCTCCGGTCTCTCAGTCCTCCACCTGTCTCCTAGGAGGTCGGGAAGTCCTTTCAGTCCCTTATCGCCGTACCTCCGTCCTCTTGTTGTTAACCGCAGGTGGTCCAGACATATTGTTCCATTCAGGACGTGAAGTCAATCCACACATGCAATCTCCAGCATCCCCTTTATGCTTATGCATATGTGGGCCAAAATACATGGGCTACATAACCCCCCCCCAAACGTCGAAGAATGGACAATATATTAAAATTCAGAGAACATGTCAATATCAACAGCACAGTCTATACCACATGACCACATCAAAAATCAGTGATAACATCAATAGTATAGTCCAGGGGTGGGCAGTGAGGGCCATTCCACTGCAGGTTTTCTGTTCCACCCATTCTCTTCAGCAGGTGTTTACTCTAATCAGCTTCAAGGATTGCTAATCAGTGAAAACACCTGCTGAAGGGACTGGGTGGAGTAGAAAACCTGCAGTGGAATGGCCCTCCATGGCACATGATTGCCCACCCCTGGTATAGTCTATACCACATGATCACATCAAACATCAAACAGTCAGTCCATACGCCGTCTGGGCTTCAACCGTCTTCCGAATCTGCTGTAGGCAGGTCTCGGCGTCCCTGCAGCGCCGTCCTGCAAAGAATCTGCTGACTGCGGAAGAGAGTGGTTATTTGATCCCTGCGGGGGCTCCGGGACGCGTTCCCTGGGGAGTCTGCCACGTCGAGGTGCCCTCGCTACCCGTACAGGCTTGTCGTTCATCACAAAGGCAGGCTTTAGTCTGTCAATACTGACTGTCTCTTTTCTGTCTCCCAAATCTAGCACAAAATGCTTATCACCTGTCTCCAGCACCCTATATGGCCCATCATATGGCGGTCGGAGGGTTGGTCTTAGAGCCTCGTGCCTGACAAAAACGAACTCAGCATTTTTTAAAGCTTTGGGAACAAAAACGCGTGGAAAAGTGTGATGAACGGGGCCCGGGAGTATGTCCGCTCCCGTGCCGATCGGTGGTCCAAGAGCCGGGAGGCGTCCCGGTTCCAGATTTTCTGGTAGAAACTCACCGGGCAGCCTGAGAGGTTGTGCAAAAACTAACTCCGCTGGGGAGGCATTTAAATCCTCCTTAGGCGCAGAACGCAACCCTAATAAAACCCATGGTAGTTTGTTTACCCAATCTGCATCCGTAAGCAACGCTCTGAGGGCTGCCTTCAAAGACCTATGAAAACGCTCGCATAAACCATTAGCCTGAGGGTGATAAGCGGTAGTGCGTTGAATTTTCGCTCCTAAGCTGCTGGCCATCGCTGACTACAGCTCAGAGACAAATTGAGGCCCTCTGTCGGACGTAATATCCGACGGGACCCCGAAATGCGCTACCCAGGCCGTCAAAAAAACGCGAGCCACCTCTGCGGCCGTGGTCGATGCCAGTGGGACCACTTCCGGCCAGCGTGTGGTTCGGTCCACCATTGTCAAAAGATGTGTGAACCCCTGCGACGACGGTAGGGGGCCCACGAGGTCAACGTGCACGTGATCTAATCTTTTGGCCGGAATGTGGAACGGTTCTAAAGGGGCTCTTGTGTGCTTATGAATTTTGGCCCGCTGACAAGCCATGCAGGTCCTTGCCCACTCTTTCACGTGCTTGCGCAGGCTCGGCCAAACAAACTTCTCCGCTACCATTTTCACAGAAGCGCGCACCCCTGGGTGTGCCAGGGAGTGAACCGAGTCAAAAACTGCCGCCTGGAGCTCGTATCTGTGATGTAGAGCAGCTTATTTCTTTCGCCGAGAGCCGAAGCTGCTAACGATTCTCGGTTCTGCCGTTTTCCCAACTTCTTGAAGTTGCACGGCGGCACACACCTGTGCGCCCTATCTGCGAACCACCGATGATAAAAACAGAGATCCTCTCCTCCGCTGCGTCGGGACCGTGCCTCTGCCACTGGGCCAGCACCTCCGCCGCGTTGGGGCCGCGCCACTGCCATTGTTGGTAGGCTTGGCTCCGCTGTCTCCAGCTTGTCGCTGCTTCGGGTCGCCGCCGTGGTCGTCTGCTCGCCACAGGAGCTGAGGAGCCTCTGCGCCTCTTGGGCCAGCTCACGGAAATCCTGCTGGGTCTCACAACGCATGCTGGACAGCGTTCCTCTCATATGCGTTGGGAGGTTAGTCAGGAAGATGTACTTAAAGAGGAAATCATCGTCGTCTGACCCCCTCAGCTGCAGCATGTCTTCCATCAGGGCAACTGGCCTGTGTCCTCCTTGGTTGAGCATAGCCAGAAGCCTCCTAGCCCTCTCTTCGGCTGAGGGCGTGAAACACTTGGTGAGGGCAGCCTTCAATCTGCCATATTTGTCTTCGGCGGGTGGCTGCTGTACCAAGCTCCGCACGCATCGAGCTGTGCAGTTGTCGAGTCTAGCGAGGACGTGGTAGAACTTAGTGTCATCCGCCGTTATGCCTGCGAGCGTGAACTGTGCCTCCGCCTGGAGGAACCACGAGTCTGGGTTGTCCTGCCAGAATTCCGGCAGTTTGACGGCGATGGCGCTCGCTAGGACAGACTCCAATGAGTCCTGATCGTGGAGAGCATTTCCAGGCATTCTCACACGTCACTGGTCACCAATGTGGGGAGCGTGAAATAACGAAGCTGAATTGGTTCATAATTCAGGTTTTATTCATGTACTTCATCCCCAGCCTTCTCTCAAGAACACAAAAGAGTGAGCTGCGTCACACCTTCACATTTATACATTTCACACAAAGGGAGAATCACATATCCCTGTCAAAACCCCCTATTGACATTAACTCCCCCTCCGGTCTCTCAGTCCTCCACCTGTCTCCTAGGAGGTCGGGAAGTCCTTTCAGTCCCTTATCGCCGTACCTCCATCCTCTTGTTGTTAACCGCAGGTGGTCCAGACATATTGTTCCATTCAGGACGTGAAGTCAATCCACACATGCAATCTCCAGCATCCCCTTTATGCTTATGCATATGTGGGCCAAAATACATGGGTTACACCAGGAAGAATTAACAAATGATAACAGGTGTGGGTAACAGGAGCGAGGATGATTGACCTAAATACTAACAGCTGAGACAGACCGTGAACTTGAACCAAAAAAGAAGTAAACAAAGGCGACTGTCAAAATAAAAGCACAGACTGGGATGAGTAGTGGCAAAGGATAACTAACAAGGAAATAAGCAATGCTACAAAATCAGAAACAAACCAGATAATACAAAAAGGAGAAATTGACCTATCATGGTGAGGACAAGATAAACATAAACCCAAGAGATGCAAATAATACAATACTAATAGCAACATTACAAAAAGAGAACTGAAGGTAAAGGTGAGGGTAGGCTCATGTCAAAACTATTTTTTTTTTTTTTTTTTTTTTTGCTAGTCATTAACATTTGTTTGTTCTCTCCCATAGATTGAGTCCCCATCGTGCTGTTTGCTCTATTCTTTTCATCTTCTCTGTCCCCTCACCCCCCAGCCAGTCGCAGCAGATGACTGCCCCTCCCTGAGCCTGGTTCTGCTGGAGGTTTCTTCCTGTTAAAAGGGAGTTTTTCCTCTCCACCGTCGCCAAGTGCTTGCTCACAGGGGATCACCTGATTGCTGGGGTCTTTCTGCAACTGTGGGGGTTCCCCCCTACAGTTGATAGTGCTATGAGATGACTGTTGTTGTGAAATGGCGCTATATAAATAAAGTTGAATTGAATTGAATTGAATTGAAAACTGGCAAATAATATTTATAATATGAAACTGGATGGCCATGGACGCATAATATAAATGATAAAATAATAGTAACTAAACTAAGAATAGAAACTTTCATCAACAGAAACAAATGGCAAACTCAAATAACATGATACATCCAAAACCAAGCACGAAGTAAATAATAAAACTGAGATGAGGAAACACCGAAAATAATCGAAAGCGTGAGCACGGTACTCCCACCGTGCTCCGCATTGTGACAGTTTGTTTACATGTATAGCATGAGGCAGTTACACTTCCTGTCCATTACTCAACATGGTCCGTGTGGAACTTCGGTATGTCTCTGCACCGAACCGAATGTGCCGTACCGAAAAACCTGAATATGAATCCATGTACCATTACACCCCGAGTACATGTACTAGTCAGTCCCTCCAGGATTTCGCTGGATGTTTTTATGATTGTTGCGTCCCAAAAAGCCTGAATTGGAGAGCTTTTGTAAAAAGTTGCGATAAAAGTTGCGATGTTTTTAGACTTTTTTTTTGCACTAAAAGTTGTGGGAAGAATTACAGATTTTAAAGCTGATGTTTTTTTTTCCAGTTTACTGCAGTGATATTCTATATAACTATACAAGAAAAGCACAGGATTATCAAAAATTTCCTATTACAGTGATTTGCAAATTAAGCAGAAACTTCTGCTATACAGAAAAACTCTTTAGTGCAACAGCAAATACAGACTTTAACACAATATCCATTACAACAGCTAAATTGTATTGAATGCATGTTAAAGAGTACAGATTTGGAAATTATTGGCAGCACCATCTCCCTACGGTCCCCAACCACTCAGTACCGAGTGTAGAGGAAAAAATAAATAATTTATTCTTTTGCTCTGTATTGTCTATTGCAGTCTGTGTTTTTCTGGAAAAAAATAGACAATATTCTCTCTCTTTCCATGCCTAACTCCTACCCGTCTATCTGCTGCACGTCTCGACACACACACACTTGTCTGAAACACAGCTTTTATTTATGGCAGGGCGGGGGGGGGGGGTAGGTGCTTGCTCAGATTGGAGACTCAGTTTTAAAGCTCATTGACAAGATGCAGTAATGATTTTACCTCTAAAGATGTATAAATGTTCAAACACTGGCTGTAGTGTTAGAATTGCTTGTTTTGTTAGTGGTTTTATGGCATTTGTCCTCACACGTGCTCCTGCGATAGGGTGCTTTTGGAGCAGGCGGACATTTGTCAACACAAACGCAGTGCTTCATACACGTGGTAAGGATCGAGACATGGCGAGACATCCACCGGCAGGCTGGGGAAGACAAAGGAAGGAACGGTGTTGGAAACCTCACGGGTGAGTGTTTTTTAAATCACACACTCTGCTTTGATGTGTTCTGTTAATACTCACTGTAAACACGGAAGTGAACGTGGTGCAGTGATGCATTTAATAGGTTAGACTGAGCATTTGAGCGCCAGTTAGAGACAAATTTGATTGGTGAAATTGGTGGAAGTTGACAAGGATTGATCAAAGTTGTGGAAAAGTTGCGGTGATTGGACAAAGTTGCAAAGTCACGCAATAGTTGCGCTGATTGGCTGATTTTGCGTGAATTGACGTGATCACAACATCGCAAAATCTTGGAGGGACTGACTAGTACTGTACATGTATAGTGAATCGACAAGCGAAAAGATTAATCCGCCATGTACATGTACTAGTAAATGAATGGAACTACACGGTACATGTACTAGTACTTTTGGAGGTCATGTATGCATGCGCTGCATGTGTATGCACTAAGCACAGCCAGAGTAGCAGCAAAGTAGTGCGGTCCATGCTTTGCATTATGTAAAGCATTATGCACCATAATGCTTTGCATAATGCACGGCATACTATTACCACATGCACATTTACACTGTGAACGAATCAACAAGCAAAAAGATGAATCCACCTCAGTCAAATCTTACGAGTGCACATTATACTAGTCATGGTATCGCTGGAAAGCCAGCAATAAGCGAGCTAGAGATATCAACAAGGGCATAACTTTGGGTTAAACATGGGGGGGGGGGGGGTTAAGATTTCTGCCCATATAAGGCTTTTTCTTAAAGCAAAAAAGTCACCATACAGTATGTGTCCTAGTGTGGAGGAAGAGTGCGAAGTCATTGATTAAAGGGCAAGGCTAATTTACCTCTTTATTTTGTCATTCTAATATTAATAACTGTAGTAAAAAGAATTTCTGTCATTTACCAAATATATCTTCATCCTTGTAATGGTCTATTTATGCTATTATGAAGCAGCAGACCTACTTAATACCTATTACGTGTCAAGTATTTCAGCACTGGCAGAAACCAAGCATAAAAGTTTTGACTATTTGTCAAGAATTGCCCTTCAGGGCAGAGATGAGAGGCTCACGTGCTGGACTGCTAGTTTGTGAAATTTATTAAGAAAACAAAACACAAAGTCCAAAATTGTGCTCCAACACAAAATCCAAACAGACAAGCAAAACAAACTTACAGGTTGAACACACCAGAACAAGGGCTGGGTTCTGGTGGAGAAGAGGATGAGTAACTTAATACTCCAGCAAAGAGAAATGAAAATAACAGCCATTAAATAGGGTCAGAAACAAATGATACAAGTGATGACAGGTGTGGGTCACATGAGCGGGCAGGAGGTAACAAAGATTACAACTGGGATCAGCTGGGAGCAATGAGAGGGAGAGCCGGGACTGACAGCTGTCAAGAGTATCGCCCACAACAGAGCAAAAACAGAGCTTGTACACTTGTACAAGCCATATTTAGCCTTGCATTTATAGTGTGTATATTAAGTGTTTATTTTTTTCTTTTTTGCTTTTCTGATCTGTACGCTCCTTTTATGTGCTGCTGGAAATTTTAAATTTCCCAGAAATTTCCCAGAATTTTCCCAGAAATTTAAAATTTTTAATTTAATCCCTTTGGGAGTCATCCAGGGATTAATAAAGTTAAGTCTAAGTCTAAGTCTAAAACCCCAGAAGTGCTGCTGACAGCTGCAGCCCCAGGAAGAGAGAGGATACAACAGGATATAAATACAATGAGATAACAAAGACAAATAAACCCAAACATAAAAACAATACTACAGTGAAAACAACAGGAAAATAATTCATGCTAAGGAACAATACAGGATAAGTGAAAATTAACCAAAGATAAAATAACAGGAGTAAGAACTCAAAAATACACCATACAAATATGAAAAAAGGTAAAGAGACCGAGCACGGTGGAATTCCTCCGTGCCCAGATCATGACGCTATTGTTACCTGGGGCCTCATGTACAAAGACTTGCGTGGATTTCCTCCTGAAAGATGACGTTATGGTGCATATTTAAGGCACATATATGGCATGCTTGTATGGTACGCTCTCTCCCCCCACATGCTTCCAGTAGGCATGTCGGTGCAGACCCTGCAGATCAAACGTCCATAAGAACAATGCCCCAGCAGGGACCTCGGCTAGGAGGTGGGTGCTGGAGGAAGACGGAGGTGGAAGACAATGTCCCAGCAGGAGCCCCGAGGTGGAGAGGAGAACAGAAGCGCCAGCAAGTCTCGGGGACTGTGGGTTCATATATTTACCTAACTTAGGTGGGGTGAAGGTGTGAGATACGTGATGTGGGGGTTTTGTATCTCTGGGATATAAAAGCTGTGAGGAAAGTGGGATCTGTCTCTTTTTCTGCTGAGAACTTTGATGTTAGAAGATGTGACTTTCAATAAAGCTTTCCTGAGAAAATACACTCAGTCTCGTTTGTAAGGCATCTTCTACACTGGTGACCTACAACTACCTATGGCCGGTGACGGCGTGATTTCCGCACCGGACTCTTCAGGAGCCAACTGGGTTAACGCGGCTACCAAGCTACAGCTGCCTGACTTCTGGCAACATAACCCGCGCTCCTGGTTTACCACTGTGGAGGCGCAATTCCACCTTCGGGAAATCTCAGCGGATGCAACGAGGTTCTACCATGTCGTCGCGAAGCTGGACAGCCTCACAGTGCAACGGGTGGAGAGCCTGACCAACCACCCGCCCCAAGACGACAAGTATAGCGCATTGAAAGATGCCCTCATCCGAGCCTTCACTCCCTCGCTGGAAGAGCGGGCAGAGAAGCTCCTGGCGCTGACAGAGGGAGAAGCAGACAGGCCAGCGGATCTAATGGCGAAGATGATGAGCCTGAGAGGTGAGGACGACGACGGTTTTATCTTCGCTCACCTTTTCCTCAGAACGCTCCCGCCAGCAGTGAGAGTCACCCTGGCCAGCTCGCAGCCACTCGTCAACCGCAACTACCACGAGCTGGGACAGGTGGCGCAACGGCTCGTCGACTCCCATAGACGGCGCGCAGCCACGACGGCAGCAGCAGAGATGACCGCCCCCTCGCGAGAAGGAGGGAGACCTGAGGCTGCGGCACCGGATCCGCTGACGGCAGCAGCGGCGGAGACCAGGAGAAGCGGAGCTGACAACGCCCTCTGCTTCTACCATCGACGTTTCGCCGAGAGAGCCCGCAGATGCGTCCCACCATGCCGGTACCTGCGCCAGGGAAACACCAAGACCGGGAGCCGGTAGCAGCCGCGACTCTCGGCACGGAGAATAGGCTGCTTTTCGTGACGGACGCGAATTCTGGGAAAGAATTCCTGGTGGACACGGGCTCCCAGCTGAGTTTTGTCAAGCCTACCTACGCGGACACACTGGCGCCGGCCAGCGGCCCCCTGGTGTTAGCGGCGAACGGCTCCACGATCAAAACCTATGGGAAGAAGACGCTCCTCCTGTCCCTCCACGGGCGCAACTTCGAGTGGACTTTCGTTGTCGCCGCAGTTAATAACAACATACTAGGTGCTGACTTTTTGTGCTCAAACAGTTTGTTAGTTGATCTTACTAATAGACGTATTGTAAATGCACTGTCTTTCTACTCTATCTCCTGCACAGCTCGGATGGCCCTGCCTTCTGCACATTCCAATGTCACAGCTGCGGGTGGTAAGTTTCATGCATTACTCAACCAGTTTCCAGCACTCACGGTCCCTACATTTTCAGCGTCAGTTGCCAAACACGGGGTCGAACATTTCATAAGTACTTCGGGCCCCCCTGTTTTTGCAAAAGCTCGGCGGTTGGACCCAGCTAAACTGGCCATCGCGCGCGAGGAATTTGCCAACTTAGAAAAGCTGGGCATAGTCCGGCGTTCGAACAGCGCCTGGTCGTCACCCCTGCACATGGTACCCAAAGCTGACGGCTCGTGGTGCCCTTGCGGCGATTTCCGCAGATTAAATAATGCTTCAGCCCACGACCGCTATCCGATTCCGCACATCCAGGATTTTTCGGCGCATTTAGCGGGGGCGCGCATCTTTTCCAAAATAGATTTGGTGTGTGGTTATCACCAAGTTCCAGTCCGTGCGCAGGACATACCCAAAACGGCAGTTATAACCCCTTTCGGGCTTTTCGAGTTTTTGCGCATGCCTTTCGGCCTCAAGGGCGCCGCGTAGACGTTCCAACGCATGATGGATGCAGTGCTGCGCGACCTCCCTTTCGTGTTCGCTTATTTGGATGATATTTTGGTAGCCAGCGCGTCCGAAGCCGAGCACAAAAGCCATCTCACAGCCGTTTTTCAGAGGCTCACAGACCACGGGCTAATCATTAACCCAGCGAAGTGCCAATTCGGGGTAGCGAAAATCGATTTTTTGGGACACCGCGTGTCGCCAGAAGGCGCAGTCCCGCTGCCGGATAAAGTGCGCGCGATAACGGATTTCCCCCAACCGCAGACGGTTAAGGCGCTGCAAGAATTTTTGGGGATGGTCAATTTTTATAACCGTTTCCTCCCAAACGCGGCACGGCTCATGCACCCATTGTACGCGGCATTAAAGAAGCAAAAACCTGCATCTAAGGTCGAGTGGTCCCCGGATTGGGAGCGCGCTTTTTCACAAGTCAAATCAGCCCTCGCGAACGCTGCGTTATTGGCACACCCGGTGCCGGCAGCTCGCATGGCGCTAACCACAGACGCCTCCGACGTGGCAGTGGGAGCGGTTGTTGAGCAACTGGTGGCAGGATGCTGGCAACCACTTGCGTTTTTCAGCAAAACATTGCGCGATAGCGAGCGTAAATACAGCGCGTTTGACAGGGAGCTTTTGGCCCTACATTTGGCCATCCGCCACTTCCAGTTCTGGTTGGAAGGGCGCCGTTTTACCGCATTCGTGGACCATAAACCCTTAACTTTTGCAATGGCTAAGGTTTCAGAGCCTTGGTCGGGCCGACAACAGAGGCAGCTGGCTGCAATTTCGGAGTTTACCACTGACATTCAACACGTAGCGGGTAAACACAATGTAGTGGCAGATTGCCTCTCGCGTGCAGTGGCAGCGACAGGCCCCCAGGGGGCAGATTCGGCGGCGGCAGACCTAGGCCAGGCTTGCGGCGCGGAAGCGCTCACAGCTCCGGTCTGCGTCGGGTTGGATTATGCAGCCATGGCCGCTGAACAGGTTGGCGACGCGGACGTGCGCGCGCTCCAGTCTGGGCCAACAGGGCTAAGGCTGGAGCACAGGGTGCTTCATAGAGGCATGCCCTCCCTAATCTGCGATACCTCCACGGGGCGTCCCCGTCCCGTAGTCCCGGCTGCGTGGCGTCGCCGTGTTTTTGACTTAATACATTCACTGGCACACCCGGGCGTCCGCGCGTCTATCAAAATGGTAGGAAAGAAGTTTGTTTGGCCGGGGCTGCGTAAACAAGTCAAAGAGTGGGCTGCAGCCTGCGCTGCATGTCAAAGAGCAAAGGTACACAAACACACACGAGCCCCTCTAGAACCTTTTCACATCCCAGCCAAACGTTTTGATCATGTGCATATTGACTTAGTAGGACCTCTTCCGCTGTCCCAGGGTTTCACACACCTTTTAATCATGGTAGACCACACCACGCGCTGGCCAGAGGCGGTTCCTCTGGCAGCAATCACAGCAGCAGACGTTGCGCGTGCCTTTTTAACAGTCTGGGTCGCACGTTTTGGTATCCCGTCAGACATAACGTCCGACAGGGGACCCCAGTTTGTTTCTGAGCTCTGGTCGTCCATGGCACTCAGCCTGGGGGTGAAAATTCATCGCACGACCGCGTATAGCCCCCAGGCCAACGGTTTGTGCGAGCGCTTCCATCGGTCATTGAAAGCAGCCCTCAGAGCGGCTCTCACGGACACAAATTGGGTTGATAAACTCCCATGGGTTTTATTAGGGTTGCGTTCAGCACCTAAAGAGGATTTGCAAGCCTCTCCGGCCGAACTCGTTTTCGCCCAACCCCTCCGGTTACCGGGAGATTTCCTCCCTGAAAACCCCGCTCCGGAGCACCTCCCCGCTCAGCTACTGCAGAGCGAAGCGGGGTCACACACCCTCCCCGGTCCCGTTCATCACAGTTTTCCACGTGTTTTTGTGCCCAAAGCCTTAAAAAATGCAGAGTTTGTCTTCGTTAGACACGACGCACAGAGGTTAGGTTTAAGGCCACCTTACGATGGACCGTTCAGAGTGTTAGAAACCGGGGAAAAGCATTTTTTGCTCGATTTGGGAGACAGGAGGGACTTAGTCTGCATTAACAGACTCAAACCCGCTTTTGTGTTAGCTGACGACCCAGTCCAGTTGGCCAGTGCCCCCCGCCGTGGCAGGCCACCCGGGAGGCGCTCTGCTAAGCTTTCACGACGATGTGTTAATGATTCTACTTCACAGATGCAGCAGACAGCCACAGGCAGAGCGAGACCTGCTCACAGCAGATATGGCAGAGAGCTGAAGCCCAAGCAGTGGGATATGTGATCTGTTGTGCCAAGTTTTTTTCTCTCTCTTGTTCTGTGTGGGGTGTCATGATTCTATGCATTTGAAATGTAACTTGTCCTTAATTGAACGTTTGGGGGGGGGGTTATATGGTGCATATTTAAGGCACATATATGGCATGCTTGTATGGTACGCTCTCTCCCCCCACATGCTTCCAGTAGGCATGTCGGTGCAGACCCTGCAGATCAAACGTCCATAAGAACAATGCCCCAGCAGGGACCTCGGCTAGGAGGTGGGTGCTGGAGGAAGACGGAGGTGGAAGACAATGTCCCAGCAGGAGCCCCGAGGTGGAGAGGAGAACAGAAGCGCCAGCAAGTCTCGGGGACTGTGGTTCATGTGTTTACCAAACTTAGGTGGGGTGAAGGTGTGAGATACGTGATGTGGGGTTTTTGTATCTCTGGGATATAAAAGCTGTGAGGAAAGTGGGATCTGTCTCTTTTTCTGCTGAGAACTTTGATGTTAGAAGATGTGACTTTCAATAAAGCTTTCCTGAGAAAATACACTCAGTCTTGTTTGTAAGGCATCTTCTACAACGTACATTTAAATCAAGAAAACGTTGTAAGCAAAACAGAAAAAAAAAAAATCCAGATGTATGAAACAGTGCCTACGCAGGAATTCAAGCACATTTCCTTTGTACATCCCAATCTACTTGAAATTAAATGCACGTGAGGAAATACCGGACTCCTCCCTTGACGCACCTCCATTTAAATATGCAATTAGATGCAAATAGACATGCAAATAGATAAAATGCATCTGGAAATATTCACAGCACTTCACCTTTTCCACGTTTTATGTTATGTTATCCTAAGTTAGTTTAACTGGCATCAAAACTGGGGATTCTAAATTGTCCTTAGGTGTGACTGTGAGAGTGAATGGTTGTCTGTCTCTCTGTGTTGACCCTGCGATGGACTGGCGATCTGTCCAGGGTGGACCCTGCCTCTCGCCCAAAGATGCTGGGATAGGCTCCAGCCCCCCCGCGACCCAAAAAGGATTAAGCGGAAGAAGATGGATGGATGGATGGATGTTATGTTACAGCCTTATTCCAAAATGGATTAAATTCATTTTTTTCCTCAAAATCATACACACAATACCCCATAATGACAACGTGAAAAAAAATTGAGATTTTTGCAAATTTGTTAAAAATAAAAAACTAAGAAATCACATGTACATAAGTATTCACAGCCTTTGCCATGAAGCTCAAAATTGAGCTCAGGTGCATCCTGTTTCCACTGATGATCCTTGAGATGTTTCTACAACTTAATTGAAGCCCACCTGTGGTAAATTCAGTTGATTGGACATAATTTGGAAAGGCACACACCTGTCTATATAAGGTCCCACAGTTGACAGTGCATGTCAGAGCACAAACCAAGCATGAAGTCAAAGGAATTGTCTGTAGACCTCCGAGACAGGATTGTCTTGAGGCACAAATCTGGGGAAGGGTACAGAAAAAATTCTGCTGCTTTGAAGATTCCAGTGAGCACAATGGCCTCCATCATCCGTAAATGGAAGAAGTTCAGAACCACCAGGACTCTTTCTAGAGCTGACTGGCCGTCTAAACTGAGTGATTGGGGAAGAAGGGCCTTAGTCAGGGAGGTGACCAAGAACCCGATGGTCACTCTGTCAGAGCTCCAGCGTCCCTCTGTGGAGAACCTTCCAGAACGCCAACCATCTCTGCAGCAATTGATCAATCACGCCTGTATGGTAGAGTGGTCAGATGGAAGCCGCTCTTTAGTAAAAGGCACATGGCATCTCGCCTGGAGTTTGCCAAAAAGCACCTGAACGACTCTCAGACCATGAGAAACAAAATTCTTTGGTCTGATGAGACAAAGATTGAACTCTTTGGCATGAATGCCAGGCGTCATGTTTGGAGGAAACCAGGCACCGCTCATCACCAGGCCAATACCATCCCTACAATGAAGCATGGTGGTGGCAGCATCATGCTGTGGGGATGTTTTTTAGTTGCAGGAACTAGGAGACTAGTCGGGATAGAGGGAAAGATGAATGCACCAATGTACAGCGACATCCTGGATGAAAATTTGCTCCAGAGCACTCTTGACCTCAGACTGGGGTGACAGTTCATCTTTCAGCAGGACAACTGACCTTAAGCACACAGCCAAGATAGCAAAGGAGTGGCTTCAGGACAACTCTGTGAATGTCCTGGAGTGGCCCAGCCAGAGCCCAGACTTGAATCCAATTGAACATCTCTGGAGAGATCTGAAAATGGCTGTGCACCGATGCTTCCCATCCAACCTGATGGAGCTTGAAGGGTGCTGCAAAGTGCAAAGGGTGAAACTGCCCAAATACAGGTGTGCCAAGCTTGTGGCATCATATTCAAAAAGATTTGAGGCTGTAATTGCTGCCAAAAGGTGCATCAACAAAGTATTGAGCAAAGGCTGTGAGTACTTATTATTTTTTACTTATACTATTTTTAATAAATTTGCAAAAATCTAAAAAAAAACCCAAAAAACTTTTTTCACGTTGTCATTATGGGGTATTGTGTGAAGAATTCTGAGGAAAAATTAATTTTATTCCTTTTGGAATTAGGCTGTAACATAACAAAACCTGGAAAAAGTGAAGCACTGTGAATACTTTCTGGATGCGCTTATATCATTAGAAATTGTAATGGGTTCTCCGAGCTTACAGGAAAACGGTTAAATCTGCGGTGGTCAGCAAAAGTTTTATCTCTGGTAATTTAGGGTGCATGAGACCAATAATTCATGGGCCACTGGCAGAGCATGGCTGAGCTCACCTGGACTGTTCTGACTCATTAACCTACTTGGGGGGCAGTCCCCAGAGGTTACACACTGGAATTTAAACCCTCAATCTCTGCTGGGCCTCCTGTCAAACATGTCATTATTTAGGGATTATTTACCACCCAGAAATGTACACAGATATAAATCCTCATGGACTGAATCCTGTTGTGTCTGAAAATTCCAAGTTCACACGATCTTGGGTTCAGCTGATGGAAAAGTGGCTCCATCTTGTGGTCGAATGTGACTTATTCACTGCATTGTAATGCAACAACCAGCAAAGTACAAAAACATTTAAGTTATTTGTAAATCTTAGGAGCAGGAATCTTTGAGCACCTCATAATTCGATTTGCTTATGATTCAGGGGGCTTCGATTCAATTTTAAAATGGTTCTTAATTGATTTTTTTTTTTCTCATCCAGGATTTGTTTCCCTTTCCATTGTGTGACAACGTGGTACTTTTAAAGCAAAGTATTTGCAGTGATCCATGAATGTACTTCCAATATCCTTTAATAAAATAAATTGAAGAGAAATGTGGCAAGTCACATGGAATGTTACATTTGCCATCATATATTATATTTCACTTATACAATACAGACATAGAGGACAATATAGAGTAAATATTGAGGGGGCACTATAACTATTATTGTTGTCAGTCACAAATTTATGAGGGAAAAAAGTATACTTATGGGAGAAAAAAGCTGTAAATTTAGAAGAAACAGTTGCAAATTCACAAAAAGTCAAATTTAAGATGCAAAAAGTAGTTAATTTACATGAAAGAGGCTAGATATCTTGTTTAGCTGGCCAGGCTCCCTATGGGGATGACAGCCCTAGCTTGTATCTGTACGGGCTGTGAAGGAGGAAACCCCATTTCAGTCCCAGGAGCAAGTGGCTTTGGCCCCTGGCTGTATTTGGTTTGAGTTGACTGCCCAAACCATCTTAAACTGTTGTCACATCACAAAAAAGTAAAGCCTCAAAATGCACTGATTATTTGATGACACATTTGCAGCTAGTGCCCAACTTGATGATGGCGGTAGAAGTCCTCCAAAATTGCCACCAAAAACAAGCAAAGTCCTGTCCACCGTGAAATTCCGACCAAAAAAGATTCTTTGAAAACTTCGCAGTCTGGATACATGCAAGGCCAAGGACCCTGATGGGATTTTTGCATTTGTACTCAAGAACTGTGCACCAGAGCTTGCACCAGCTCTGGCGAAGCTATTCCAGATTTCTTTTGAAACCAAGACAGGCTGGAAAGCCTTGAGGCTGGAAAATTGCCAGTGTGATTGCTGTACCTAAGTAGAGTAAAGCAAAGTTGAAGAGAGTAGGGCTGAGTGGGTACTAGTGGAAAAGCGGCTTAAGAAGGGTGACAAGCAAGACCCATCTAACTACAGACCTACTGTAAAACAATCACATAATTTGAGCATTCACAATGTCAGCTTTTTTTTCATGCTTCTTTGATACTTTGCTGCAGCCCCCCCCCCCCCCATACTGGTTGTAGAAGAGCTTGGAATAACGAGGCGATGTGATTTATAAACCAAAGTTTATTATCAGCTTCGCTCCTCTAACAAGTCTCATCTCAGTGCAGAAGCAGAATAAGAGATCAAACACATTCAGACCTACATACTTATACCTACACATCACAAAAGACATTGCACATCAAAGCTGACATCCCGCATTAGCTTAATCCCCCCTCCTTTGTCTTCCTACTCCTCCACCTGACCCTGGGTGGTCAGGGCGAACGATCTCCTCCATTGTCCTCTGTCTCTTCAACCTGGCCCTGGGAAGTCAGGGCGATCGATCTGGTCTCCACCGCTGCGCCTCGGATGCTCTTTGATCTTCGCTGGCGGTTGAGACCTCTTGTCCTGTTCTGAGGCGTGAGGTCGTTGTACATATGTAATCACTAAACATTCTAACATGCTTATACATATGTAGGTTATGGGATATATGATTAATATAAACCACAGCCCCCCCAAACGACTAAGAAAAGGACAATAAAAGAAAGTCCACAGTTTAAGATAATTTCTATGACATACCAACTGTTAAACCTCTTGACAAGGAAAAAAAAAAAAAACTTTCCAGCAGCTATGCTCCTGTAGAGAATTCAGTGGTAATCATAACAGCATAGTAATATCACAAATCAGTCTTAAAACTGTCACAGCACAATCTGATAAAATAGTTAACAACTTTAGGTTAATTTGTATCAGTTCCTGTGCCGTCTGGGTTTTAGTCTTCTCCCGAATCTGCTGTGGGTCCGTTTGGGCGTCCTGGCGGGACCTTCCTGTAAGGAATCAGCAGCTTGGGGAGGAGAGTGGTTATTTGTTCCCTGCAGGGGGGCTGAGTCTTTTTTCTTGGGGGGTCTACCCCGCCGAGGTGCTCTCGCCAACCGTGCAGGTTCGTCTCTCAACAAGAAGGCAGGTTTAAGTCTGTCAATGCTGACTGTTTCTTTTCTGTCCCCTAAATCAAGCACAAAATGCTTATCACCAGGTTCCAGCACTCTGAATGGTCCATCGTATGGTGGACGGAGGGTAGATTTTAAAGCTTCATGCCTAACAAAAACGAATTCGGCGTTTTTTAAAGCTTGGGGGACAAAACCCGTGGAAAAGAGTGGTGTGCCGGTCTGGGGAGAGTGTCCGGTCCGCTGCTGCCTGAAAGCCTCATGGCTGGAAGATGCCCAGACTCTGGGTTCTCTGGTAAAAATTCACCTGGGAGTCTGAGAGGTTGTGCAAAAACTAATTCTGCTGGGGAGGCGTCTAGATCCTCTTTAGGCGCAGCACGCAACCCCAATAAAACCCAGGGGAGTTTATTTACCCAATTTGTATCCGTTAGTGAGGCTCTGAGGGCGGCCTTTAAAGATCTGTGAAAGCGCTCGCATAACCCATTAGCCTGAGGGTGATAAGCGGTGGTGCGGTGAATTGTCGCCCCTAAGCTGCTGGCCATGGCTGACCAAAGCTCTGAGACAAATTGAGGCCCCCATCGGACGTGATGTCCGATGGGACGCCGAAACGTGCCACCCAGTTTGTCAAAAAAACACGAGCGACTTCCACCGCTGTGGTTGACGCCAGAGGGACCGCCTCAGGCCAGCGTGTAGTACGGTCTATCATTGTTAACAGGTGTGTGAAACCCTGAGACGAAGGTAGTGGTCCCACGAGGTCGACATGAACGTGGTCGAACCTTCTAGCTGGGATTCGAAAAGGCTCTAGAGGGGCTTTTGTGTGTTTGTGTATTTTGGCGCGCTGACAAGACATGCAAGTTTTTGCCCATTCCTTTACATTTTTGCGCAGGCCGGGCCACACAAACTTTTCGGCGACCATTTTAACCGAGGCGCGCACACCCGGGTGCGCGAGGGAGTGAATTGAGTCAAAAATACGGCGGCGCCATGCAGCTGGGACTACTGGGCGAGGTCGGCCGGTTGAAACGTCGCAGATTAGGGGGGGTACACTGTCGCGTAAACCCCTTTCCTCCAGCCTTAACCCTGTTGGTCCAGACAGGAGTGCGTGCACGTCCGTGTCACTGCTTTGCTCCTCTGCCATGGCTGCGCAATCTATCCCTATGTGAATTGGGGCCGCGTACATGTTTGCGCTGGCGAAGAGTTCTGCGGCTGAGGAAGTATAATCTGTCTCCTCGCGCTCTGGCGATGTCACAGCGCAAGAGAGGCAGTCTGCTACCACGTTAAGTTTGCCTGCCACGTGTCGAATGTCTGTGGTGAACTCTGAAATTGCAGCTAGCTGTCTTTGTTGCCTGCCTGACCATGGTTCTGAAATTTTAGCCATCGCAAAGGTGAGTGGTTTGTGGTCTACAAAAGCTGTGAAACGCCGCCCTTCTAACCAGAACTGGAAGTGGTGGATGGATAAATGAAGCGCTAGCAGCTCCCTGTCAAAAGTGCTGTATTTACGCTCCGTTTGGTTTAACGATTTGCTGAAAAATGCCAAAGGTTGCCAGGTTCCGCCAACGTGTTGTTCCACAACTGCCCCTATGGCCAGGTCTGAAGCGTCTGTGGTTAGCGCGATGCGGGCCGAGGGATCAGGGTGAACCAACAATGTGGCGTTCGCTAGAGCACTTTTTACTTCCGCGAAGGCGCGTTCGCGCTCCGGGGTCCATTCGACCGCATTGGAAGGCTTTTGTTTTCTGAGCGCGGTATACAGGGGCTGCATGAGTTGAGCTGCGCGGGGGAGGAAACGGTTGTAAAAATTAACCATTCCCAAAAATTCTTGCAGCGATTTGACCGTTTGTGGTCGTGGAAAATTTTTTACTGCGCGAACTTTGTCTGGCAATGGGACTGCCCCCTCTGGTGAAACTCTGTGTCCCAAAAAATCAATTTGTGACACGCCGAATTTGCATTTGGCTGGATTGATTATTAACCCGTGCTCTTCTAGTCTCTGAAAAACCGTAGTGAGGTGTTGTTCGTGTTCTTCCTCCGACGAGCTGGCTACCAGCATATTGTCGAGGTAGACGAACACGAAAGGGAGATCGCGTAATACCACGTCCATCATCCGCTGAAAGGTTTGAGCAGCGCCTTTGAGGCCAAACGGCATCCGCAAAAATTCAAAAAGACCAAAAGGGGTTATTACAGCCGTTTTAGGAATGTCTTCCGCTTGAACGGGGACTTGGTGATAGCCGCGGACCAGGTCTATTTTAGAAAAAATGCACGCACCTGCCAGATGTAGTGAGAAATCTTGGATGTGAGGAATTGGGTAGCGGTCATGCGCTGTCGCATTGTTTAATCTGCGGTAATCGCTGCACGGTCTCCAAGAACCGTCGGTTTTCGGGACCATGTGGAGTGGCGATGCCCAGGGGCTTTTCGAGCGTCTAATAATGCCTAATTTTTCCAGGGTGGCAAACTCGTCCCGTGCTATGGCGAGCTTGGTCGCGTCTAAGCGCCGAGCTTTGGCGAACACGGGTGGGCCTGTTGTGGGAATGAAATGTTCAACCCCGTGTTTCGCTACTGTTGCTGAAAATTTTGGAACTGTGAGTGCTGGAAATTGGGTGAGGAGTTGGTCAAACTTACCTCCTGCTGTTGTGACGCTTGCCTGCACGGGTGGTGGAGAGACTCGAGCTGAGCAGGGGATAGAATAAAATGACAGTGCATTAACCAAACACCTATTTGCTAGATCAACTAACAACCCATGTGCACACAAAAATTCAGCACCCAACAAGTTAAAACTCACCGCCGCTACAATAAATGTCCATCTATAGTTGCGGCCGTGAATGCAAAGAGGCAGGCTCCTTTCACCGTAAGTGTCGATGATGGAGCCGTTGGCTGCCATCGCCCCATTTCCTCGGGGACCCATGGCCCGATCTGCGTGGGAAGGGGTGATAAAGCTCAGTTGAGCTCCGGAGTCGATCAGGAACTGTCTCCCGGTGTGTCCGTCAGTCACATAAAGAAGTTTATTTTTTTCGCCGAGAACCGCAGCCATTAACGGTTCTCGGTTTTGGCGTTTTCCCGAACTTTTGAACTTGCAGGGGGGAACACATTTGTACACCCCCTCGGCGAAACGGTGGTGGTAATAGCAGATGTTGTTCCGCCTGCTGCGTCTTGGTCGTGTTGCCACCATGGTGGGCGGGCTCTGCTCGGTTGTCTGTGGTTCTCCGCTGCTCTGGGCGTCTGCGGATGCTGCTGTGGCCACCTGTTCCCCGCAGGCGTTGGTGAGTCGCTGCGCTTCTCGGGCCAGCGCGCGGAAGTCCTGCTGGGTGCTGCACCGCATGTTGATCAGCGTCCCTCTCATGTGTGGCGGCAGAGTGCTGAGGAAGATGTGTTGGAAGAGGAAGTTGTCATTGTCCTCTTCCTTGAGCTGCAGCATGTCCTCCATGAGGGCCTTGGGTCTGCATCCTCTGTGGCCGAAGATCGCCAGGATCCTCTCTGCTCTCTCCTCGGCTGAGGGGACGAAGTTCTCGACGATGGTCGCCTTCAGCTCTCTGTATTTGTCATGGGCGGGCGGCTGTCGGATTATGCTCCGCGCGCATCTTGACGTGGCAGCGTCGAGTTTGGCGACGATGTGATAAAACTTCGTCTCGTCCGCCATTATGCCCGCCAGTGCAAACTGAGCCTCAGCTTGCTGGAACCACGAGCTCGGGTCTTCTTGCCAGAATTCTGGCAGCTTGACGGTAACGGCGCTTGTGTGGGCCGTCCTTGATGTGTCCACCGGGTGAGAGCGCCTTTCTTCTGCTCTCACGGCGGGGCTGGGGATGGTGCTTGGTTGAGCCCTCTCTTCTGCCGTGGGGGAACGTCTTCCATCCGTTCCCCTGTCTGCATGGGCGCCGGCGCTTGCCTGGGTCGCCTCCGATGAGTCAATCGCGGAAGAACGTCTCTGTTCCATCCTCACGTCTGGTCACCAGTGTAGAAGAGCTTGGAATAACGAGGCGATGTGATTTATAAACCAAAGTTTATTATCAGCTTCACTCCTCTAACAAGTCTCATCTCAGTGCAGAAGCAGAATAAGAGATCGAACACATTCAGACCTACATACTTATACCTACACATCACAAAAGACATTGCACATCAAAGCTGACATCCCGCATTAGCTTACTCCCCCCTCCTTTGTCTTCCTACTCCTCCACCTGACCCTGGGTGGTCAGGGCGAACGATCTCCTCCATTGTCCTCTGTCTCTTCCACCTGGCCCTGGGAAGTCAGGGCGATCGATCTGGTCTCCACCGCTGCACCTCGGATGCTCTTTGATCTTCGCTGGCGGTTGAGACCTCTTGTCCTGTTCTGAGGCGTGAGGTCGTTGTACATATGTAATCACTAAACATTCTAACATGCTTATACATATGTAGGTTATGGGATATATGATTAATATAAACCACACTGGTACTCTCCATTTAATCCAACACTTTTGTTCTTTATTAGTGACGTACTTCGCTCTGCTCTGTCCATTCTGTTTGTCATCTGCTGAGATCACTGCCTTTTTTATGTTGATATCCATGTTCAAATGTCTGGGTTAGTGAAGACAGATAACTGAAAGATGCCCTGGGTGTGTTAAACCTACTTCATAGTCCAGGCCTCTAGAATGCTTGCAGATTTCCCTTGGTAAACAAAACAAAAAAATAAAAGTATACCCACACTGTGAGTCTGTAAAAACAAACAGTTTTGGTTTGTTGGTTTATCGTTCATATATTGTCTGAAGCCAATCCTGGCCTTGCTTGCCACTATCCTCTCATCTATGCTTATGCATTTGCCTGCAGTGGCCATTTTGGTATAGAGAGGTTTGATTTTTAACAGTTACACAGATGATGAGACCAAGAAATGGCTTCAGATGTAGTCCTACCAGTGTTGGGCAAGTTACTAAAAAATAGTAACTAATTACAGTTTGTGGCACACATATATGCACATATGTTGGTTTCAGATGCTCCACAGATATATAACTGTATGCTTATTGTATACTTCATGTCTCAGGGGAACAAAGGGACTGAGCCTTCCAGAGGTAACGGGAGGGTGTGAGATCTGGCCTTTTGTTTCAAGGAGATGGCCTTGAGAGATTTCCTGACCCCCGGAGACTAGGAGGTGGATGGTGTTAAGACCGGAGGAAGTTACATTGTGACTGGGATTAAGTACCATGTGACTGTATGTTTGATTAAGCACCATGTGATTGTATATTCTCTTTTTCTGCTTTTGAAGGTTGGAGAATGTGATTGTGAATAAAGCTGAACCTGAGGAATACACTCAGTCTCGTCCTTCACAACTCTCCACACTGGTGACCTTACGACGAAGCATGAGCAGAAGTAATTCTCCTGAGCCGGACTCGTCAGAAGCCAGCCGGACGAATGCCGCCACGTTCCAGCTGCTGGACTTCTGGCAGAACAGTCCGCGCTCCTGGTTTAGCGCGGTCGAGGCGCAGTTCAACCTCCGGAGAATTTCGAGAGACGACACAAAATTCTACCATGTGGTGGCGAAGCTGGACAACCACACAGTCCAGAAGGTGGAGAGCCTGGTCAACCACCCACTGGACAGTGACAAGTACGGTACATTGAAGGCTGCGCTTATCAGCCACTTCACCCCCTCGGTGCAACAGCGAGCAGAGGGGCTCCTGGCGTTGACGGAGTTTGAGAACGACAGACCCGCAGACCTGATGGGGAAGATGCTGAGGTTGAGAGACTCCGATGATGACAGCTTTATCTTCACCCACCTTTTCCTCAGGACCCTACCGTCAGCGGTGAGAGTGACCCTGGCCGGTTCACCGCTGTTGGCCCGACGAGACTACCACGAGCTGAGCCAGGAGGCACAGCGACTCGTCGACGCCCACAAATGGAGCACAGCTTCGGCCGCAGCAGCAGAGCTAGGCGCGACGTCTCGAGACGGCATGGGGCCAGAGGCTGCAGCACCAGACTCACCGACGACGGAGGCAGCAAGGGCCAGGCGACACGGAGCGGACGACGTCCTTTGCTTCTACCATCGCCGTTTCGCAGAGAGGGCACGCAAGTGCATCCCACGGTGCCACTTCAAGCGCTCGGGAAACGCCAAGGCTGGGGGTCGGTAGCAGCCGCGGCCCTAGGAGAAGAGAACAAGCTGCTCTACCTGAAGGACGCACGCTCGGGGGGGCAATTCCTCGTGGACACAGGCTCCCAGCTGAGCTTCATCACACCTTCCTACGCGGACCGGCTGGCACCTTCCAGTGGTCCCCGGGTGACAGCAGCGAATGGCTCGGCGATTAAGACCTTCGGTGAGAGGACTCTGCTTCTGTCTTTGCAGGGCCGTACATTCGAGTGGACTTTTGTTGTAGCAGCAGTCAATTTCAACATGTTAGGGGCTGATTTTTTGTGCTCACATGGTTTATTGGTTGATCTTGCTAACAGACGCCTGGTTAATGCACTCTCATTTTATTCTATTCCCTGCACAGCTCGAGTGGCCCCACCAACTGCACAAGCCAACGTCACAGCTGCGGGTGGTAAGTTCCACATACTCCTCACTCAGTTCCCAGCACTCACGGTCCCAACGTTTTCGGCGACAGTGGCTAAACATGGGGTGGAACATTTTATTTCTACCACCGGCCCACCCGTTTTTGCAAAAGCTCGGCGCTTGGACTCAGCTAAACTGACCATAGCGCGCGAGGAGTTTGCCAACCTGGAAAGACTGGGCATCATCAGGAGGTCGAAGAGCCCCTGGGCTTCGCCGCTCCATATGGTCCCAAAGGATGATGGCTCGTGGCGACCTTGCGGTGCTTTCCGCAGGTTGAATAACGCTACAGCGCACGACCGCTATCCGATCCCGCACAGCCAAGATATTTCGGTGCATTTGGTGGGGGCGCGCATTTTTTCTAAAACAGATTTTGTACGCGGTTACCACCAGGTTCCAGTGCGCGCTGAGGACATACCCAAAACAGCGGTAATAACTCCTTTCGGGCTTTTAGAGTTTTTGCGCATGCCGTTTGGGCTTAAAGGCGCAGCGCAGACGTTCCAACGCATGATGGACGCGGTTCTGCGCGACCTCCCCTTCGTGTTTGTCTACTTGGACGACATATTGGTAGCCAGCGCGTCTGAAGACGAACACGAAAACCACCTCACAGCAGTTTTCCGGAGGTTGGCAGAGCACGGGTTAATAATCAACCCAGCGAAGTGTCAGTTCGGGGTGGCGCAGATTGATTTTTTGGGGCATCGTGTCTCTCCAGAAGGAGCGGTTCCTCTGCCCGACAAAGTGCGCGCAATAACAAATTTTCCCCAACCACAAACGGTCAAAGCGTTACAGGAGTTTTTGGGAATGGTGAATTTTTATAACCGTTTCCTCCCTCACGCAGCGCAGCTCATGCAACCATTGTATGCTGCACTAAAAAAACAAAAACCCACAAAAAAAATCGAATGGTCTCTGGAGCGGGAACGCGCATTCACTGAAGTCAAAATAGCCCTGGCAAACGCTGCGTTGTTGGCACATCCAGACCCAATGGCCCGCATAGCGCTCACTACTGACGCGTCTGACGTGGCCATAGGAGCGGTCGTGGAACAGTATGTAGCAGGAGCTTGGCAACCGCCCGCCTTTTTCAGCAAGACCTTGCGCGATAGTGAACGAAAATACAGCGCATTCGACAGGGAGTTGTTAGCTCTCCACTTGGCCATTCGCCATTTCCAGTTTTGGCTGGAGGGACGCAGTTCCACCGTGTTCGTGGATCACATGCCGCTGACTTTCACGATGGCCAAGATTACAGAACCGTGGTCGGGCCGGCAGCAGAGACAGCTGGCTGCCATCTCGGAGTTTACTACCGATACCCAGCATGTAGCGGGTAAACTTAATGTAGTGGCGGACTGCCTCTCACGCGCCGTGGCGGCTCCAGCCCGCGCAGAGGTAGATTTTGCAGCCATGGCCGCGGACCAGGTTAGCGACGTGGAAGTGCGCGCGGCCCCAGTCCGCGTAGGGATAGATTATGCAGCCATGGCCGCGGATCAAGTTGCCGACGCGGACGTGTGCGCGCTCCAGTCTGGACCAACAGGGTTAAGGCTGGAGAACAGGGTGCTACAAGATGGTATGCCCCCCTTAATCTGCGATGTCTCCACAGGACGACCGCGCCCGGTGGTGCCGACCACGTGGCGCCGCCCCGTTTTTGACTCGATTCATTCTCTGGCGCACCCGGGGGTGCGCGCGTCGGTCAAAATGGTAGGAGAGAAATTTGTATGGCCGTGCCTGTGCAAGCAAGTCAAGGAGTGGGCAACAGCCTGCGTGGCTTGTCAGCGAGCCAAAATACACAAACACACTAGAGCTCCCTTGGAGCCTTTTCACATCCCGGCTAAGCGATTCGATCACGTGCATGTCGACCTCGTAGGCCCCCTCCCCCCGTCACAGGGGTGCACACACCTTTTGACAATGGTGGACTGCACCACGCGCTGGCCAGAAGTGGTCCCACTGGCATCAACCACAGCCAAGGAGGTGGCGCGCACGTTTCTAACAGCATGGGTAGCACGTTTCGGAGTTCCGTCGGACATTACGTCTGACAGAGGTCCTCAATTTGTTTCCGAGCTCTGGTCAGCGATGGCCCGCAGCCTGGGGGTAACGATCCACCGCACTACCGCATACAACCCGCAGGCTAATGGTTTATGCGAACATTTCCATAGGTCATTGAAAGCAGCCCTCAGAGCGTCACTTACGGATGCAAATTGACATATGGCATATGACATATGGCATAGAAATAGAAAATCTTGTAGTGTCTCCTCATAACCCTGTACTGTCAGACCATTGTCTGTTAACCTTTGATTTTACTATTTCTGACTATTTGGCTCCTAAAGAAAAATATTATTACAGTAGATGCCTCTCAGATGATGCTGTTTCCAAATTTATGCAGATTGTTTCCTCTATGCCATGTGTCAACACAACGGAAATAAGCTATAGACAGCTTGCTCCTTCTGTAATTGATAACATGGTGGATAGTGTTTCAGCTTCTCTGCATCAGGCTCTAGACTTGGTGGCCCCCTTAAAAAAGAAAAAGTCTAATCAGAGATTTCTAACTCCTTGGTTCAACACAGAAACTCGTAGCTTAAAACAGAAGACTTGTCAATTAGAAAGAAAATGGCGCTCTACTAATTTAGATGAAATCTATTTAGCTTGGAGAAATCATCTTTTAATTTATAAAAAATCTCTTAGAAAAGCTAGAACAAGTTATTACTCTGCATTAATAGAAGAGAACAAGAATAATCCCAGGTTTCTTTTCAGTACTGTAGCCAGGTTGACAAAGAGTCAGGACTCTGTCAATCCTAGCTTAGAGCATACTAGTCAGGACTTTATGAACTTTTTCAATAATAAAATTTCATCCATCAGAGATAAAATCAATCAGATTCTTCCCACAGTTAACTTAAATACTGTAACTACTACAACTCCTTGTTTTGATGTCTGTCTTGATGAGTTTACTCCAATCGACCTTTGTGAGTTAGACAAAATAGTTTCCTCATCCAAACCTTCAACTTGTCTTTTAGACCCTCTTCCTACCAGGTTATTTAAAGAAGTCTTCCCACTTATTGGTAGCTTTATTCTTCATATAATCAATTCTTCATTAACTTTAGGCCATGTACCGCAGGCTTTTAAAACGGCTGTAATTAAACCCTTACTCAAAAAGCCAACGCTAGATCCGGGAGCTTTAGCTAACTATAGACCAATCTCTAATCTCCCTTTCATTTCAAAAATCTTAGAAAGAGTTGTTGCTACGCAATTATTTGACCACCTGCAGGGAAATGGTTTACTTGAAGAGTTTCAATCTGGGTTTAGAATCCATCATAGTACTGAAACAGCCTTAGCGAAGGTCACTAACGACCTCCTCATTGCATCTGATAATGGACTAGTTTCTGTACTTGTCCTTTTAGACCTTAGTGCAGCTTTTGATACTATCGATCATAATATTCTACTTGATAGATTAGAACACTATGTTGGACTTAATGGAACTTTGTTGCAGTGGTTTCAATCTTATTTATCTGATAGGTTCCAGTTTGTTCATGTAAATAATGAGTTTTCTTTCAACTCAAAGCTTAGTCATGGAGTTCCACAGGGATCTGTGCTAGGCCCTACTCTTTTTTTTTTTCCACAATATCTTTATTGAACCTTTTTTTTTTTTTAACAAACATGATACAAACAATCAAACACTAACACTGAAGTACTACAAAAAAAAAAAAATGCACTAAAAACACCAACAACCACCAACAAAATCAAGTCTTCAACAATGCTCCTCTGTTTAGTCTAGACAATCCAATACATAAGTATACATATTATGTTCACCAGTTTGGAATTTACAAGGTCCACACACATCATTCACCTTCTTCTTCAAGAGTTATGTTTAAAATTTTTACATAATCAATAAAAGGTCTCCATATATTTTCAAACACAATTTCCTTTGATTTCAGTATATATGTTATTCTTTCTAATGGAAGGTTTGTTAACATCTGTCTTAACCACTGAGTCACATCTGGTCTATGAGTCTTTTTCCATAATAGTGCAATACATTTTTTGGCATTAAGCAAACTGAGGTCTATGAATGTTTTTTCACTTTTATTAAAATTATGCTTTTCTGGGTACAGACCCAACAA
Organism: Pholidichthys leucotaenia; assembly: GCA_020510985.1. NCBI lineage: Eukaryota > Metazoa > Chordata > Actinopteri > Cichliformes > Pholidichthyidae > Pholidichthys > Pholidichthys leucotaenia. Next base: position 334,436,579 of record CM035836.1, read on the forward strand.
AAACAGTTTAGGATTCAATATGATTTGTTTTGAGATTATTTTTTCAATTGTTACCCTCACCTCTTCCCAAAACATTCTTATTAATCTACATTCCCATAAACAATGAAATAGGGTTCCTTTACTTTCCATGCATTTTGTGCATGTATCTGGTATATTTTTGTTGTATCTATTTAACTCCTCCGGTGTAACATACATCCGCATTAACCATTTGAAATGTATCAATTTAAGGCGTGCATTTATTGATTTGGTTTGAGCTTCTGTACAAGCCAATTCCCATTGTTCCTCTGAAATTTCAATTTGCAGATCTTCTTTCCAGTAGTTTAATCTTTTCAGTGAATTTTCACTTGAAGATAGTGTCAATGAGTTATAAAACTCTGAAATAATACCCTTTCTTTTACTATCTTTCATCATCATTTTTTCCAAGGATGAATAAATAGGTCGAGTGAGAGCTTTATTTTGATTTGATCGAATAAAGTTTCTAAGTTGAAGATATTTAAAAAAAATGTGTTCTATTGAGATTAAATTTGATCCTCAGCTCTTCAAAAGACATTATGTTGTCTGCACATGGCAAATATAAATCCTGAATCTTTTGTATCCCTTTTAAATTCCATACTTTAAATACAGCGTCCGCTCTCCCTGGTTTAAAATATTGATTACCCCATATTGGACTAAATTGTGACAATAACTGTGGTTCTTTTAAATAGTTTTTAGCTTCACACCATATTTTGATCATATGCTTTACAAATGGATTTTTAACTTGTTTTTGTAATTTTTTTGCCGAATCTGAGTATATGAATATGGGAAGAGGTAAAGGTAAATTGTATGATTCCATTTCAGTCCAGTGAGGGAGATCATTTGATGAAAAATAATATGTCATAGACCTCAGTTGTGCCGACCAATAATACAACATAAAATTTGGACATTTCAGACCTCCACGATCAAATGGTAAATATAATAAAGACAAACGTAATCTAGCCCTCCTGTTGTTCCATATAAATTCCACTAACTTTTTTTTTATTCTTGAGAATAGATCTAAAGGTGGTGATAAGGGAATGTATTGAAATAAATAAAGTATTTTAGGTAAAATATTACTTTTAAGTATATTGATTCTCCCGATCATCGACATTGGTAGTGACATCCATCTCTGAGTTAACTCATTGATATCTGACATTAAGGCTTCATAGTTGACACTGGCGACTGATTCTAGCTTAGGCATAATTTGGATTCCTAAATATTTAAACTGATTTACAACATTGAATTGATTTACCTCAGGGGCTGGGTAATTTCTCTGGGTCTCATTTAGCATTAATATTGAAGATTTAGTTTTATTTATTTTATATCCTGATATTTCCCCAAAATTCTTTATTAAATTCAACAAGGTTGGAATTGATTTTTTTAGATTCGACATAAACAAAATTATATCATCGGCGTACAGGGAGATTTTATGTTCTGTTGGTCCAACTTTAATTCCATATATTTGTGAATGTAAACGTATCGCTATCGCTAAAGGTTCAATTGCCATAGTAAACAGTAAAGGTGAAAGTGGACAGCCTTGTCGACATCCTCTATTGATTTTTATTGGTTTTGAAATATTGTTATTTGTTAGGATTTCTGCTGTAGCATTATTGTATATTATTTGAACCCATTTTATGAAATTATTTCCAAGTCCAAACCTTTGTAGGACTTCAAAAAGAAAGGGCCATTCAACTCTATCAAAGGCCTTTTCGGCGTCCAATGATAGGAGAGCTGTATCCGGTGCTTCTTTATTAAAATAAATAATATTAAATAGTCTTCTTACATTATGGAAGCCTTGTCTAGCCTTTATAAAGCCATTCTGATCTCGATTAATAATATTTGGTAAAATTTCTTGTATTCGTCTTGCTAAAATTTTACAGATTATCTTAAGGTCGGCGTTTAATAGGCTTATTGGTCTCATATTTTCACATTTATTAGAGGGCTTACCTGGTTTTGGCAGCAGTATAATTAAGGCATTATTTATGTATGATGGTAAATTATTATTTTGAAATGCTTCTAAAACCATTTCCAAAAAAGGTTTTATTAATTTATTCTTAAATTTTTTATAAAGGTCAACTGGAAGACCATCTGGTCCTGCACTTTTTCCTGATTTCATATTATCAATGGCTAGCCCAACTTCTTCTTGACTAATTTTAGACTCCAATATCTCCCTGTTTTCATTTGGAATACACGGTATAGATAGTTTGTTCAAAAACCCATTTCGTTTTGTTAAATCAGGTTCATTTTTGGTATCATATAATTTTTCATAGTAATCTCTAAAGGCTCTATTAATTTCTAAAGGATCTATAACTACCTGTCCGTTACTTATAATACTGGTTATTGGTGTTTTAATTTCCAATTGTTTAATCTGCCATGCTAATAATTTTCCTGATTTTTCACCTTGTTCATAAAAAGATTGTTTCAATCTTAGAAGACTCGAGGCAGCTCTATTCGCTGATTTTTTGTCGTATTCAGCTCTCAAAATCAGTAATTCATTCTCCAACCTTGGATCTCTTCCTGCATACACTTTTTCCTGAAGACTTTTTATTTTATGTTCCAATTTAGCTCTCTCCTCTCGAGTCTTCTTAGATTTTGATCCTGTATAACTAATAATATGTCCCCTAATAAAAGCTTTGAAAGCCTCCCACTTTACACATGCTGATGTTTGTGTAGTATTGATGTCAAAGAACTCGTCTATCTGTTTTTCTATATACTTGACAAATTCCTCATCCTGAAGCCATTTCTGCTGAAATTGCCATCTGCCTGATTCCTTTGTCAATTTTTTATCTACATATATTAGACAACAGGGTGCATGATCAGAGATCACGATGTTATCATAAAAGCAGTTTTGAATCTTGGACCTTAATTCTGTGGAAATCAAAAAATAATCAATACGTGAGAATGTCTTGTAGGTACTGGAATAACAAGAATAGGCTTTAACTTGTGGTTTCATTTCTCTCCATATATCTAACAATCTCAATTCTTTCATAAAATGATTAATAGTCATCCTACATCCAATGTGCGTACAATCCAGTCCTGTTGATCTATCCACACCTGGATTCAATGTACAATTAAAATCCCCTGCTATTATATGTTGCCCTGTAAGTGATGATAAGATGAGAAATAAATTAGCAAAGAACTTCTGATCATCTATATTGGGACCATATAAGTTCACAAGATTTATATTTTCTAATAGCAAAGAACCTTGAATGATTACATATCTTCCAAATTTGTCTCCAATTACATTTTTCACTTGAAAAGGAACTGATTTATGTATGAGAGTCATAACTCCCCTGGCTCGGGATGAAAATGAAGAGGTGAATACACTTCCCTGCCATCTACTCCTAATTCTTTTAACATCCTCCTCTATCAGATGAGTTTCTTGTAAAAACACAATTCTTGAACCCATGTCCTTTATTTTATTCATAACTTGTTTAAGTTTTTTTAAATTTTGTAGACCTCTGCAATTCCATGAAGTTAAATTAAGATTAACACTTTGGTCCATGATCAATAGAGAGTTTGGGATTACCTTGCAGTGTAAACATGCTCATACAGAGAAGCAAAAACATGAGTGGTTGAACATTCATCCTACAAACTACACACAAACAAATTTCCCCCTTCCCACACTTGTGGCAAACCCCCCAAAATCAAAAGAAAAATTCTGTCTCCCGATATAGCCATCGACCGTTCCACACCCACGGGGAACAGCCTAAGCCACTCCTTCTTCATCCTCCCAATCACCCTAACTCTACTGCTTTTAATGACGTAACATTAACTCTCCTCTGTAGTTTTCCAACTTAACTCCAAAATTTTTAACAACTTTGTACATCATAGTTTTTTTGTTTGTTTGTTTTGTTTTTGTTTTGTTTTTTTAATATATAATACAATCTATATTTTGTAAACTTACTATTTACTTCAAGTCAGTCAGATGCCTGTGCAAATGCTTAATTATTCTACCTTATATTTTGTTCATGCTTAGCTCCCACCAGTCTCTTCTTCTTCTTTGATCTTCTTGATGAACTCCTGCGCCTCCTCTGGGGTCTTGAAGATGTGGGTTCTGCCCTCATACGTGGTCAGCAGTCTTGCAGGATAGATTACACCATGACGAATCCCAAGGTTGCGCAGCTCCTTACGTACGGGATCAAACTGCTTCCTCAATTGCTGGATTCCTGTGGCCAAATCTGGGTAGAACCGCACCTGCTGGTCCTGGTGTTTAATCTCTCCTTTAGCACGTGCAGCGTTGAAGATCTTCATCCTGTCTCTGTTGCTAAGAAACTTCATAATTAAGGTCCTCGGCGGTCCCTTATCTCTCCGTGGGCCAATACGATGTGCTTTTTCCAGAACCACTGCTGATTGCAACTCCTCGCTGCCCAGCACCTCCGGAATCCACTTTTCCAGAAAGGAACATACGTCCCGACCTTCTGATTCCTCTGGAAGACCCACCAGCCTCAAATTATTCTGTCTCGACCGAGATTCCAAATCCAAAATATTATCTTCCAGAGATTTATTTTTTTTTTCCAAAGTGCGCACCTTTAATTGAAGACGGGTGACGTCATCTTCAGCACTAGCGAGACGGAGCTCCATCTGCGCCGTTCGTTCTACACAGTCACCCAATTCCTTTCTTATTCCTTCCAACGCTGTCATAATCCCATCAAATCTAGAGGAAAAGTCCGCTCTCATTGAACTCATGGCAGCCATCAGCGCATCTGCGCCATTCCCCGCAGATATCGCACCGTTGCCAGCCTCCTCCGCCATATATGGAGTTTTGTTTGCTGCGTCACAGACCTGAAAGTCCGTTAATTTGGACTGTTTCGGCGGCTCGCTTTTTCCTTTTCCTGGTTTTCCAGCCTTAGGCTTCGCCGACATATCCTCGCCCAAATGCTGAGATACGTTCTGTCCCAAATGAGAGAGTTATTTGCCGATTTTTTTTCTCCAGGAGCAGAGCAGAGCGAGACACGTCCGTCCTACGTGGCAGCCATAACCGGAAGTCGGCCCTACTCTTTTTAGTTTATATATGCTTCCGTTAGGCAACATTATTAGAAAGCACTGTATACATTTTCATTGTTATGCAGATGACACACAATTATACCTGTCAATGAAGCCAGATGATACTAATCAATTAGCCAAGTTAGAAGCCTGTCTTAAGGAAATCAAAGCTTGGATGACTTGTAATTTCCTGCTATTAAATTCAGATAAGACTGAAGTCATTCTTGTTGGTCCAAAAAACCTTAGAAATTCCTTTCCAAATCAAACTTTCAGTTTGGATGCAGTTACTCTTTCTCTTAATAGCTCTGTGAGGAACCTTGGAGTTATTTTTGATCAGGATTTGTCCTTCAATTCACATATTAAATTTGTTTCTAAGACTGCCTTCTATCATTTGCGTAATATTGCCAAGATTAGGAGCATCTTGTCTCAGAGTGATGCTGAGAAGCTGATCCACGCTTTTGTTAGCTCGAGATTAGATTATTGTAATTCTTTATTATCAGACTGTCCTAAAACATCTTTAAAAAGTCTTCAGCTGATCCAAAATGCTGCAGCAAGAGTTTTAACAGGTACTAGAAAGAGAGATCATATCTCTCCGGTTCTGGCCTCCCTTCATTGGCTTCCCATAGAGTTTAGAATTAAGTTTAAAATCCTTCTTCTTACTTACAAAGCTCTAAACAATCAGGCTCCTTTTTATTTAAAAGATCTGATACTACCGTATTATCCTAACAGAGCACTACGCTCCCAAAATGCAGGATTACTTGTAATACGTAGAATCTCCAAAAGTACAATGGGAGGCAGAGCCTTCAGTTATCAAGCTCCTCTCCTGTGGAATCAGCTGCCAATCTGGATTCAGGAGTCAGACTTGATCTCTGTTTTTAAGAATAGGGCTAAAACCTACCTTTTTGATATAGCCTACAATTAGGGAGGGATCATGTGTTTCTGAACCCTCCCTTAGTTATGCTGCTAATAGGTTTAGTCAGCCGGGGGACCTCCAGTAATGCACTGGGCCTCACTCCTTTCCTCACTCTCTATGAAATATTTTTTTTTGCTGGTCATTAACATTTGTTTGTTCTCTCCCATAGATTGAGTCCCCATCGTGCTGTTTGCTCTCTACATGTCTGTTCTTTTCTTCTTCTGTATTCCCTCACCCCCCAGCCAGTCGCAGCAGATGACTGCCCCTCCCTGAGCCTGGTTCTGCTGGAGGTTTCTTCCTGTTAAAAGGGAGTTTTTCCTCTCCACCGTCGCCAAGTGCTTGCTCACAGGGGATCGCCTGATTGCTGGGGTCTTTCTGCAACTGTGGGGGTTCCCCCCTACAGTTGATAGTGCTATGAGATGACTGTTGTTGTGAAATGGTGCTATATAAATAAAGTTGAATTGAATTGAATTGAAATTGGGTGGACAGGCTACCATGGGTTTTATTGGGGTTGCGTTCTGCACCTAAAGAGGATTTAAAAGCCTCCCCAGCTGAGTTGGTTTTTGCGCAGCCACTCTGGCTGCCCGGGGAGTTTCTCCCGGATAATCCTGCGCCAGAGTGCCCCCCCCCCCCCGCTCAGCAGTTGCAGAGCGACACGGGAGCGAGCACGCTTCCTGGCCCAGTTCATCACAGCTTCCCGTGCGTTTTTGTGCCTAAAGCTTTAAAAAATGCGGAGTTTGTTTTTGTCAGACATGATGCACACTGCCCACCCTTACGCCCACCTTATGACGGACCATACAGAGTGCTGAAAACAGGGGACAAGCATTTTTTGCTAGATTTGGGGGGCAAGAAAGAAATGATTTGTATAAACAGGCTCAAACCCGCTTTTGTGCTGGCTGACGAAGTGGTGCAGTTGGCGAGGGCTCCTCGGCGCGGCAGACCCCCTAGAGCGCATTCCCCAGAACACCCACAGAGATTGACTAACACCTCTAATCCTCAAACAGCAGCTCCACAGCGGGAAGACGCCACGGGGGTGGTAAAGCCCGCTTACAGCAGATATGGAAGGCGACTGAGGCCCAAGCAACATTTGGACTGATGTGTAATAATGTGACCATGACTTGCAAACTGTATTACATTTGTTCCATCTTAGACGTTTGGGGGGGGGGGGGTCATGTGGCACACATATATGCACATATGTTGGTTTCAGATGCTCCACAGATATATCACTGTATGCTTATTGTATACTCCAAGTCCCAGGGGAACAAAGGGGCTGAGCCTTCCAGAGGTAACGGGAGGGTGTGAGATCTGGCCTTTTGTTTCAAGGAGATGGCCTTGAGAGATTTCCTGACCACCGGAGACTAGGAGGTGGATGGTGTTAAGATCGGGGGAAGTTACATTGTGACTGGGATTAAGTACCATGTGACTGTATGTTTGATTAAGCACCATGTGATTGTATGTTTGATGTCCTGGTATAAAAGGACGGATGTGAGAAGATTCATCCTCTTTTTCTGCTTTTGAAGGTTGGAGAATGTGATTGTGAATAAAGCTGAACCTGAGGAATACACTCAGTCTCGTCCTTCACAACTCTCCACAAGGTACTTGTTGGAAAATTGTATATATAAATGGTTATCATTTTATTAATAACGCATGAAATGAAGATTGATATTCTTATATGTATGATGCTTTTTCTTCTTATTAATCATAAATACAACTTGTGCCTCTTCTTATAATCACTGTTAGTGACTAAGCTGCACCACCCTTCTGTTTGTTCATATGATGTGTGATAAAAGAGTGTTGACATATGCAAGTCTTTATGCTGTATCAAGACTTGTCCCCTGTACACCCTGTGCTTATTTTTTCTCTTTTGTGAGAACTCTGTGAACTTCATGATACCTTATATGGAGATGTTTTCCTCTGTTAAGAAATGTACCAGCTCAAACTGGTTACGAACTGTATGTGCTGTTTCTTTTCTCCCCTGTGAGGGAGGAAAGAACGGGTTGGAAAGCTGTCACTGTCTTATCTTTGCCTATAAAAGTTACTGTACGAGACTGGCTCGTCAGTATTCAGCTCATCCTGTAAATGGTATGTGTTGATTACTCCTTGCAAGTAAAAGTTTCAAAGGCTCTGCGTGTCTTAGGTCTGATCTTTGAGTCAGTCTAATACCTTTTTGTACTCTGTATTTGTGAGGTTATATTTCAGACTTCTGACATAGGTGGTGCCGAAACCCGGGACAGCTGAGATCCAGGTGGAACGGGAGTGGACGTCCTGCAGGTTGAAAAAACCGTGCACGGTCTGATGGTATCCATCAGTATTGGAAACCCGACTTGAGGGAACGCTGCCAGAGACTCTCCTTCTCCCGGCTCTATCTGGTGACGGCTGTCCTTACTGATAGAGCCTAAAAAGTAAGTTACAAATTTTTCCCTTTTCAGATTGACTGTAGTAGACGTATATGAAGAATAACCGAGCCTCACAATTCACAATTTCCCATTTTTAAAGAACCACGGGTCAGCTGACGAGCGAGTAATGGTAGTATAAGGCGGCGCCCTGTACTTTTCCTTGTGGTTAAAAACCGCTGCAGGAATGCAGTAGTCTTAGGAAGTAACGTGACGGCGATTCATGGTTACTGACCGGTCAGGTTTTAAAATAAAGAGGGGTGCAGGAGACAGTGTGACGGCGATTCACAACTGTTTGGTGGTCAGGTTTTAAAATAAGTAGGGTGAAGGAATTCACCCCAAATTGGGCAGTAATAGTGTTACAGTCGGCGTACTGATAACGTCCCTGACCACGAACCCACCCCAAAAATTGGGCAGTAATAGTGTTACGGTGGGCGTACTGATAACGTTTCTGACCATCTAAAAATGGGGAATTGTGTTAGAAGACCAGATAGGCAGACGAATAAACAGAAGAAAAAACAGGATATGGCGCGCGCAACTGTAAAAAACTACAATAACAGACAAAATGAAAAGGGAAAAATGAAGGATCCGGATAATATTTAATCACTGCTGCAAGTGCTATTTGGTTTATATTGGTAAGGTATTGCTATTTGTGTTATATTGGGAACACTGTAAGTGAGAAGGTAAACGTTTAAAAAAAAAAAAAAAAGTGGCTGTTCTCTCTCCCATCAGCAAGGGGAGGGGTGAGAAGCTCTCTCTCTCTCTCTCTCTCTCTGTTCCTCGCTCTCCCAAAGGGGGCGGGCGAGGGATAGTGCTCTCTCTCTCTCTCTCTCTCTCTCTCTCTCCTTTTGCCTGAGGGGCGGGGGGGGAGAGCCAGTTTTGGCCTGTAGAAAAAACAGAAGTGAAGGAAAACTCCGTGGGAGAACGGCTGCAGAATGTTGATAGTTTATGCTCTAATACTGGTAGTGTGGAATCAGGTGTTGTAGATGATGAAGGCACAGTCTTAGCGTCGACGGAAAAACTTACAACAAAAAGAGATAAATATCAAAACCAACCGAGCATCGAACCATTATTAAATGAAAAAGATAATCCTTCCCCAACTTATCAATGCCACGATCCTAAGGAGGGTCCATACGGCAAATTATTTAAAGAAGCCCAAGAGGTTGGGAAAAGGAGGAGGCAAATAAAATCATAAAAATTAGACCATAATATTTAAAGACGGACGGATTAAATGGCAGCAGAACTGGATAACGTTAAAATGGACAATGAGAAAATTATTTTATCTCTTATCTATTCTTTGTGTGTGTGTGTGTGTGTGGGGTTGATCTGTGAAGAAAGTGGTCTAAATATGGGTACTTTTACAAAGTTTTGGGTTTTTATTTTTTTCAATTTAACTCTGTGGGGTCTTGATTAATGTTGCGTATGTGATAAACTGTTTACATATTTAAAAAAAAAAAAAAGAAAAAAAAAAGCAATTTTGACGCATTGCTGACCTTTGTCCTTGACTGAAACTGACAGTGCACTTTATAGAAAAAAAGGACTGACGTGTGACAGTGTGACTACAGGCCATACTATGATCATATTATGATGTCATTTAATAATGCCTAATCACTGAAGATTTTATGTTTACCCTATATCACATGATTTAGAGCACAGAGGATCAAAACAGATTGATAATTAATGTGTCTGTGCATATGATCTGCCAGAGGCTATGGATTATCAGACAAAGGTCTTGGAGAAAGAATCCTTAAATTGATAAGCACTTTTTGAAGCCAAGTATGACTTTGTATGACATTGTAGATAACATAAGGTGTACTGATTCAAATGACATTGACTTTACAAATGTAATGTTTATATGATTTTATACTGATATTACTCACCACATGATGGTGCGGTAACAATATATTTCAGAAATGTGACAGCAATGAGGGATGTGCTTCTCCTGATTCAGTGGTGGCCAAGCTGGGTCAGGGTGAACTACATTGCACTCCATAATTTACCAAGGAATGTATGAAATAGGGACATTCCTTGTAAAACATTAAATCAAATTCTAATTAGGCAAAATGTCCGCCTTTCCTTTGACTGAAAGAATGTGACACAATATTTCAAATTCAACCCATCTGTGTTCAACTGGACAAACTGATCTTATTTATCAATGCTGAAGCATATCAAAAATGCACAGATAGTTATTTTGTTTTTCTTAAATGAAATTTGTAAACTATTTCAAGAGATGTCACAAAAAGAAGCTATAATTATTGAGATCTCATCTTTGAAGGAACTGGGCTACCTGCAAATTTTATTTAAAACTAAAAATGGTAACACACTTCCTTTCAGTACAAGAATCAAACAAATACCCTGTAACTTTGCTGCATGTGAGCCTCCATGTATCAAAACAGGGGGTATCAAAGAAATTAATTAGCAAATAATTAGCAATCCTCAGAAAAATAGATAATGCATAAAAATTATCAATAAATGCAGTTTTATTTACATAAGTGCTTTTCATTTCATTTTCTGTAGTGCCCAGGATAAACATATGGCTGCAGTTATAACTCAAATACAGGCTGGGCAATACAGACCACCTTTTTATTATTTATGGGATAATACAAATAATAAGATCATGCCCTCTATTATCCTACACATTTCCCATGTTGTGAAGGAGGGGGTCTCTCTCTCTACTTAGCAAAGGAAGAAGCGAGCGATAGGCTTGCTCTGTAAAAAATAGAAGTGTGCTTATGCTGTAACGGTGTTGTCCGGGGTCCTGATTGTGTAAAAATTCCACAACCTGCATCACCTCCAACAGCTGAATGAGTTACTAACCTGAATGTAACTTATCTGTATTCTGTACAGATAGTAAATATGCTTATAGCACATGCCACCTGCATACTGTTACTTTGAATCTGCGGGGGTTTGTCACCTCCACAGAAAAACCAGCAAAACATCGACAGCAATTGTTGCAACTATGTAATGTTCTGATGCTACCATGTTCTGTGGCAGTTATTCACTGCCCTGCCCACACTAATGGCACTGACTTGTCTAGCTGCGATAATCACTTGGCTGATAACGCTACTCACTGTGCTGCTAGATGTTTTAAAAGACTGTCAAAATAATATGGACCTTCCTCCTGTTTCATGTGTAAATAATTAGATATACATTTGGCTTGTCTGATGAAAATTTGCTCTGCCACCCACATTATACAGATGAGCTGTACCATTAACTCTATACTAGACCCAAAGACAGGATTATCACCTTTTGAATGTGTTTTTTCACCATCCTTATGTATTACCTGACCTCTCACCACTAACCACACCTAACAAATACACAGATCTTGGTGAACATCTCAGGGAATGTTTTGATTCTGTCAGAAGCTCTCTCTGCTCCACAGAAAAGGATAACCTGGAGACTGTGTCTTCATAAAGAACCACCACTGACAACGCTAGACACTCCCACTCCCACTGCAGTACGTATTGCTGAATGACCATCTCGGATTCACCTTTCACACGCTAAAAGACTATGGGTGCCTGTAAGTGAACTAACTAACTTGTTTCCCTGAGTAAGTCCAGTACAAAGGGGGCATGTCCTTTTAAGGACAAGGCCGTCTCAACCCTGGTGAAGAAAAGAGGCCCGGAGAGGTACTCTCTCAGGTGGAAGCATAGCACCAAAATTATTGATGACTCTGTGTTCAGCACTTCTCCTGGCAGTGGGGTGGTAATCTCTTTCTGATTCAGGGACAAGAAACCCACGAAGCACGGACAATGAACAATACGCATAACCTATGGTACCAGACAATGGTGGTTTCGGTGAGAGGACTGGGAATTGATACTTCTTGCTATGTGTGTTCATTGCTACCCCATTTACACAAGACTGCAATACCCATGATTGACTACAATACCCATGATCCCTGTTCCACTGAGTGAAGAGAAAACGCCCGGAGCGACAATAGCGATGAACTCTCGTCTCAGTCTGTTTAATACAAGCAATAATGTTGGACATTGGTTGGTGGGGAATTTGTCAGAAAGGTATCTTAATAGATTGAATGTCACTATTACTGATTACACTGGGTCTAAGATTAGAATATTTAATATTATTGGGATTGGAACTTCTTTGCTTGCAGTTAAGAAGCATTTAATGAAAGTAAATCCTACACTGTTTACTTCACCAATCTGCTTTCACAAAAATTGTAGTAAAAACAGTTTCAACCTGGGTATTTCACAAAGATGCAATGATACTAAGGAAGTGACCTGTGAAATGTCATATTATGATTCTGTCTGTAGAAATGTATTTCACTTTCCCTATATTGCTGCTGGAAAATTCACCTTAAAGAGGAAAAATTGTACTTTTAACTGTAGCAATAATCCTACTGTTTTCTGGCCAAATGATGATGGGTATGGATTCTTGGAAAACCAATGGGTACTCTTTTTCCAATGTATGGCAGTGCTCTAGCTATACGCCACATAAATGCTTAATGATGTCAATGTAGAAAATCTTTTGAAGTTACATTATACTGATAATTGCATATGATTAAAAAGATTAATAAAATAATAAACAGGAGGGAAATGTTGGAAAATTGTATATATAAATGGTTATCATTTTATTAATAACGCATGAAATGAAGATTGATATTCTTATATGTATGATGCTTTTTCTTATTATTAATCATAAATACAACTTGTGCCTCTTCTTATAATCACTGTTAGTGACTAAGCTGCACCACCCTTCTGTTTGTTCATATGATGTGTGATAAAAGAGTGTTGACATAAGCAAGTCTTTATGCTGTATCAAGACTTGTCCCCTGTACACCCTGTGCTTCTTATTTTTTCTCTTTTGTGAGAACTCTGTGAACTTCATGATACCTTATATGGAGATGTTTTCCTCTGTTAAGAAATGTACCAGCTCAAACTGGTTACAAACTGTATGTGCTGTTTCTTTTCTCCCCTGTGAGGGAGGAAAGAACGGGTTGGAAAGCTGTCACTGTCTTATCTTTGCCTATAAAAGTTACTGTATGAGACTGGCTCGTCAGTATTCAGCTCATCCTGTAAATGGTATGTGTTGATTACTCCTTGCAAGTAAAAGTTTCAAAGGCTCTGCGTGTCTTAGGTCTGATCTTTAATTCAGTCTAATAACTTTTTGTACTCTGTATTTGTGAGGTTATATTTCAGACTTCTGACAGTACTAGTTACTTCTTTTCAAAAGTAATTGAGTTACTTTACAAATTACTGCATGATTAAAGTAATTAGTTACTTGGAAAATGCACTAAAGGCCCTTTTCCACTAGTACCTCTTTGGCCCTACACGTCTCTACACAGCTTTACACGGCTCAGCACGCTTTTGTTTCTATTACAGCAGAGTACCACTTGGGGTGGGTGGGATTTTCATACAACAAGGCGGCGCCACACTCCCAAGACTTAAAACACGCGACACAAGCAAAACACAAGATGGTGGCTTAGGAGGCAGCTGTGCGGTGTCTGGCTTTATTTGTCAGAGTAAAGGCAAAAAATGAGAGCAAGACAAGGCTACAGGCAACGAGACGAAACACTCTGGAAAAGTACTGACGCGTTTAGGAAGCCATAGAGCCGAAGACGTGAGGATACAAACCAGATCACATATGAAGGTAAGCAAATGATTGCTAATGCTAGCTTGCTTGAAGTCCGCTGTACTACATTGTAATGTCTGCAAGTTATCGCTATTAGGTACTAAAATATGTATGCTGCGTGTGTGTTTCAGATGGCTGACTTATGGGAAAATTACCGCTTCAAACCGTGGGTCTGGGCATTCAATACAGGCTCTCACTGATGTTGCCCCAGCTTTACAAACACTCGGTGACTTGATCATCAGGTTGTAGTTATGGGGTTATATCAGCCATATAATGTATATTTCAACAGGTAAACAGTACTGAGTTAGGTATAATAAAATATATTTAACAATTATGGTGCATTTTAGACCAAAACAAACTTAATCTATGATTAAAAGCAATTAAAGTAATGCAGTCACAAGGTTACATGGAAAATACTTGATTTACTTGATAGATACAGGTAGATACTGTAGAAATATATATTCTCTGCATCAACAATGTACTATACATGTATTCATGTAGTATTGCACTGGGAATTTTGACAATAAACCTTTGTACTTTTTTGCAGATCTGTCTCCACTTTTGTTTTATGTGTGAAGGTTACCACCAAGTGACACAAATTAAATACTAAAAGACTGGAAAAGCTAAGAACAATCCAGCAGTTTGAGAAATGACTTTTGGTTTGGTTTAAGTCTGTCAACAGAATTATGAGCCATAAAGCAGTTTGTGTTAAAATGTTGAATCCCATTAAACCCTAACCCAGGGGTGTCCAATCATGTGCCATGGAGGGCCAAGACCCTGCAGGTTCTCTCTTCTACCCAGTCTCTTCAGCGGGTGTTCTCACTGATCAACAGTCAGTGGAAGAATTTCAGTGAAATCTGCTGTTGAAGACACTTGTTGCAAGTAAAGCCTGCAGGGTCTTGGCCCTCCATGGCACATGATAGGACACCCCTGCCCTAACCCATTATTAGAAAATACAGATGCTAAAATGGCCCAGAATTCCTCCATATACTGGTACTATCACTAAAGCATGCAGTGTCTTCTGCACTGGCACATACAGCAATACAGTCTTCAGTAAATAAAATAATCGTTTTTGGTTACTTTTTCTTAAAAATGAGCCATTATTTTCAAAGTCACTGATAAATGGTTTGTACTGTTGACTCTTTTCCCACCGGTGTCTTAACAGACAAAATAGAAAATCATGATGCAAACACATAAGTCACTAAATTGTTTATTACAATCAGCAGTAAATTCCAGAGTATTAAGAATGTGCAAAATTCAAACTGTAAAAAAAAAAAAAAAAAAGTAGAATGGGTCACACGCGCTGGCCACGTTGCCTCACTGAGAAGCAACTGGATGTGCTGCTCAAGCTGGTCCCGGTTCACCAGATCTTCAGCCTGCGTCTCTGTAAATAGTGATGTGAGGTCCGGTTTGGGGTGGATCGTTTTCCTCTTGCCTAGACAAAAAGAGAGAAAAGGGTGGAGGTTAATTAATGCAACTTTAAAACATATTTGGGAAATACACTTGTTGCTAAAAGCCAGTGGTGGAATGTGACAAAAAAAGTACTTTGTTATTGTATTTAACCACAATTTTCATGTAGCTGCGCTTCAGTAAAGTACATTTTACAAGGGCTGGGTTATGTTTAAAATCATTTGTGTTTACTGTGGCCTCAGCAATCAGAATGAGTTATTACATTCACTTGAATGGAATCTAGTACTTTAACTGAGGGTGTGCATCCCCGAGTACGGAGTTGCTCAGTCAAAATATGTAATTTTTATCAAAAACAGTTTAGCCACCGCTCTGTCAACGCTGTGTCACCCTGGCTTCAAGTGTGGGGGGTGTTTTGTACTTGTATTGCTAAAATATAAGAGGAAGCACTACAGTGGGTCTCAGATATTTGCAATATGTCCTGTTATTATAATACTGCATGAGTTTATTGACGATAGACTATAAACTACACATATAAACTAAATTATAATGATGACTGAACAACTGCCATTCCCCAAAGTGCAACATACACTCTTATGAATATAACTCATAAAGGATCACACAAGTGATGTGACAAAAAAATAAATAAACAAACAAGCGGTTTATTTTACAGTGGATGTGCCATTCATTTTCAATTATTCTGGAATTAATATTCACAGAATCAAATAAATCTCAGTTCAGTCCCTTTCATATAAGTGGAAATTGTGCTACTTTAATTTTGGCACTTTACCTATACTTTAGCTTAAAAAGCAAAGGATTTCAGTACTTTGTCCACCATTACTAATAACAACGGGGTGTGCAACTTTAATATAACTTATCACTCATAAATTGCTGTGTCGTGCAGCGTTGCCGGTGTCAAAAAAGCAGATGCTGGTCAGACTCTAGAACACAAATACACACAACCTTAGTACATGCACAGCATGAAAGTGCAACATGTAAAAAAAGCACACCTTTTTCACCAGGATTACAACTAGCTTATTTCATCAGATATTGTCAACACAAGCGCGATATACAAGAGCAAGGAATTAGCATTGACGGCTAACTAGCTAGCTCGTTGTCTGCACACAAGCGACATTGTTGTTGTCTGTTCAAAGTGAACTAACCACTGCGGGGATAAATAACGTAAAAGATGCACAATATCACATCATATCACATCACTCACCATCCTTTATATCCGAATATCACGGCTTTCAACTGCTGAAGTTGGGTGCTCCCGTGGCCATAAATTCCTTTCGGGTGGCTCCGTCTAGTTGCCTCTGGATTCTCTCATCAACTGAAAGGCACAGAAAACTCTGCTGGACCGCGGTATTGATTTCTGTGGGTCTGATTTCTGTGAAGCCATTCTATATCATTGTTGTTGTACTGACGCTGCTTGCTGGCTGGCTCACGGACGGAGCTTTGTGAATGGCAGTTGCAGATTCTGCAGAAGATGGCACTCTCATGACGTTACACCCTGACCAATCAGTGGCCTGCAGTCTGTTGACGTCGCATCTTCAGCCCGACTCAGCATGGTTAGAACCCCAGTGGAATAGGTACGAAAAAAGTACCTGGTACCAGGTACTAGGTAGTAATGGAAAAGCCTACAAAGCGTGTCAAGTCGAAGTGAGTGAGTACGGGACGGGACGGTACAGTTTGACCCGCTTTGTGTTTCCACTGCACTAGGTCCCACTTGAAGTGGGTGGGAATAGTTACAGGGAGGCGGCGCAATCATCTCCCTCCCATTATGTAAAACAAGCGTAACTGGTGTAAAACAAGCATAACGTTACGCAAAACACAAGTTGGCAGGATACAAGGTGTCCGCGTTCTCTGGCTTTTTTTGCCAGAATAAAGGCAAAAAAGTTGAACAGAAGGCAAAGGCGGTGATACGACACACTCTGGAAAAGTACTGGAGCGTTTAGGAAACCATACAGCAGTATAAAGGGGAAGACATGAGGATACAAATTCCATCACGTATGACGGTAAGCTAATGATTGCTAATGCTACTTTGCTTTTAAGTCCACCGTACAACATTGTAATGTCGGCAAGTTATCGGTATTAGGTACTAAAATATGTATTCTCTGTGTGTGCGTGTTTCAGATGGCTCTCTTGTAGCAAAAATATCGCTTCAAACTGTGGGTCTGAATGTTCAACACAGTGATGTCACCTCAGCTTCACGAATGCGAA
The DNA here is from genome assembly GCA_020510985.1 of Pholidichthys leucotaenia. Classification (NCBI taxonomy): domain Eukaryota; kingdom Metazoa; phylum Chordata; class Actinopteri; order Cichliformes; family Pholidichthyidae; genus Pholidichthys; species Pholidichthys leucotaenia. Next base: position 334,454,105 of record CM035836.1, read on the forward strand.
GTGGTTACAGAACTGCAGAATGTCTGTAGAAATGTTTAGCTTCCTGTGCAACAAATTGCTCTGATCTGTGTCAAAATCATGGAGAGACTGTTGAGACGTCATGGGATTTACCTGCTCCAGCCAGTGGTGTCGTGGCAAAACATGGATCAGCCAGGTGCCATTTTGTAGTATATGAGCCGTAAAATATATATTTCAACAGGTAAACAGTGCTGAGTTAGGCAAAAGATATATTTAACAATTATGATGCATTTTAAGCCAAAACAACTGGATCTAGGATTAAAAGTAATTAAAATAATGCAGTCACAAGATTACATGGAGAAATACATGGATTACCTGGAAATATCATATTGAGTATTGCTGACTACATGTAGATACTGTATAAATATATATTCTCTGCATCAACAGAGAACTATAAATGTATTCATGTAGTATTGCCTTGGGAATTTTGACAATAAACCTTTGTACTTTTGCAGATGTGTCTCTACTTTTGTTTTATGTGTGAAGGTTGCCACCAAGTGACATAAATACTAAAAGATTGGAAAAAGCTGTCTAAGAACAATCCAGCAGTTTGAGAAATCACTTTTGGTTTGGTGTAAGTCTGCCAACAGAATTATGAACCACAAAGCAGTTTGTGTTAAAATGTTAAATCCCATTAAACCCAAACTCAGGGGTGTTCAATCATGTGCCATGGAGGGCCAAGACCCTGCAGGTTCTCTCTTCTATCCCATTATTAGGAAATACAGATGCTAATATGGCCCAGAATTCCTCCATATAGTGGTACTATCATTAAAGTGTACAGTGTCTTCTGCACTGGCACATCCAAAAATACAGTCTTCAGCAAATAATTGTTTTGCTTACTTTTCTTAAAAATGAGCCATTATTTTCAAAGTCACTGATAAATGGTTTGTACTGTTGACTCTTTTCCCACCGGTGTCTTAACAGACAAAATAGAAAATCATGACGCAAACACATAAATCACTAAATTGTTTATTACAATCAGCAGCAAATTCCATACTATTTAGAATGTGCAAAATTCAAACTCTAAAAAAAAAAAAAAAGAAATTGGAATGGGTCACACACGCCGGCCATGCTGCCTCACTGAGCAGCAACTCGATCGGCTCCTCGTACTGGTCCCGGTTCAGCAGATCTTCAGCCTGCATCTCTGTAAATAGTGAGGTGAAAACAGGAAGAAGTCAGAAATAAATGCATGAAGTCTTGAAAATCTGAGTTTTGCAATTTGAAGGAAATATACAATACACTGAGAATATTTCAAGACGATCTTTGGGTGTCTCAGGGAGAGATGGCGTTAATGTACACAGGGCTCAGTTTACATGTTTGTGAGTGCAAATCTGATTACTGATACAAATCTAAGTATGAGGTTTTATAAAATAAATTTTTAGCATTTAATGTCATTTTTGTTGTTAGCCTTTAGTCATTTGAAATTGTGCAAGAATAGTTTTGTCTATTTTTTATGCATTTTAAATTAGATTTTAGTAGACAGGAAAAAAGGAAGGTGGCGTTTCAGGTGACAATGCCAGGCGGTCTGAATTAGCTCTGAGCGGTAGGATGATAAAATGGCCAAAATACATGCAACTTTACTAAATTCTTTAAACCAGCTGATCCGTTGGACCCTAAGCAGCCAAATCTTTCGGTGGATGTACTATAGCTCAACAATGTGGAAACCCCCAGTGGTGTCAGGACTAGCATGGGGGAAGGGGTGATGTTAGTGTATTTATATATAGTGTAGTGTGTATTCCTGGTAGACTGAGGGACCTATGGCCTGTATACCAATGTATGAGAGAACATTTTTTCCAGGCCAAGATCACCTCATCTTCTCTCTACCCTCTCCTCACTAATGAAGAAGAAATGTTGTTATCCTCTGGGGTTTCTTAATTTTGATGGTGGCTATACACTGTTGTATAGTGTGTGTGTGTGTGTGTGTGTGTGTGTGTGTGTGTGTGTGAGTGTGTGAGTGTGTGTGTGTGTGTGTGTGTGTGCGCGCGCGCGTGCGTGCGTGCGTGCGTGCGTGCACATTTTTAGTGTACTTACTGTAAATTCCACAAGCTAGTGGGCATTTTTATCATTAGACAGCATGGGGTGCTGCACAGCACAAATTCAGCGCTCAATCTGAGCAGACATTATACTTCGATTAGGCCTACTACATCTATTTAAATATTGCTTTGTTTGTGAAAATAGTGTTTCATTTTGTTGAAAACTCTAGCACTTGGGCAGCAAAATTTATTTTTCTTCCTGTGTTTAATAGTTTTTGTCAATTCTGGCATTCTGTTCATTTATTTTGTATTTATGTAACATGTGCTAGATGTAGTGTGCACTGTCTGCAAATGAATGAAACAGCCCAGCATGACCCATACTTTGTGTTATGTACTTTTACCTCCTCCACTGAGCTGTTTGAACATCGGCCTGGCTGTGTTCTGGGACCTCTGCCTTTATGAATTTATATATATATGTAGCAATAGTACGCAAGCGGGAATATGGTATCAATGAATATAGTAACTGCGGGTGTGATACATGACACCATCACAACCTCGAGTGTAATATTGCTTTTATACAACAGTTCCGGCAAGCACAATTTATTAAAAAATGACAGCAATACTGGATAAAATATTAAGATTTGTTTGAATAACCAGTTATTCTGCGCAGCTGAGAAAACAATAGTCCCTTCTAAATGTACCCAGTAGCTGTTGCTAAACATCTCAATCAGCATGAAGATGTCTGTTGTCATTTCACACACATGTAAACAAATTATATTGTGAAGTGCAAAAATCATTGTTTATAAAACATATACCTGTTGAGTCGGTATTGCAGAAGACCCAAGATCAAAACGTGGCCACTGGCTAATGCCAGTAGCTAGCCGGTGTTTGTTCTTCATTAAAAATAAATGGCTAGTAGTGAAATGGAAATTTTTAATATAGTGTATAGTGACCACTGTATGCAACTGTTGTTTGCAACATGGCAGCGCGTGCAGATACTGTGGCTACTCTCTGCCCCGATAGAATGGTGTTTTCATGTTTTTTGTGTCTTTCATCTTGTGAGTCACAGTGTTTTTGTTCATCTTCATTGCATCCATGCACATAAAGCCGTGAGTTTCTCCTCAACATCGGTAGAACCATATACATAGAGTTAGACTCTGCACACGCTGAAGAGCTACGGGATTGTGGACTGCGCTGGACACCCACCCATGCATCTCACCCGCAGTGGAGGTGCCATAAGCGGCAGGACAGAAAGAAAAAAAGGGGTAAACGTGGCGGTACCCGAACTAGGCTAGCGGCTAACCCACACAAGCCAGCTATCCCCACCATCGTACTGGCCAATATACACTCTTTAGACAACAAGCTGGACCCCTAGGGATGGGTGTATCGATACTCAAGTATCGATACTTCCATACCAGCTGGTCAATACTTTGTGGAGTTGATACTTTTTTAAATATCGCAATACCACTGTGTTAATACAAAACGTGCAATTTGTTTTCACTTGTTTCACGTGTTTTAGGCATTAAATATATGTATGAAAACTGGTGAAAAACCAGCCCAGGCATGTTTTAGAGATGGTCTGCCGTGTCACATGATTATAGCAGCCTATCAGATGTCAGAGCTGAAGACTCACTGTGCAGTGGCAGCCTCAGTCAAACACTCTCTCGGACTCCCACGCACAGCAGAGTGAGCTCAGCAGCGTTGCGGGCAGCAGAAGTACTACTTCTGAAATGTTACACCATTCATCCAAATTCTATGGTGACACCAAGCAGCATAATTTTGAAAAATAAACAAAATAAGCATTATATAAGTCTGTAAAATAATAGTGTAAAAATTAAATAAGGTATTAATGAAACTGCAATCGTGTGATTTTCCTTTAAGAGGCAAAAAGTACTGGTATCGGTACTGAAGAAAAAGTCCCATAAATTAATGATATCGTATCGAAAGGAAAAATGCTGGTATTGCCCATCCCTATGGACCACATCTATTTACTACGCTCAGCCTCAAGGACTGTGAGAGAGTGCTGTGTTTTTGTGTTTGTGGAAACACGGCTCAACAACAACATCCCGGACTCTGCCATTCAGCTTGGCTGGCTAACATGTTACCGAGCAGACAGAGATGTTGTTGAGGGAGGTAAGACCCGTGGCGGTGGGCTCTGTGTTTACATCAATGATGCCTGCATGGTGTCATGACGCTGTTGTGGTCTGTAAACACTGCTCACCATTGCTGGAACTTATGGTTGTCAAGTGTCGGCCGTTCTATCTTCCGAGGGAATTTACGGCTACACTGCTAGCTGCCGTTTATGTCCCTCCCAGCTCCAACAACAACAACAAGAGTGAGGCACTTAATGAACTGTATCAGCACATCAGTGAGAAGCAGAAAGCCCACCCTGATGCTGTTCTCATTTTGGCTGGAGATTTCAACTACATAGACCCAAAGACTGTGTTTCCTGAAATACACCAACGCATCAACTTTCCTACATGGGAAAACAATACACTGGACCATGTTTCACCAACCAGAGAGGAACGTATAAGGCCCTCCCCCTCCCCCACCTCGGTGCCTCTTACCACATCACTGTTATGCTAATTCCAGCCTACAGACCACTAGCTAAAGTCACCAAACCAGTTCGGAAACAGGTACATGTGTGGCCAGAAGGGTCCTTAAGCCCCTTTTCCACTAGTACCTACTCAGCCTGACTCGCCTTGACTCTACTTGGTTTGTATGGTTTTCCATTAGTACCTAGTACCTGGTACCAGGTACTTTTTTGTGACTTACTTCAGTGAGGTTCCAACTGTGCTGCGTCGAGCTGAAAATGTGATGTCAACAGATTGCAGGCCACTGACTGGCCAGGGCGTAACGTCACTGGATGAGAACAACATCTTCACAAGAGTCATAACTGCCATTTGTAAATTTGGCCATGAGTTTTTATTATTTCTGTAATAATCAACGAAATAAATGGCCACACACAAATCAACACCATCACAAAACACTAACCCTCTTCTCCGTGAGCAGCCATCTGTCATGATTCAGTGCAAGTGAGGCTCAAACGCAGAACTGCCAGAACGAACACTCAGACTCACATGTAAAAGTTCACCAGTTTATTGCAAAAATAAAACTAACACACAATTCTAAATAAAGGTGCACAACTGAAGAAAACCACAACCCAAAAATGCACACTTAAATTGACACAAAACCGGCGCCCGCTGGAGCACACGTAGCCTATGGGAAAAGAGCAGACAGAGATAATTAGGAACAGAATCTCCCGAAGGGGAGAATAATAATAGGAGAGCACTCTTACTCTGTGAGAAGAGGAGCCCGGCAGGGAACTCCTACATGGACCAAGGGAACAGGGGGAAGACGGTGACCTGGGTGGACATCCAGCATCTTCTTGGTCAGGCGAGCATGATCAGCTCCGGAGTGCACACCGATGGGTGGCAGCAAACCTGAGAGACAGAAGGACAAGGGAGTGAAAACACAGGTCAACCAAAAGAAAAAAAGGTAACAAGGCTTAGACGTTTCGTGGTAGCAAACCTAACGATCCAGCGATGGGTTCTCCATGAGCTGGCTCTTTAATATGCTGGGCCATTAGGACATAGCAGGTGTGTATTCACACAGGTGCAGCTGATCCTCCGGAAACGGGAAGACAGGAACAGGAGAGGAGAGGGAGCACGCCTGCCTGATCATCACAGTGCCCCCTCCTCAAGGTGCGCCTCCTGGTGTCCCACTGGGCATCCGTTTGTCCAGAATGTAGGACCCTGGAATCCAGGACCTCTCCTCCAGACCATACCCTTTCCAGTCGACTAGGTACTGGCACCCACGACCCCATCAACGGACGTCCACTGTTTATGTGGTATATGTGGTCTGGCCGTCGATGACCCGGGGGGGGGCAGTGGGGGATCTGGAGGAGGGCAGAGAGGACTGGCGGAGAGGGGCTTAATGCAAGAGACGTGAAACGTCGGGTGGATCTGCATTGAAGGTGGCAGGTCCAGCCAAACAGTGATGTCATTGATGAGCCGCTTGATGGTGAACGGGCACAGATAGAGGGGGGAGAGCTTCTATGACTCCGTCTTGAGCGGGATCTGTTCGGCAGACAGCCAAACCTTCTGTCCCACTGTGTATTTCGGTGCAGGCGCGCATCTGCGGTTAGCATATTATTGGTTGCATTCTGCAGGGCAGAGGAGGGCAGCTCTTGTGGCCCCCCACAGGCGGTGTTACCAGCGCGCATGGACCTCCACGGATGGGACGGCGAGGCCCCTCTCTGCCATGGGCAGCAGAGGTGGTGTGTAGCCCATCGAGGCCTTGAACGGAGTGAGCCCAGTAGAGTAGGAGACAGCCAAATTGTGGGAATACTCCATCCAGGTCAGGTGGGAACTCCAGGTAGACAAATTTCGGGATGCTACACACCTTAGGGTGGCCTCCAGAGACTGATTGGCACGCTTGGCCTGACCGTTGCTCTGCGGATGGTATCCAGACATCAAGCTGGCAGTAGCACCCAAAAAGCGTCAGAACGCCTTCCACAGCTGGGATATAAATTGTGGACCCCAGTCCAAGACAATGTCCAATGGTATCCCATGCAGCTGGATGACATGCTGCATCAGCAGGTTGGCTGTCTCCATGGCAGATGGATGACCTTGGAGAACTGGTCAACAATGGTGAGGATCACCGTGTTGCCTTGGGATGGAGGGAGGCCCATCACGAAGTCCAAAGCAATGTGTGACCATGGACGACTCGACACCAGGAGGGGATGGAGGAGGCCCCCTGGGGAGGGAGAGTCAGATTTATTCGTGGCGCAAATATGACAGGCCTTTACGAACTCCCACACATCCCTCCCGATTGTGGGCCACCAAAACCCTCTCCTGAGCAGCTCAATAGTCCGAGAGATGCCGGGACGAGAGGCGAAGAAGCTTGTATGCCCCCACTTAATCACCTCTTCGCGTAACGCTGAGGGGACATACAACCAGTTAGGTAGACCTCCCTCCGGGATGGGATCCGATGACTGAGCCTGTAGGACCCTCTACTCAATCTCCCACCAGTGTCCCGAGAAAGCAGGAGGAGGGGAGAATAGTCCGGGGGAGATGCAGCAGTGGAGGAGGAGGAGGTGGAGGAGTTGGAGGAGGTGGAGGAGGAGGAGTCGGGGGGAAACTGGTGTGAGAGAGTGTCAGCCTTGGCATTACGGGACCCTGGTTGGTACGAGATGGACAAATTGAACCTATTAAAGAACAGGGCCCACTGAGCTTGTCGTGAATTCAACCGTCTGGCCAATCGAAGATATTCTAAATTTTTATGATCGGTCCAGACAATGACCGGTTGGCTAGCTCCCTCCAGCCAGTGTCTCCGCTACTCCAACTCCAGCTTAATGGCCAACAGTTCATGGTCCCCAACGTTATAATTCCTCTCGGCTGGTGTTAGCTGCCGGGAGAAATATGCACACAGATGGAGCTTCTGGTCGGAGGTTGAGCACTGGGAGAGGACAGCACCCACCCCCGAATCAGAAACATCCTCCTTGACCATGAACTGCGCTGCGGGATCCACCTGCGCCAGGACACGTGCGTTGGTGAACAGGCCTTTCAGGGTCACAAAAGCTCGTTCAGTGGCCTCGGACCACTTGAACGGGCTTTTAGTCGATGTCAACTGCGTAAGCGGTTGTGCCACTGTACTATAATCATGGATAAATCAGCGGTAGAAGTTGGCAGAGCCCAGAAAGTGTTGGAGGTCCTTCCTGGACAGGGGGGTAGGCCAGTCAACTATGGCCTTGATTTTCACCGGATCGGCCTTTACCATGCCCACGGCGATGATGAACCCCAGGAACAAAGTTGAGCGAGTGGAAAATGTGCACTTCTCCGCTTTCACAAAAAAATGATTCTTCAGCAGCCACTGCAGGACAGACCAAACATGGACTACATGCTCCTCCAGCATGCGGGAAAAAATCAGAATATCGTACAGATACACAAAAACAAACTGGTTCACCATATCTAGCAAGACGTCATTGATTAACCGCTGGAAGACAGCAGGGGCATTGGTCAGCCCGAATGGCATGACCAAATACTGAAAATGGCCCAGCAGTGTTTTAAATGCCATCTTCCATTTGTCTCCCTTACGAATACGGACCAAGTGGTATGCATTACGGAGGTCGAACTTGGTGAAAAAACGCGCCCGTTGGAGTAGCTCAAACACTGAGTTGATAAGGGGCAGCAGATACTTATCTTTACGGGTATTCACGTTAAGCTCACGGTAATCAATACACGGCCGCAGTGACCCGTCCTTTTTCCCTCCAAAAAAGAACCCAGCGCCAAGAGGGGCGGACGACGGACAAATAATGCCGGCACTGAGGGAGTCTTTAATGTAGGTCTCCATCACCTCCCTCTCCGGCCCAGATAAACTGTAGAGCCGGCTGGATGGCACCCGCGGTCCCGGGAGGAGGTTGATAGCGCAGTCGTAGCCCCGGTGAGGTGGTAATGATTGGGCCCTGGACTTGCTAAAGAACTCCCCTAAGTCATGATAGACCTTGGGCACGGAGCTGAGATCCGCCAGCTCAGCCGGAGAGGAGAAGATCGGGAGAGAGGGTGAGCATGCGGCTGATCAGAGACACGATGAGAGACAGAAAGGGCTCCAGGATGAAATGGAGCCCTGACTCCAGTTTATAATTGGGTTATGAATGTGGAGCCATGGATACCCCAGAATCATGGTGGTGGGCGATTGAGGCAGGACATAAAACTGAATAGTCTCGCGGTGATTACCGGACAGAATGACCGAAATGGGCTGTCTGTTCAGTGATCGCTGCGATACTGCTGCCTGAGACCACCAAGACAGTCAACGGTGTTGGGACATTCCTGGTGGGTATCTGCAATTTTTGGACTATGGCCTGTTGAATTAAATTTTGCTCCGCCCCAGAATCAACCAGGGCGGAAGTTTTGAACTCGGCCCCTGGTAATTGAATGAGGGCAGGGAGTTCAAAACGGCTGGGAGGATTTTGCGAGGACCCTCCCGCCAGACCCATTGACGGGCCGGATCTTTTGGCCTCACAGAGCATTTCTAAACTGCATGGCCTAGGACCCTGCAATACATACATGCCCCCGTCCTCTCTCGACACCGACACTCCCCCAGAGTCAGATGGGACCCACTGAGGGCCATCAACTCTGAGGAGGCTGGCGGAGCTGCGTCAGTGTGAGGGGCAGCCGGCCAAGGAGCAAACAGAGAGGCAATGGCTTTCTGCTCTCTCGCTCGCTCCCTAAACTGGTTGTCGAGGGCCACAGCCTGCGCGATAAGTTCTTCCAAATCAGAGTGGGACGCACAGATAGCCAGCTCATTGCGGAGATGTAAATTCAGGCTCCAGAGGAAGGCACTGCGAAGAGCAACATCATTCCATCCGGAGTCTGCCGCAACAACCCAGAACTTGACAGAGAAATCGGCCACAGACCGGTCTCCCTGCTGAAGTCCCAACAGCTGGCTAACTATATTCCCCTCACTCTCTGAATGGTCGAAAGCCTCGGAGAAGTTGCACACAAACTGTTTGAAAGACTAAAGGGGCGCGTTCGGGCTGCTCAAGATGGACTGTGCCCACTTGAGCTCCCGGTCCCGTAACAACAAGGTCATGAAGTGAATCTTTGCAGAATCCTCCCTATATTCCCCCTCCACCTGCTCGAAATACAACCAACAGTGCAGCAGGAACCCTTTGCACCCCTACCCCATAGGGGGCAGGTGTAGGAATGGAAGTGTTCCTGCGGATGGCATGCGCTACAGGGGCAGCAGGTGCAGGAGGAGGCGCCACACCAGAAAGCTGACAGAGGTGCTCGGGAACGGTCGCCAATTGCTGGGTGATGGTTTGTAACTGTTCATAAAGAAACATGACCTGACACTCCGTGACATCCAAGCGCGAGAGCTCTGATTGTTCACCTGGCTGAGCACCCGCTGAGCCTTGATCCTGGCTGGATTGTTCTGTTATGATTCAGTGCAAGTGAGGCTCAAACGCAGAGCTGCCAGAATGAACACTCAGACTCAGAAGTAAAAGTTCACCGGTTTTTTGCAAAAATAAAACTAACACACAACTCTAAACTAGAAAAGCACTCGGAGAGCGCAGACCTCCGCCAAGCGCCACAATTCCCCCCATACAGTGTTTGTGTGTACGTTTTCAGATTCCTTGAGCATGTAAACATATGAGTAGCAATTGGATTCACAATGATTATTTGTTTATTTGACAGGGACAGTGCAATAAAGACACAATTAATCAATGACAATCAATGTGATAGTGATAGGATTAGTGGTTCAGTAGTAAGAGCATTGCCTCCTTGGCGGAGGTAATAAACTGAAGTGTTGCTGTTGTGTCCATCTCCTCCACTGACGGATGCAAATTGGGTAGACAGGTTGCCGTGGGTTTTATATTATATTATTTTGGGGTTGCGCTCCGCGGCAAACGAGAATTTAGAAGCTTCGCCGGCAGAGAGCTCGTTTTTGCGCAGCGCCTATGGCTGGCCGGTGAATTTCTGCCAAATGCGCAGCTCCTATGGCTGGCCGGGGAATTTCTGCCAAAGAATCCGTCGGCGGACAGCTGCCCGTGTGAGGTTTTGCAGTTGCGCGCAAACACAGGCACGCTGGCGGGCCCAGGCCAACAGTGTTTTCCGCGTGCTTTTGTGCCTAAAACGTTGAAGAACGCAGAGTTTGTGTTGCAGACACGACGACCAGCGCCCTCCATTGCGCCTGCGCACATGTTGAAAATGGCCCTATGTCACAGTGTTGAAAAATGCTTTAAAAAATTCCTGTATCCAGACGGTGAACCGGATCACCCCCAAAATTTAATTAGTTCTTCCTTGTACCATTTCCAACAACGCCTGAAAGTTTCATGGAAATCCGTCCAAGACTTTTTGAGTTATCTTGCTAACCAACAGACAAACAGACAGACAGACAGACAAACAAACACACAGACAAACCCCGGCAAAAACATAACCTCCTCCTGGCCTTTTCGGCCTGGTGGAGGTAATAAAGGTGCATAACTGAAGAAAACCGCAACACAAAAACACACACTTAAATTGACACAAAACCAGTGCCCGCTGGAGCGCATGTAGCCTATGGGAAAAGAGCAGACAGAGAAAATTAGGGACAGAATCTCCCAAAGGGGAGAATAATAATGGGAGAGCACTCTTACTCTGTGAGCAGAGGAGCCCGGCAGGGAACTCCTGTGTGGACCAGGGGAACAGGGGGAAGACGGTGACCTGGGTGGATGTCCGGTGTCTTCTTGGTCAGGCGAGCGTGATCAGCTCCGGAGTACACACCGACGGGTGGCAGCAAACCTAAGAGACAGGAGAGGAGGGGGAGCACGCTCGCCTGATCATCACAACATGGCAAAATGCATTGATGATGTCATGGACACCAAGACTATCACTGTTCGGGCCAATCAGAAACCATGGCTTACAGGGGAGGTCTACAAGCTCCTGAAAAGCTCAGAACACTGCCTTCAGAGCTGGGTATGAGGTGGGCCTGAGGACAGCTAGGGCCAACCTGTCCCGAGGCATCAGAGAGGCCAAGAGGCAGTACTCCGGGAGGATAGCCCACCATTTCAGTGACAGCAGAGACACTCAGAGTCTGTGGCGGGGAATACAGCCCATCACAGACTACAAGCCCACACCACAGACCTGCGACAGCTCCACCTCTTTGCTGAACGAGCTGAACAACTTCTTTGCTCGCTTCGAGGCACTCAACAGTACCCCTGCACAGAAGTCACCACTTCCTCCTGGCAACCAGGTGATTACACTGTCCCCATACAGCGTGAGGAGAGCCCTTGGCAGGATCAATGCACGCAAAGCTTCAGGTCCTGACAACATACCTGGTCGTGTACTGACAGCCTGTGCAGAGGAACTCACAGGTGTCTTCACGGACATCTTCAACATCTCACTGAGACAGGCTGTTGTCCCCATATGCTTCAAAGTCACCACCCCATATGCTTCAAAGTCACCACTTTCATTCTTCCAGTCATTCTTCCATTCTTCCAGTCATTCATTCTTCCAGTCTCCAAGAAGTCGTCTCCCTCCTGCTACAATAACTACTGTCCGGTTGCACTCACTCCCATCATCATGAAGTGCTTCGAGTAGGTGGTCATGCAGCACATCAGGTCTGTCCTGTCCCCCTCCCTGGACCCATTCCAGTTTGCTTACTGGTCCAGTCGCTCAACCAATGATGCCATCTCTACGGCCCTCCACTCAGCTCTCACACACCTGGACACAAAGGACTCCTACGTCAGAATGCTGTTCATAGACTTTAGCTCAGCATTCAACACAATCATCCCCCTACAGCTCATTCATAAACTAGACCAGCTGGGGCTCAACACTTCATCGCGTAACTGGCTGTTGGACTTGCTGATGGGGAGACCGCAGGCAGTATGGGTTGGCAGTAACACATCCAGCACCATCACTCATTTATCCCAACGTCAGCAAAACTTTTAAACTTAAATAGATAGGCCAGGGACACATATACTTCCTGCCCTTAATGACTGCTGTAATATATGTTTATTTATGTATGTATTTTGGTTTTTAGATTTTAATGATTACATTTTTGTTATTTGCATTATTTATTGTGCTTTACTTTGTTGATATTTTTTATATGAAGGATCTTATGTACTACATCCATTGTGTATGTGTGGATTGTGTGGTTGCAGCATGGGTGATAAGCCCAAGACAAATTTCCCCTTGTGGGACAATAAAGTTAATTTAATTTAATCTAATCTAATCTAATCTAATCTAATCTAATCTAATCTAATCTAAACTAAAACTCTGAACACTGGAGCATCCCAAGGGTGTGTGCTGAGCCCCCTCCTCTTCACTCTGCTGACCCATGACTGTACACCAATACACAGCTCCAACCTCTTCATCAAGTTTGTGGACGACACAACTTTGGTGGTTCTCATCAACAATGGAGACAAGACAAACTACAGGAGCAAGGTGAGCCACCTGGCCATGTGGTGCAGAGACAACAATCTCTCTCCGAAGGTGGAGAAGATGTAGGAGATTGTTGTGGATTTCAGTAGAGTGCACACCCAACATGCTCCTCTGACCACCAATTGTGCTGCTGTGGAGAGGGTGAGCAGTGCCAAGTTCCTGGGTGTGCACATTGCAGATGACCTTTCCTGGACCACCAACACTGTATCACTGGCCAAGAAAGCTCAGCAGCGTCTCTACTTCCTCTGCAAACTGAGAAGCGCCAAAGCTCCAGACTCTATCGTGTACTTTCTACAGAGGCACCATCGAGAGCATCCTGACCAGCTGCATCACTGTGTAGTACGGCACCTTCACCGCGTCCTGCTGCAAGATCCTCCAGCCCATAGTGAGATCAGCTGAGAAGATCGTCGGAGCTTCTCTCCCCTCCCTTGAGGCCATCTACAGCACCTGCCTCACCCGCAAAGCCCTCTGCATTGCAGGTGATCCCACCCAGCCATCACACAGCTGCTTGAGTCTGCTGCCATCGGGGAGGAGACTGTAGAGTCTCTGGGCCAGGACCAGCAGACTCAAGGACAGCTTCATCCACCAGGCTGTCAGGAAGCACAGCTGTCTCCCTACTCTGCTCCCTCTCCCCCTTCTGCCCCCCCACACACGAATCCTGAACTCTGACCCCCCCCCCCCCCCCATCCCAACAACTGAACTCTGCCATCCCCAGGTGCTGTTCACTCCCACACACGCACACACTGATTTCAGGAGCTTCAAAAACTGAACTCTGCCATCCAGGAACTGTTCACCCCAACACATGCGCACACACCCTGATCTCAGGGCTGCACCAGTCACTTTATGCAGTAATGGACTGCTCTCTTTGCACTATATGCCACTTTGACCCTCTATATGTGCCCTGATATGTGCCTTAAGTCACTACATACCATCTTAATTTTTTATTGTATTTAGTTGCACACCCTTAGTATTTTTATTTAGCTTATGGTTGGGGGTTGGTTTTCTTTGCACTGATGTTTGATGTTCAGTGTTTAATGTTGAGTGTTAGATGTTATACTTTATATTCATATTTCCTAATTAGTGTTTACCTTCCTGCACTGTGGGTCTCAGAGTAACATAATTTCAATTATCTGTATGTATTGTACATATGGCAGAATTGACAATAAAGTTGACTTTGACTTGACTTTGAAATTGTTGAAGTGATGCCCCCCTCCTCCACCGGTAATGAAGTGGAATGCCCCCCTTATTGTTGTTTTTGGCCAGCTTCATTATGTTGATTACCCACTGTCTGTTGGTTAACTTCATTATGTTTATGACTCAGTATGTTGATGACTCATTGATTCTGATAGTTTAACCTCATCACAACAGTGATCCATTGTTCTGTTGATCTTGTTAAGTCCCCCCTCTCTTGTCTCCCGTTGTAAGGCTCTCACCTCCCTTCTATTGGGATGATGAAATAAAGAAATATTGTACTGTCGCTTTAAAATTATCATATTTTGACCCACACTATCGTATGTACTAAAATAACTTGAAAAATCACAGGCTAGGACAGTGCATTTTAAAACAAAGCTATTCTATATGCATGGAACTGCAGTAACCTAAGGAACAAATGCAGAGGCTCGGCCATTTGAATGAAACAACTGTTTTATGTATTGTCACACTTAAACCCACCCACCCACCCAGAATTGCACGTCTTTGCACAACCACTGCTTCTGTCCTTCAACGTAGGGTCTAACTCCCAAGCAGGGCGATAAAACTGCTGTACCCAGCGGAGTTGCTTTGTTTTCTTACCAGTGTCCGTGTCTGTACTGCTGGACTCTAAGTACTTTTTCCTTCAAGTCCGAACTCATGTTCACTGATTTTTTTTTTTTTTTTAATTTGTTGTGGTGCCAGTTCAGCTGTGCCCTGCTTGATGTGATTGGCACATTTGGCGGTGAGGAGGAGCCAGCCAGGTATGAGCTGATCAGATATGAGCAGGCATCAGTTTCTGGTGATGTGTGGGTGTTCACCTAAATCAAAATGAGGTTTTTTTTGGAAGGTGCACAGAAATGCCAAAACTATCGTATATTTGGCTTTTTTTAAAACTATTGATCGTATATCGTACAGCCCCTAAAACTATCATATAAATACGATAATTACTGTATATCTGGCAACAATGCTTCTATTGTTCACAGGAATCCTGTTAATTCGTTCATTCATTCATTCATCTTCTTCCGCTTAATCCTTTTCGGGTCGTGGGGGGGCTGGAGCCTATCCCAGCATCTTTGGGCGAGAGGCAGGGTACACCGTGGACAGATCGCCAGTCCATCCCAGGGCCAATACAGAGAGACAGACAACCATTCACTCTCACAGTCATACCTAAGGAGAATTTAAAATCCCCAGTTGATGCCAATTAACCTAACTTGCATGTTTTTGGCATGTGAATTCAATTCAATTCAGTTCAGTTCAATTTATTTATATCGCGCCAAATCACAACACAAGTTATCTCAAGGCACTTTACAAAGAGTGGGTTTAGGCCACGCTCTCAAATTTATAGGACCCAGCAGAGACCCCTAAGAGCAAGCACTGCGGCGACACAGGCGAGGAAAAACTTCCCTTTAACGGGCAGAAACCTCAAGCGGAACCATAGCTCATAGAGGACGGCCATCCGCGTCGACTGGCTGGGTTGAAAAAAGAAGTACAAAGTAGGAGGCTTGGCAGCAGCTATATTCAAAACAAACGTAACAAATACAATTCAACATGAACATTTACAGCCAGACATTCCAGTATCAAGTCGGGTTAGGCTCCATGTGTGAGTGAAGGCCTGGCAGCAGCAACATCTTTAACTATAGGCCTTATCAAAGAGAAAGGATTTCAACTTACTCTTGAATAAAGACAGAGTGTCTGCCTTCCGAACTGAACTGGGAAGACGGTTCCACAGGAGGGGAGCTTGATAACTAAAAGCTCTACCTCCCAATCTACTTCTGGAGACCTCGGGGACCACCAGTAGTTTGGATTTTTGGGTGCGCAGAGCTCTGGTTGGATGACAGGGAACTATGAGTTCTTGCAGGTAAGAAGGAGCCATACCATTAAGGGCTTTATAAGTTAGGAGTAATGTCTTGAATTCAATTCTATATTTTATTGGGAGCCAATGTAAAGAAGCTAAAACTGGGGTAATGTGATCTCTTCTCCCTGTTCTCATCAGGATACGTGCAGCTGCATTCTGAATGAGTTGGAGAAGCTTTATGGACTTATTAGGACAGCCTGATAAAAGTGAGTTACAGTAGTCTAGCCTAGAGGTGATAAAGGTGTGGACAAGTTTCTCTGCATCTTTATGAGACAGGATGGACCTGATTTTAGAAATATTATGCAGATGGAAGAAGTCAGTCTTGTTGTTACACTTCACTGTTACACTTCACTGCCTCCCCTATAAAAGCACATGCATGCCCTCAGCAGTTTTCCCAACTTGGCAACTTTCTCGCTAAATCTGGCAACTTTTCCCAAACCCTCTCGGTGACTTTTTCTGTCAAAAGCAACTACCGACAAATCTAACGACTTTTTCTGGTGTCATCAGAGACTTTTCTGGTGTTTTGTAGACTCTGACATGCAGGGCTCGGCAGGTTGTAGTTTCCTTAGATGACATCTAAATTAAAACCTATCTGTAATATGAGACTATGAACCTACAATTCCCAGAAGCACCATCTGCACACAGTTGCCTCATTTCCACCAAAATAAGAACCAGTGCTAGTTCGGTTCAGGGGCTTGTGCCAGTGCTTAACCAGTTCAGCTGTAGTGCCTCATAAGAACCAGTTGGTTTTTCACCGATATGGAGCTAGTTGGGGATTATGTCAGGGCTACATCATTACATAGTGTGAAGCGTCTTTATGCAACCCCACAGAACACCACAGAAGAAGAAGTAAAAAGAAGAGAAGAAGACGCAGCGCTAACTTGTCAACATGGAGGAGTTTGTTGTCTCTTATCTTTGGGAGTGCTGCCTTTATTATTCCAAACCTGTATTACCATCCAAAAACAGTTTTATTCTTAATCGCAGAGAATGGTGGCTACGTTTAAGGAGACCGGTAATTATCAATATTTCAGTTATCAGCCATTGTTAGCTGAAGTCTGTAGCTCAACTAGCTAGCATTAACTACACTTTTAAACGTAATATTTATGTCAATTCTGTAATAGGTGGTGTTGCAGTGCATTACGAGATGGAGGTTGCCTGTTATGTCATGCTAAAAAGTGATCAGCTGCCAAAAAAATGATCAGCAGGTGCCATATTGTTGTTATGGGGTTTTATTAGCCATTAAATATATATATATATTTCAACAGATGAACAGTACTTAATTAGGCATAATAAGATATATTTAACACTTATGATGCATTTTGAACCCAAAACAAACTTGATCTAGGATTAAAAGCAATTAAAATAATGCTGTCACAAGGTTACATGGAAAAATGCATAGATTTACTGCACATATATATATATATACAGTATATGTAGTGTATAAATATATATTCTATGTACTTCCAAAACAACGAGGCTTTTGCACATAAATATTGCAATCAATTGCAATCTGATAAATTCTATACATTGTTATCCAAACTGCAACACTTTAGCTAACACTATAATTTTTCAGATGGGATAAAACCTCAAAACATTTAGACACATTGTAGGTGGACTGAGACCAGGCAGTACACCTTTAACAAGCGGGCACTCCTGGCTCCTGTAGACGGTGATCACTTTTTGGCACGACACCGGATTTCACCACCCAGTCGACCTCATGCGGAAGTGGCTGATGAAACCCTTTTTGGACACAGGCAGACTTACCCCTGAACAGCGTAACTACAACTACCGAATGAGCTGTGCATATTCAGTTGTGGAAATGGCTTTCGGCAGCTTGAAAGGACGATGGAGGTCCCTCCTGACAAGGAATGACAGCAAACTGGAGCTGAGCAAGAAAATGGTGCTCACCTGCTGCATACTTGATAATATTTGTGAGGAACATGGTGACAACTTTGGGCTCCCAGACACACCTGATCACAGTCAGCCTCCAGTTCAACCACTAGCTGACCATGCCAGTGTAGAAGGGGATAACATTAGGGCAGCTTTAATGGAGTACTTTAACAGTGGTGAGCAATAACCTGTTTAGTGCCTGCCATATCATTTACAAAATATAACATGAAGCAGTTGAAAAGCATTAATGAATAAAAAAAAATTCAGCTGACAATAGATCCTCAGTGTACTCTGTTTTGAAGTATTTATGGTGTATGTATGTATTTTATATTCACATTTACAGAGTTGTTAAAGGTATACACCTTATGTACTTGTATGTCATCTATTCTGGTTAAAGTACTGATTCAAGGTTTTATTCATGTAGGGGTAACAAGAGACAGACTCGAAAGTGTACAAGTTAAAAGTATTTTTGCCAGAAATGATCTTGTCCAGAGCTGACAGAATGTCATATGGTACGTTGTCAAAAGAATATAAACTCGTTATCATTTTTGAAGCTGGCAACTTGGAACATTTTCCACAGAAAAAGTGCATAGATTTAAAGTTTGTTGCTGCTTGTTCTTTAGAAAATGTGAAAAAAGTTGTCAAAAATATGAATAAACTCCACAAATACCTGATATATTTTCCAATACCTGAAAAAATTAACTTAAGTGCAGTAATTCAGTACTTGTACTTTCACTTCCCTTTTTTTGCAGTCTCCCCAAGCACAGACACAACATGTCCCATCAGTCCAACAAGTGTATTGGTACTGTCCTCCATCTTCTGGATGCTTTGCAGCAAAGCGGAGGTCAGCTGCTCCCCCCTCCTGCTCTGCTCCTGCTGTCTCTCATCTGACCTCTCCAGGCAGTCAAGAAGGAGGTCCATGTTTGTGTCCCACTTCCATTTCCCTGTTTTAAAGTACATAAATAAGAAGCAATATAAAATAACCACACACTGAAAAACGCTGGAATCGTCAATCCAAGACTGAATGTGTCTATTCAACATCCATTTACTGTTAGTGGCATCACAACATTCAATTCAAGTGTATAATTGATCTGACCATATATTACCTAATCTGGTCTGATGAGAAGAGGAGAAAGAGCAGTAGGAGGACAAGCTTGGTGCTGGTGAAGGTGAGCTGGACACCACAGGTCTGGGTGGTTCTCCCTCATCATCCGGGTATAATACATCTGTAAATACAAAAAAAGTGTTTCAGTTTGTGCAGTGTATAACTTAAGCCTTCCATTAAATGTGCAGTCATAGAAGGCAGCTTTATCCAATATCAATATTACCAAAGCTTACATGTCTGATTATGGAATAGAAGAATAGGAACAGAATAGACTTTATTGTCATTGTACAGTTGTACAGTACAATGACATTGTAGATGCTCCACCAGGCTACTGCGCAATAAAGTAAGAGAAGGATTAGATAAAACACGGTTACAGAACACACAAACACACAAGTGAAATTTTAAAAAATGGCCCAAGATTATGGAAATATTACCAAAATAGTAAAAATGATGATGTTACTAGTGTCTTTGGGAGAAAAATCTCCCATATACACAACGCAAGGCACCCATTCTTACACAGTATTGATACCACAAAAAGCGTATTTTGCACTGGACATCTAACACAGTATTCTGTAAGACGCTAAGATTTTTGTTGTAGCTTTCTCAAATGTGCATTTCTTTATGGCGAGGAGAAATGTTTGGTTGTGGTAAAAGCACTGTTAGCTTGTTAGCATAGCTAACCGAAAATACTATAGGCACAAGAGTGAGTAAAAAAAACATCCTCACTTTGGCCGTTACATATCAATACAAGCATATATATATATATATATATACACACTACCATTCAAAAGTTTGGGGTCACCCAGACAATTATTTTGTGTTTTCCATGAAACGTCACACTTATTTACCACCATGAGTTGTAAAATGAATAGAAAATATAGTCAAGACATTGACAAGGTTAGAAATAATGATTTGTATTTGAAATAATAATTTTTTCCAGATACTCAACCTGCTCAAAGGAAGGTCAGTTTTATAGCTTCTCTAACCAGCTAAACTGTTTTCAGCTGTGCTAACATGATTGCACAAGGGTTTTCTAATCATCCATTAGCCTTCTGACGCAATGAGCAAACACATTGTACCATTAGAACACTGGAGTGATAGTTGCTGGAAATGGGCCTCTATACACCTATGTAGATATTGCACCAAAAACCAGACATTTGCAGCTAGAATAGTCATTTACCACATTAGCAATGTATATTAGATATTAGAGTGTATTTCTGATTAGTTTAAAGTTATCTTCATTGAAAAAAACAGTGCTTTTCTTTCAAAAATAAGGAAATTTCTAAGTGACCCCAAACTTTTGAACGGTAGTGTATATACAGTATATATATATATATATATATATATATATTTATTTATATATATATTTGTCAGCAGAGCCGGCCTGTTCATTTCTTTATGGCGAGGGGAAACATTTGGTTGTAGTAAAAGCACTGTTAGCTTGTTAGCATAGTTAACATAGTTAACTTAGTTAACTTGTTAGCATACTTAACTATAGTATTTTAGTATACTATATATATCCGCACTTTGCCCGTTACATATCAATACAAGCATATATATATATATATACTGTATATATATATATATACAGCAAAGTGTAGATGTCCGGATCAGAAGGTTGCGTTGCACAAAGCGTGTGCTTTCGTTCGGGGTCACCAGTGTGGCGGCATGAAATAATAAGCGGCGAGCTGAGGTTTAAAAGTGGGTTTTATTTCGTTCCGCCATCACAGAACTCGCTCCAGCGCCGTGCAGGCGCTGCGACATGCTGACATGCTGTTCGCAGACGACGCTGCAGTCGCAACCCACCACAGCAGGAGCTTCAGACCCTGATGGACCGCTTCTCCCAGGCATGCAAGGCCTTCGGGCTTACTATCAGCCTGAAGAAGACTAACGTCTTGGCGCAAGGCACGGAAGCACCACCAACCATCGATGACTACGAGCTGGAGGTCGTGAATCAGTTCACGTACCTGGGGTCCACGATCAGCAACAACCTCTCCCTTGATACAGAGATCAACAAGAGGATTGGAAAATCAGCCTTCACACTCGCACGCCTCACCACACAAGTGTGGGAGAATCCCAAACTCTCTGTCAAGACGAAGATGGCAGTGTACAACGCCTGTGTCATCAGCACACTGCTCTATGGGAGTGAGACATGGACAACATACGCCCGGCAGGAAAAGAGACTGAACTCCTTCCACTTGCGCTGCATTCGCCACATCCTGGACATATCCTGGCAGGACAAAGTGCCCAACACAGAAGTTCTGTCCCACGCCGGCCTTCCCTCCATGTTCACTCTACTCAGGCAGCGCAGGCTCCGCTGGCTAGGCCACATTCACCGTATGGAGGATGGCAGAATCCCCAAAGACGTCCTCTACGGAGAACTGGCAACTGGCAGGAGAGACGTTGGCTGCCCACAGCTGCGCTTTAGAGACGTCTGCAAGAGAGACATGAAGGCCCTGGAGATCAACACAGAGCGCTGGGAGGACCTTGCAACGGACCGCTCCAAATGGAGAGGCACCCTGACCAGACAGCTCAAGGTGGGTGAAGAGAGACTGACTGCTGCAGCAGATGAAAAAAGGACCCGCAGGAAGAACCGCCACAGACCCAGCAGCACGGAGACCACCCACAAGTGCGACCTGTGTGACAGGGACTGCCATTCGCGCATCGGCCTGTTCAGCCACAGGTGGTGCTGTTCCAGCAGAGTAGACGTTTAGGATTCTTTTCCATGGTCATCATAGACCGACGGAGGCCGACGACGCTATATACACACACTACCGTTCAAAAGTTTGGGGTCACCCAGACAATTATTTTGTGTTTTCCATGAAACGTCACACTTATTTACCACCATGAGTTGTAAAATGAATAGAAAATATAGTCAAGACATTGACAAGGTTAGAAATAATGATTTGTATTTGAAATAATAATTTTTTCCAGATACTCAACCTGCTCAAAGGAAGGTCAGTTTTATAGCTTCTCTAACCAGCTAAACTGTTTTCAGCTGTGCTAACATGATTGCACAAGGGTTTTCTAATCATCCATTAGCCTTCTGACGCAATGAGCAAACACATTGTACCATTAGAACACTGGAGTGATAGTTGCTGGAAATGGGCCTCTATACACCTATGTAGATATTGCACCAAAAACCAGACATTTGCAGCTAGAATAGTCATTTACCACATTAGCAATGTATATTAGATATTAGAGTGTATTTCTGATTAGTTTAAAGTTATCTTCGTTGAAAAAAACAGTGCTTTTCTTTCAAAAATAAGGAAATTTCTAAGTGACCCCAAACTTTTGAACGGTAGTGTATATATATATATATATATATATATTTTCGTTAACTTTAAAGACAATACACTTACCAGTAGCGTTTTCAGCAGTTTGTTGTACTAACTTATCCATGGCAGTTAGGATGGTCCTGGTTGGCTGGCCTATCCCCAAAAACAGTTCATCAGATGAGTGGCCCCCTCCAGCTTATTTTGTACTTCTGCTCATGTCCATAGAGCCAAGAAATGTGTCTTCTCTTCGCTCCAAATCTGTTTGGTTTCATTGCTTGCTCTTCTGTTTGGAATGCAACATGGCGGTCCATAATGTCTTGAAGCTGGTCAGTTAATCACGCCCACGGCAGTGGACGTTAACAAAGTCAACTGGTTCTAGTGCTGGCCCAGCTAGGAATCGGGGCCAGGTTAGCACCACTTTTGAGAGCCTGGGACTAGTGCTTAGCCGGTCAAAAACCAAAGAACTGGTGCCAAGTCAGGCTCTGGCTCCATTTAAGCACTGGAACTGTCTTGGTGGAAAAGGGAGTAGTGTG
Organism: Pholidichthys leucotaenia; assembly: GCA_020510985.1. Taxonomy (NCBI): domain Eukaryota; kingdom Metazoa; phylum Chordata; class Actinopteri; order Cichliformes; family Pholidichthyidae; genus Pholidichthys; species Pholidichthys leucotaenia. Next base: position 334,476,873 of record CM035836.1, read on the forward strand.
TGCTCATTGGTCCGCCGTCACCTGGAGCTCTGTCTGCTTTACACAGACAGGCTGCTTCGCTGGTTGGTCTTCTGTCCTGCCCCAGTTCACACCAGTGGGAAGAAATGCTGTGTCTGAGCGGTGAGTAGCCCCCAACATGAGCTCCTACCTCTATTGTTAAACATGAGTATTTTTAGAGCGAGAAGCTTGCATTTAATGTCCGCAGTTGTGCAAATTAAGTTTTCTTACCACAGAGAAAAAGTGACTGTGACTTGTTGCTGTAAAGAACAAATGAATCTTCTTCTAAGGTGACCTTTCATTTATCTGTGCTTTCTATTTTATTTTATTTTTTTTTTATTTTATCTTATTCATTTACATGCTGTTGTGATATGCAACTATTTCATGGAAGTAAGTCCTCTAAATATGTATTTTTAATGGGCTGGTCCAAGGGTGTCAAACATATGGCTCGTGGGCCAAAAACACCCACCAGGGGGTCAAAGGTTTTCTTTGTGAATGTACAGCTTTATTTCTAGTAAATTTCTGACTTTCTGCTGATTAGAATAGTCTCTGTAAGATGAGACTTTTTTCTCATCAATTTTCTTTTTCTTCAAGGGGCCCTTGATTTTAAGGACCAAGGGGTAGGCGAAGGGGAAAGGGTAGAAATTAGAATTGCGACTAATCTACCTGTACTTCACTCTCACATTTCAAATATTTTTCTCAACTGTTTAACAGTATTTACTACTGTTAATAACTACTTAAACAGTGTTTTGCTTGCTATTTTATGTATGTATAAGGGTCATTGCATTTAAAAAGGTTGTACATTTAATTGAACTACATTTTAGCATGTGATAATTAAATTTGATCATATTAAACATAATTTTCCAACTACAAAACTGTGGCTAGTGAAAAGGCTGAGTGGCAAGTAACTTTGGAAGATCACTAGCCACAGTGGCTGCTGACGTGAAAGCACTATTGCTCTGCAGTTACTATCCTCCACTTTTAGTTGCAGTCAGAGAGGAGACCCACGCCCATGTCACTCACGTCCAGACTGCAAATGAATTGTGCCTGCACAACCCCCCCCCCATCCGTGTAAATGTTTCTTCACTGTCAGTGTCACACTAATAAATCACTGCATTTGACTAACGGCCTCAGTCACATACTCACTTCGTCCACTGTCTGTGTATGTCTGTGGATGTGGGTGTGTGTCATGGGCAGCGAGAGCGCGCCCCCTCCTTCCCGTTCATCTCTCCTCAGGTCATCAACGCACCTGAGTGAGAGGACACACCTGTGCCATCTCATCAGCCAGCACTGATAAAGAAGTGTCCTTCAGTGAGTCAACGCTGGCTCGTCTTGGTATACTGCCTAACAAAGACAGCGAGTATATGATTCACACCAGTGAAGGAATTATTAACCTGTGTGCTTTTTCTCCTCTTAATGTTGCTGCCATTGTGCAGGTGTGTCTCCGGGACTGTGCGCGCTCTCCTGCCACATCACCACTCATCCTCGGCATTCAACCTCCACCCAGTCAGGCACCACCAGCTCATTCCCCTCATCCTGCCGGTTCTCCCTTGGAGGCTCACGTAAGTGGTAATTTGGCCAGCCCATTTTCTCTTACTCCATTCCTCCATTCACGGCTCTTGTCTTCTCTCCACAGGCTGTTTCCTCTAGCGGGTGACTATTTCTGTAGCTGTGCAGTGATTTTGATATTTAATAAAATTCTCAAACGTGTGTTATTGTTTGATTGTTCTTTCTTGTTGCTGCATTGCGCACGTGAGCTGATCGCTAATAACAATCGTCTACATAAGCTAAACATCTAGCATCTAGCTCGTCATGTCACAGTCTAAACTGCATGCTGAAAAATACAGAAAGGAGTGGGAATCAAACCCTGAATTCAAAGGCTGGTTGAAGCCATTTATTGGAGATGATACATAAGTGATGTCCTATTTAAAATGCCAAATTAAAACAAACAAACCAAGAATCAACGGAAGAAAGTTAATTTGTAGTTCTACAGATATTTAGGGTGTTTTTTACTCACTTTTTGTCTCTCTCACGACATTATTCTTTTGTCCTACAGCGCCCATTACAATGCAAATGACCAATTATGCAAATTAGGCAATGACGTCATTTAGCGACTTCTAGCGACTTTTAGGACAGTCAATAGCTACTTTCCTTACAGAGGAGTTGGCAACAGTGGCCCTCAGCTGTGGGTCAGATGGGGAGCACAGCCATGCGGTCTCTCCATGCTGGTCTTTTCTGCATATTAAAATATATAAAATGACCTTGCTGGGATTCTTTATTTCATCTCTCTCCATGCACGATATATCATATTTCCACGACAGTAGTTAGCTAGTTGTTAGCATGCTAACGATTTCTTCGGCACATTTCACTCGCTTTTCTTGGCATTTTCAGATGAAACAAAGAGTCCATTGTGGAAGATGTGTTCAATGACGAGACATGAGTGTATTTCTCAGGTTCGGCTTTATTGCAGAACACATTCATCCAACATTCTCAAAAGCAAGAAGAGGCAGAATAATATTACAGCTCACTCTTATACCTCCGGGGGATTAAGAACTCAAGTCACATGGTGCTTCTGCAAACATTCAATCACAATGCAAGTCTCTGAAGATTCACCATTGTCTCTTATTCTCCGGTGTCCCAGGAAACCCCCCAGGGCCTCCTCTGAGACAAGGGCCCGACTTCACACCTCCTTGCCATCACCTGTCGGCCCCCGTCGATCTAATCTCCTGTTCCTCCAGACGTGAAGCCTCAATCCACATAAGCCATACATTTGTGGGAGATATGAACCAGACATATGTGCCACACTCTTGTGGGAAATATGAACCAAACATATGTGCCACATGACCCCCCCCCCCCAAACGTCTGCATGGGACAAACATACTCATAAATGCATAACATAAAAGACATCGCCACATAACCAACAATCAATCCCCCAATCTCTTAGGTCTGAGCTTCCTGCCGAATCTGCTGTAGGCCGGCTTCGCTGCGTCTGCAGCGTCTCCTCGCACCTGGGGATTAGATTTGTTAGCACATCTCTGTGAGAGCTCTGGAGCATGCTTTCTCGGTGGCCTGCCCCGGCGGGGGGCTTTCGCCAACTGCACGCGTTCATCAGCCAGGATAAAAGCGGGCTTGAGTCTGTTTATGCAAATTAGCTCCCTTCTGCCCCCCAAATCTAGCAAAAAATGCTTCTCATTTTTTTCCAGCACCCTGAACGGTCCATCATAAGGCGGTCTCAGCCCTGGGCGTTGTGCATCATGTCTAACAAAAACAAACTCTGCATTTTTTAAAGCCTCTGGCACAAAAACGCGTGGAAAACTGTGATGCACTGGGCCAGGCAGCATGTTTGATCCTGTGCCGCTCTGCAACAGCTGAGCGGGGGGGCAATTGGGCGCAGGATTTTCCGGGAGAAATTCCCCCGGCAAACGGAGAGGTTGTGCAAACACTAACTCCGCTGGGGAGGCTTGCAAATCCTCCTTAGGTGCAGAACGCAACCTCAATAAAACCCATGGCAGTTTGTCCACCCAATTTGTATCCGTGAGCGATGCTCTGAGGGCTGCTTTCAATGACCTATGAAAGTGTTCACATAAACCGTTGGCCTGCGGGTTATACGCGGTAGTGCGGTGTACCTTCACCCCTAAGCTGTGGGCCATAGACGACCAGAGTTCGGAAACAAATTGAGGGCCTCTGTCTGATGTTATATCCGACGGAACTCCAAAACGCGCGACCCAAGCTGTTAAAAACGCGCGCACAACCTCTTCCGCCGTTGTTGACGCCAGAGGTACCGCTTCTGGCCAACGCGTGGTGCGGTCCACCATTGTCAAAAGGTGTGTGTGCCCTTGAGACGAGGGAAGCGGGCCCACCAGATCAACATGCACGTGATCGAACCGCTTAGCCGGGATGTGAAAAGGCTCCAAAGGGGCCCTCGTGTGCTTGTGTATCTTAGCCCTCTGGCACGCTACACAAGCTGCTGCCCATTCCTTGACCTGTTTGCGCAACCCCGGCCAGACAAATTTCTCCCCCACCATCTTGACCGATGCGCGCACCCCCGGGTGCGCCAGCGAATGGACCAAGTCAAAAACGCGGCGGCGCCACGCGGCTGGAACCACGGGACGAGGCCGACACGTGGAGACATCGCATATTAAGGGGGGCATACCTATTTGCTGCACCCTGTGCTCCAGCCTTAACCCTGTTGGTCCAGACTGGAGCGCGCGCACATCCGCGTCACCAACCTGCTCCGCGGCCATGTCTGCATAATCCAAACCTACGTGGACCGGGGCTGCGTGCGTTCCCGCATCACTGCCCTGGCCCACAGCCACCGAGTCTGCCCCCACGTGGCCTGGCGTTGCCACAGCACGTGAGAGACAGTCCGCCACTACATTGTGTTTGCCTGCTTCATGCTGGATATCGGTGGTGAACTCCGATATTGCGGCTAGCTGTCTTTGCTGTCGGCCTGACCAAGGTTCTGAGATCTTGGCCATCGCAAAAGTTAACGGTTTGTGGTCCACAAAAGCAGTGAAACGCCGCCCTTCCAGCCAGAACTGGAAATGGCGGATAGCCAAGTGTAGGGCTAAAAGCTCCCTGTCAAACGCGCTGTATTTACGCTCGTTATCGCGCAGGGATTTGCTAAAGAACGCGAGAGGCTGCCAGGTCCCTGCCACACACTGTTCAATGACTGCCCCCACCGCTAGGTCCGAAGTGTCGGTGGTGAGCGCCAAACGGGCTGTTGGAACCGGGTGCGCTAACAAAACGGCGCTTGCAAGGGCTGATTTGACCTGGGAGAAAGCGCGCTCCCGCTCCGGAGACCATTCGACCTTATTAGTGGGTTTTTGTTTTTTTAGTGCTGCGTACAGTGGCTGCATAAGCCGTGCTGCGCTCGGAAGAAACCGGTTGTAAAAATTAACCATTCCTAGAAACTCCTGCAGCGCTTTTATCGTTTGAGGTCGGGGGAAATCTGTTATTGCGCGCACTTTCTCAGGAAGGGGAACCGCTCCCTGTGGTGAAACACGGTGCCCCAAAAAATTGATTTGCGCCACCCCGAACTGGCACTTCGCTGGGTTAATTATCAACCCGTGCTCTGCCAGTCTCCAAAAAACCGCTGTGAGGTGGGTTTCGTGTTCGTCCTCGGACGTGCTGGCTACCACAATAAGTATTGTGTAAAACCAATACACGGTACACACGGATAACACGGTATCACATGGTAAAACACGGTACACGGTACACGGTAAAACACGATAACACGGTAAAACCACAATAAGTATTGTGGTTTTACCGTGTTATCCTCATTTTTCCTTTTCTCCAGATTGTCCAGGTCAGCTGATGAAATTTTTGCACACGTGGAGGTTTCCATGTACTAAATAGCCTGGCTTCTTCCCTTCTCCTCCTCTTCTGATGACCATTCATACTTTAACTCATATGTTATTTTCAGAAAAATGTTCATCATTTTGCCATATTCCATTAATGTTGTCTTAAAGTGCTGACCAGGAGTTGACAGTAAATAAGAGTTAGTAATTAACAGTGTTGGGCATGTTATTGAAAACTAGTAACTAATTACAGTTACTTCTTTTCAAATGTAATTGAGTTACTTCACTAATTGCATGATTAAAGTAATTAGTTACTTGGAAAAGTAACTTTCACATTGTTATAATAAATAAATAGTGAAGATTAGTTAGTTAGATAATACACAAAGTGCTCTCATACACAAGCTACACACATACCCCCCCCACACACACACAAAAAGTGCTTTAGCTCTACACACACACACATGCACACCCGCAAATCCATAGTCTCTGTTTCCTGTTTCCATATATGGGCATGGGGGTTGCATAGGGTTGGTTGAAGAGTCCTAAACAACAGGATGTGGCTATGACACCATAAAGGGCTAAAGTGGAGACAACTGGATGCTGAAATGAAAGATGTGAAAGCCATTAAAGCCATAAAAGCAAGAAGACACCTGGAACCATTGGAATACTGAGAGGAAGGATGTGGCAGCTATTTGGACCTGAGAAGACCGGTTTGGACAAGTTTGAACAATGGACATGTATTGTTGGAGAGTTGCTGGGAAACGCCCACCAAACTCAGAAGCTGTATATAGGAGAGAATTTCTTTGTTCTGGGTCTTGGATCAGGTTGTGCTTTTGAGACCCGGCTGTGTTTGACTACCTGCGTGATTCAATAAAGTTAAGCTGAGAAATAGTATTTCTTCTGTGATTATTGGTTGGTTAACTGAAAAGATTCTGCTAACTGTCCAAAATTAATTTTTATGTTACTTTTAAATGCATATTTAAATCATCTTGCACACATGGCAAGATAATTTAATTAATGGATTACATTACAGGCTGATTAATGGCAGCCTGAAAAGGGACTGGTTCAGAGCTTCACAGACAGCTTTTTAATGTTGGTGTTGCTGCACATCTGTCAGTGTGTGGGACATAAAGTAGAGTTGCCAACTTTTCAGAAAAGCTTGGAGTGAGATTTAGTGGGAATTGTGCAAGGGGGAGGCTAGGGCTTAGGGGTGGCATGAGCATGCAGGTGCACAATACACAAACAGTTATTTTTTTCAAGGCATACACTTCTTTACCAAAGAATAAGTTTTAGAACATGTTCAGTCTGCTTTATCCTGCATTGAGAGCACTTATTGTGGGGAAAGTCTGAAGAAAATCAGCACAATATTGCTAGTAATTTCTTCATTTTGGAGTGAGAAATAGGGTTTGTGGAGAGAGAGGGAGAAAGAGTGAAACTCACTCCAAAAGAGTGAGAGTTGGCAACACTGCATAAAGCTGTCCATGTTTATCTTACCTTTATGTTATGGATTAATCCGATGTGCAGTGATCCAGTTATGCACAGTCCAAACATTTGCTGTGACAGACGTGATCTAGTATCTCAAATTCCTTTTGGAGATCAAAATCCATTTTTGAATAATCTTTATCCAGGTAGCAAGTAAATGCATTTTAATTTCACTATTCTGGCTTGGACGTCACCCGGGTTAACAAGGTCAGGAGTTCCTGGCAGCGGAAGGCAAAGGACAGAGCTGCGTGGAGGAATCTGATCAGACCTAAATGAAACAGTCATTGTCACCCCCGACAGACTGCTATGATGATGATGATGATCGTGGTTGAGGGTTTGCATGCCCTAGTGCAGGGCTATTCAATTACAAAATCAGTTGGGCCACAACTTGAAATCAAGACATGTAACTGGGCCACACATGTTCAGCAATCTGCTGAATATGATAAATAATTTCAAACCAACACAGATCAATATGACGAAAAATATGCGCTTTTTATTCATTGTCTTGGTTTTAAATGTGCGCTTGGCACATGACAAAGGCACATAAAAAGTGTATAAAAACACAGTAACAATGCTTGGGTTGAGCAAAACTTGAAGTATCAAAATATTTTTCCTCTTGAACAACAATTAAATAAATAGAATGAAAAAATATTTCTATTTTGGTCACAGCTTCCTCAGGCCTGTCTCAAAGTGCATAAAAACTCAATGTGCACTGTTGGTATCATTAACATTTGTTTCCCTTTTGAAATAAAATATGCTACATCCTGGTCATAACTGACCTTGGCACATCACAAAGAGCATTTAGCTGAATAAAAAGTGAGCTGTCAAACACTTCAGTGCACCACCCTCCTCAAGAAAAGATTGATAACATTAACAAACATTGCACTTCCACTATTGTGGTTTGTTTTGTTTTAAATCACCACGTGTGAGTAGGAACCTCTTTTTATAACTTGTGGAGCGTGTAAATAATGAGGCGGATTAGGTTCAGGCGGTTTATTACACGACTCACACAAGGAGCATAGACAGAATGGCATACAAGTAGGAACTCTTCCCTTAAATAACTTGACATCCTTCTAGACTCTTCTCACACACAAAAGATAATCTCCTTCTAGACTCCCCTTCCTACTGCAGTCAGTCCATTCATCCTTGACACCTCCCTGTTATCTTACTATGGAATCTAGAAACTTCTCACACACAAAAGGTTAACTTCGCGTCCTTTGTTCCTGTCTAAGGTGGTAAACCATTATGCACTCCCCAGGTTGCCACAAACTACACATTCCATTACACACACATATCAGCCCAGGCAGGGATTTTCATCATCAATTTTCCACTTCAGAGTTGACAATGATATGTTTTAAATGACAAAAATCTGTGTATTTTTTTGTATTTTTATTCTAGTATTTCTTTTTTCTCAATGAGAAAAAGTAGGAAAGAGAAGGGGAAAAAAACATTCATAATAGTAATTAACTCACACATACTTCAATTATATGATCAAAGGTGGGTATAGTTGCCAGAAATTCTACTCATATAAAAGCAGTGCTTTGAAATTAATAATTAAAAGTAGACAACCAAAAATTTCTAGTAGAGTGCAAAAAGCGCCCACTTAAAAACTTGAGTAATGACTTCAGTCTTAAGGTTTGAGGTTTTTCTACAAAATTTATAATAATTTTCTTACAGTTTTCTACTTTTCTCTTATCTAAATTTGCAACAATTTTCCTCATTTGTAATTTTCTCTTGTAAAATTAGGACTTCTGTATATTTGAGACTATTATAAACTTGTGAATTATTTTAGAGCAAATTTTTTTGTCTTTTTTTTTTAATAAAATTACCTTTTTTTTAAAAAAAATAAATTTGAAATGGCCTGTGGCAAATTTTTGACTTTTTTTCCCCTAATTTACACTCTTGACCATAATTTTGCAGAGCCAGAACAGAACAATAATTTAACTCCGATTTCAAAGAAAAAAAATTTAATAAAGTTGTATTTAATGAAAAATAAAAAACTTAAATTACCAATGATAGTTATTTCTGTTATAATATTTCTATATATTTGTAGTTTTTTAGAGCTTTCCTCACCACCCAGACAGCAGGAAAAACCTCCCTTATTTTGAAATTCAAATGTTGGCATGTTTAGTTTAAAGTCGTTGACTTCGTGAATTTTGGTCATCTTAACTTGCCAGGTATGTAATAATGAACATAAATTAGTTAATATTGTAGTGGCTGGTGAAGTAAATCCTCAACGATTCAGTCACTCTTGTCTTTCCCTGCATATGAAGCCAAACCACACCTGTTTGCTAAGCTACTCTCCATTACCAGTGGGTTAAAACCACCATAAATGCCTCCACTGCATACATACCTCTTCTGCTTTTTATTTTTTTTAATTTAAAGTACTTTAATAAGCTCATGCTTCTCTCAGACAGCAACGCTAGAGAGACGCTCTGTCTGCCAACTGACCATCATGCAGGCAGGGACTTCTGATTTCAGACACGTGGATAACTGTCACACATGTTGTTCGTGTGCGTACTTGTGGAGCCTCATTCTTTAATTTATTTGTCTTAAATTTATATTTCCTCTTAGCGTGGAAGCATAACTTCAATGGTGGTGGCCCGCCACACAGAAATGTTACCACAGGAAAACCTACCTTTACTTCTCTGGGTGGACCACAGATTGGACCTGGACCAGTTGGAGTTTTTTTCTGGGCCGCATGCGGCCCGCAGACCACAAATTAAATAGGCCTGCCCTAGTGATCCCAGGAGCTACAGTGGTGTAAAAAAAGGGTTTGTCCCTTTCTGATTTCTCATTTTTTTGTATGTTTGTCATACTTAAATGTTTCAGATTCAGATTCAGAAAAGGAACATCATACCAACAATAAAATATGGTGGTGATAGTATGATGGTCTGGGGCTGTTTTGCTGCTTTAGGAACTGGAAGACTTGCTGTGTTAAATGGAACTGTGAATTATGCGGTCTACCAAAAAATCCTGAAGGAGAATGTCCGGCCATCTGTTCCTCCACAGCGCTGTAAAAGACTCTTTGCCAGTTATTGCCAATGCTTGATTGCAGTTGTTGCTGCTAAGGGTGGCCCAACCAGTTATTAGGTTTAGGGGGCAATCACTTTTTTCACACAGGGCCATGTAGGTTTGGATTTTTTCCCCCTTAATAATAAACACCTGTCATGGTTGGCTCTCACGAGCCGTCAATGAGACGCTATAGGCCACCGGTGAGTTTGCACAATTTATTAAAGAGAGAGAATGACAAAATAACGAGCCACGGGGGGGGCTAAAACACAACTAAGGTATTGACACAGACAAGGAACACAGAGTCTCAGAATAACACTTACAATAATGGATGAAGATGAAGGATTGTTCACGAGGGAATGTCTGACAAGGGGAAGCTTGACGAGGGAATGTTCGACGAGACTGCAGCAAGGTTTAGCCCTCAGCTGCTCCCTTAAATAGGGCTCAGGATGGAACAGCTGATGAGGCAATCAATAATGCAGTTCAGCTGTCAGAGGGCTCAGCTCTGACAGCCGGAAGCCCCTCTGAGCGCTGTCACAATAAAAGCTCGGAGAGCCATAGGGAACACACACACCAGATGGGAGGAAAATACTGCATGACCCGAGCGCGGACGAAATCGGTGCTCAGACCACGACAGTACTCCCCCCCAAACAGCGCACTCTGGGGGCCGTGTGACACCCAAGCCCCCCCACCCCCCACCCAGGGTGGGAAGATGGGGGAAAAGGCCTGGAGGGTGAGAACCAGAAAAGAAAAAAAAAAAACCCAAAACATCAAGACGAGGAACCGGAACAAAGCGTGACCAGGGAGAACACAGGAAATAAACATGAAGCAATTACAGAGCATGGGAGGGAGAAAAAAACAAAACAAAACACAATACTCCATAAAGCACGGATGGCACAACAAACAGGACAAAAAATGCAAATAACAGGAGAACAAGGCCTATAACAAAGATACACAGGCCCATAAGACACAACGTGGCAGTCACAAATCATCCCTCAGACAGAGGAGGGGAGGAAAAAAAAGCACGCTAAACAGCGGTGAATACATAGACCAGAAATAGTGCAAATGACAACACACCAGAGCGACCTTAATATTTCAGTGGAAATAAGAAAGCAACAGGATGACGGCAGGCAGAGTCCAATGAGACAACAAACAGTTCTGGTGGTCTACCTGCGTCCAGCGTCCAGATAGCTGGCCAGGGAGAAAGGAAGAGTTCAGGCGGCCTACCCCAGTCCCAGGCCCAGAGAAACAGGACCTTTGGCGGCCGGACCAGGTCGCCAAGCACAAAGTCTGGTTGGTCAGGTGGCCGACCCAGAACGCCAAACGGGCGAGGCAGTCTTCCAGGCGGCCGACCCATGTCACTCAGCCACCAGGACCGCAGGGGAGAAATCAAAGACGGCCTCCTTGGAGAGGGGAATAGTGAGGGGGAGCCGAGCCGAATACCGGGAACCCCAACGGCACCCGGTGGAGAAGGATTGGGGGAAGGATGAAAGACCAGTCCAGCGTCAGATGGCAGAGGATCTGCAGCTCCCTCACCGACCTCGAACCGAACCGGCGCTGCGCCCCTGCTGGACTCCAATCAGGTCAGCGCTGTACCCACAACGGATTCCAATTGGGCCGGAGCAGCACCCATGACGGACCCCAACTGGGTCAATGCTGCACCCGCAATGGACCCCGATTGGGTCAGCGCAGCACCAGGGACGACCTCCCAACCCGAACCCGGAACGTCCAGCTCAGCTACCAGGATTGACTCCGCACCAGTGACCCTGGGAGAAGGCTTAGGAGAAGAAGAAGAACCGGGATCAGGATCACCGGTAGTGACAGAGCCCAGCGAGACGAGCTCGGATGCAGCGGACGGCTGCGCCCGGCTCGTCTCCCCGAGAGACAGGCAAAAATGCTCTAGAACTGATAGGAGGAAGACAAAATAGAGCACTTGCCTGAACTCGAGTTCTGTCGCCATCCAGGACTTCGACGATCCAGGTTCAGAAAGCAGAAGGAGATCCTCTGGCTCCCACTCGGCTACGGCAGGCCCCGCAGCCGGCATGATGGTTCCCACAGCCTGAGTACCCTCCAACGCTGATGGCCACGCCGACAACCCGCACGGCGTGGTGGCAGGAGATCCTCGACCTGCTGAGTCGGACCGCTCCTTCGTGGAGACCCGGGGACGCTTTGTCGTTGGCGCAGGCTCCAACTTACAGTCCACTCTCCTCCTCTGCCCGTGACGTGGCTGCGGGGCTGGAACCAGGCTCTCCAGGGCTGCAGGCTCCCTCCTCGTCCGGCGGCATAGGCCTGGCGCCGCGGAATGCTCAGGGGAAGGAGACACAAAGGTAGCAGGTCTATAACTAGTTACTGCAGCTGGTGGAGGAAGCTCAGGAGACTGTGAACCCCGAACTCCACCCCCAGGAATCAAGCAAGGCAATTCACCCAATGAGGGAACAGAATGAAAAGTCACTTGCCTGATCCTTAGAGGCCTGACAGAACCCGCTGCAGTTGACTTGGTTCCTCCCTCTCCCCACTGGATGGTGACGGAGGGCCCCCTGGGGGGACAAGGAGGAGCCGCTCATGATGGACCGATGATGGGCTTCGCCGAAGCAGGACTCATGGCACTCACAGCAGCCAGGGAAGACGTCGAGGAGAAGGGGATGCCAGCCGAGGTGATCCGGGCACGAGGAGCTGACGGGACAGCAGGGAAAGACGACCTGGGGGGAGAGGCTGCGGCAATTCCCTCCTGACGAGACGCAGAAGAAGCTGCTGACTGGGAGGCAGAGTTCCTCTGACGACTCGGAACAGGATCTGGACGGGGTTCTCGCTGAGGCTTACCGGTGGCTGTGTGATGACGTTTACCGGCAGAGGGCGAGGCGAAGGAGAGGTTAGTGAAACGCCGCTCCTGCGCAGAAACAGAGGCAAGCAGGTCGGCATACTCTGGATAATCACATAGCTCAGGATTCCTCTCCACCAGCCTGACTGCCGCCATCACATGCTTAATGATCTGCATGGGGTGGGTGGCGGAGTGAGCTGCAGCCACTCGGTCCCGGATGGAAGCAGCTGTCAGCTGTAAATTCTCCGGGGGAATCCCGACTGACGTCTCACTCCTTAGGGGATCACCCCTGGGCGGTGCGAACTCCTGGACTGGAACGGGGACAGGAACGGGATCCCGAAGCGAGGAGCGAGGGTGCCTTTTCTTCGGCTTCCTGCCGGAGTTTCCCTCCAGCCCACGGAGTCTCTCCTGGTGCGCAGAGATGTCTGCCTTCCTCGCCATGACTTCAGGGTGATTGGAGTAGCGAGGATGGTGGTTAATGATAGCCTCAGCGAGGTCCAGGTGCCGGCGTAGATCGCTGGGAGAGTCATAGAGGCCAGCGGTGAAGAGGGTTCCATCAATGTAGTCGAGGGCCTCTACCAGGTCATAGCCCAGGCTCCGAGCGCGGCTTCTGAGTGACGACATACTCTCCCAGCACACAGGTACCCAGACAGGGGAAAACACAAGTCCAAATTTAGACTTCGATGCGCACGTGGGCAACAACAGTGAAATCTGGAGGGGCGTGACTGGGAGAAACAGCCTGCCTGATCTGAACCCGAGTGATGTTCAGTTAATGGACTTCTGTGCCAAACACAGTTTGTCCATAATGGACACCATATTCAAGCATAGGGGTGTTCATATGTGCATCTGGCACCAGGACACCCTAGGTCGCAGGCCAATGATCGATTTTGTTATTGTGTCATCAGACCTGTAGCCATATGTCTTGGACACTCGGGTAAAGAGAGGAGCAGAATTGTCAGCTGATCACCACCTGGTGGTGAGTTGGATCTGATGGCAGGGGTGGATGCCACTCAGACCCGGTAGACCCAAACGCATAGTGAGGACAACTCACCCATCACAGGGGATGAGGTCGCCGAAGTGGTTAATAAACTCTTTGGTGGTCAGGCCCCGGGGGTGGATGAAATTCGCCCTGAGTATCTCAAGGCCCTGGATGTTGTAGAGCTGTCGTGGTTGATACTCCTCTTCAACATTACGTGGAGGTCAGGGAAAGTGCCTTTGGCATGGCAAACTGGGGTGGTGGTTCATCTTTTTTAAAAAAAAAAAGGGACCGGAGGGTGTGTTCCAACTTTAGGAGATCACACTTCTCAGCCTCCCTGTGAAGGTCTATGCCAGGGTACTGGAGAGGAGAGTCCGACCGCTGACCGAACCTTGGATTCAGGAGGAACAATGTAGTTTTCGTCCTGGCCGTGGCACATCGGACCAACTCTCTAGCCTCTCGAGAATCCTCAAGGGTTCGTGGGAGTTTGCTCAAGCAGTCTACATGTATTTTGTGGACTTGGAGAAAGCATTCGTCTGCGTCCCTTGTGTGGGGTACTGCACTGTGGTGCTGCAGTACCCCACTGCACTGGGGTGCTGCACTGGGGTCGCTTGTGTGGGGTACTGCGTCCTTTGTGTGGGACGCAGTACCCCACTGCACTGGGATGCTGCAGTACCCCACTGCACTGGAGTGCTGCACTGGGGTGCTGCACTGGGGTCCCTTGTGTGGGGTACTGCACGTCTGGGGTACTTGTGTGGGGTACTTCCTTGTGTGGGTCCTCTTGTGTGGGGTACTGCGGGAGTAGGTGGGGTATTGAGCTTGTTGTTACGAGCTATCCGGTCCCTATACGACCATTGCAAGAGTTTGGTTCATATTGCCAAAACCCAGTCAAACTCATTTCCGGTGAGAGTTGGACTCTGCCAGGGCTGTCCTTTGTCACTGATCCTGTTCATAATTTTTATGGACAGGATATCTATGCACAGCCAAGGAGCGGTGGGTGTCATGTTCAGTGACCACAGGATCTCATCTCTGTTGTTTGCAGATGATGTTGTCCTTTTGGCTTCATCAAGCAATGACCTTGAGGTTTTCAGGCACTTCTCAAGATTGCAGTAGGTCTCAACCGGCACTTAGCTTGCAACCCACCAATATGGTTTTTTCCTTAACCGCGACAAAGGTAAAATAATCTATTTCCACAAAAACAAAGTAGTTTCATCATTTCCTCCGCCCAAAGTGATAAAGCTTCAGGTTTTTTGCAACAGGTCACATCAACTGATGGCGACAGCTCAGCTATGATAGGGTCAATTTGTATATTAATTTATTTGCGCTAAAAAAATTAATCCATACTGATATAATGAGTAACGCATCTGTTCAAATTTCTGTAACTGTAATGCATTACTGAATTTTTAGGCAGTAATTTCATTACACACCACGTTTCTGCTAAAGTAGAGGCATTACAGTAATGCATTACTTTGTAACCAGTGTTGAGAGTAATGCGTTACTCCAACACTGGTAATTAATGGTTACTAGAACACCTTTGTGTCATGCGGTGATCCTCGCGGATCACCATAAGACGCCAAGAGTCCACCGATGAGTTTGCAATGATGGTGATTTATTTACAAAACACGAGACACACATACAAGACTATGACTGTGGCGAAAAAACACTGAACACAGAGCATGGGACCGTAAGGCTAACCCCAGCCACTTACGGTCTAAAACATGGCATGACATGAACGAGCAAAGCACGAGAATATACACACGAACCTGACCAGACCAGAACGATGAATGTCTGACGAGGCTTGGATTATGTCTGACGATACTCCTGCAATCTAACTGCCGTCAGCATCCGCCTAATAAGGGCGAGCCCTAACGAGCAGTAATGACAGTCAGCTGGCCGACCTTGACAGCCGGGAGCCCCACCGAGCGCCTTCACAATAAGAGCCCGGTGAAGCCAGAATATAACCCACAGCTGTCAAAGCCGGCAGCGAGCTATACGTAGCCCGAGTGCGGACAAGACCGGCGCTTGGGTCACAACAGTACCCTCCCTCCGAGGGTGGGATTCCAGAACGCCCATAGACCACCCTGCCCCCCCCCCACCCCCTCCAGGGTGGGCGGCTGGGAGCAGGTCCGGAGGAGAGAGAGACCAAACCCAGAAACTGTACAATAAAACACAATCAAGACCAGGCAAGGGAAACAAAACTAACACAGCACAATGACAAAAAATATACCAAACACTCAGATCAGATTAACTGCCAAAATAACAAATACAGTAAACAGCACAGGACAGCAAGGAAAAATTAAATCTTTGCCCACGTTTCACAAGAAAATGGCTTCTCACTGTTTTATTTATTTGCATCTCATTTCCTTACAAGTGCAATGGGCCCCAGCCAGGGGTCTATGATTACACTTTAAATTAAAAAGCTTTGTATCCAAGGGCTCTCTTTAAGATAGAGACTGTTCCTCTGATTGCTGAGATCTGTATTTCACAGATGCTAGGGCAGCCGGGTATTGCTTGTAGATATTTTTTCAAGTTCTTCTTAACCATCCCAGTTGCTCCCACCACCACAGGTATAATATCTGCATCCTGCAGATTCCAGGTGCTCCTTAGATCGTTTTTGAGGTCTTGATATTTTGTTATTTTTTCTCTTTCTGCTCTGTTGAGGCCGTAGTCGTTTGGTATAGTTACAGGCTTCTCACCTGTGTGAATGTTCGAGTGAATTTTCAAATAACCAGATACAGAAAAACAGAACAATTACTGGGTCAAACCTAACTGCACATAAAACAAAATAAGGCAACTGCAGGGTGAACCACAAATACTCAGATACCCAAATAACCATTACAAAAACACAGGATAACAAAAAAACCCAGAACAATCACTGGATCAACCCCCACCAAAAAAGTGACCTCCACCCCCCCCAACAGTTCATGCCGATCAGCGGAGACCAGGCGCCACAGGAACAGTTCAGGTGGTCTTCCCGCATCCAACGGCCAATGGGCGGTCATGGGGGGCGGGACATGACCGGGCGGCTCATCACAGTCCAAAGCCCAGCACGTCCACTCCTCTGGTGGCCGAACCAGGTCGCCCAGCAAAACACATAACACATCAGATGGCCGACCTGAAGCGCCGAACCAGCGAAGCAGTTCCTCAGGCGGCCGACCTGCGTCCCTCAGCCACCAGTACCAGGGAAAAACAGCCCGCGGTGGCCTCCCTGGTGGAGACAAAGCTCGGGAGAGCCGGGGCAAGCGAGAAGGGACCCCCACGACCCCTGGCGATGATGCACAGGGGCGACGACTCAGTAGAGGGACTAGAAGGCAAAGATGAGCCCGAACTCCGTCCGATGGCGAAGGGTCTGCAGCTCCTCCACCGTCCGCGGACCACACCGGTGCTGCACCTCCGCTGGACCATGACTGAGTCCCGGCTGCACCCATGTTGGACCCCGATTGGGCCAAAGCAGCTCCTGCGATGGACCCCGATTGGGCCTCGGGCGCACTCCCATCAGGCCCCGATTGGGCCAGAACTGCGCCTGCGGTGGGCCCCGATTGGGCCTCTGGCGCACCCACATCGGACCCCGATTGGGCCAAGGCCGCTCCCGCGATGGACCCCGATTGGGTCTCGGGCGCCCCCCCCCGTTGGACCCCAACTGGGTCGGTGCAGCTACGCTGACGATCTCCACCCCCAAACCTGGAACCTCCAAATCAGTGACCCCGACTGGCTCCATGCCGGCGACACTGCAATGAAGCTCACACACAACAGGAAAACTGGGATCAGTATCACCGGTAGCAACAGAACCCAGCGAGACAAGCTCAGGCGCAGCAGGCGGCTGCTCCTCACTCGCCTCCCCGAGAGGCAGGAACAAATGCTCCGAAACAGAGGACAGAGACACAATAGGGAGCACTTACCTGCACTCGGGTTCTGTTGCCAGCCAGGACTTCGTCGATCCAGGTTCAGGGCGGCGACTCTCGTCCGCAGGCTCCAACTCAGCTGCGTCGGGCTCCGCAGCTGGCAAGATGACATCTGCAGCCTGAGGTTCCTCCTGCGCTGATGTCCCCGCTGATGACCCATATGGCGTGGGGGTAGGGGACCCTCGACCCACTGATTCAGACCGTTCTGGTGAGGAAACCCAGGGACGCTTCTCCGTCGGCACAGGTTCCGGGCCGCAGTCTGCTCTCCTCCTCTGTCCACGACGTGGCTGCTGGGCTGGATCCAGGCTTTCCAGCCACGCAGGCCCCCTCCTCCTCCCGCGACGTAGGCCTGGCGTCGTGGACCACTCGGCAGGGGAAGACACAGAGGCAGCAGGTTTAGGAATAACAGTTACAGCAGGTGGCGGAAGCTCGGGGGGCTGCGAACTCCGAACTCCAGCCCCAGGAGTCAGACAAGGCAGATCATAATAATGATGGGAAGAAACAATTTCCGGTTCCGGTTCCACCGGACCGGCGGCGCCACACGAGTTGGCTGCCCGTTGCAATAGCCTTTTTTTATCTTCCTTCTTCTTTCTACACCATTCACTCTATATATATATACAGTATATATATATATATATATATCACGGACACACAGATCGCCCGAGCCGCCGATCCCGAGTCGGCGGACGGAGCCACTGTTTACAGCAGGAGATGTTACAGCAGGAAGAGCTAGTGCTAGCTAGCACTCAACCGCCACCCGGGCTAACGGAGAAACTCGACATACCGGGAACTGTAGCGAAAACGACGCGGGTGCCGGGCTGGAGTTTAGGCGGCGTGCAAGAAATATAAGACAGAATAATAAAGAGCGATGGCAAGAACCAAGTAGATCGCCTGTAAAATCTACTGAAGGAAAAAGCCCCCCATGAAGCAGCTAGCCACCAAGGCTGCTCGGAAAAGCACTCCGGCCACCGGCGGAGTGAAGAAGCCTCACCGTTACAGGCCCGTGGCTCTGAGAGAGATCCGTCGCTACCAGAAATCCACGGAGCTGCTCATCCGTAAGCTGCCCATCCAGCGCCTGGTGAGGGAGATCGCTCAGGACTTCAAGACCGACCTGCGCTTCCTGAGCTTCGCCGTCATGGCTCGGCAGGAGGCCTACCTGGTGGGTCTCTTCTTCGCTAAGAGGGTCATCATCATGCCCAAAGACTTCCAGCTGGCCTGCCGCATCCGCGGAGAGAGAGCTTAGACTTTCTGCTGCACATTCACCAACCATAATGCTCCGCACTGTGTGTCTATATATATATATATATATATATAGTATATATTTATATATTTATAGTAATATGTACATATGTTTACTAGCTGTTCTTGTTTTTTCTTGCCTTCTGATTGTTGCTCTGAGTGTTGCTATCCCTGTGCTGTTGCAATCCTGGAATTTCCCCATTGTGGGACTAATAAAGGCATATCTTATCTTATCTTAATTTGCACTTGCCTGTCTCCTGGACAGAAGGTGGTGCCTGCTGCAGCAGGTGGAGTTCTCCTTTTATCCCTCTGGGAAAAAATGGCAGGCTCCTCGCGGCCATGAAGAGGAGCCGCCCGAGATGGATTGCTGACAGGCCTCGCCGAAGCACGACTCACAGCATTCCCAGCCGCGGGGGGTGACGTCACAGAGGAGGACATGGCAGTCGGGGTGACGTGGGCACGAGGAGCTGACAGCGCAGCTGGAACAGATGACCCGTGGGCAGCGGCTGCGGGGATTCCCTTCTGTCGTGACATGAATGATGCGGCCAACAGGGAGGCTGGGTCCCTCCAACGACCCGGAGCTGGATCCGGACGGGATTTTCGTTGGGGCTTGGTAGGAGCACGGCTATGGGGCCTACTGGCCGATGGAGTGGCAAAGGGCCCGGGAACACATGACGCTGGGACTGGGAGGGAGGCAGGCACTGGATTCCGATCCACAGATCCCCTGCCGGGCTTTCCCTCCAGCCGACGAATCTCCACTCTCGCCAGGGACGCTGTCCTCGCGGGAGGTGGAGGGGTTCCCAGGAGCGCCTTCTCCCTCAATGTGCATTGTGCAAAAATCCATGATAATGTCTTTTCTCCTACCGGAATATAGGTAAGATGGTAACGGTGCACAGCCCGCTGTGCGAGGCATAGGTAATGATCGGCCGTGTCAGTGGGCATGAGACGGGCGGCTTCCGCCAGATAGCCATCAATCTCCTCCAGCCACTCCGGGCAATAATCACACTCGCTGTCGGGCATCTCCCTACCAAGTCCAACTACAGGAGAAAAAAACTCCACACAATAGCAAAACTCAAGGAAGAAAGGTGTCTCGGTGTGGTGTCTCTGTTTAGACGTCCGTGGCAGGGGTATACTGTCATGCGGTGATCCTCGCAGATCACCATAAGACGCCAAGAGTCCACCGATGAGTTTGCAATGATGGTGATTTATTTACAAAACACGAGACACACATACAAGACCATGACTGTGGTGAAAAAACACTGAACACAGAGCATGGGACCGTAAGGCTAACCCCAGCCACTTACGGTCTAAACATGGCATGACATGAACGAGCAAAGCACGAGAATATACACACGAACCTGACCAGACCAGAACGATGAATGTCTGACGAGGCTTGGATGATGTCTGACGATACTCCTGCAATCTAACTGCCGTCAGCATCCGCCTAATAAGGGCGAGCCCTAACGAGCAGTAATGACAGTCAGCTGGCCGACCTTGACAGCCGGGAGCCCCACCGAGCGCCTTCACAATAAGAGCCCATTGAAGCCAGAATATAACCAGAATATAAGCCAGAATATAACATGCAGCTGTCAAAGCCGGCAGCGAGCTACACGTAGCCCGAGCGCGGACAAGACCGGACAAGACCGACCAGCACTTTGAAGCGCATTGATACATATCCAGTGAAAGTTGGAGTGCAATTATTGTGGATTTTAGTAATTCCTGGAATTCTTTCTGTTCTATCAAATTTCTCAGTCCGAACTAACTGTTGTATATATATATATATATATATATATGTGTGTGTGTGTGTGTGTGAAAAGATTTTGGCAAACTGTCCGGCGGCTCAGGAGGGGGGAAGCAGCTCCCTGTCCACACTGTGTATTGTGCGAATGGGGCAATGCTGACTGCGACTGGGGATATCGTCGGGCGACAGAAGGAAAACTTCAAGGATCACCTCAATCCCACTGACACACCTTCTACAGAGGAAGCAGGGCTTGTAGATGAGGGGGACAACTCGCTCATCACGGGGGCCGAGGTCGCCAAGGTTGTTAAAAATCTCTTTGGTGGTCAGGCCCCGGGGTGGACGAGATTCGCCCTGAGTACCTCAAGGCCATGGATGCTGTAGGGCTGCCATGGTTGACATGCCTCTGTAACATTGCATGGAGGTTGGGGACAGTGCCTTTGGCATGGCAAACGGGGGTGGTGGTTCCGCTCTTTAAAAAGGGGGACCGGAGGGTGTGCTCCAACTTTAGAGGGATCACACTGGGAAGGTCTATGCCAAGGTACTGGAGAGGAGAGTCCGGTCGTTGGTCAAACCTCAGATTCAGGAAGAGCAATGTGGTTTTCATCTTGGCCATGGCACATCGGACCAGCTCTTTACCCTCTTGAGAATCCTTGAGGGTTCGTGGGAGTTTGCCCAATTAGTTAGTTTATGTATTTTGTGGACTTGGAGAAGGAATTCGACCATGTCCCTCGTGGTTTTTTGTGTGGGGTGCTTCAGGAGTATGAGGTATAGGGCTTGTTACCGGAGTGGTGGTTCAGTTGGTAGAGCATCCGCCCCACACCCGGGAGGCAGGGGTTCAAATCCCGGCCGGGTCATGCCGAAGACCATATAAAAGCGGAACTTCCTGCTGTCCAGCTTGGTGCTCAGCAATAATGGAATGGAGGAGGGAAATCTGTGGCAGCGCCTTGCATGGCAGCGGCCCCCTTCTACACATGGGGTGTGTGTGATTAACACTGTAGATAGATAAAACACAATTTCGTTCTACTGTACATGATTGGTTGTATGGTTGAATGACAGTAAAGGGTGATTTAATTTAATTGTTATTACAAGGTATCTGGTCTCTATACAACCATTGTGAGAGTTTGGTTCATATTGCCAACACTCGGTCGGACTCATTCCCAGTGAGAGTTGGACTCCACCAGGGCCACTCTTTGTCACCGATCCTGTTCATAATATTTATGGACAGGATTTCTAGACACAGCCGGGGAATGGAGGGTGTCATGCTCGGTGGCCACAGGATCTCATCTCTGTTGTTTGCAGATGATGTTGTCCTGTTGGCTTCATCCAGCAATGACCTACAGGTCTTACTGGGACGGTTTGCTGCTGAGTGTGAAGTGTCTGGGATGGGAATCAGCATCTCAAAGTTCAAGTCCATGGTCCTCAGCCAGAAAAAGGTGGGTTGTCCTCTTTGGGTTGGACACAAGCTCCTTCCCCAAGTGGAGGAGTTTAAGTATCTCGGGGTCTTATTCATGAGTGAGGGGAGACTGGAGCGAGAGATTGACAGATGGATTGGAGCAGCATCTGCAGTGATGCAGACATTGTACAGATCTGTTGTGGTGAAGAGGGAGCTAAGCTATAAGGCAAAGCTGTTGATTTACCAGTCAATCTACGTTCCTACCCTCACCTATGGTCATGAGCTTTGGGTAATGACCGAAAGAATGAGATTGCTAACACAAGCGGCTGAAATGAGCTTCCTTCGTAGGATTACTAGGCTCACCCTCAGAGATAGGGTGAGGAGCTCAGTCATCTCGGAGAGGCTCAGAGTAGAACTGCTGCTCCTCCACATAGCCAGTTGAGGTGGTTTGGGCATCTGATCAGGATGCCTCCTGGACACCTCCCACTTGAGGTGTTTCAGGCACGTCCCACTGGGAGGAGACCCCAGGGTAGACCCAGGACTCACTTGAGAGACTGTGTCTCCCGGCTGGTCTGGGAACGCCTTGGTGTCCTCTCTGAAGAGCTGGAGCAGTTGGCTGGGGAGAGGGAAGTCTGGGCTTCTCTGCTTGAACGGCTGCCTCCGTGACCTGGACCTCCGGAAAAGCGGTAGAAGATGGATGGATGGATGGATATTGTTAAGTATTGTCCATGTATTTTTGATATTGTTTCTGTTTTTCTCCAGTTCTTTACTGTAATAGTCTCTTTTACTACATCTTATTATATATGTCAACTTATTTTTGTATGTTTTATACTGCTGCTCTGCTTCTTTGTCCTTTTCTTTAGGAAAGCTTTATATAATAAATTTTTCTTTTTACACGCCTTTTGTAATCCTTTGGTTAACCATGGCTTATCGGCAAATTTATGTTTAGGCTTCTTTACTAATGGACAATTTTTTTCATAAAGAGTGGTTACAATGTTTATAAATGTGTCATAGGCTTCATTTACATCTGATACATAGACTTTTGTCCAGTCTTGCTTCAGCAAGTCCTCTTTAAAAGAACTGATTGCATTTTGTGATTTGTATCTGAACGATTTAAAAAAATTTTCTGTATTGGCCCCCGTGTGGCCATGGATAAGTGCAAAGGTTGGCAAATGGTCACTTATATCATTTATCAATAATCCACTTTCTATTTTCTTATCAATAATATTAACAAACAGGTTGTCAATAAGTGTAGCAGTGTGAACTGTGATTCTACTGGGATGTGTTATTGTGGGATATAGACTCATGCTGTACATAGAATTCATGAACTCTGTAATTACATTTTGTTGATATGGATTTAGTAGATCAATATTGAAATCTCCACAAATTACTACCATTTTCTTACTAGTAATATTATTGTACAGCTCAACTAATTTATCTCTGAATGTCTCAATGCAAGTTCCCAGCGTTCTATATATACAACTTATAATTAGATTTTTTGTTTTATCTTGGTCAATCTCAACAGTAACACATTCCAAAATCCCTGGTAGTGCAAAGGACATTCCATTTACAAGCTTACACCTATACAGGTCATCAATATACAGTACAGTGCAACACCACCACCCTTTTTTTGAGATCTGTTAATATGAAACATCTGATATCCCTCTATTGCCATCAGAGGATCCTGCTCTTCATTAAGCCAAGTTTCAGAGACTGGGATAGCTGTAAATTTTCTGTCCAGCTGTTTTAAATAGTCCTGAATCTGTGGAAAGTTTTTGTTAAGACTTCTGCTGTTGAAGTGTATTATTGATAGTTTACCATCTAGTTGCACTTGACTTTTGAATTGCTTTTCAGTCTAATATTCACAATGATTATGAATATTATTGAAAAAGTGGTTATCAGGATCAATATCATTCTCCATCTCTTGTAGTTTATGTTCAGCATAATGGCATATTTTCAGAGTTTGAATTTCCTCACTCTGTGTCAAATGACTTCCTCCAACTGGGGATAATTGATGTCTACTCAAGTCAGTCATAAGTTTTGTTTGTTTTTAGTTTTTGTTTTTTTAAGTACATTGACATGGTGTCACAGAAGAACTATTCTTGCTGTGTGTGTGGATATGGATTATCATAGTCTCTTAATTTTCTTAATCAGTGTTCATCTATATTTATTTAAGTCAGTGATCTCTCTGATTATTATACTCTTTGTTTCCTCAGGTGTTCCATTTAGTTTGATCCAAACTCTACAATTTCTTGTCCATGTTGCCTGTATCTTATTTTGTCTTTTCAGCATCCGTGCTTGCCGTGCTATTTCAGCATTAGTTTTTGTTAGATGTTCATTTCGGTAAACTTCTGTTCCCCGTAGCTTTCTGGCCTGCCTCAGTATGTCATTCTTTACCCTTCTGTTCACAAAGCGCATCACAGTTGATTTCTTTCTTTTATTATCCTTTTTGGGTAAAGCATGGCAGGCTGAAATTGCATTTGCTTCGACCTTTATATTTCTACTATCAAGGAACTGAAGCACCTGGTTTTCCAGGGAGACTGATTCACTTGCGGGAGCATCCTCACCTCTCAATCCTGCTGTAGCATGAGCATATGATTGGTATTTAATGTCTCGTCCACTTATAATTAGATCATCCATACGAGAACATTGTTCAAGATCCTCGACGCGTCGCTCCAAGTCCGCAATTTTTTTGTCTTTTTCCTTAATGGTTAATTTTAATTCTCGGACTTCTTCCACTAGCCGTATTATTTTAGCCTGCTGACTAGCCACTTTGGTCAGTTCTTCTGACAAGAAGTTCAGAGATTTTGTTGATCTCTTCCATTTCCTCCTTCCTTGGTGGCATTTTTACTGACCTGTTGATAGTAAAAACAATCTCTGCTGGTGTCGCCAGTATCCGATCCGACCGACCTCGAATCCAGCTGGGCCTCAGCTAGCCCCCTCCGCTGCTAGTCCCGTTGCAATTGAGCTCCTGTCCACCCGGGGTACCGGCCGCTCCTCCACCGAGTCCCGCTGCCCGCCGCCGCTGTAGTTGAGCTCCGATCCTGCTCCTGTCCTGCTGGGGTCCCGGTAGTTCCTCCGCTGAGCCCCGCCACCTACCGCCGTCTTCCTCAGTAGATCCTCCGCTGAGCCCTGCCGCTGTAACTGGGCTCCGACTCAGGCTCTTGTCTGGCTGGGGCCCCGGTGGTCCTCCACTGGTCCCCGTCTCCCACCACCGCTGCACCCGAACTCCGAACCGGCTCCCGTCCAACTGTTGCCTTGGTTAGTTCCTCCGGCAAGCCCCAATCACCGGGGACAGAGTCACTTCGTGTTGGTGTTAGGTGCTACGACTAGCGTTAGCTTAGCAAACGCTTCGGGTAAAGCGTAGCAGCGAACCACGAAAAGAAATGCTAATCAGTTTACTCACAGAGCCCGGTGAAAGGCGAATAAAGGGTTATTTCAACCAAGGTGAAAATTCAGCCCCTGCGTGTGCGTCACAAATGCCAATCAGATATTCGCTATTGGTTAGTTATTTTAGTGGCAAAATCAGCAACTTTGTCTCAGCACTGAAAAGTGTGACCATCCCGGCCGCCATGTAGAAGAAGAAAAGTGTAGTGCTAATGCTAAAAAAACAAGCTAGCCGGCTAGTTTAGTTTAGTTTGGTTACAGCAGGTGATATGAGTTATATTGAGCTGGAGACCAAAAAGGGGCAGAGCTTCAGGGCACTGTCTTAACGGACCTACGCAGGCTGTCGGCCAATACGCTTCCACTCTACTCCCTATCGATCATCAAAACCCAACCAGGACTCACCTCAGGCTAGCGGCATCTGGCGTCTGGCCCAAGGCAGGAAAAGATGATAAAAACTCAAGGGAGACAGACTCGATTATCTAAACAGAGGTACCAGATAAAGAGTCGCGATGAATAAAACAGTTAGAAAAAGTATACCAGTTGACAGTTGCTAAAAAGTGTTAAAAAATTGTGAACAGAGTTAGATTTTTAGGAGCCAATCTGACCGAGATGACAGGACACCACACATGCATAAATATTAATGTGTCTGTATATATGTCTGTATATAGATAATGATATAAATATTAATAATATAAATGATGCAGTAAACGGATTCAATGAATTCTTTGTAAATATTAGACCAAAATTAGCAGAAAAAAAATCCCTGATCCATTCATATCTGAAAAGGGGAATAGTAAATTAAGCAAAAGAAATCCAAATTCAATGTTTGTAACAGCAGTGGAAGAGAGGGAAATCACTGAGATCCATCCATCCATCCATCCATCCATCTTGTACCACTTTTCCAGAGGTCCGGGTCATGGAGGCAGCAGCTCAAACAGAGAAGCCCAAACTTCCCTCTCCCCGGCCACCTGCTCCAGTTCTTCAGAGAGGATACCAAGACGTTCCCAGGCCAGCTGGGTGACGTAGTCTCTCCAGCATGTCCTGAGTCTGCCCCAGGGTGTCCTCCCCGTTAGACATGCCGGAAACACCTCAAGTGGGAGGCGTCCAGGAGGCATCCTGATCAGATGCTCAAACCACCTCAACTGGCTCCTTTTGATGTGGAGGAGCAGTGGTTCTACTCTGAGCCTCTCCCAGATGACTGAGCTTGTCACCCTGTCTCTAAGGGTAAGTCCAGCAATCCTACAGAGAAAGCTCATTTCAGCCGCTTATATCTGTGATCTCATTCTTTTGGTCATTACCCAAAGCTCATGACCATAGGTGAGGGAAAGAACGTAGATAGACCGGTAAATGGACAGCTTTGCTTTAGAGCTCAGCTCCCTCTTAACCACAACAGACCTGTACAATGTCCGCATCCCTGCAGAGGCTGCTCCAATCCGTCTGCCAATCTTGCACGCCATTCTCCCCTCACTCGTGAATGAGACCCCGAGATACTTAAACTCCTCCACTTGGGGAAGGAACTTGTCTCCAACCCAAAGAGGACAATCCACCTTTTTGCGGCTGAGGACCATGGACTTGAACTTGGAGGTGCTGATTCTCATCCCAGCTGCTTCACACTCAGTAGCAAACTCTCCCAGTAAGACCTGTAGGTCATTGCTTGATGAAGCCAGGAGGACAACATCATTCACAAACAGCAGAGATGAAATCCTGTGGTCATCGAGCATGACACCCTCCAGTCCTTGGCTGCGCCTAGATATCCTGTCCATAAAAATTATGAACAGGATCGGTGACAAAGGGCAGCCCTGGTGGAGTCCAACTCTCACTGGAAACGTGTTTGACTGGGTGTTGGCAATACGAGCCAAATCCCGCATGGATTGCCATCTTATCATGGTGGGGGGTTTGCGTGCCCTAGTGATCCCAGGGGCTATGTTGTTTGGGCAATTTGCCTCTGGCAGCGTCTTCCAAGACAAACTGGTCCTGGGTGAAGGGACAGGCTAAGAGTGATCCAATAGATTCCCATGACGAACAAAAAATCAAGGATTCAGTGTACCCCGCCCGGTATGGGGTTACCGGGGCCCCGCCCTGGAACCAGGCCTGGGGGAGGGGCTCAATGGCTAGTGCCTGATGGCCGGGTTTCTGCCCATGGGACCCGGCCAGGCTCAGCCTGAAGGAGTTACATGGGTCCGCCCTCCAGTGGGCTCACCACCTGCAGAAGGGACCATGGGGCTCCGGTGCTATGTGGATCAGGTGGCAGGCAAACGCAGAGACCTTCGCGGTCTGATCCCTGGCTTTCCAAACTGGCTTGTGGGATGTGGAACATCACCTCTCTGGTGGGGAAAGAGCTGAAGCTGGTGCACGAGGTTGAGAGATACTGGCTAGACATAATTGGGCTCAACACACAGCTCCGGTTCTGGAACCAGTTTCTTGGAGAGGGGCTGGAGCTTGGCCTACTCTGGAGTTTCCCCAGGTGAGATGCAATGGCCAGGGGTGGGTATTCTTATATCCCCCTGCCATGCTGCTTCACCATTGGAGTTCTCCCCAGTGGACGAAGGGGCAGTTTCCCTGCGCCTTCAGGTTGGGAAACGAGTCCTGACCATTATTTGCGCCTATGCACCTGGTGATGGTTCAGAGTACCCACCCTTTTTGGAGTCTCTGATTGGGGTGCTGGAGAGTGCCCATCTTGGAGACTCCATTGTCCTACTGGGGGATTTCAATGCACACGTGGGCAATGACAGTGAAACCTGGAGGGGTGTGATTGGGAGGAACGGCCTAACCGATCTGAACCTGAGTGGTGTTCAGTTATTGGACTTCTGTGCCAACCACAGTTTGTCCATAATAAACACCATGTTTAAGCATAAGGGTGTCCATACAGTATGTCCATCTGGCCCCAGGACACCCTAGATCACAGGTCGATGAACAATTTTGTTGTCATGTCATCAGACCTGCGACCACATGTCTTGGACACTCGGGTAAAGAGAGGAGCAGAGCTGTCAACTGATCACCACCTGGTGTTGAGTTGGAGCCGATGGCAGGGGTGGACGCCACTCAGACCCGGTAGACCTAAACATATAGTCAGGGTGTGCTGGGAATGTCTGGCTGAGGCTCCTGTCCGGGAGGTCTTCAGCTTCCACCTCCGGAAGAACTTCAACCACGTGCCGAGGGCGTCTGGAGACATGGAGACTGAATGAGCCATGTTTTCCACCTCCATTGTTGAAGCAGCTGGCCAGAGCTGTGGCTGCAAGGTTGTTTGTGCATCCTGTGGTGGCAACCCCAGAACCAAGTGGTGGAAACCAGTGGTGAGGGGGGTCATTAAGCTGAAGAAGGAGTCCTGTCGAGCTTGGTTGGCTTGTGGGACTCCTGAAGCAGCTGAAATGTACTGGCAGGCCAAGCGGAGTGCAGCTCGGGTGGTCGCGGAAGCAAAAACTCGGGTGTGGGAGGAGTTTGGTGAGGCCATGGAAGAAGACTTTCGGTCGGCCTCGAAGAGATTCTGGTAAACTTTCCGGTGACTCAGTAGGGGGAAGCAGCTCTCTGTCCACACTGTGTATGGTGCGGATGGGGCGCTGCTGACTTCAACTGGGGATATCATCGAGCGGTGGAAGGAATACTTCGAGGATCTCCTCAATCCCACCAACACGCAAGGAAGCAGGGCTTGAGGACGAGGGGGATAACTCACCCATCACCGGGATTGAGGTGGCCGAAGTGGTTAGAAAACTCTTTGGAGGCCGGGCCCTGGGGGTGGATGAGATTTGCCCTGAGTACCTCAAGGCCCTGGATGTTGTAGGGCTCTCATGGTTGACATGCCTCTGCAATGTTGCGAGGAAGTTGGAGACAGTGCCTTTGGCATGGCAAACTGCGGTAGTGATTCCTCTTTTAAAAAAGGGGGACCGGAGGGTGCATTCCAACTTTAGGGGAATCACATTTCTCAGCCTCCCTGGGAAGGTCTATGCTAGGGTACTGGAGAGGAGAGTCTGACCACTGATCGAACCTCGGATTCAGTAGGAGCATTGTGGTTTTCGTCCTGGCCGTGGCACATTGGACTAGCTCTTTACCCTCTTGAGAATCCTCAAGGGTTCGTGGGATTTTGCCCAACTGGTCCACATGTGTTTTGTGGACTTGGAGAAAGCATTCAACCATGTCCCTCGTGGTCTCTTGTGGGGGGTGCTGTGAGAGTATGGGGTGTCGGGCTCATTGTTACGAGCCATCTGGTTCCTATACTACCGTTGCATGAGTTTGGAAATCATTGAGATTGTACATAAATTCAAAAATAAAGTTTCAACTGACTGTGATAACATTGGCATGGTAACTGTTAAAAAGGTTATTGAGGAAATTGCTACACCATTGAAACATATTTGTAACTTATCATTCCAAACTGGTACAATTCCATGTAAAATTAAAATAGCTAAAGTCATACCTCTGTACAAAACTGGAAACAAACACCACCTCACAAACTACAGGGCTGTTTCTCTTCTGCCACAATTCTCAAAAATACTGGAAAAACTCTTTAATGACAGATTAGACAAGTTCGTAGCTAAATACAAATTACTCACAAACAGTCAGTATGAATTTAGAACCAACCACTCTACATCATTGGCTTTAATGGATGTTATGGAAGAAATTATTAATTCTATGGACAGAAAGAAATTTGTGGTGGGAGTGTTTATTGATTTGAAAAAAAGCATTTCACACATTCAGTCATGAAATATTACTTAATAAATTCGAATGATATGGACTCAGGGACGTGGTATTGAATCGGGTCAGAAACTATTTAAAAAAAACAGGCAACAATTTGTGATGATGGGACAATATAAACCTGAGCATTTTGACATTGTTTGTGGTGTTCCCTGGGGGTCAGTGTTGGGACCTAAACTTTTCATTTTATATATCAATGATATTTGTAATATTTCTGAAGTGTTGAAGATTATGATGTTTGCAGATGACACAACTGTTCTGGGTACTGGTGAGGATCTACAACAGCTTTTGAATATAATCACTACCAAATTCAGTAAAATAAAAGAATGGTTTAATAAAAATAAATTATCATTAACTTTGAGCAAAACAAAGTCTATGTTATTTGGAAATGGTAAGGCAAATATTCAAGCAAAAATACAGATTGATAGCATCAATATTGAAAGAGTTCAAGACAATAAATTTCTAGGTGTGATTATAGATGAAAAAAATTGCTGGAAACCTCACATTAAATACGTCCAAGCTAAACTGTCTAGAAGTATTTCGATTATGAGCAGAACAAAGCACATACTGGATCAGAAATCACTCCATACTTTGTATTGTTCACTGGTTTTGCCATATTGAAATTATTGTTCAGAAGTTTGGGGAAATACATATGAAAGTTCATTACAGCCACTTGCAATTTTACAAAAAAGAGCAACAAGAATCATTCATGGTGCTGGTTTCTGTGATTACACAAATGGTTTATTTTTACAGTCTAAAAGTTTGAAATTCTTTGATCTGGTGGAATATAAAACTGCCATAATAATGTACAAAGTAAGGAACAATTTACAGCCAGTCAGCATCCAAAACATGTTCTTTGAAAAACTAAAGGGTTATCATTTAAGGGAGGAGTTACTTCTAAAGACAGTGGGTGTACAAACTAGGAGAAGCGTTTTTGTTTTGATCTGTGGGGTTAAATTATGGATATGGAATTAAAACAATGTCCGAACATTTTGGGTTTTTAAAAAAATACAAAAATGAGAAATTAGATAAATACAGGGAGGAAGATGGTCCTATTAATCACTAGGGTTGGTTGGGTGAAAGTCTATGAGAGTCACTAGGGGACTGTCTGATCAGTGGGAAGTTGTTTACTCGTGTTTTCATTTTTTAATTTCTATTATTTAATAAGTAAAAAGATCCTAAAATGCGTGTAGAGATTTGTTTATTCACATCCTTGCTCATTAAGTTTATATGTGTTCAAGAGCAAGCAGGTATACAGGTATATAAATTAGTTAAGGATGGGACAGGACAAGATAAGCTTTTGGCTTCAATCCCGTTCCTTCTCGAACTGCATTTGGATTTTTTTGTTTGTTTTTATTCTTGTTTCTATGTTGTCTCGTTCGAAATAAATGGTATCAATCAATCAAAAAATCAATCAAACCAGACCCTCAAGAACAGTCTCAGAGCACACCTGGTGGATGGGCTCCCATTCTCGGCCACACAACAGAGACCCTGCTACATCATAGAGCGATGCCTCATGTCACGACGGGCTGCTCCCCGGCCCTACTAATGCTAGGACACAAGATGTGTCTCTTCCTGGACCAACTACGCCCCACATCAAAGGCTACCCCGACAGAAAGGCCTTCACCTAGGGGGAAGGTGGCTGAATGACAGCAACAGATGAAACATAGGTTCGACAGGAGACGCTGGGCGAAGCGATCCGGACTTGTAGTGCTGGATTGGGTTTGGATCCGGCGTCCCAACCACACCCACAAGCTGCAGTCGTTTTGGACAACGCCAATGCAGAGCACAGCACAGCTGGGCCCAGCCACCCTTCGCCTCACTGATGGGTCACAATGGCACACTAGCTGCCTCAGGAAAGTGGCACCGACTTTGGCCCCGGATCAGGAGACGGCTGCGGACACAATGAGATCAGGTTGGGACTTAGACAGCACAGGACCCACAGGACCCACAGCTCTTGAGGAGCGTCTGCTGGAGTCAGCAGCGGCAGCGCAGCCCGAGCGCTGCTCAGCCCAGGTTAGGCAGAGACCCCCGCCAACTAAAGTGACTTTGTGACTAAGTTTTGAATGTAGCCAGGACGTGACCGAAAACATTGCCAGAATAATCCACTCGGTCACACGGGCGCACCGGTAGTCTACCTGGGTGCCCAGGTAGTCGCATAAAGTTCTTTGGGGTTTTTCAAAGGGGGGGGTAAACGTGGTGTTTTAGACATGGTAGCTCGCAGTAGGTGACGTCATGACGTGGTGAACTGGCCGTTGCGCCACCTTCTGTATATAGTTAATCGTGTGTTGAATAAAAGGGAGTTTGGTTCACAGCCGTCGTCTGCGCCTCATTTCCAGACATAACACATGTAATGACACAAAAGTTACATAACCCCATAAAGATTAAGGGAAAAAAAAAAGCACAATAGGGGCTATTTTCAGCTGTGCAAAATTTATGCTTACACATCCAATCCACCACTGCTGGCTTCACAATATTTTGGGACAAAAATTTAACAATATTTGGGGCTTGAAGGGAATATGACACAATTATGAACCTAATTTATACACTCTAGTTAATTCAGCTCCTTCCAAACCTGCAAATAGTTAACCTGATAAAATGATAAAAACAACTTTTAAAAAAAAATACATACAAATATATTAATGAGGAGGGGTAGTCACTTGTTGACCCCCATGCTTTTATAAACAGCATCAGGATTTAAAATTAGTCGGTT
Source organism: Pholidichthys leucotaenia (assembly GCA_020510985.1). NCBI lineage: Eukaryota > Metazoa > Chordata > Actinopteri > Cichliformes > Pholidichthyidae > Pholidichthys > Pholidichthys leucotaenia. The sequence goes on from CM035836.1 coordinate 334,509,519, forward strand.
CAGTTATTATCCACCAGCCATAAAGCCAGTTAAAACCTGCCGTGGTCCCATGTGCAGCACCTGACAGCAGCGCACTGACCACCTTCATGTCTGTTCGTCCCCGCTGTGGCGTCTGCCTGCCGGTGGGGCGTGTCTGCCGGAGACAGCTGTGGACACGGAAGCTTCATAAAATCACCGTCAAACAGACAAAACAACACCGGAAGCTGTGTCAATTTGCCTTTAAAGTAAAAGCCCTACAATCCCACAGGCTGACTACCAAATAAAAGACATTTGCAATGGATCTGGGTTCAATGGACCAGAGTTATCAAGTGGCCTGAGAACTAAAAA